>WTXI01000013.1:0-600000 GCA_022376515.1 Lactifluus volemus
ATTCCATGTGCCAATTCAGTACAGATCTTACATAGCGAGCTCGAAGCATCGCTCCAGAGTGCTCAGAATGACCTTGCCTCTACCAATCAAGACTTGGAGAAACACCGGGAGCTCAATGACCGACTCGAATCCGATTTACTGAAGCTCGAACAAAGTCGAGGTGGCCAGGGAAATGGCGACACAAGTCTTGCAGATGATGCACAGGACGATATCCTTGCGGGGCTAGGGCTCGAACTCAATTTAACAACCAAAAATGTGCGTTGTCTCAACTGTCATCAAATTAAAGTCCTAAGTAATTTGCGGGTGATTAGAAAGATTCCTCGGTACAAACGAAACCTATACCCTTTACACCCTCCGCCGATACGTCTATTCTGCCCATCGTCACAAGCCAACGTGACCGCTTCCGACAGCGCAATGCTGAGCTTGAAGAGGTAGATCCTACTTGCGATCCGTCCCATTTAGTGTTCACTTTACCCTTGCAGGAACTCCGCAAACAATTCCAGACAATATCCGAATTACGTGCCGAGATCCGAGGTTTGCAGTCGGATAATCTGAAACTCTACGAGAAAGTTCGCTACATGCAGAGCTATCGCGAAAATTCACACTCGACCCTCGACCCATTACCAGCATCATCTGTCAGTGCACCTAGCGCGAGCGAGCTGAGCAAATACAGCGCGCGCTACGAGGAGGCGATGAACCCTTTCGAAGCATTCCGTGGTCGGGTACGTCACTCTGTCTGAATCCGCATATGCTGGCTGCTACAGTTGACTGACTCCCCATCTTTTTTGACTTGTAGGAAGCCGCGCGGGCCTATTCGAATTTGAATCCATTCGAACGCGGTGTTTTCGTGCTAACGCGTGTGATTCTAGGTAATCGCCGCGCGCGCAATGCGTTCATCGTCTATGCCATCGCACTACATGTGCTCGTCATGTTTACGCTATACGAGTGTGCAGTGTCGTCGAGCGCGCCAGTGCGTACACAGCCGATTCGGATATAGCTGGTTCCGTATTCAATGTGACGGCACGCCGCGCGCGCGTTCGTTCGTCCTTGTTCGCACGGAGACGCCCGGGCCCGGTGGGCCCTTTTTTTTAGCGAACAAAGCGAGAGTTCCGACCAAGCGCAGTAGCGCAACTCCAATTATCACCCGCACCACCAGATATTTCATTTATTAATTACTAAGATAGTAGTGCATGGCGGCCACGAAGCCGATGTCGTCGATTTCCTACACAATAATTACTACCCTAGATCTACAACTGTATAGCACTCATCAAAGGTTCACCTGTCACAATACTTGATTGGCCCATGCTGTGACTTGTGTTTGACGTAAGCTTCGATTTGAGAAAGTCTCTAAAGTCCGAGTCGTCATTCCTTACCTGTGAGTTTCTTGGGTGAAGGACACTAACATCAGCGGAAACCTCTGATGTGACTAAAGATATCAATTTCAACCATACAGCGGAGCTGCTAGGTGGGAGCACCCGAATCACCATTCCAAAATCACCCTGCGTGCCTGATTTCCTGGCTTTTCCCCTTCTATCTTCACTATGATTTTCCCTCCTTGCCGTCTAGCAACGTTCATGTTCAGGAAAGCTTCGACGACGAATACATAGACACGCTTTGCGCACCATTAATCACCTCTTTCAATTTGTTCTCGACGTCTTGTGCGACCCTCAAGGTTTCCGCTGTCGCCATCCGAGGCTCCTCCTGAGTAAGCTTGTCTAGCGTCTTCAGTGAAACCTCAATATCGTTCCTCCTCACTAGCTACTTCGAAAGGGTTTCTAAGCAAATATCAATAGCAGTCATATGTCGCTGGCCGACTAGCTCACTTGGTCGACCCTGCTTGATCTCCTTCGAGTCACGAGGGCAAGAGAAGAGAGCACTTCTGCCACGATTTTCATAATAAGAACGATCACCCTCTCAGTCAGTTGTATTTCAGTACAACATTCGAGCCGTTTGAAGCACTGTTCGATAGATTCGAACAGATCGACGAGCATATTTTGACTTGCAGCGACATCCTTAGCCGCCTCATGGAACGATGTGTCACAATGACCTACATACTAGAGGGATGGAGGACGCTGCTTACCGAGAGGAGAACACCGATACCAGGAGAATATCACATCTACTGGAGAGTGTATCTGTATGATAGACATGGATTATAGAGGGTCGACCAACACCTTCACCAAGCGTTTGTTATCGTGACCTCGACTAGGATCGAACTTGATAAATTTCAAGGTGTGTACTTGGCCTCCCTCCTTTCGTCGGTCAGCTTACTCAAGATGGGTACTGCAGGTTGATTCGAAGGTCGATGACTCGGACTATTACTTTTCCAAGTCGGGAAAGAAGCGCACACGATCAACAGTGGAGATGGAAAGCCAAAGGAGAAGGATTCCTTCCCTGAGTCCAAGGCAGCGGATCAGCGGGAGGTGATAGGGTGGTGCTCGCTGCGGTGAAGAAGACAGAGTACCTTGCGAAGCACCTCAAGGCGAGCTGGGGTCTTTCCAAGGGTGGATATCCCCATCAACTCGTCTTGTAATCGGGGTTTACTCGCTATCACTATTACGCGGAGCGATGATTACTGCCGTACACCATGACTTCTTATCCTTTTTTGCAGTGTGATATGCCATTAGACCAAAGTTACGAACTTTGTGAAAGCGCTGAGGTCACGGTGGCGCTAGTGGCGTCGTTCAACTTGTCCGAGTCCGTGTCCATGTTGGCAGACTGGGAAGGGTCATCATCCTGCCAACTGACGACCGGAAGGCTATAAGAAGACAATGCGTCGCCTGGGTCCCCCCCACTCTGTGCCACCCCTGACATCTCCCCTCGCCACCACTGCTGCTGCTGTCCCGCTGCTGTCTCGCTGCTACTCTCTTGCCGCTAGTCTCGCCGTTGCTGTCCTGACACGGCGGCCACTGTCCCACGCTGCCCTCCGACACTGCCATTGTGGCACCACCCCTGCAGCCCCACCCCCCTGCCACCCCTCTACTGTGTGTGAGTCACCCTGGCTGGGCCACACTGCCCTGTGGGTAGGGCAAGGCAGGGCCAATCTAGACCCCATCTTTTTGCATCATTAAGGGTCACGTCAATAAGCAACCGACATCCTGCCGCACTCTTAATATCACATGTGTCAGACTCGGATAGGATGAAAAATGGCAACTATTGGGTGTACCATCCACACTCCAATGCAATTGTGTACTCAAAGAATATATCTGTTGATGGTGTTGAAATTGTCTAGTATGTCACTTCTTCCCTGTGCTTCCATTGCATCTACTGTTGTTGTGAAGGGTATTATAGTTCTTTTATCCCTATCTTAGCACAAAGGCCGGCTTGCTTCATGTCTGAAAATGGTTTCTTGTGCTGTTACGGCTCGACTAGGGCCGGGTTCCAACTAGGGTTCGAGTAGTTCTGGTCTCTCCTTTGACCTAGGCTCAGGGTTACCCAAGGTAACGACGCGCAGAGCCCTGTGGTGTTGTAGCACAACCACCAAGCTTCAGTAGCCTTATTAGGGCGTGCAAGAGGGGAAGAGAAAGAAAGGGAGGAGGAGAGGAGGAGTTCTGTCTTTCCAGGAGAGGGAAACGAGTCGATTCAGGTTAAAGCCGAAGCTGGGGTACAAGCTACCAGCTGAGGCCTACTTATACAATTTATGCTAATTGTTCTACCAAACTAGGGTGGACAATAGGCATGAGATCACGAACAATAGGGAGTGCGAACAATAGGGACTCGGAACAATAACACTGGACGAGACGAGACGAACAATAGGAAGTCAGAACAATAGAATCAGTCAGCACAATAAGAATGATGTGGAAGGGACGTCATCAGGGTGAGTAAGCGTGTTTAGGAAGCATAAGGTCCAACTTGTCCTGCATTCCGTAACAATACCCCCTCTCTAGAAGGCAGTCCCACCTGCCACCTTAGTCAGTTTTACGTCGTGACTGGGACGGACCGGCGACACAAGCGTCCAGTACTTCCATCTGTTTGCGCTTCCTCCTGATTTCCTCGGCTGTGCCATCCAGAAGACACCCGCCGCCGTGCCATGTGTGGTCCTCGGGAACGCGGCATACCCCAAGCCCTGGCATACACGAGAAGTGGGGGAAGGGGCACCCATCGCTGTTGTGGGTCATCATTCTGTCATGAAAACGGCAGTGCTTCAGTTCTCTACGCGGCGTAGAGTCATTTGGAAAATCGAATCTCTGAAGACCTCCGGAATCGAGTCCCAGGCGATCAAGTCCGTGTGGGTGAAGAGTAAGGCGCGCTCGTGGTTCCATATCCCGATCTCTCTGCTGAGGACCCCTGGGATTACCGTCCCTCTGGTCGAGCCAGTACTCGGTGGTCCCATAGGTGGGGAACGCTTGAATGGCTTCGTCCTGCGTGCTAACTGGGGTCGTCTGGGTGCCGACACTGCGGGTCTGAGGGGGCGGATCCGGGAGCCAACCGTCTGTCTGCGCCGCCACGACAGCAGGGGTTGTGGGAGCACGAAGGAGGTTGATCTGCAATTTGCCTTCGTCATCTTCTTCAAACCATTCTTCTTCAGGGGTCTCTGGTCTAGCGAAGTCACCCAGCCTTTGGGCAACCATGGTGCTACGGCCGTCAGTAAAGATGCGGGTGCGTCTCTGAGCTCCGGGGTGGTCTCTTCTCCACTTGAAGTCAAAAAGGCAGTGAAGACACTGTCGGGTATCCTCGTAGTACTTATAGGGATTGTAAGGCCACTCGTAGTTGTTTTCGCGCCCCACTGGCCAGTCATGGGGGATCCCCAAACACACGAGACGGACTTGACGATAATCAACAATAAAGGAGCCCGGGGAAGTGCGATGTTCTCGTTTGGGATCGAAGAAGTCGGCGTCCGCCCGGGAGGCTTGGAAGATTTGAGGAAGGGAGAGGTCGATGTTCGCGGATTGGATTTCCTCCCAAGTGTAAGGGAGCGAGGTGACAGGGGAGTTAGTAATGGGAAGCGCAGATGGCCTCCCGACAGTAGTGTTTGTGTTCGCTATGATGGGAGTAGGTGATGTGGATCTGTCGTTTGAGGAAGAACTCGCGGAAATGAGGGATGAGGAAGGGGGGTTCGTTGGGCTCTTGAAAGAGGGAGCGAAGCTGCATTGTCCTTTACCCATCCTTCCTCGTCTTATTATAATCTTCCTCGCTTTTGTTGGGTTCTGTTTGTGGAACTCTTCCACCAAATCGTCCGCGTGCACTTGATCAGCTGGCTCCCAGGTGTTATGAGCATGTGGGTATCCTTCCCATTTTAGGAAGTACTCGAGACGCCCCTTGCCACGCCCTTTGCGCCTGGAGTCCAATACTTGCTCGACCTCGTATTCTTCTTCTCCTTCTATTACGTCGGGAGCTGGCTCTGTGAAGGCTTGTCCATTTTCCTCCGTCTCCTTATATGGGGATAGAAGAGACGCGTGGAAGACAGGGTGGACACGTTTCTGACGCCACTGATCCGGGAGTTTCAGCTTGAATACCACCGGATTGATCACCTGGATCACAGGAAAGGGACCGTATCGTTTTGGGGCTAATTTGGCAAAGGGGTGTGACGTTTTGAGATTCTTCCCATCTAGCCAAACTTGGTCCCCTCCTTGAAAGGTACATACGCCCGTTTGCCCTTCTTCCGCACGTTCCGCTTCTGGAGGAGATCTTGCGCCCTTTGGATCGCTTGGCGCGCTTGGTTACGTTTTTCCATCAGATAATCTTTGCGCCGTTCCACTGCTGGCATCTTCCCTTCCTTATCCGTTTGCCACACCGTGGGCGTGTGTCCCATGAGTAAGTCGAACGGGGTTTGTTTCGTTGTTTCATTGATCCATGAGTTGTGTACGAATTGGGCTAGAGGCAACCAGCTGACCCAGTCATTCTGTTGGAAATTTCCATAGACGCGCAGGTATTGTTCTAGCCATTGGTTCGTTCGTTCCGATTGGCCATCTGTCTGGGGTGGTATGCCGTACTGATGTTCTGGTCAATCCCAATTGTCTACACAATTCTCTTGTCCATTTTGACGCGAAGCGCGGGTCGCGATCCGAGATCACCCGCTTCGGAGGGCCGTAATGGGGGAACACCTCTTTGGCGTAGCATCTCGCAACCCCTTCGCTGTCGATGGTTTTGTTGCAGGGGATAAAGAATGCTGCTTTGCTACAATCGTGGTCGGTGATGGTCAGAATGCTATCGTAGCCTTGCGACTCTGGGAGGTCTGTGATCAGGTCTAAGGCAATCGTCGAATACGGGGCGTAGCTTTGTTTCGGGGGTATGGGCACCAAGGGGACTTTAGGTCTGGTCGTGCCGCTCTTGGTGCTTTGGCAAGTTGCACATCCTTGCACGTATTGGTGATGAACGTTCTCATGTGGGCCACCAGTAGTCCTTGGCGATCGTGGACCAAGTTCTCATGATCCCTGGGTGCCCTGCCATCTTGTGGTCGTGGTACATTTGCAGGATGCTTCGGTGCACTGTGGGGTCTTCTGGAACCGCCAGCCGGTCGTGGTGATACCACTTGGTTCCAAAGCGTGTTTGGTGCTTTCGCACTCCTTCTGTCTTTGTCCATTCTTCTAGCTGTTGCTGGTGCCGTTCTTGGGCTCGCTCCACTTCCTGCTCCAGCGACTGCTCTTCGGTGAATAGTCGTACAAAGAGTTCCGGGGGTAGGACCAGCACATCTTCGTGATCGCTCTCCCCTTGATCACACCCCGGTCGCCGTGACAGTGGGTCAGCTTTGTTAGTCTTTCCAGGCCGGTGTACGATCTTCATGTTGTACTCCGCCATCTTTGGGATGTAGCGCGCTACCCGTCTACTAATCTTGTGGGCCTCCCGATAGTACTGGAGGTTTGCGTGATCGCTGACAACTGTAATGACGTGTGGGGAGCTTAGCAGGAGGTGTCGCCAATGTTCCAACCCTCGGATCATGGCTAATAGTTCCCGATCATGGATATCGTAGTTTCTTTCGGCTTGGTTGAATGTTCGCGAGTAGTAGCCCACAGGTCGCAACTTCTGATCCTTGTCGGGTTGATGGAGAATCGCCCCACTAGCGTATTGCGAAGCGTCGACCTCTAGCACGAATGGCTCAGCTAAGTTAGGTCTTTGTAGAACCGGATCACTAGTGACTGCTTTAATCAGTTGGTCCACCGCCTTCGTACATTCTTCCGTCCATTCGAACTTGGTTGTTTTCTTTAATAGGTTGGTCAGGGGCCTAGCCACGTTCGCAAATCCTGGAATGAACTGCCGTTGATAGCCCAAGACCCCAAGCGTGCTGCGGACCTCCCGCACTGATTTCAGTTGTCGAGGCCAGTCCGCCAGACCATGCTTTTTACTTGGGTCGATGCGAATGGTGCCCTGATCGATAACATACCCCAGAAACTCTATCTCCTTCCTGGCGAACTGACACTTTTCTGGCTTCAGGAAGAGCGACTCCTTTTCCAAGATTTCTAGGTACTCCTTGGTGATCTGGTCATGTAGTTCTGGGTCGTCAGGGGTTACAATAAGGAAGTCGTCCAGATACCAGTGCACCCAACGAGGGTACTTCTTCTTCAGATCAGCAAAGATGCGATCTGCCATTCGCTGGAAGGCAGCCGGCGCGTTGCATAGTCCAAAAGGCATGACTTTAGCTTCAAATAGACCTTCGTCCGTTTTAACCGCCGTGATCCATTGGCTATCGGGGTGGATTCTGATGTTGTAGTACCCATCTCTAATGTCGAATTTGGACATGAGCTTAGCGTCCCCCATTTGGTCGAAGATGGTGTCGATGCGGGGAAGGGGGTACACGTCCTTTATCGTCCATTCGTTCACCTTTCTGTAGTCGTAGACTGGTCTCAATTTTCCGTCCTGCTTCTTGATATAGAAGAAGGGGCTGGACCACGCCGACTTTGACCTCGTGATGTAACCTTTGGCCTGCTGCTCGGTGAGGAACGTTCGCATGGACTTGGTTTCTTCCGTCGTTAGTTTGTACGTTTTGCAATTGATGGTCTTTGGGGCATCCGGCAACAGTGTAATGACAAGGTCTTCTGGTCGTGAGGGGGGGAAGCGTTTTGCCTCTTCTTCGGAGAAAACTTTGGCATACTTCTGGAACTGCTCTGGGACCGCCACCTTGCTCTGCCCCTTTCCTTCCCGTTGTGCCCATTGTTGGCTGAAACTTGTCTTGCATACTTTCATTCTTCGCGCTGCCCACTTCAACTTCCAGCTTCGCCCCGTGGTGGAAAGCTTGATAGGTGGCCCACGAACCTTCCCATCCTTCCAATTGATTTGTGGGTCAAACTCTCGCAACCAAGGATATCCTAAGATAATTCGATCTTCGCCCAAGTTCGTGATGAAGAAGACTTGCGCCGCTTCCTTTCGTCCTTTCAGGATATTGAGGAGACAGTAGCTGGTGATCTTCCCATCTTGATTTTCCGTTCCATCTACGTTAAACACCGTCCGTGGCTCTCGGAGGTCTATCGATCCCAGACCTAGTTTTTCCACCATTCTTGGGTCGATGAAATTTTCTGTAGCACCACTGTCGAGTAGTGCTTTTTCGGCAGCCGTCTTAGTCGCGCTCGTGAACGATAGGGGAATGTCCAGTGTATTGGTTCTCGAGATACGACATATTTGAGTAAGACGGGCTCGCACCCAGGCTGCACGGGTCGAGCCATTCAAAAATCCTCTTCTTCTACCAGTCCGTCCAAGGCACCGTTGAAGGCTCCTTTTCCAATTTTGGCTCTGATGCTCCTGAGCATCTGGATGGGATCTTCGTCGTCGCCAACTTGTGTAGTTTCGTCATCTTCCTTCTTGCTAGCTCTGGCCTTGGGTTGCTGAGCTGGTCTGGGACCGTTTTGTCCTTTCTTTTTAGGACAATCCCTGGAGAGGTGGCCTTGTTCTTTGCAGAAGAAACACCGCCCTTCCCTTCTCAGCCTTTGCTTCTCGTCTGTTTTTGCTGAGTCGGTCCTGGTAACATCGATATCCATAGCCCAGGGGTCTTTCTGAGGGGGGGCCTCTTTCTTCTTGGCCATGAGCTGGCTGGCCCATCGTGGCACGTCCTTCCTGAAGCTGATTTCATGCTTCAATTGTTGGTAAGCGTCGTGGTGCTGGGTGGCCAACTCTTGCCAGCCTCGCAGAGTGTTTGGGTTCGCCCCTACTTGTTTGAGCATACTGGTGAGGAGCCCTAGGTCCAACCCCCTTTTGTACATTCTGATGGTGCCGTTGCTGTCGGCGTCCCATCCTGCCTTCTTCCTGAGGCGGTTGAACTCAGCCGTATACTGGGCCAGGTTTCCTTTCTTCATCTCTAGGTGTTCTAGCCTCGTGATCGCGTCGTCTTCTTCATTGGTATCTTTGAAGGCGTCATCTAGGGCGTCCTCAAAGTTGGTCCACAGGATTTCTGCATTTTCCCCATGCTGGACTACTTCTTGCTCAATGGTGTCCAGGTAGTCTTGTACCCATGCCGACACCAGTGGTCCTTTAACCATTCCTAACATTGTCATGACGCGATTGTAGGGGATCAACATGTCATCGTGGTTTCGGTTGATGGCTTTGTACATGCGCCATTCGGTTTTGAAGACGTCGTACAGGCCTTTTTCTCCTTTAAATGGCGTGGGTGGTATTCCTTTTAGTCCGTTCCTAGGGGGAGCAACTGGTTGAGCTCCAGCTGCAGCGACTGCTGCACCTCCGCCTCCTCCGCCACCGCCACCTCCACCACCGCCACCGCCACCGCCGCCACCGCCACCCCACCGCCGCCACCCCCTTGACTGGGTCCTGCTGCGGTTGTGGTTTGTACTGGCTGGGTCACTGTGGCCGAGCGAGTAAACATTGGTGTTGGCGAGGCGATGCTGAGCGCACTCATGGCGCGGTCTATGGGGGTAACTGGGGTAACCAGTCTGGGCTCCTCATTTTCTTGTGTTGGCGGGGGCTGTCTGGTTTGGTTGCTTTCTGAGGAGGAGTTTTCTCCAGTTGAATCCTGTTGGGGGGACGTTCCCCCACCTTCGTCCTCGCTTTCATCTTCACTTGTTTCTGATGGTTGCATCGAAGGGGGAGGGCTAGTTCATTGAGGATGTAGTCGTATTTGGTGAACTTCATCGTGGGATCGGTCCAGTAATCTTCGTTTGACCAATAGATGTTGTACCACCGATTATTGATGAATTCGCAGGGAGATCTGTACTTAGTTCTTGATCCTGCTTCTTCGTGATAGGAGTGATAGGTTGTCGGTTTCTGGTATAACTGATGCGTTTGTCTCCTTTCTTCCAGGAATCTGATGCTTCCTTTCTGCTCGATGGTTAGGTCGTCGTCTTCTCTGGGAGTGACTCTAGTTCCTAGGTCGTCTTCGTTTGTATCCCAGATCACGATCAAAGACCCGTCGTTATTCCTGTCCAGCCTTGCGCGTGAAAAGCAATATGATCCCCCGGTAGATAGAGGATCAACGTGTTTCCTTGTTCAGACTGGAACAGCTCTGTTCCTGCACCCAAGATTATTTCTAGGTGCCGATGGTGCGTACGCAGGAGATGCTGACTTCTTTCCAGCACCTTTGCTCCGATCTTCGTTTGGCGTTATACTGTTTCTGTATTGCCTCGTTCTTGTTCAAGTGTGCGTCAATCAACAATTCTTTGATTCGCAGGTAGGTTGGTTGTTGTAGATAGTCCCAGATGGACATCTACTGGTGAGAGCTTCGGCTTTTGTTACGGCTCGACTAGGGCCGGGTCCCAACTAGGGTTCTGGTTGTTCTGGTCTCTCCTAAGACCTGGGCTCAGGGACACTCAAGTGTCGACGCGCTGAGTCCTGTGGTGTTGTAGCACAACCACCAAGCTTCGATGACCCTACTAGGGCGTATAGGAGGGTAAGAGAAGAGAGGGAAGAGGAGAGGAGAAGTTCTGTCTTTCTGGAGAGGAAACAAGTCGATTTGAGTCAAAGCCGAAGCTGGGGTACAAGCTACCAGCTGAGGCCTACTTATACAGTTTATGCTAATTGTTCTACCAAACTAGGGTGGACAATAGGCATGAGATCAAGAACAATAGGGAATGCGAACAATAGGGACTCGGAACAATAACACTGGACGGAACGAGACGAACAATAGGAAGTCAGAACAATAGAATCAGTCAGCACAATAAGAACGATGTGGAAGGGACGTCATCAGGGTGAGTAAGCGTGTTTAGGAAGCATAAGGTCCAACTTGTCCTGCATTCCGTAACAGGGTGTGAATATCAGGGCCGGGGTAACAGGTTAAAGCTCAGATTCAATTTCAGCTGATATCAACTTGGCAATCTCCAGGAGCAGCAGCTGAGAGCAGATCTCTCCTCAAGGTTGCATATGAATGAGCGCCACTGGAGAGCACAGGTATACTCAATTACGGTGTGTAGAGGTAATGCACGCTCTAAGCAACTTTGAGCGTCAAAGTCCAGCTCTCTATTTCATAACTCGTGACGTGCCTGGAGGTATCGCGTCTCGCAAGCGTCTCGTGGTCTATGTGTGACAAGGGAATAGTGTGAATACAAATTGTTCGAGAGCAAAAGAAGAGCCTGAGGAATTGTCATCAAGGTAGAAAGTGATGGAGTGACAAGTAGCTCAAAGACATTAGAGTTAGTTGCTTTTCTTAGAAAAAAGGACCATTTGTTTTTACTTTTTTTTTTTTTTTTTTTAAATCAGCATTTATATCCCGCAACATGTGACTATGACAAAGACGCGGTCCCTATGGGTACAGGAATGGATCAGGCGGCGGGGGAGTGTGGGTGAGGTATAACGTTGGGCTGGACGGAAGGATGGCTGTTTTGGGGGCGGGGAAGGGAGTAGAGAGTGGGTACTATCTACAGTGAGAAGGTGTACAATCTATCTAAGGGGACATCATCCCGGGTTCCACGCTTCTCTCGGGGCTATGCAGGCGCGCGTCGCTTTCAAGAAGCGAGTCATGGCAGCACCACCCTCGGCTGTGCCTAGGAGAACGGGGAGGGAAATATCGCGGTCGATCGGGCGGAGGATTTCTTGGCGGGCGTCTGTATATAGTGGGCAATGCGAGACCACATGGTCTACGGTCTGAAGGGGTTCCCTGCAGGGGGCCATTTGTTTTTACAAGGAACGACTGCTCTGTCGACACATACGCGTCGGCCCGGGATACACGGAATGAGAAAGAATCAGCAGAAACAGTGAGGCGGGGTATAGCGATATTGTACTCGAACCAACCCTCATCAGAGACAACCTCTGAGACTAGCGTAATGAGGAAAATCAACGATTTCTCCGAAGTCTCCAAAAGATACGTGCACTTTAACAAACTCCTCTGAGCTCCCAGTCCAGGGCCTGTCGAGCCACCGCCACTCCCGCTACACCTCCAACACAAGAAAATGTATATAAACTACATGAGATAGCCTGGTAGTCACTAAACAGGTGACTCCACAATGGAAATGACCTTTTCCTGCTCGAAGTTACGTCCTCATCGGACCATAGTTTGTGTTCTTCAACACCCAGTTGCTCATCAAGTGACCTCGAATCGGTTTTCCTTGGAAATGAGTCATCATGGCGTGTGGTGTGTACGACCACATCCATCGGGCTGAGCGGGATAACCCTACTGACGTTGGAATCCACTTTAACCTTCGCAAATGAGATACGACTAAGCGGAAGGCCCGAGCTGTTAACACCGCAGCAAGAATCAGCCACATGAGTAGGGAGATGCATGTCAAGGGGGCCATACGTGTCAGAGGAAAAGTGTATAAGAGAACGATAGACTCGCGTTGCAGAGATTGTCACTGATATCAGGGAAGGTACCTGAAACATCTGAATTACGGACCACGTAAGAGACCGGCAGCATTTCTCTACTCGTGATAAAGGAAGAGCATACAAGATTAAACTGTTCTGGAATTTCGAGATCGATCAATCTGGATCGCTGGTGAGCTGCAGAGAAATAAATTTACCGTTTATGTTCAAAATAAGGAACACCTGAGACAAGAATGTGCGATGAGCAAAGAGGAGACGGTGAGGAACTATCAGTAGTTAGTCGGACTGACCGCTGGTAGGATCCCAGCAAAAAACGACAAGTGAGAGCGAAATAATGCCCTTCCAACAGAAGACACATCAGCGCATCGAAAGGGCTACGGCCATAGAAATATGCCACCACCAACCTGTTTCAATAGGAAACTTCCCAGATCGAACATGCCACCACCTCCCAGGCGGAGGCGAAGCAGACCGGCAAGCACCATAAGAAGCAATATGACGTCAGTGGGCGAGCGTGGCGAGAACGTTAAGTTTAGTGATGTCTGAGTTGGGCACCTCACAGAGGCCGGCCACGGGTCTCCAAACAGAATGGAGCTGGGAATGGATAAGTCTGGCACCAACTAGTTCAAACATGTTGTTTACCCGCACTGTTCCTGACAACAAATCACATGTCTATGAGATTCCTGGTAAGGGAAGCAAGAAGAGATTTACCTTGGATGAGGAATGCAATGTTTATTCCCCATACGCTGGTTCCAAGCGCCCAGAACAATCTTATTATAGTTCCAAATGGCGATGCTGGTGCCATCATCAGCTTTCCTAATTTCCTTCCGGAAAACGAATCCAAGCATGAGAGTACAGAATTGGGCGTACACCGCGAAGTAATATTAACAATGACGCGCAGGCTATTGAAAAGAAGGCGAATGACTAAAGAGTGCCAAGGTGGAAATCGATTAGCGTTCACTTAGAAAACCGAAGTGCATCTGAGACGTTACCCACAAATTGAGCAATAATAAAACTCTTGTGATCATCATGATCGTCACTGACTTACACGGGTGTAGAGAGGGAAATGCACATTACGTGGCAATCGATTGGTCTCGAGATAGAAAACTCGATGAGGGCTGAGGATTATGTTGACGAGGGTGGCTATCCGTGTAAGCGAGTAAAATCTAACGAAGAGTAAAAGTCAGTCCCCGATCTCTCAGTGAGGCCCCATCACTACTGGCCCATATTGTCCAACGGTAGGGGCGATGACCTCGGATGATGCTCCACTCGAAGTCCAGAGTAGTGAAAAATTCCCAACTGAAAGTAGAACGTTAACATCAAAGGGTATCTATTGAAAGGGAAGCAACAAACAAGAAGATGCCATAAAAGGCATGCCAGAGCTTTACTAAAGTCACTGTTGATTCGCAGATTCACTCAGGATTGGGCGTTCTAAACCCGGAGCGAGTCCTCAGGAGCATACGCACAGGTATCATGCAGGCCCAGGAGTTCGCTGGGATCTCGGAGATTTGCCATCCTTGCAAAACAAGCTTTGAGGTGGAGGGGAAGGTGTTTGCTTGTGACTTGACAGCAGCGAACAGTTAAACGCAAAACGACCTGCCAGGCTACACAAATATATAACCCTTTACGTGGTCGCCCTGTGCCTCCGAACAAAGGAGATATTCAGTTGATCGAGAATCACAATTTACTGATTGTGCATAGCTTCTCAACTAAACATTATTGATGCCTCCGTCAAAAGGCCCCATAAGCTGTTCAGCGTGAGAAGAAAGAATACGTCTCCGGACGTTTTAGCACCAAACTGAGTGTTGCAGCAATCAACGGCGAGATTTAGGAGGGCGACGAGGTACTGTAAGGGTCGCCCTAATCTTCGACTGTCAAGGTACCTTGGCAACGCTCACACCCACGATTTTGTATGCAGCCCACTGTAACATAGAACTCGATTAAGAATAATCGGAGAAAAGATGCACAACAAGTATATTCACAAACAAATCGTTGGATGTACTAACGTCACAACACCTCTCAGGGATTAATATCAGATCAGCCGTCCTCTGCCCTCTTCATGGATGACCCACCATCAGGGTTGTCTACAAATACGGTATCTGTAGTGACCAAGTTGGCGCTGAAGCTTGGCCCAGGTTCCAGGTAGAGACGTGCACAAGAAAAGTCTCGGAGCCGGGTAACAAAGGCGCCACATCGGTGGCGTAATACTTCTGATTGAATCCGAAACCTCTTCGGAAGCAAAAGTAGCTTTGGTAGACGCAACGGGTGCAGTACCATCATCAGCAAGCTCCGAATTGGCAGTTTTCGGAGACACAGCCACAGTGGGAGCCGAAATATACTCCCGAGAAATGTTGATCTGGGAGACTGCCTCAGGTAGGTGAGTTTGATAGCTCCGGTGATGGAGGCGACGTTCGCTAAGGGTAACCTATTAGGACTCAGACTTTTGGGTTCTCCCACCTCCACACAATACAGTACCCATGTGGTTCTTCCTCACACACCTTCAAATGCCTTCTCTACCTCTCCCACGACTTCCCTTCATCGTGAGAGCGCACGGTGCATTGTTCGGGGTGACTCCAAGCTCAGATTTACGATTAATCAAGCCGAGAATAACAGGGAATTTGAATGCAGTCTCGACTCGATCGCATAAAAAGCTGAGTGTGAAGAGAGCGGTCAGTGGTCAGGGTTGACTGAGAAACAGTACAGTACGTTGATTCACGAAGGTGATGAGGGTGTTCAAGTTGTCAGAGTTCATAACAGTGGCAATGGCACGTGTCTCGTAATACAAGCTCAGCTTGCTTCTCGGAGGCTGAGTTCGAGCCCGTGGTCATCCTTTCTGTACTCTTGTGTTGGATGATAAAATACACGAGGGGTAATCGAGGCTCGATAAGCCGATAAGCGAGATATTCTGGAGAAACATATTGACTCGGTGGAAGGGCGGGCAGAGGTTGGGGATGAAGATATGAAGTCGCGTTGGCCGTGAGTAGCGGCGGCCGGGCGGCGTCGGGTAACTGTACAACGCTACATTCCCACGCCTGTCATCCCTCGCCCTGCTGTCCCCGCTGTCCCTAATCTCGAAGTAGTAGCTTCGATACCCTGACTCCGAGTCGGATCGTCTGGCAGCTGCTGGTTCCGAACCTGCAGCTGCCCACGCTCTCTGTCATCCTAGCCCACCGTTTCTGTTACCCTTGCCACCCCACCGTCTTTGTCTCCGCCACTGCCCTGCAGTTTCTGTCACCACTACTGGCGCGCTGTGCCACTTTTGTCCTCATCACCGTCGCTGTCGCCATCACCGCCACTGTTCCTGCACACCAGCCATAACCCCATGCTAGTCGCTTGCGTCATTCTTCCACCTCACTGTCAGTACTCCCCCAGCCCTAACTGTCGTGAATGCCGTATAGCACCAGAAATGTGAAACCCTCCATTGCCCAGGCTGCATGGTCATGGCGGTGCTGACGCGACCAATCGACCAACATATGTCACCCCAAATTCGCTTTTCATGTCTTCAGTAATGTCTGCAGATGCGAAAGCCGGACTATCGTACCAGAGCAGTACCACTCCCACCAACCAAACCTGCTGCCGAGGCGAGTGCTATCCTCCCCTGATTAGCCCGTCCTGCCCACTGGGACTTCGCTCGTGCCTTCGTTCCCAGACACACACTGAATTGGCCTGCTTTATTATATTCTCGCCTGATGTACAGTGCATCGCTTCACCCTCCCACAATCACACAATTTGTATGTGGCATGCGGTCGTGGGTCCGTGGGCATACTTATCGGACACTGACCTCCTGCCATTCACGCCCTGTAGACCAGCCAAGCACGTTTTGCCACCAATCCCTGGCCTCGTTTGAATGGAAAACCGGGACTCCTAGTCCTGGGATGAGCAATCGTCCAGTATTATCTCAGATCTCGACTTTGATTCAGCTCGTATTTTCTCTGAACGGTTTTTGGTGCCTGTCAGGCCGACTTGATCTATTCGACGTTTCCTAATAGTTGGGAAAATACCACAGTCAAGCGTTGGTACGATAGCGCATGGTGCACCTGTAATCGCTGATTGTTAATCATTGATTTTCCTTGTCAGCACTTCAGGCGCTCAGCTTTGATTGCGGGTGCAAATGCATCCGAGTTCGGAAGCGCGTGGTGACATGGCGATGGAAGCTTGAGTGTCATGATGGCTTCTGTCAGGAAGATTTTGAATTTGACTTGCAGTGGCTATTCGTATACGGCTATGCTAGGTACCTATATCTTCTGTGTAACGTTGTTACTAGTAGGCGTTCCACTTTTCAATTCGCTGTCGCCTTGGGTGTCGCGGAAGGCTGTTTCAGGTGGCACAGACACGGGCCCCGGACCAGACAGACCGGGAACAGTCGTAAAAAAACTGCCGGAATTGAACATTCCCGTCCAGCGCATATTTGAAGTCGCTCGGATGTGAGACTGCTTGTAGGAGTGGGACAGGGGTGTGAATGTCGGGCGTATCAGGTTAAAGCTCAGATTCAATTTTAGTTGATATCAACTTGACAATCTCCAGGAGCAGCAGATGAAGGAACGCTACTGGAAAACACAGGTATAGTCAATTCCGGTGTGTCGAGGTAAAGCACTCTTTAAGCAACTTTGAGCGTCAAAGTCCAGCTCTCTATTTCATAACTCGTAACGTGCCTGGAGGTATCGCGTCTCGTGGTTTATGTATGACAAGGGAATGGTGTGAATACAAATTGTTCGAGAGCAAAGGAAGAGCCGGAGGAATTGTCATCAAGGTGAAAAGTGAGTGTGTGACGGTGGAGGGGCGTGTGCTGCCGCTCGAGTCGTGGTTTCGCGTCAAGAACCGTTGTTGCACCATTATGTCAGCGGTCTAACTACGTACTCGCTCGCTTAGCCCTTCTCCTCGTGCCCTTGTCTCGCCTGTCCTCTAACCCCTATTCCAACGGGTACCAGTAGCTCAAAGGCGATAGAATTGGTTTCCATAGAAAAAAAGGACCATTTGTATATCGTGTCGGATACACGCATTGAGAAAGAATCAGCGGAAACCGTGAGGCGGTGACTTCGGCCAGACACGATGACGCGTCGACGGGTCATGAAGATGAGGTGGGGTAGAGCGATATTGTACTCGAACCAATCCTCACCAGAGATAAACTAGCCCGGGCATGAGACTTGTTTAACGAGAATCATCAAAAATTGTTTCAAAAGCCTCCGGAAGATACGGTCACTAGTATCATACAACTCTATCGGGCCACCGCCACCGTGACTCTCGCTACACCTCCAACACATGCACCCGATATAAACTACATGAGATAGCCTGGTAGTCACTAAACAGGTGATTCCACAATGGAAACTACTTTCTCCTTGCTGGAATTTACGTCCTCCTCGGGCTCCAGTCTGTGTGCTTCCGAGTCAACACCCAGTTGCTCATCAAGTGACCTCGAATGGGTTTTCCTTGGAAATGAGTCATCCCCGCGTGTGGCCACATTCATCGGGCTGAGCGGGATAACCCTGCTGGCGTTGGAATCCCCTTTAACCTTCGCAAATGAGATACGACTAAGCGGAAGGCCCGAACTGTTAACACTGCAGCAAGAATCAGCCACATGAGTAGAGAGACGCATGTCAAGGGGGCCATACGTGTCGGAGGAAAAGTGTATAAGAGAACGATACATTCGCGTTGCAGCGATTGTCATTGATATCAAAGAAGGTATCTGAAACATCTGAATTACGGACCACGTAAGAGACCGGCAGCATTTCTCTACTCGTGGTAATTAAAAGAAAGAACATACAAAGTTAAACGGGTCTGGAATTTCGAAATCGATCAATCTTGATCACTGGTGAGTTGCAAAGAAATAAATTTACCGTTTATGTTCAAAATAAGGAACACCTGAGACAAGAAAGTGCGATGAGAAAAGAGGAGACGATGAGGAACTACCATTAGTAGTTGGACTGACCGCTGGTGGGATCCCAGCAAAAACGACAAGTGAGAGCCAAATAATGCCCTTCCCAACAGAAGACACATCAGCGCATCGAAAGGGCTACAACCATAGACTCGGAAATATGCCACCACCTACCTGTTTCCATAGGAAAATCCCCAGATCGAATATGCCACCACCTCCCAGGCGGAGGCGAAGCAGGCCGGCAAGCACCATAAGAAGCAATATGACGTTAGTGGCGAGCGTGACGAAAACGTTAAGTTTAGTGATGTCTGAGTTGGACACCTCACAGAGGCCGCTAGCCACGGGTTCCCAAACAGAATGGATCTGGGAATGGATAAGTCTGGCACCAAGTAGTTCAACATATTACTTACCCGCACTGTTCCTGACGACAAATCACATGTCTATGAGATTCCTGGTCCACCTACGGTAAGGGAAGCAGGAAGAGATTTACCTTGGATGAGGAATGCAATGTTTATTCCCCATACGCTGGTTCCAAGTGCCAGAACAATCTTATTATGGTTCCAAATGGCGATACTGGTGCCATCATCAGCTTTCCTAATTTCCTTCCGGAAGACAAACCATGCATGAGAGTACAGAATTGGGCGTACACGCGAAGTAATATCAACAACGACGCGCAGGCCATTGCAAAGAAGGCGAATGACTAAAGAGAGAACAAGGTGGAAACCGATTAGCCTTTCCTCAGAAAACCGAAGTTCATCTGAGACGTTGCCCACAAATTCAGCAATATTAAAACTCTTGTGATCGTCATGATCGTCACTGACTTACACAGGTGTAGAGAGGGAAACGCACATACGTGGCAATCGATTGGTCTCGAGATAGAAAACTCGATGAGGCCGAGGATTATGTTTACGAGGGTAGCTATCCGTGCAAGCGAGTAAATCTAACGAAGAGTAAAAGTCAGTCCCCGATCTCTCAGTGAGGCCTCCATCACTACTGACCCATATTGTCCAAACGTGGCGACGACGTCGGATGATGCTCCACTCGAAGTCCAGAGTAGTAAAAAATTCCCAACTGAAAAGTAGAACGTTAACACCAAAGGGTATCTATTGAAAGGCGTGCAACGCACAGGAAGATGCCATAACAAGCATGCCAGAGCTTTACTAAAGTCACTGTTGACTCGCAGATTCACTCAGGCTTGGGCGTTCTAAACCCGGAGCGAGAACTCAGGAACATACGCACAGGTATCACGTAGGAGTTCGTTGGGATCTCGGGAATTTGCCATTCTTGCAAAACAAGCTTTGAGGTGGAGGGGAAGGTGTTTGTTTGTGACTTGACAGCAGCGAATAGTTAAACACAAATATATAGTTAGGACTGGCCGTTTACGTACTGGTGCCGCTGTGCCACTGATTCCTCCGTAGGCACCATAAGCTGTTCAGCGTGAGAAGAAAGAATCCGCCTCTGGACGTTTCAGCGCCAACTGAGGACCTGTAAGGGTCACCGTAGTCCTCGACTGCCAAGGTACCTTGGCAATGTTCACATCCACGCATGCAGCCTACTGTAACATAGAATCCGATTAAGAATAATCGGAGCAAAGATGTACAAGGAGTATAGATTCACAAAGAAATCGCTGGATGCACTAACGTCACAAGACCTCTCAGGGATTAACATCAGATCAGCCCTCCTCTGCGCTCTTTATGGATGACCCACGATTGACCAAGTTAGCGCTGAAGCGTGGCCCAGGTTTCAGGTAGACGTGGATTGATCGAGCGAACGACATATGCACATTGCACAAGCAAGATCTCGGAGCTGGATAACATAGGCGCCACATGGGTGGCATAACTATTCTAATTGGATCCGAAACCTCTTCGGAAGCAAAAGTAGCTTCGATAGCCGCACAGGTGTGCAGCTCCGAATTGACGACGTAACCACAGTGGGAGCCGAAAAATACTCCCGACAAATGTCGATCTGGGAGGCTGGGTAAGTTTGATAGCTCCGGTGACGGAGACGACGTTCGCTAAGGGTAACTTATTCGCACCTTTAGGTTTTCCCACCTCCACACAATACAGTGATTCTTCCTTTTTACCCCATACAGTACAACTTCTAATGCCTTCTCCACCTCTCCCACGACTTCCCTTCATCGTGAGCGCGCATGGTGCATTGTTCGGGGTGACTCCAAGCTCAGATTGACCAACAAGACCTCATAAAAAGCTGAGTGTGAAGAGAGCGGACAGTGGTCAACGTTGACTGAGAAACAGTACGGTACGTCGATTCACGACGGTGACTGTGTTCAAGTTGTCGGAGTTTATAACAGTGGAAATGGCACGTGCCTCAGAATTCCACCTGCTTCTCCGAGTCCGAGTCCGTAGTCGTCCATTCTGTACTCTTGTGATGGGTGATAAAATACACGAGGCGTAATCGAGGCTCGATAAGCGAGGCAATTCTGGAGAAAGTGTAGACTCGGGTGTAGTAGCTTCGATACCCTGACTCCGAGTCGGATCGTCTGCCAGTGCCAGCTGCTGGTTCCGAACCTGCAACTGCCCCTCGCTCTCTGTCATCGTAGCCCGCCGTTCCTGTCACCCTGGCCACCCCACCATTTTTGTCTCCACCACTGCCCTACAGTTTCTGTCACTACCACTGGCACGCTGTGCCACTTTTGTCCTCATCACCACCACTGTTCCTGAGGCGTCCACCGCCGGACCACCGGCCATAACCCCATTCTAGTCGCCCTTGCGTCATTCATTCTTCCACTTCACTTTCAGTATTCCACCAGCCTTAACTGTCGTGAATGCCGTAGAACGCCAGAAGTGCGAGACCAGGCCGCATGATCATGACGATACTGACTCGATCAATTGACCAACATATGGCACCATTCGCTTTTCATGTCTTCAGTAATAATGTCTGCAGATGCGAAAGCCGGACTATCGTACCAGAGAAGTACAACTCTCACTAACCAAACCCGCCACCGAAGCAAGTGCTATCCTACCCTGATTCGCCCGTCCTGCCCACTGGGACGTCACTTGAGCCTTCGCCCCCAAACACACACTGAACTGGCCTGCTTTACTATATTCTCGCCTGATGTACTGTGCGTCGCTTCACCCTCCCACAATCACACGGTTTGTATGTGGCATGCGGTCGTGGCTCCGTGGGCATATTTACCGGCCACTGACCTCCTGCCATTCACTCCCTGTAGACAAGCAGAGGACGTTTTTATACCAATCCCTGGCCCAGTCTGAGTGTCAACCCGGGCCTCCTAGTGTCCTGAGATGAGCAATCAGCTTGACCCATCCAGTATAATCTCGGATCTCGACTTTGATTACGGCAACACCCAGCTCGTCTTTTCTCTGAACGGTTTTTGGGCCTGACCAAGCAGATTGATCTGACAATTCCCGATAGTTGGGAAAATACCGCGTTGGTACGATAGCGCATGGTACACCTCTGATCGCTGATCGTTAATCATTGATTTTCCTTGTCAGTACTCAGGCACTCAGCTTTGATTGCGGGTGCAAATACATGGGAGTTCGCAAGCGAAGGGTGACATGGCGATGGGGGCTTGAGTGTCATGTGGCTTCTGTCAGGAAGATGACATGAATTTGACTTGCAGTTGTTATACGTATACGGCTACACTGGATAGCTATATATTTGTGTAGCGTTGTTACTAGTAGATGTTCCACTTTTCAATTCGCTGTCGCCTTGGGAACGCTGTTGGCACAGACGCGGGCCCCGGACCGGACAGACCGAGAACAGTCGTAAAAAAGCAGCCGGAATTGAACATTCCTTTGTCTTTGCAGGCGCAACTTGATGAGAATCGAAAATATGCCCCCTTTTAAGCCCAGGTAGTGATTTTCCAGGCAACTTGCCAGTAGAATTCTGTCAAGTTGATCACCTTATATACAAGATAGAGATAATAGCCAGGGGAACTATCGAATGTTGTGCAAAAGCGAGAGCTTTTGCGGCGAGACGTTTAGGTGCTAACAGCGTTACCACTTTGGCAGGCGGAGACATCGGCCCTTGCTGGTACCAGACTACCAGTGGACCTTCTCTCGACGTTTATTACAGCACAGAGACAAGCCATACGACTCCGATTTATACAGTACCCGGCCAAACCGGTGGGAGTTATCCCAGACATTGATTATGATCGGAGACTGCAACAACGACCGGAATTGAGGAGAGGTGCTGGGTCTGTGAAGTATGGGCAGTATAAGCCAAACCGTTGAATTGCATAGAACAAATCCAGCAGGTGTGGACTCAGCAGGCTCTGCATATTTTGACAATTTGGACATTCTGAAATTGCTACCGTGACCTAACAAAAACAAAAAACTCAATCATGCACCAGCGCATGTTTGAAGTCGCTCGGATGTGAGTCGGGGTATTAGATTAAAGCTCAGATTCGATATCATCAACCCGACAATCTCCAGGAGCAGCAGCTGAGTGCAGATCACTCCTCAAGGTTGCATATGAAGGAACGCTACTGGGAAACACAGGTATTTGCTCAATTCCAGTGTGTCGAGGTAAAGCACTCTCTAAGCAACCTTGAGCGTCAAAGTCCAGCTCTCTATTTCATAACTCGTAACGTGCCTGGAGGTATCGCGTCTCGTGGTCTATGTGTGACAAGAAAATGATGGGAATACAAATTGTTCGAGAGCAAAGGAAGATCCTGAGGAATTGTCATCGAGGTAGAAAGTGATGGTGTGACGAGTAGCTCAAATGCGTTAGAGAGTTAGTTGGTTTTCATAGAAAAAAAGGACCATTTGTATTTACAAGGAACGACTGCACTGTCGACGCATACGCGTCAGATACACGCATCGAGAAAGAATCAGTGGAAACCGTGAGACGGTGACTTCGGCCAGACACGATGACGTGTCGACGGGTCATGAAGATGAGGCGGGGTATAGCGATATTGTACTCGAATAAGTCTCGAACCAATCCTCACTAGAGACAAACTAGCCCGGAAATGAGAGTTGTTTAATGGAAATCATCAACGATTGCTTCAAAGGGTCCGAAAGATACAGCCACTAGTACCGTACAACTCCACGCTTCGCCTGAGCACGACGGGCTCTCGGTCCGTCCGGTCCGAGGCCTACGGGGCCCGCTACTAGCCTACTACACTGGCACCTCCAACACATTCACCCGTGTATAAACTACACGACATAGCCCGGTAGTCACTAAAAAGGTGACTCCACAATGTAAACCACAGTCTCCTTGCTCGAAGTTACGTCCTCCTCGGGCTCCAGTCTGTGTGCTTCAACACCCAGTTGCTCATCATGATCAAGTGACCTCGAATGGGTTTTCTTTGACAAAGAGTCATCATCGCGTGTGATGTATACGGACACATCCATCGGGCTGAGCTCGACAACCCTACTGGGGACGGAATCCCCTTTAACCTTCGCAAATGAGATACGACTATGCGGAAGGCCAGAGCTGTTAACACTGCAGCAAGAATCAGCCACATGAGTAGGGAGACGCATGTCAAGGGGCCATACGTGTCGGAGGAAAAGTGTATAAGAGAACGATAGACTCGCGTTGCAGCGATTGTCGCTGATATCATGGAAGGTACCTGAAACATCTGAATTACGGACCACGTAAGAGACCGGCAGCATTTCTCTACTCGTGATAAAGGAAGAGCATACAAGGTTAAGCTGTTCTGAAATTTCGAGATCGATCAATCTGGATCGCTGGTGAGCTGCAGAGAAATAAATTTACCGTTTATGTTCAAAATAAGGGACACCTGAGACAAGAAAGTGCGATGAGCAAAGAGGAGACGGTGAGGAACTACCAGTAGTAGTCGGACTGACCGCTGCTGGGATCCCAGCAACAATGGCAAGTGAGAGCGAAATAATGCCCTTCCCAACAGAAGACACATCAGCGCATCGAAAGGGCTACAGCCATAGAAATATGCCACCACCAACCTGTTTCCATAGGAAACTCCCCAGATCGAACATGCCGCCACCTCCCAGGCGGAGGCGAAGCAGGCCGGCAAGCACCATAAGAAGCAATATGACGTTAGTAGCGAGCGTGACGAAAACGTTAAGTTTAGTCATATCGGGCACCGAACAGAGGCTGGCCACGGCCCAGGGTTCCCAAACAGAAAGGAGCTGGGAATGGATAAGTCTGGCACCAAGTACTAGTTCAAACATATTATTTACCCGCACTGTTCCTGACGACAAATCACATGTATGAGATTCTTGGTCCACCTACTGTACAGTAAGGAAAGCAGGGAGAGACTTACCTTGGATGTAGAATACAACAGTTATTCCCCATACGCTGGTTCCAAGCGCCAGAACAATCTTATTGAAGTTCCAAACGGCGATACTGGTGCCATCATCAGCTTTCCTAATTTTCTTCCGGAAGATAAACCCAGCGTGAGAGTACAGAACTGGGCGTACACGCGAAGTAATATCAACAATGATGCGCAGGCCATTGCAAAGAGGGAGGATGACTAAAGGGAGAACAAGGTGGAAGCCGATTAGCGTTCCCTTAGAAAACCGAAGTGCATTTAAGACGTTGCCCACAATTTCAGCAATAACAAAGCTCTTGTGATCGTCATGATCGTCACTGACTTACACAGGTGTAGAGAGGGAAATGCACATACGTGGCAATTGATTGGTCTCAAGATAGAAAACTCGATGAGGGCGAGGATTATGTTTACGAGGGTAGCTATCCGTGCAAGCGAGTAAATCTAACGAAGAGTAAAAGTCAGTCCCCGATGTGTCAGTGAGGCCCCATCACTACTGACCCATATTGTCCAACGGTAGTGGCGACGACCTCGGATGATGCTCCACTCGAAGTCCAGAGTAGTAAAAAATTCCCAACTGAAAAGTGGAACGTTAACATCAAAGGGTATCTATTGAAAGGGAGGCAACACACAGGAAGATGCCATAAAAAGCATGCCAGAGCTTTACTAAAGTCACTGTTGATTCGCAGATTCACTCAGGCTTGGGCGATCTAAATCCGGAGCGAGACCTCAAGAGCATACGCACAGGTATCACGCAGGAGTTCGCTGGGATCTCGAAGATTTGCCATTCTTGCAAACCAAGCTTTGAGGTAGAGAGGAAGGTGTTTGCTTGTGACTTGACAGCAGCGAACAGTTAAACACAAAACGACCTGCCGGGCTACACAAATATATAGCTAGCCCTGGCAGTTTACGTACTAGTGTGGCCCTGTGCCTCTGAACAAAGGAGATATTGATCGATAAATCACAATTTACTGATTGTGCATAGCCTCTTAACTAAACATCATTGATGCCTCTGTCAGGCCCCATAAGCTGTTCAGCGTGAGAAGAAGGAATATGTCTTCGGACGTTTCGTTTCAGCACCAAACTGAGTGTTGCAGTAATCAACGCCGAGATTTAGGAGGGCGACGAGGTACCTGTGAGGGTCGCCCTGCCAAGTTACCTTGGCAATGCTCACATCCACGACTTTGTATGCAGCCCACTGTAACATAGAACTCGATTAAGAATAATCAGAGCAAAGATGTACAAGGAGATATTCACAAAGAAATAGCTGGATGCACTAACGTCCCAAGACCTCTCAGGGATTAACATCAGATCAGTCGTTATCTGCGCTCTTCATGTATGACCCACCGTCGTGGTTGTCCATAATTACGGTATCTGTAGTGACCAAGTTAGTGCCGAAGCTTGTCCCAGGTTCAGGTAGACGTGAATTGATCGAGCGAACGACATATCCACAAGGAGCTGGATGATATAGGCACCACATGGGTGGCATAACAGTTCTCATTGGATCCGAAACCTCTTCGGAAGCAAAAGTAGCTTCGGTAGCTGCAACGGGTGTAGTACCTAGTGTCCTGAGATGAGCAATCAGCTTGACCCATCCAGTATCATCTCGGATCTCGACTTTGATTAAGGCAACACCTAGCTCGTCTTTTCTCTGAACGGTTTTTGGGGCCTGACAGGCAGACTTGATTGATTCGACATTTCCTGATAGTTGGGAAAATACCGCGTTGGTACGATAGCGCATGGCGCACCTGTGATCGCTGATTGTTAATCATTGAATTTCCTTGTCAGTACTCAGGCACTCAGCTTTGATTGCGGGTGCAAATACATGGGATTTTGCAAGCGAATGGTGACATGGCGATTGGGGCTTGGTGTTATGACGGCTTCTATCAGGAGGATGACACAATTTGACTTGCAGTGGCTATACGTGTACTGCTACGCTGGGTAGCTATATATTTGTGTAGCGTTGTTACAAGTAGGTGTTCCACTTTTCAATTCGCTGTCGCCTTGGGTGCCGCGGAACGCCGTTTCAGGTGGCACAGACGCGGGCCCCAGACCGGACAAACCGGGAACGTCGTGCCAGCTCTACACACCGGAATTGAGCATTCCCGGTGTTTTTGCAGGCGCGGCTTTATGAGTATTGGAAATATGAGGCCCCTTTTTAAGCGCAGGCCGTGATTTACCAGGCAACTTGTCAGCAGCATTCCTTCCTAGGCAAACATACTTGTTAATTATTCTGCTCAGTCACTGCTCCTTGGGGAGGTTGTCAAGTTGCTCACTGTCAGAGAGAAGAGCTGGGACGACTGGTACTGATATTGATACTGATTAGAGAGGGAGTGGTGGGTTTATACAAGAAAGTATTGTGCAAAAGCGAGAGCTTTTGCGGTGAGCGATGTGTGTTAGGGCATCGGATTCAGACGTCGTAAAGCAAGTGAGAAGGTGTGGCCTACACCCATCAAGATATCAAGGGGAAAAACGTGCTAATAGCGTTTACCACTTTGGCACGCGGCCCGGGATACATCGGCCCTTGCCGGAGACTCTCAGTGAACCGTCTCTCGACGTTTATTACAGTACAGGTACAAACCATACGTCTCCGTTTCATACGGTACCCGGTCAAACCAATAGAAGTTATCCCGGACATTGGTTGTGATGAGAGACTGCAACAACGACTGTAATTGAGGGGAGAAGAAAGGGAACTGGGAAATACAAGGTTCGCCTCGGGTGTAGAAAACGTTTCGTTGGGTGGGCTAGGAAAAATGACGAACCATGGGCTTTATGAGCCAAAACGTTCAATCTCATAAAATAAAACCAGCATGGGTGAAACTCAGTGGTATCATGTCAGATTTTAGATTTTGGCGGCTCTGCATCTTTTGATTTGGACTTTCTGAAATTGCTACCTAACAAAACAAATAAAAACTCAATCACTCACCCAGTGCATGTGCGAAGCCACTCGGATGCGGATGTCGTGAGACTGCCGATACTGTCAGAGTTTGATACATTTGATGCGCCGTCACCCAGCAGCAACTGCCAGTGGAAAACATGGGAACCGGAAACTTCCGAGTCGTCGGAAGCTTACATCCGACTTCCCGCGGAAGACACCTCTAAACGACAGAAGAACGGGAACAACGGAAAGGATCTACGATATGTGGTATTCATCTAGAACGTGTTTCTGACGTTTTTTGCAGTGGTGACACAGCTCGTCTTCTCTCTTTACGGCCAGACGGAGGCACAAACGGTGTTTAATCCCGAAATTAAGCCTGAGCACAGTCAGGCAGAATCGATCGCTTCTCATAGTTGGTAAAAGTTCCCAGTCAAATGTCGGTACCGTGGTACAATACTAATGCTGCATGGTGCATCTGATCATTCAATTGGTTGCTGATCGTCGACTTCCACTCCACTATTCAAGCGCTCAGCGCTCAGGATTGATTGGATATTCCGAGCCCCTGCTTCGTATTGCGGGTCCCAATAAAATTGGAGTTCGTTCGGGAGCGCAGGGTGACATGGCGATGGAAGCGTGAGTGTCATCGTAGCTTCTTCAGGAAAAAATGACATGAATACGAGTTGCAGTGGCCTATACGTATCAGCTAGCTATATATTTGTGTAGCGTTGTTATTAGAAGGCGTTCCACTGTTCAATGCGCTGTTGCCAGTGTTGAGTCACACTAAAACGCCCTCTCTCTCCACCCCAAGCTCGTTTTTCAGGATGGTGAATTTCCAGGATCCCCGTGTAATGTTGTATGAGGCCGGTGCGTATGCTTCTCGCTCTGGGTTCGGAGGTCCAAAATCTGAGTGAACCTGTGTTTCAACAGTGGTGTTGGTGAAGCTCTGGCACACATTTTATGGCATCTTCTTGTGCGTGTCCTGCATGTCACTGATGTTCTTATGACGTCGACGATTCGCTAATTCGGTTTTCAGTTGGGAATTCATCACTACTCTAGACTTTGAGTGGAGTGTTATCCGAGGGCATCGCCCCTACCGTTGGACAATATGGGTCAGTAGCGATAGGGTCTTTTTAAGATTTCCTCAGACACCTATGACTTACTTTCCTCTTTGTTAGATTTACTCCCTTACGAGGATGACTGCTTTCATGGCTGTAATCCTCAATGTCGTCGCGTTTGCATTCTCGAGGCCAATTAATTGCAGGGTATGTGTATTGTCATGCGTCTGCCTCTCTACACCAGTGTAACTCAGAGACAATCCCGACTATTCTAAGGTCGTGGTCATTCTTGAATTCGTGAGCAAATTCCCGCGTGCACGAAGGGAAAGCTAATCGGTTTCCACCTTGTTCGTTTTTTTCCTCAAGTTGTTCTCCTCCTTTGCGATAATCTTCGCATCGTTGTTGATAATGATTCGCGTGTACGTGAGTTCTGTACACCTGTACTAGATTGTCTTTTGGAAGGAAATCTGATGGTAGCGCCAGCATTGCCATTTGGAATAGAGACAAGTTTATTATGGCGCTTGCAGCCAGCATATGGGGATCAAACTTTGGATTCCTCATCAATGGTATGTTGTCCCCGCTGTAGGTCGATCAGGGATAAACATGTGATTTTGCGTCAGCAATCGTGCGGGTAAATTAATGAAATTGAACTACTTTGATGACCCTGGGACTTATCCATTCCCAGCTCCAGTCTGCTTGGGTGCCTGGGGAACACACTGGCTCCTGTACCGTGGTCAATCCAGATGTCACCAAACTTAATGCCATCGTCTCGTTCGTTACCGAAATAATATTGCTCCTTATGATGCTCGCCGGCCTGCTTCGCTTACGCATGCAAGGCGGCGGCATGCTCAATCTGGGGAGCTTCCTATGGAAACAGGTAGGAGGGCACATCTCCATAGCCTTAATACCTTTTGCTGATGTGTCTTCTGTTGGGAAGGGCATCATTTGGATCTCACTTTCCATATTGTCTGGGGTACCGCCAGTGGTCAGTATGATGACTACTACTAGTGTTTTCTCTGCCTCATCTGTTCGGTCATCATTTTGTGCCCCAGGCGTTCCAGATCTTGAACTTGAATGGTAAATTTCCGTTCTCTGTAGTACACCATCAATGTTGACCGAGGTCTACTGTTCTCGAAATTCCAGAGCCATTAAACTTTGTACGTCACGGTTCTTTCTTTGCTGCGATTGGAGAAACAAGTTTCTTATGTGTTCTGCGATACAGATGTTTGAGGTCCCCGCGTTTTTAGCTGTGACAATCGCTGCAACGCGAATCTATCGTTCTCTTACACACTTTTCCTCCAACACGTACGGCTCTTAAGACACCTAAATTTCGTCTCCCTACTCATGCGACTGATGTTTCCGCAGTGTCAGCAGCTCAGCCCTTCCAAATTTTGGTCTCTCGTTGGCGAAAGTCCAAGGGATTTCCGACCCCAGTTGGATTGTCCCATCCACCCCTATACAGGTGACCGTACACACAATATGCGAGCATAGTCAATTGTCACAGGAAACCCAAGTCAACATGGACGCCGAGCAGCTGCACATTAAGGTAAAGGACTCGGAACTGCGGACTGAGGAGGACATAAATGGCAACTTGAATGACAGAGTGGAGAAAGTGATTTCCGACGTTGAATCACCTGTTTGATAACAACTAACCATCTTGTGTCTTTATACCCAAAAGCGGACTGCAGCGGTGCTGAATTCACATTACAGTAATTGTAACGACTCTCGTCACTGTTAGTGAAGTTAGCGACAGAGACAATATTTACCCAGAATCAGAACGTAGCGGATACAAATAATACAGGTCAAGAGGTAGCGAGTAGCCTGAGGAGATATCAGAGATCAAAGTTAAACAAAAAGATCAAAAGCAAAACAAAGAGCCTGAACGCGTCGCAAGGAGTTGCATGCGATCCGGGAGCAGCAGGACAGGTGAAATGTCCAAAGACACGAGGCGTGGTGTAGTACACAAAATAGCAAAAGAGATGCAAGTATTGAACGAGGCCGCAGAGAACGAATGAGACGAGCGAAAGAAGGGCAAAACACGGAGTCAATGTCGCCGGAGTTCGGGCCGGGAAAGACAACAGCCCTCGTGACACCGCTCCGGTTTCCAACAGAACCCACGGCTCTAGACCATGTGTGCCCTCTTTGTTTTTTTTTTTTTTTTCATCCATAGGAACAGAGACAAGTGGAAGATCCCTTACCCAATCCTGTATCTCAGCCAGCCTCCCCTAACTGCTATCAACTCTGTTCGCACCTAGATTTATAATTTTGTATAATCGAGTCGACCCTCTTCGAGAAATCCGAGCTTGCGGTCACACGGAAAAATGCACCAGTGCGCCGTCAAGAGAAGTTGTAAGAGAGCTTAAAGCACTTTGAAGATGTGGAGCGGAGGGTCAGGAACTCGGAGCAAACCCGTCTCTCTGAAAGCTCGAAGGAAGAAGTGAAGGGCACGATGCAAAGAACCCAAATTTGAAGCTTGAGGCCCTTGGAGAACGTCGCCTCTGTCAGCGAAGATGTCCAAGTTACCCAGTCTACTGCGGTGACAGTCTCCCAATCGATGCCGACGGTCACGTTCGTACCGACATCATATTGCTTCTTATGACCTGGGAACTTCTATGGAAACGATGTGGTGGTACTTTCAATTTGCTGATGTGTTTGGAAGCGCATGGTCTAGATTCATTCGCCGTTGTTGCCGGGGTACCTCTCCTTCTCGCTCATTGCCGTTTTTTGTTTATCGCAGTTTCCTTATTTTGAACCTGAATGGTAAATTTCTTTCTTTCCATTTCACTGATGGTCTAAATTGTTCGAGCTCAATTCTGCCCGATATTCCGCTCAATGTGGTACTTCTTCGCCACGAGTAGAGGTCGCGGGGTCTCACCCGTTGGCTGCCTTGGGCAACGCAGATTTTTCAGATCCCGGCGCTGATTACATTGACAATCGCCGAGACGCAAATCTATCGCTCTCTGTTATATTTACGAGTACGACCTCGTGACTTTACTTTTGTCACCTCACTCATGCGGCTGATGTTACTACATGTCAACAGCTTAGGCGTTCCAAATAGCGGTCTCGTTTGCGAAGGTAAAGGGGTTTCCGACTCCAGTTGGAATGTCCGACCCAGCCAGATGCACGTGGCCGTACACAACACCCCCGAGCAGACCCAATCGTCACAGTTGAGGTCGCAAGTCCGACTCAGACCAGCCTAGTGAGCAGCTATCACCACTACCAGTCTCCGTCAAAGTACACGAACTGGAACCGGAGGACGTAAATCTCGGCATTCTTTTCATTCTTATTTTTTTTCTTTAGAATCTCGGCGTGGAGAAACTTACCGTTGTCGACACACCTGTTTGATATAACTACTGGACTAACCATTGTCTCCATCGCTAACTTCACTACAGTGACGAGAGTCGCCACAATTATTGTAATGTAAATTCAGCGCCGTTGCAGCCTGCTTGAGGTATGCCGCGTGTTTTCAGAACCCACAAATCCGATCACACATCTTAACGAATCAACCCACGGAAATATATATTTTTCCTCATCAACACTCTCCGTGGGGTGGGCAGCAGCGATGGGTCCCGACCATCAAAGGCAAGACGACCGGTTCTAAACCTCGGGACCATTACACTTTGGGCTTCTTATGCCTCTTGCGTCCTCGAGGGGTACGAGTGCCAGTCCTCCAGCGACTCGTCAGAACTCCCCGGCCATCTAGACCCGCCGCTACCACCCGACACATACTCGCTTCGACATCAACTCCCCTTGCACCTTCGATCTTCACCCCCGGTGGCATTCGCACAACAGCAGTAACAAACTGACAGCTGAGCGGGCCACAAATGCACGAGGAGGAAGACCGAAGGCAAGGGATGAGATGAGGAGGATGAGGGATACAACGTCGAACACGCAGCCTTTTATATTCCTCAATTAGAGCGGAGATGGACCACAGTTTTGGCTAACAGTTTCGAGTCGTTCTTTGGATTCAACCGAGTGGAATTCGTTCAATAGCCACGGAACACGAGTACTAGTGAAATCGTGCTCCGCTCACTCGCTTGGAAGACGACTCGATCTCTATTGCATGCCTAAGGTCCTCCCACTTTACTCCTGCTTCTCCAAGGAAAGGTGCCTGTCAATCAGTATGCAGGGCACGCACCGAACCTCTGACAGACGTGAGTGAGTTGCGCATTCAAGCTTCATGTTCCAGTTATATTCCAAATCCTCCCGCCCTTGGGGAATCTGAACATGGGGTTGATCTCCCGGCTGATCGACCGATTTAGAATGTATGTTCTCCTTTCTTGGGGAGTAAACCACGAGGTTCAGTATCCTAAAAATCAGCGGAGAAAGCCATCGGAGCCGACCCAGTGGACTTCGCGTCCACATCCGATGCGTTGCTGGCTCAGGCCACTTTGACACTCAAGCTTATAGTTACTTGTTTGGAATTTATGTTTAGCCTGAGGCTTCTATGGAGCGTAGAAGATCCGACGGGCCATGCTAGTCGAGTAGTTATTTGACTTCGTCGTTTTCCTAAAGGGTACATACAGCCAGTTTGCTTCTCCTTATGCTGGACGGAAATCCAACCCTTGATCAAGATATGCCCATGCCAGAGGGCACGGTAAGGTAGCAGCTCGACTGGCAAATTCCAGGCAAGTTCAGTTGCCGAAGGGACATCCCAGCATCTACAGTAGGGTGCAACTGTACGTACACTAGCAAATCGGCGCTCGCCGAACCGTCACGCACGTGACATCTTGGCAACTTTTTCTCACGATGTCCTGATGAATGTCTCTCCCTACTTTCTTGGTGACAAATCCTCTTGGTACCTTGACAATCGAGAACTTGGGCACCTCGCGTTAATCCCTGCTTGGCGCTCGAAACCACCCAATTCATGCAAATTCAAAATTTCCCCCATCACGTATTCTCCTTCTCCTGATTCACAGCATATGCGGCCCAGCCAAAGCATACACTTCCGAAATTAAGCAAAATGAATTACTTTTAGCTTTTCCTAGTGTGGAAAAGATCCGGGTCAAGCCTTGTGTACATGATGATCATTGATGGGATGTTGATCGTTGACCCATTGACCCGTTGATTTCCCCTGCTTAAGCTGGAGCCCAGTCTCGGTCGACCGATATCCCCGCTTCTTATCGGGAGTCGCTGACTTTGGAGGCGCAGGACCACATGGAAATGTAAGTGTGAATTTCATAACTTCTGATAGAAAAATAACATGTGGCTTATGTACAGCGAACTATATACTGGTGTAGCACTGGCGTTCCACTGTTCGCTGTTGTCAAATCAGAGGCAAACGCCCTCCACCTCCACCTCAAGCTTGCTTGCTAGGATGGTAAATTTCCGAGATCCCATTGTATTGTTCCAAGATTTTTGTGCGTATCCTTCTGAGGCCTCCCTCTGGATTTGGAACGACCAAGTCAACTCATCTTTCAACAGTGGTCTTAGTGAAGCTCTGGCATGCTTTCGGAGGCATCTTCTTGTGTGTTGCCTGCCTTTCACTGGATGATCTTTTGGCGTCACTGCTCTACTTTTCAGATGGGAATTCTTCACCACTCTCGACTTTGAGTGGAATGTCATCCGAGGGCGTCGCCCCTACCGTTGGACAATATGGGTTCGTGGCGATGGTCATCTTTGGAATGACCTCGTGCGCCGGAGACTGACGTCTCCCTTGTGTTAGATTTACTCCCTGACCCGAATATCCACCCTCCTCGTCGTAATCCTCAATATGATTGCATTTGATGCCTCGAGGCCAATCCACTGTCAGGTAAGTGCCATGGCCGCCATGTCTTACATGTGCGTTCCTCCACCCGTGTTGATAACCGATGATACCAAGCTCGTGGTCACCTTTCAACTTGTGAGCACCCTCTCGGATGTACTTCCGTCTTTTGAGAAACCTAATCAGTTGTCATCGATTTTCTTTCTTTTTTTAATCCTTCTAGATATTAGCCCACCTGGCGGTAGCCTCCGCGTCGCTATTGATAATGCTGCGCGTGTACGTCGGGCCTCGTCCCTCCCCACTGGGTTCGTATACTGGAAGAATGAGCTGATGGTAGTGACAGGATCGCCATCTGGAACAGAAATAGAACTGTTCTGGCGCTTGCAATCAGTGTATGGGGAATAAACGTTGCATTCCTCATCCAAGGTAAGTCTCTCCTTATTTTACCCATCGGAATGGACCGGGGATCTCATACACATTTCGTTTGGCATCAGGAGTTGTCCTGGAATCTTATCGACGTTCTGACCTTCCGAGCTTACTAGTATCTATCTCCAGCTCCGTTCTGCATTTGGACCTGAGGCAACCACCTGCGTGGTGCGCAACTCAGACATCGCCGAACTGAATGTCATCGTCACGTTCGTAACTGACATCATATTGCTTCTTATGATGCTCGCTGGCCTCCTTCACCTACGCCGGCAAGGTGGTGGTTTGCTTGATTTGGGGAACTTCCTGTGGAAACAAGTCGGTGGTTCCACATATACATTGTCGGAGTACTTTCAATTTGCTGATGTGCTGGAAGGGCATCATTTGGATCTTACTCGCTGTTGCTGCCGGGGTCCCGCCAGCGGTCAGTCTGACTTGGTACCTCGTCTTTTCGCTCATCACCGTTTTTTTGTTTGTCTCAGGTGTTCCTTATTTTGAACTTGAATGGTAAATTCCTTTCTCCCCGTTTCACCGGTGGTAAAAGTTGTCCGAGCTCAATTCTTCCCAAAATTTCAGAGGCGCTCAACTTGGTACGTTCTCTCGGTACGAGTGGAGGAGAAAGTCCCCGGGTTCTCATTCGTCCGGCTTCCTTGGGCAACGCAGATGTTTCAGATCCCTGGGCTAATTATATTGACAATTTCCGCAACGCGAATCTATCGCTCTCTGATACAATTTTCCTCTGACAAGTACGACCTCGGGACTTTACTTTTTTTCTCTACTCACGTGACTGATGTCATGGAAGTATCGACAGCGTTCAAAGTAATGGTCACTCGTTCGTGAAGCCTGAGGTCCGAGTCAAAGTGGAGCCTGTCCACTATAATCTGATGACACAGACAAGCCATTTTAGGTCGCACGCTGGCACGGAGGGCCAGTTGGGTATTAAGGCACGTGGACAGGGACTCGAAGATGGCCTAGCGGGCGGCATGGAGAGAAAACCTTCCGTCTTGGACTCACCTGTTTGAAAGACATGATTATACGTGCTCTACTCGCTGCATAGAATTTTTTGTGCACAGCTGTTATTTCATGATGCACGACTTTGAGTCAGAGACAAGGACAGTATGTAGGACAAATGATTGTATGATTTATGGTTTACTTAGGACATATGCCAGTGAGGTGTAGTGATTACAGCCCACGAACTGAAGAATATGCGGACTTTGACCCTTCACCTGGCCGCCTCCGTGAGATAGTGAAATTAAAAAAGCTCCGGATTCAGGGACCTTCACACCCAAGGTCAAGGCCATTCTATGATAAATTCGAAGGGACCATCGAAATCCGTTTGAGCGGTGTTACTTAGACAACGGCCATGGCCGAGGACCCCGCAGTCGAACGTGTGAACCACGACAGCAGCATCACCTGTGCGAGAACAAGAATATCATGAAACCATCAATTTTCCGTCCATAACGGAGAGGATAGGGCATCAGGAAACCTGCAGGAAACGTTTTTGCACTTGCACGAGCTCGTACAAGCTCGTACGAGCTCTCACCAGCAAGAAAGTTCATAGTCTACACCTGCGGTGAACATGTCGCATGCACGTGGGGTGGGCTCGGTGTTGAACGGCTGATGTCGAAGAGATGGGTAAGTCAAGTTCGATGGCTGGATCCGTGAGGTGTCAGCACAAAAGACGCTGAAGTCCAATGCCACATGTGAGGAGGGGGAAGAGGCAAAGACATACTGAGAATGGAAATGGTGTGCTGTTGGCGATTGTGGCGGCGCTATACACAAAGAGAAGAGGGACAAGGGACTTTGGTAGCCTCGATAGTGGCGAGGGCGAGGGTGAGGGTGTTGACGATGGTGATGAGGTTTGATTCATCAACCGAGAGGTTGACGCGCCTGAATTCCTCCTGGACTTGGATGATGAAGATGTGGCTGCTGCGACAGCATGGACATGCGAGAGGCGATGTGAAGGTGACTCACACACGAACATGTCGTTGATGACCGTGGTCAGCGCAAGCCGAAGGGGGACACCATTCGGGAGTACATGCTTCCCTACAGAGGACGGTCCAACGGGAGGGCGCTGCTGCGGTGAGGTCTGTCGTGGCAGATTCTGCATTAGCGAGATGCGAGGTGGACGATTGGTAGGAGAGGTACTACAGGCGTGATTGGTTCATCCCCCGGAAACGGACAGTCTCGTGGCGGTTGCTCGAGCATGCCGACGACGACTTTTTCAAGTTCTTCTGCACGTTGTGTAAGCCTCCGCGCGAACGGTGAGTCCTGTCGGGCGATCCGTGATTCCTCTTCATCACGAGGATGATCGGAACCTGCTGAACGAACGCGGAGTGCCCGTCCATCCACGTTGTTGCATGGGCCGTTCGCGGTGGATGAAGTTCGGTGCACCTAGTTCGCCGGTACGGTCTCTCATGGCGAGTTCTGCACGAGTCTGAGCGAAGTGGGTACGAGCATGCGCCCAGAGGAGGTGGTCGATGATGAGGGTCAGCGGGGACTTTTCTCGAGGAGGGATGGAATGGAGATGATGTGCGTGTTTGTGGGCGGGCGGGCGGGCGGGCGGGCGGGCGGGCGAAAGGTAAGCTTGATTGTGTGGTGCGTTCATGGAGCAGGATAAAATGACTGTGCTTGTCCAACTGACCCCGAAGCATAGTTGACGCCGCAAATGGGGGTCGAGAGAATCTGACGGTAGTCATGCGTTACTAGCGATGTCGATGTTGTCAGAGCAAGATATCGAAGATGACGCTTGTTGAAGCCATATAGAGACTCTACTCGTGAGGATAAATGATGATGGAATGAGAGGTAGAAAGGAGAAAAAAAATAAGACGTGGAAAAGAAATTGAAGTACAGTACAAAAAAACGGGTATTCTCGGGAAATGAGAGGGGCGTCTGTCCAGCTGATGGTCTACAATGGGGAAATTAGTGATTCTCAAGTCGTTTAGCTGGCGAGCACGTTGACCTCTTTATCGACATTTCTTTTGTTTTTTTTTGGTTTCTTCCCTTTTTTTTTTCAAAGACAATAACCAACAAACTCAATCGTTTGTGCAACATTCCCGTACACACGTGACTAAACACTTCCGAGTTCAAGGAGCAGCGAGCCAACTTGGGACCTAGATCAGGATGGACCTGAATCTGATCATGATAAACATAAGTACCCCATCTGTCAAATGTGTCTTCAAGTGTGAACAAACTTAAATGTGAAGTAGTGCTGCTTCTTTCATAATTACAAATATTTCTATGACTTTGTGACTTTCACAACTTTTCATGACTTTTGTAGCTTCTAAACTTGTTTTACTTATATGTCACTTTAACTCCTACTCCACTAATATAAGCCAATGTCAACTTATTCACTTTTCAGCTTTTTGACTTTGGCAAGTGAAAAAGTTGCGAAGTTTTTGTACAGTTTACTGATGCTTCTGAAATTGCTACCCAACAAAACAAATAAAAACTCAATCACGCACCCAGTGCATGTGCGAAGCCACTCGGATGCGAATGTCGTGAGACTGCCGATACCGACAGAGTTTGATACATTTGATGTTCCGCCACCCAGCAGCAGCTAGTGAAAAACATGGGAACCGGAAACTTCCGAGTCGTCGGAAGCGTATATCCGACTTCCCGCTGAAGACACCTCTAAACGACAGGGGAGAACGGGAACAACGGAAAGGATCTACGATGTGTGGTATTCATCTAGAACGTGATTTCCGGGTTTCTGACGTTTTTTGCAGTGGTGACACAGCTCGTCTTCTCTCTTTACGGCCAGACGGAGGCACAAACGGCTTTTAATCCCGAAATTAAGCCTGAACACAGTCAGGCAGAATCGATCGCTTCTCATAGTTGGTAAAAGTTCCCGGTCAAATGTTGGTACCGTGGTACAATACTAGTGCTGTATGGTGCATTGGTGATCATTCAATTGGTTGCTGATCGTCGACTTCCACTCCATTATTCAAGCGCTCAGCGCTCAGGATTGATCCCTGCTTCGTATTGCGGGTCCCAATAAAACTGGAGTTCGTTCGGAAGCGCAGGGTGACATGGCGATGGAAGTGTGAGTTTCATCGTAGCTTCTTCAGGAAAAAACGACATGAATACGAGTTGCAGTGGTTTATACGGATCAGCTAGCTATACTAGTATATCTGTGTAGCGTTGTTATTAAAAGGCGTTCCACTGTTCAATGCGCTGTTGCCAGTGTTGAGTCACTAAAACGCCCTCTCTCTCCACCTCAAGCTCGTTTTTCAGGATGGTGAATTTCCAAGATCCCCGTGTAGTATTGTATGAGGCCGGTGCGTATGCTTCTGAGGCCTCGCTCTGGGTTCGGAGGCCCAAAATCTGAGTGAACCTGTGTTTCAACAGTGGTGTTAGTGAAGCTCTGGCACACATTTTATGGCATCTTCCTGTGCGTGTCCTGCATGTCACTGATGTTCCTATGACGTCGACAATTCGCTAATTCGTGTTTTTTTTTTTCAGTTGGGAATTCGTCACTACTCTGGACTTTGAGTGGAGTGTTATCCGAGGGCATCGCCCCTACCGTTGGACAATATGGGTCAGTGGTGATGATATTTCCTCAGACACCTAGGACTTATTTTCCTCTTTGTTAGATTTACTCCCTTACGAGGCTGACTGCTTTCATGGCTGTAATCTTCAATATCATCGGGTTTGCATTCTCGAGGCCAATTAATTGCAAGGTATGTGTATTGTCATGCGTCTGCCAGTGTACCTCAGAGACAATCCCGACTATTCTAAGGTCTTGGTCATTCTTTCATTCGTGAGCAAATTCCCGCATGCACTTCGGTTTCGAAGGGAAAGCTAATCGGTTTCCACCTTGTTCGTTTTTTTCTTCAAGTTGTTCTCCTCCTTTGCGATAATCCTCGCATCGTTGTTGATAATGATTCGCGTGTACGTGAGTTCTGTACTCCTGTACTGGGATTTGTCTTTTGGAAGGAAAGCTGATGGTAGCGCCAGCATTGCCATTTGGAACCGAGACAAGTTTATTATGGCGCTTGCAGCCAGCATATGGGGATCAAACTTTGGATTCCTCATTCATGGTATGTTTTCCCCGCTGTAGGTCGATCAGGGATAAACATGTGATTTTGCATCAGCAGTCGTGCAGGTAAATTGATGAAATTGAACTACTTTGGTGACCCTGGGACTTATCCATTCCCAGCTCCAGTTTGCTTGGGTTCCTGAGGAACACGCTGGCTCCTGTACCGTGGTTAACCCAGATGTCACCAAACTTATTGCCATCGTCTCGTTCGTTACCGAAATAATATTGCTCCTTATGATGCTCGCCGGCCTGCTTCGCTTACGCATGCAAGGTGGCGGCATGCTCAATCTGGGGAGCTTCCTATGGAAACAGGTAAGGGGGCATTTCCATAGCCTTATTACTTTCGATTCGCTGATGTGTCTTCTGCTGGGAAGGGCATCATTTGGATCTCACTTTCCATAATGTCTGGGGTACCGCCAGTGGTCAGTATGACTACTACTAGTATTTCCTCTGTGCCTCACCTGTTCGGCCATCATTTTGTGCCCCAGGTATTCCAGATCTTGAACTTGAATGGTAAATTTCCGTTCTCTGCAGTACACCATCAATGTTGACCGAGGTCTACTGTTCTCGAAATTCCAGAGCCATTAAACTTTGTACGTCACGGTTCTTTCTTTGCTGCGATTGGAGAAACCCTACAAGTTTCTTACGTGTTCTGCGATACAGATGTTTGAGGCCCCCGCGTTTTTAGCTGTGACAATCGCCGCAACGCGAATCCATCGTTCTCTCACACACTTTTCCTCCAACACGTACGACCTCTTAAGAGACTTAAATTTCGTCTCCCTACTCATGCGACTGATGTATCCACAGTATCCTCAGCTCAGCCCTTCCAAATTTTGGTCTCTCTTTTGCGAAAGTCCAAGGGATTTCCGACCCCAGTTGGATTGCCCCGTCCACCCCTATACATGTGACCGTACACACAATACGCGAGCATAGTCAATTGTCACAGGAAACCCATTTGAGCTCACAAGTCAACATGGATGCCGAGCAGCAGCGCGTTAAGGTAAATGACTCGGAACTGCGGACTGAGGAGGACATAAATGGCAACTTGAATGACAGAGTGGAGAAAGTGATTTCCGACGTTGAATCACCTGTTTGATAACAACTAGACCATCTTGTGTCTTTATACCCAAAAGCGGACTGCAGCAGTGCTGTATTCACATTACAATAATCGTAAGGACTCTCGTCACTGTTAATGAAGTTAGCGACGGAGACGAATTTTACACAGACTCGGAACGTAGCGGATACGAATAATACAAGTCAAAGGGGTAGAAATAGCCTGAGGAGATATCAGAGGTCAAAGTCAAATAAAAAGATCAAAAGCAAAACAAAGAGCCTGAACGCGTCGCAAGGAGTTGCACGCAATCCGAGAGCAGTAGGACAGGTGTATCCAAAGACATGAGGCGTGTAGTACACAAAAAGAGCAAAAGAGATGCAAGTATTGAACGAGGCCGCAGAGAACAGCGAAAGAAGGGACGGAGTCAATGTCGCCGGAGTTCGGGCCGGGAAAGACAAAACAGCACTGGTGCATTGTTCCGTGTGACCGCAAGCTCGGATTTCTCGAAGTCGAGAATGGAGGGAAGTTAAATGTCGACTCGATTATATAAATCTAGGTGCGAACAGAGTGGATAGCAGTTAGGGGAGTGCTTCGTCAAGAGAAGTTGTAAGAGAGCTTATTAATAAAGCACTTTGAAGATTGTGGAGCGGAGGGTCAGGAACTCGGAGCAAACCCGTCTCTCTGAAAGCTCGAAGGAACAAGTGAAGGGGCACGATGCAAAGAGCCCAAATTTGAAGCTTGATGCCCTTGGAGAACGTCGCCTCTGTCAGCGAAGATGTCCAAGTTACCCAGTCTACTGCGGTGACAGTCTCCCCGATCGATGCCGATGGTCACGTTCGTACCGACATCATCTTGCTTCTTATGACCTGGGGAAGTTCCTATGGAAACAGGTAGGTGGTTTCAAATTTCCGATGTCGTAGTACTTTCAAATTGCTGATGTTCTTTTCATTTGGAAGCGCATGATCCGGATTCATTGCCAAGGTACCTCTCCTTCTCGCTCATCGCCGTTTTTTGTTTATCGCAGGTGTTCCTTAATTTGAACCTGAATGGTAAATTTACTTTCTTTCCATTTCACCGATGGTCTGAATTATTTGAGCTCAACCGATATTCCAGAGGCGCTCAATGTGGTACTTCTTTCGCCACGAGTAGAGGAGAAAAGTCGTGGGGTTCTCACCCGTCGGCTTCCTTGGGCAACGCAGATGTTTCAGATCCCTTCGCTGATTACATTGACAATCACCGAAACTCAAATCTATTGCTCAACACCCCCGAGCAGACCCAATCGTCACAGTTGAGGTCGCAAGTCCGACTCAGAATGAGCACCAGTGAGCAGCTATCGCCACTACCAGTCTCCGTCAAAGTACACGAACTGGAACCCGAGGAGGACGTAAATCTCGGCATTCTTTTCATTCTTATTTTATTTTCTTTAGAATCTCGGCGTGGAGACACTTACGTTGTCGACACACCTGTTTGATATGATTACTGGACTAACCATTGTCTCCATCGCTAACTTCACTCACAGTGACGAGAGTCGTCACAATCATTGTAATGTAAATTCAACGCCGTTGCAGCCTGCTTTGAGGTATGCCGCGTGTTGTTCAGAACCCACAAATCCGATCACACATCTTAACGAATCAACCCACGGAAATATATATTTTTCCTCATCAAGACTTTCCGTGGGGTGGGCAGCAGCGATGGGTCCCGACCATCAAAGGCAAGACGACCGGTTCTAAACCTCGGGACCATTACACTTTGGGCTTTCTTATGCCTCTTGCGTCCTCGAGGGGTACGAGTGCCAGTCCCCCAGCGACTCGTCAGAACTCCCCGGCCATCTAGACCCACCGCTACCACCCGGCACACACTCGCTTCGACATCAACTCCCCTTGCACCTTCGATCTTCACCCCCGGTGGCATTCGCACAAAAGCAGTAACAAACTGACAGCTGAGCGGGCCACAAATGCACGAGGAGGAAGACCGAAGGCAAAGGATGAGATGAGGAGGATGAGGGATACAACGTCGAACACGCAGCCTTTTATATACCTCAATTGAAGCGGAGATGGATCACAGTTTTGGCTAACAGTTTCGAGTCGTTCTTTGGATTCAACCGAGTGGAATTCGTTCAATAGCCACGGAACACGAGTACAGTGAAATCGTGCTCCGCTCACTCGCTTGGAAGACGAGTCGATCTCTATTGCATGCCTAATGTTCTCCCACTTTACTCCTGCTTCTCCAAGGAAAGGTGCCTGTCAATCAGGATGAAGGGCACGCACCGAATCTCTGACAGACGTGAGTGAATTGCGCATTCAAGCTTCATGTTCCAGTTACATTCCAAATCCTCCCACCCTTGGGGAATCTGAACATGGGGTTGATCTCCCGGCTGATCGACAGATTTGGAATGTATGTTCTCCTTTCTTGGGGAGTAAACCACGAGGTTCAGTATCCTAAAAATCAGCGGAGAAAGTCATCAGAACGGACCCAGTGGACTTCGCGTCCACATCCGATGCGTTGCTGCCTCAGGCCACTTTGACACTCAAGCTTATAGTTACTTGCTTGGAATGTATATTTAGCCTGAGGCTTCTATATGGAGCATAGAAGATCCGACGGGCCATGCTAGTCAAGTACTTATTTGTACTTCGTCGTTTGCCTAGGGGGTACGTACAGTCGGTTTGCTTCTCCTTGTGCTGGACCGAAACCCAACTCATACAAGTTCGAATGCTTGATCAAGATTTGCTCATGCCCGAGGGCACGGTAAGGTAGCAAATTCCAGTTGTCGGAGGGACATCCCAGTAACTAGGATGCAACTGTACGTACTAGCAGATCGGCGCTCGCCGAACCGTCACGCACGTGACATCTTGGCCGCTGTCTCTCACTTTCTTGGTGACAAATCCTCTTGGTACCTTGACAATCGAGAACTTGGGCACCTCGCGTTAATCCCTGCTTGGCGCTCGAAACCACCCAAATCATGCAAATTCAAAATTTCCCCCATCACGTATTCTCCTTCTCACGCTTCACAGCATATGCGGCCCAGCCATAGTGCTTGACTTCCGAAATTAAGCAAAATGAATTACTTTTAGCTTTTCCTAGTGTGGAAAAAGATCCGGGTCAAGCGTTGTGTACAAGATAATCATTGATGGGATGTTGATCGTTGACCCATTGACCCGTTGATTTCCCCTGCTTAAGTTGGAGCCCAGTCTCGGTCGACCGATATCCCCGCTTCTTATCGGGAGTCGCTGGCTTTGGAGGCGCAGGACCACATGGAAATGTAAGTGTGAATTTCATAACTTCTGATAGAAAAATAACATGTGGCCTATGTACAGCGAACTATATACCTGTGTAGCACTGGCACCGTCAAGCATTCCACTGTTCGCTGTTGTTAAATCAGAGGCAAACGCCCTCCACCTCCACCTCAAGCTTGCTTGCTAGGATGGTAAATTTTCGAGATCCCATTGTATTGTTCCAAGATTTTTGTGCGTACCCTTCTGAGGCCTCCCTCTGGATTTGGAACGACCAAGTGAACTCATTTTTCAACAGTGGTCTTAGTGAAGCTCTGGCATGCTTTCGGAGGCGTCTTCTTGTGTGTTGCATGCCTTTCACTGGATGATCTTTTGATGTCACTGCTCTACTTTTCAGATGGGAATTCTTCACCACTCTGGAATTTGAGTGGAATGTCATCCGAGGGCGTCGCCCCTACCGTTGGACAATATGGGTTCGTGGCGATGGACATCTTTGGAATGACCTAGTGCGCCGGAGACTGACGTTTCCCTTGTGTTAGATTTACTCCCTGACCCGAATATCCACCCTCTTCGTCGTAATCCTCAATATGATTGCATTTGATGCCTCGAGCCCAATCCACTGTCAGGTAAGTGCCATGGCCGCGATGTCTTACATGTGCGTTCCTCCATCCGTATTGATAACCGATGATACCAAGCTCGTGGTCACCTTTCAACTTGTGAGCACCCTCTCGGATGTACTTCCGTCTTTTGAGAAACCTAATCAGTTGTCATCAATTTTCTTTCTTTTTTAATCCTTCTAGATATTAGCCCACCTGGCGGTAGCCTCCGCTTCGCTATTGATAATGCTGCGCGTGTACGTCGGGCCTCGTCCCTCCCCACTGGGTTCGTATACTGGAAGAATGAGCTGATGGTAGTGACAGGATCGCCATCTGGAACAGAAATAAAACTGTTCTGGCGTTTTCAATCAGTGTATGGGGAATAAACGTTGCATTCCTAATCCAAGGTAAGTCACTCCTTGTTTTACCCATCGGAAGTGGACCGGGTATCTCATACACATTTCGTTTGGCATCAGGAGTTGTCCGGGTGAATGATGGAATTTCATCGACGTTCTGACCTTCCGAGCTTACTGGTATCTATCTCCAGCTCCGTTCTGCATTTGGACCTGAGGCAACCACCTGCGTGGTGCGCAACTCAGACATCGCCGAACTGAATGTCATCGTCACGTTCGTAACCGACATCATATTGCTTCTTATGATGCTCGCTGGCCTCCTTCACCTACGCCGGCAAGGTGGTGGTTTGCTTGATTTGGGGAACTTCCTGTGGAAACAGGTCGGTGGTTCCACATTTACATTGTCGGAGTAGTTTCCATTTGCTGATGTGCTGGAAGGGCATCATCTGGATCTCACTCGCTGTTGCTGCCGGGGTCCCGCCAGCGGTCAGTCTGACTACTAGTTCCCTGGTACCTCTCCTTTTCGCTCATCGCCGTTTTTTTGTTTATCTTAGGTGTTCCTTATTTTGAACTTGAATGGTAAATTCCTTTCTCCCCGTTTCACCGGTGGTAAGAGTTGTCCGAGCTCAATTCTTCCCAAAATTTCAGAGGCGCTCAACTTGGTACGTTCTCTCGCTACGAGTGGAGGAGAAACGTCCCCGGGTTCTCATTCGTCCGGCTTCCTTGGGCAACGCAGATGTTTCAGATCCCTGCGCTAATTATATTGACAATTTCCGCAACGCGAATCTATCGCTCTCTGATACACTTTTCCTCTGACAAGTACGACCCCGGGACTTTTGCCTTTTTTTTTCTCTACTCACGTGACTGATGTCATGGAAGTACCGACAGCTTTCAAAGTGGTCACTCGTTCGTGAAGCCTGAGGTCCGAGTCAAAGTGGAGCCTGTGCATAATCTGATGACACCGATAAGCCATTTTAGGTCGCACGCTGGCACGGAGGGCCATTTGGGTGTTAAGGCACGCGGATAGGGACTCGAAGATGGCCTAGCGGGCGGCATGGAGAGAAAAGTTTCCGTCTTGGACTCACCTGTTTGAAAGACATGATTATACGTGCTCTACTCGCTGCATGGAATTTTTTGTGCACAGCTGTTATTTCATGATGCACGACTTTGAGTCAGAGACAAGGGCAGTATGTAGGACAAATGATTGTATGATTTATGGTTTACTCAGGACATGTGTAGTGATTACAGCCCACGAACTGAAGAATATGCGGACTTTGACCCTTCACCTGGCCGCCTCAGTGAGATAGTGAAATTAAAAAAGCTCAGGATTCAGAGACCTTCACACCCCAAGGTCAAGGCCATTCTATGATAAATTCGAAGGGACCATCGAAATCCGTTTGAGCGGTGTTACTTAGACAACGGCCATGGCCGAGGACCCCGCAGTCGAACGTGTGAACCACGACAGCAGCATCACCTGTGCGAGAACAAGACTATCATGAAACCATCAATTTTCCGTCCATAACGGAGAGGATAGGCCATCAGGAAACCTGCAGGAAACGTTTTTACACTTACACGAGCTCTCACCAGCAAGAAAGTTCATAGTCTACACCAGCGGTGAACATGTCGCATGCGCGTGGGGTGGGCTCGGTGTTGAACGGCTGATGTCGAAGAGATGGGTAAGTCAAGTTCGATGGCTGGATCCGTGAGGTGTCAGCACAAAAGACGCTGAAGTCCAATGCCACATGTGAGGAGGGGAAGAGGCAAAGACATACTGAGAATGGAAATGGTGTGCTGTTGGCGATTGTGGCGGCGCTAGACACGAAGAGAAGAGGGACAAGAGACTTTGGTAGCCACGATAGTGGCGAGGGCGAGGGTGAGGGTGTTGACGATGGTGATGAGGTTTGATTCATCAACCGAGAGGTTGACGCGCCTGAATTCCTCCTGGACTTGGATGATGAAGATGTGGCTGCTGTGACAGCATGGACGTGCGAGAGGCGATGTGAAGGTGACTCACGTACGAATATGTCGTTGATGACCGTGGTCAGCGCAAGCCAAAGGGGGACACCATTCGGGAGTACATGCTTCCCTACAGAGGGCGGTCCAACGGGAGGGCGCTGCTGCGGTGGGGTCTGTCGTGGCAGATTCTGCGTCAGCGAGATGCGAGGTGGACGATTGGTAGGAGAGGTACTACAGGCATGATTAGTTCATCCCCCGGAAACGGATAGTCTCGTGGCGGTTGCTCGAGCATGCCGACGACAACTTTTTCAAGTGCTTCTGCGCGTTGTGTAAGCCTCCGCGCGAACAGTAAGTCCTGTCAGGTGATCTGCGATTCCTCTTCACCAGGAAGATGATCGGAACCTGCTGAACGAACGCGGAGTGCCTGTCCATCCACGTCGTTGCATGGGCCGTTCGCAGTGGACGAAGTTCGGTGCACCCAGTTCGCCGGTACGGTCTCTCATGGCGAATTCTGCACGAGTCTGAGCGAAGTGGGTACGAGCATGAGCCCAGAGGACGTGGTCGATGATGAGGGTCCGCGTGGACTTTTCTCGAGGAGGGATGGAATGGAGATGATGTGCGTGTTTGTGTGCGGGCGGGCGAAAGGTAAGCTTGATTGTGTGGTGCGTTCATGGAGCAGGATAAGATGACTGTGCTTGTCCAACTGACCCCGAAGCATAGTTGACGCCGCAAATGGGGGTCGAGAGAATCTGACGGTAGTCATGCGTTACTAGCGATGTTGATGTTGTCAGAGCAAGATATCGAAGATGACGCTTGTTGAAGCCATATAGAGACTCTACTCGTGAGGATAAATGATGATGGAATGAGAGGTAGAAGGGAGAAAAAAATTAAGACGTGGAAAAGAAATTGAAGTACAGTACAAAGTAAACGGGTATTCTCGGGAAATGAGAGGGGCGTCTGTCCAGCTGATGGTCTACAATGGGGAAATTAGTGATTCTCAAGTCGTTTAGCTGGCGAGCACGTTGACCTCTTTATCGACATTTCTTTTGTTTTTTTTTGGTTTCTTCCCTTTTTTTTTTCAAAGACAATAACCAACAAACTCAATCGTTTGTGCAACATTCCCGTACACACGTGACTAAACACTTCCGAGTTCAAGGAGCAGCGAGCCAACTTGGGACCTAGATCAGGATGGACCTGAATCTGATCATGATAAACATAAGTACCCCATCTGTCAAATGTGTCTTCAAGTGTGAACAAACTTAAATGTGAAGTAGTGCTGCTTCTTTCATAATTACAAATATTTCTATGACTTTGTGACTTTCACAACTTTTCATGACTTTTGTAGCTTCTAAACTTGTTTTACTTATATGTCACTTTAACTCCTACTCCACTAATATAAGCCAATGTCAACTTATTCACTTTTCAGCTTTTTGACTTTGGCAAGTGAAAAAGTTGCGAAGTTTTTGTACAGTTTACTGATGCTTCTGAAATTGCTACCCAACAAAACAAATAAAAACTCAATCACGCACCCAGTGCATGTGCGAAGCCACTCGGATGCGAATGTCGTGAGACTGCCGATACCGACAGAGTTTGATACATTTGATGTTCCGCCACCCAGCAGCAGCTAGTGAAAAACATGGGAACCGGAAACTTCCGAGTCGTCGGAAGCGTATATCCGACTTCCCGCTGAAGACACCTCTAAACGACAGGGGAGAACGGGAACAACGGAAAGGATCTACGATGTGTGGTATTCATCTAGAACGTGATTTCCGGGTTTCTGACGTTTTTTGCAGTGGTGACACAGCTCGTCTTCTCTCTTTACGGCCAGACGGAGGCACAAACGGCTTTTAATCCCGAAATTAAGCCTGAACACAGTCAGGCAGAATCGATCGCTTCTCATAGTTGGTAAAAGTTCCCAGTCAAATGTTGGTACCGTGGTACAATACTAGTGCTGTATGGTGCATAGGTGATCATTTAATTGGTTGCTGATCGTCGACTTCCATTCCACTATTCAAGCGCTCAGCGCTCAGGATTGATCCCTGCTTCGTATTGCGGGTCCCAATAAAACTGGAGTTCGTTCGGAAGCGCAGGGTGACATGGCGATGGAAGTGTGAGTTTCATCGTAGCTTCTTCAGGAAAAAATGACATGAATACGAGTTGCAGTGGTTTATACGGATCAGCTAGCTATACTAGTATATCTGTGTAGCGTTGTTATTAAAAGGCGTTCCACTGTTCAATGCGCTGTTGCCAGTGTTGAGTCACTAAAACGCCCTCTCCCTCCACCTCAAGCTCGTTTTTCAGGATGGTGAATTTCCAAGATCCCCGTGTAGTATTGTATGAGGCCGGTGCGTATGCTTCTGAGGCCTCGCTCTGGGTTCGGAGGTCCAAAATCTGAGGGAACCTGTGTTTCAATAGTGGTGTTAGTGAAGCTCTGGCACACATTTTATGGCATCTTCTTGTGCGTGTCCTGCATGTCACTGATGTTCTTATGACGTCGACGATTCGCTAATTCGTTTTTTTTTTTTTTTCAGTTGGGAATTCGTCACTACTCTGGACTTTGAGTGGAGTGTTATCCGAGGGCATCGCCCCTACCGTTGGACAATATGGGTCAGTGGTGATGGCGTTTTTTTAAGATTTCCTCAGACACCTAGGACTTATTTTCCTCTTTGTTAGATTTACTCCCTTACGAGGATGACTGCTTTCATGGCTGTAATCTTCAATATCATCGGGTTTGCATTCTCGAGGCCAATTAATTGCAAGGTATGTGTATTGTCATGTGTACCTCAGAGACAATCCCGACTATTCTAAGGTCTTGGTCATTCTTTCATTCGTGAGCAAATTCCCGCATGCACTTCGGTTGCGAAGGGAAAGCTAATCGGTTTCCACCTTGTTCGTTTTTTCTTCAAGTTGTTCTCCTCCTTTGCGATAATCCTCGCATCGTTGTTGATAATGATTCGCGTGTACGTGAGTTCTGTACTCCTGTACTGGTATTTGTCTTTTGGAAGGAAAGCTGATGGTAGCGCCAGCATTGCCATTTGGAACCGAGACAAGTTTATTATGGCGCTTGCAGCCAGCATATGGGGATCAAACTTTGGATTCCTCATTCATGGTATGTTTTCCCCGCTGTAGGTCGATCAGGGATAAACATGTGATTTTGCATCAGCAGTCGTGCAGGTAAATTGATGAAATTGAACTACTTTGGTGACCCTGGGACTTATCCATTCCCAGCTCCAGTTTGCTTGGGTTCCTGAGGAACACGCTGGCTCCTGTACCGTGCTCAACCCAGATGTCACCAAACTTATTGCCATCGTCTCGTTCGTTACCGAAATAATATTGCTCCTTATGATGCTCGCTGGCCTGCTTCGCTTACGCATGCAAGGTGGCGGCATGCTCAATCTGGGGAGCTTCCTATGGAAACAGGTAAGGGGGCATTTCCATAGCCTTATTACTTTCGATTCGCTGATGTGTCTTCTGCTGGGAAGGGCATCATTTGGATCTCACTTTCCATAATGTCTGGGGTACCGCCAGTGGTCAGTATGACTACTACTAGTATTTCCTCTGTGCCTCACCTGTTCGGCCATCATTTTGTGCCCCAGGTATTCCAGATCTTGAACTTGAATGGTAAATTTCCGTTCTCTGCAGTACACCATCAATGTTGACCGAGGTCTACTGTTCTCGAAATTCCAGAGCCGTTAAACTTTGTACGTCACGGTTCTTTCTTTGCTGCGATTGGAGAAACCCTACAAGTTTCTTACGTGTTCTGCGATACAGATGTTTGAGGCCCCCGCGTTTTTAGCTGTGACAATCGCCGCAACGCGAATCTATCGTTCTCTCACACACTTTTCCTCCAACACGTACGACCTCTTAAGAGACTTAAATTTCGTCTCCCTACTCATGCGACTGATGTTTCCACAGTATCCTCAGCTCAGCCCTTCCAAATTTTGGTCTCTCTTTTGCGAAAGTCGGGATTTCCGACCCCAGTTGGATTGCCCCGTCCACCCCTATACATGTGACCGTACACACAATACGCGAGCATAGTCAATTGTCACAGGAAACCCATTTGAGCTCACAAGTCAACATGGATGCCGAGCAGCAGCGCGTTAAGGTAAATGACTCGGAACTGCGGACTGAGGAGGACATAAATGGCAACTTGAATGACAGAGTGGAGAAAGTAATTTCCGACGTCGAATCACCTGTTTGATAACAACTAGACCATGTTGTGTCTTTATACCCAAAAGCGGACTGCAGCAGTGCTGTATTCACATTACAATAATCGTAAGGACTCTCGTCACTGTTAATGAAGTTAGCGACGGAGATAAATTTTACACAGACTCGGAACGTAGCGGATACGAATAATACAAGTCAAAGGGGTAGAAAATAGCCTGAGGAGATATCAGAGGTCAAAGGTCAAAGTCAAATAAAAAGATCAAAAGCAAAACAAAGAGCCTGAACGCGTCGCAAGGAGTTGCACGCAATCCGAGAGCAGTAGGACAGGTGTGTCCAAAGACATGAGGCGTGTAGTACACAAAAAGAGCAAAAGAGATGCAAGTATTGAACGAGGCCGCAGAGAACAGCGAAAGAAGAGACGGAGTCAATGTCGCCGGAGTTCGGGCCGGGAAAGACAACATTGTTCCGTGTGACCGCAAGCTCGGATTTCTCGAAGTCGAGAATGGAGTGAAGTTAAATGACGACTCGATTATATAAATCTAGGTGCGAACAGAGTGGATAGCAGTTAGGGGAGTGCGTCGTCAAGAGAAGTTGTAAGAGAGCTTATTATTATAATAAAGCACTTTGAAGATGTGGAGCGGGGGGTCAGGAACTCGGAGAAAACCCGTCTCTCTGAAAGCTCGAAGGATAGAAGTGAAGGGGCACGATGCAAATAACCCAAATTTGAAGCTTGATGCCCTTGGCGAACGTCGCCTCTGTCAGCGAAGATGTCCAAGTTACCCAGTCTACTGCGGTGACAGTCTCCCCGATCGATGCCGATGGTCACGTTCGTACCGACATCATCTTGCTTCTTATGACTTGGGGAAGTTCCTATGGAAACAAGTAGGTGGTTTCAAATTTCCGATGTCGTAGTACTTTCAATTTGCTAATATTCTTTTCCTTTGGAAGCGCATGGTCTAGATTTCATTCGCCGTTGTTGCCGGGGTACCTCTCCTTCTCGCTCATCGCCGTTTTTTGTTTATCGCAGGTGTTCCTTAATTTGAACCTGAAGGGTAAATTTCTTTTCTTTCCAATTCACTGATGGTCTGAATTATTTGAGCTCAACCGATATTCTAGAGGCGCTCAATGTGGTACTTCTTTCGCCACGAGTAGGGGAGAAAAGTCGTGGGGTTCTCACCCGTCGGCTTCCTTGGGCAACGCAGATGTTTCAGATCCCTTCGCTGATTACATTGACAATCGCCGAAACTCAAATCTATTGCTCAACACCCCCGAGCAGACCCAATCGTCACAGTTGAGGTCACAAGTCCGACTCAGAATGAGCACCAGTGAGCAGCTATCGCCACTACCAGTCTCCGTCAAAGTACACGAACTGGAACCAGAGGAGGACGTAAATCTCGGCATTCTTTTCATTCTTTCCTATTTTCTTTAGAATCTCGGCGTGGAGAAACTTACGTTGTCGACACACCTGTTTGACCTAACTACTGGACTAACCATTGTCTCCATCGCTAACGTCACTCACAGTGACGAGAGTCGTCACAATTATTGTAATGTAAATTCAACGCCGTTGCAGCCTGCTTTGAGGTATGCCGCGTGTTGTTCAGAACCCACAAATCCGATCACACATCTTAACGAATCAACCCACGGAAATATATATTTTTCCTCATCAACACTCTCCGTGGGGTGGGCAGCAGCGATGGGTCCCGACCATCAAAGGCAAGACGACCGGTTCTAAACCTCGGGACCATTTCACTTTGGGCTTTCTTATGCCTCTTGCGTCCTCGAGGGGTACGAGTGCCAGTCCTCCAGCGACTCGTCAGAACTCCCCGGCCATCTAGACCCACCGCTACCACCCGGCACACACTCGCTTCGACATCAACTCCCCTTGCACCTTCGATCTTCACCCCCGGTGGCATGCGCACAAAAGCAGTAACAAACTGACAGCTGAGCGGGCCACAAATGAGCGAGGAGGAAGACCGAAGGCAAGGGATGAGATGAGGAGGATGAGGGATACAACGTCGAACACGCAGCATTTTATATACCTCAATTGGAGCGGAGATGGATCACAGTTTTGGCTAACAGTTTCGAGTCGTTCTTTGCATTCGGCCGAATGGAATTCGTTCAATAGCCACGGAACACGAGTACTAGCGAAATCGTGCTCCGCTCACTCACTTGGAAGACGACTCGATCTCTGTTGCATGCCTAAAGTTCTCCCATTTTACTCCTGCTTCTCCAAGGAAATGTGCCTGTCAATCAGGATGCAGGCACGCACCGAATCTCTGACAGACGTGAGTGAATTGCGCATTCAAGCTTCATGTTCCAGTTACATTCCAAATCCTCCCGCCCTTGGGGAATCTGAACATGGGGTTGATCTCCCGGCTGATCGACCGATTTAGAATGTATGTTCTCCTTTCTTGGGGAGTAAACCACGAGGTTCAGTATCCTAAAAATCAGCGGAGAAAGTCATCGGAACGGACCCAGTGGACTTCGCGTCCACATCCGATGCGTTGCTGCTTCAGGCCACTTTGACACTCAAGCTTATAGTTACTTGCTTGGAATGTATATTTAGCCTGAGGCTTCTATGGAGCATAGAAGATCCGACGGGCCATGCTAGTCGAGTACTTATTTGTACTTCGTCGTTTGCCTAGGGGGTACGTACAGTCGGTTTGCTTCTCCTTGTGCTGGACCGAAACCCAACTCATACAAGTTCGAATGCTTGATCAAGGTTTGCTTATGCCCGAGGGCACGGTAAGGTAGCAAATTCCAGTCGTCGGAGGGACATCCCAGTAACTAGGATGCAACTGTACGTACTAGCAGATCGGCGCTCGCCGAACCGTTACGCACGTGACATCTTGGCCGCTGTCTCTCACTTTCTTGGTGACAAATCCTCTTGGTACCTTGACAATCGAGAACTTGGGCACCTCGCGTTAATCCCTGCTTGGCGCTCGAAACCACCCAAATCATGCAAATTCAAAATTTCCCCCATCACGTATTCTCCTTCTCACGCTTCACAGCATATGCGGCCCAGCCATAGTGCTTGACTTCCGAAATTAAGCAAAATGAATTACTTTTAGCTTTTCCTAGTGTGGAAAAAGATCCGGGTCAAGCGTTGTGTACAAGATAATCATTGATGGGATGTTGATCGTTGACCCATTGACCCGTTGATTTCCCCTGCTTAAGTTGGAGCCCAGTCTCGGTCGACCGATATCCCCGCTTCTTATCGGGAGTCGCTGGCTTTGGAGGCGCAGGACCACATGGAAATGTAAGTGTGAATTTCATAACTTCTGATAGAAAAATAACATGTGGCCTATGTACAGCGAACTATATACCTGTGTAGCACTGGCACCGTCAAGCATTCCACTGTTCGCTGTTGTTAAATCAGAGGCAAACGCCCTCCACCTCCACCTCAAGCTTGCTTGCTAGGATGGTAAATTTTCGAGATCCCATTGTATTGTTCCAAGATTTTTGTGCGTACCCTTCTGAGGCCTCCCTCTGGATTTGGAACGACCAAGTGAACTCATTTTTCAACAGTGGTCTTAGTGAAGCTCTGGCATGCTTTCGGAGGCGTCTTCTTGTGTGTTGCATGCCTTTCACTGGATGATCTTTTGATGTCACTGCTCTACTTTTCAGATGGGAATTCTTCACCACTCTGGACTTTGAGTGGAATGTCATCCGAGGGCGTCGCCCCTACCGTTGGACAATATGGGTTCGTGGCGATGGACATCTTTGGAATGACCTCGTGCGCCGGAGACTGACGTTTCCCTTGTGTTAGATTTACTCCCTGACCCGAATATCCACCCTCCTCGTCGTAATCCTCAATATGATTGCATTTGATGCCTCGAGCCCAATCCACTGTCAGGTAAGTGCCATGGCCGCCATGTCTTACATGTGCGTTCCTCCATCCGTGTTGATAACCGATGATACCAAGCTCGTGGTCACCTTTCAACTTGTGAGCACCCTCTTGGATGTACTTCCGTCTTTTGAGAAACCTAATCAGTTGTCATCAATTTTCTTTCTTTTTTAATCCTTCTAGATATTAGCCCACCTGGCGGTAGCCTCCGCTTCGCTATTGATAATGCTGCGCGTGTACGTCGGGCCTCGTCCCTCCCCACTGGGCTCGTATACTGGAAGAATGAGTTGATGGTAGTGACAGGATCGCCATCTGGAACAGAAATAAAACTGTTCTGGCGTTTTCAATCAGTGTATGGGGAATAAACGTTGCATTCCTCATCCAAGGTAAGTCTCTCCTTGTTTTACCCATCGGAAGTGGACCGGGGATCTCATACACATTTCGTTTGGCATCAGGAGTTGTCCGGGTGAATGATGGAATCTTATCGACGTTCTGACCTTCCGAGCTTACTGGTATCTATCTCCAGCTCCGTTCTGCATTTGGACCTGAGGCAACCACGTGCGTGGTGCGCAACTCAGACATCGCCGAACTGAATGTCATCGTCACGTTCGTAACCGACATCATATTGCTTCTTATGATGCTCGGTGGCCTCCTTCACCTACGCCGGCAAGGTGGTGGTTTGCTTGATTTGGGGAACTTCCTGTGGAAACAGGTCGGTGGTTCCACATTTACATTGTCGGAGTACTTTCCATTTGCTGATGTGCTGGAAGGGCATCATCTGGATCTCACTCGCTGTTGCTGCCGGGGTCCCGCCAGCGGTCAGTCTGCCTACTAGTTCCCTGGTACCTCTTCTTTTCGCTCATCGCCGTTTTTTTGTTTATCTCAGGTGTTCCTTATTTTGAACTTGAATGGTAAACTCCTTTCTCCCCGTTTCACCGGTGGTAAGAGTTGTCCGAGCTCAATTCTTCCCAAAATTTCAGAGGCGCTCAACTTGGTACGTTCTCTCGGTACGAGTGGAGGAGAAAGTCCCCGGGTTCTCATTCGTTCGGCTTCCTTGGGCAACGCAGATGTTTCAGATCCCAGCGCTAATTATATTGACAATTTCCGCAACGCGAATCTATCGCTCTCTGATACAGTTTTCCTCTGACAAGTACGACCCCGGGACTTTTGCTTTTTTTTTCTACTCACGTGACTGATGTCATGGAAGTACCGACAGCTTTCAAAGCGGTCACTCGTTCGTGAAGCCTGAGGTCCGAGTCAAAGTGGAGCCTGTGCATAATCTGATGACACCGATAAGCCATTTTAGGTCGCACGCTGGCACGGAGGGCCAGTTGGGTATTAAGGCACGTGGACAGGGACTCGAAGATGGCCTAGCGGGCGGCATGGAGAGAAAACCTTCCGTCTTGGACTCACCTGTTTGAAAGACATGATTATACGTGCTCTACTCGCTGCGTGGAATTTTTTGTACACAGCTGTTATTTCATGATGCACGGCTTTGAGTCAGAGACAAGGACAGTATGTAGGACAAATGATATTTATGGTTTACTTAGGACATATGAGGTGTAGTGATTACAGCCCACGAACTGAAGAATATGCGGACTTTGACCCTTCACCTGGCCGCTTCAGCGAGATAGTGAAAGTGAAAAAAGCTCAGGATTCAGGGACCTTCACACACCCAAGGTCAAGGCCATTCTATGATAAATTCGAAGGGACCATCGAAATCCGTTTGAGCGGTGTTACTTAGACAACGGCCATGGCCGAGGACCCCGCAGTCGAACGTGTGAACCACGACAGCAGCACCACCTGTGCAAGAACAAGAATATCTTGAAACCATCATTTTTCCGTCCATAACGGAGAGGATTCACTAGCATTGTTTTGCACTAGATACTATTGTAACGGCGCGAGGAACGCACCCTATGGGAACCCACAGCACTACCTGCACAAATAAGGATGGCGTCGACGTTTACCACATCACTAATTAGCTAACCGACAGCGATAATGTAGAAGGGGCTCACACCAGAATGGGTGGTGTACGTGCCACACTGGGCGTTCCACGCGCCGTACAGCAACACAGCAGAGATGACGTAGAGCGGCCTCCGCTGGGAACACACAAACGTCACATTGCAATCATACAGATCAAGACATGTCAGGATGGCTGGACGCTCAGGTTTCACGCAGAGAAATTCGCAAACTCTTGGCTCAAAAGGCGATCTTGAGAGTGAAGTGCAGGACCTTATATGACTAAGCATTGCCCATGGGTCACGTGACATCCCTTTATGGATAAGTTACACGGAATCCAACTTACACTCCACCTAGCGAGGGAAAAGGAAGTGGGAGACTGATCTGACCCCTTGTCAGGGTCACACGTAGTTTCAGTTACAGTTATTCTTCATCACGTTGGCCAGGGCAACCCGAAAGTTGATCAACTTACTAGTGCATTTCAGTGGTGCATTTTAATCTTTGGGTTTCAACAGGCTTGAGACAGTGAGACTCTCATTTTTGCACAGCACTCAAAGCATGGCGACCTCCAGATCCCTAAAACGGGCAACGGCTGGCTACTGAGACTTTGTCTATCCGCAGGAAGGGCTAAGTGTAAGTAAAAGATAGATGGCCGATCGTTGATTTCCCATCTAAAGTTCGGCATCTCCGAGTCCGCTGCGGCGTTGCCGGGGTTCCTAATTCGAAATCAATGTTTGTATTCGGAGGCGCAGGGCGCAATCAATGTGTCATTGCTACCCCGTTGTGTGTCACAGCCTCGCCCTTTCAAATCCGTCACAGGAAATGTCAGGAATTTTTGGCCTCAGCCGGCTATATATATCGGTTAAAGGCAGTGAAAGTAGGCGCTACATGGTTCGCCGGTAAATCACTGGTATATCCCTTCCCCTTCGACACCCAGGCCAAGCTTACCTGCCAGGATGGTGAATTTCCACAGTCCCGAGCTAGTCTCGGAGGATTTATGTTCGTCTTCTTCTGCGACATAATTGGAGCGCCTGAGTGAACGCGTTTTTTTCAACAGGGGTGGCGGTGAAAGTCTGGCATGCTTTTGATGGCCTTTTCCTGTGTGTTTCTCGCCTTCCATCAGACTTGTTGTGCCAACTAACCTTCTGCCTTTTTGCTAGTTGGGAATTCTTCACTACTCTGGACTATGAGTGGAATATTATCCGAGGTCGTCGGCCCTTTCGTTGGACAATATGGGTTGGGCTTCTTTGGGCCCTCCTCGCACGCGTCGGGCTGATGTCCCTCTTACATTAGATTTACTCCCTTACGCGGATCGCCACCCTTGTGGCCGTAATCCTCAATATAGTCGGTGTTGATATCTCGAGACCAATCAACTGTCAGGTACGTACCGTGTCCCACGTCTGCCTTCTACATCCTTTTGATCGGTATCGATCCCAAGCTTTGGGTCGTCTTCCAATCCGTGAGCATCACTTCAGCCTCTTCCAGGAACACGAATCGATGACCGCCTTGTTCTCTTCTCATCCCTGTTCTAGATCTTCGCGTACCTAGCGTTTTCCGGCGCTTCGCTTTTGATAGTACTTCGCATGTATGTCGGGCCCCCTTCCTTTCACATTCCAATTTTTGGAAACAAGATCTCATGGTGGTGTCAGCTTTGTTCTTTGGAACAAAAATAAGATCCCTCTGGTGCTTGCAACCAGTGTATGGGGGACAAACATCGCTTTCTTCATCCGGGGTGAGTCTCCTTGTTCCCCACCGTAGATGGACCGAGAATCTCATGCGATCGCGATTTACAGGGATTGTAAAGGTGAATATGGAAGTTAACTACGATGTCGTCCTCTGGGCTTATCCATCCTCAGCTCCGATCCGCGTGGGAAACTGAGCAAACCAACTGCGAAATTCTTAACACGGAGAGCACCAAAGCCAGTGTCCTTGTCACGCTCGTTACCAACATTATCCTGTTTCATATCATGTTTGCTGGCCTGCTCCACCTACGCCGTCAAGGCGGCAACATGCCCGGTCTATGGAGAACCCTATGGAGACAGGTAAATAGTAACATATTTAGTACTTTCAACAGTCTGATGTATTTTTAAGGGTATCATTTGGTTCTTTCTCGCCATTGTGGCCGGGATCCCTCCAATGGTTTGTCTGGCTTGCTCATTGACACATCTCCCTTGTGCTTATCGCAATCTGGTGTCTCAGGTGTTCATTTTTTTGGATCTGAACGGTAGATTTCTTTCTCTGCAGTTCACTGGTGAAGACAGTTGACCGATCTCTTCTACTCGAAAATTTAGACGCGTTCAACCTTGTGCGTTGTTGCTTTGCTTTAGAGTTGGGAACAGCTTCTGATTCCCTACACTTTTAACATAGATGTTTCAGATGCCGTCGCTGATCATCATGTCAATCGCTGCAACACAAATGTATCGCTTCCTAACAGACTTTTACTCTTCCGAACTGTATGGCCTTCCTGACCTTACTTTCTCTCCCTACTCATCTGATCGATTTTGCAGCAGTGACTCCTCTCGACATAGTGGGCGCGTCTCATCGGATGTTAAGCGAGTGTCTGCTGGGCCCATCCCACTCAACCGAATGCAAGTGGCCGTACACACTGCACACGAGCAGTATCCAGCGTCGCAGACAAGTCATATTGGTTCGTGTGTCAGCATGGGCGAGCAGCTGCGCGTCAAACCACACGGACTAGGATCAGACGACGACGACCTTGAGGGTGGCTTGGAGAAAATAAGTGCAGCTGACTTCGACGAAGTACCTCACGCTATTTGAAAAATCAGTTATACTATTATATTACTCGTCGTTGCACGAGCTTGTATGTATTCTCGCAGATGGGTGAAATAGTTGGAGGATATCATACCATAATCTGTACATGGACATTTTGGAAAAAATGGTCATCACATACTGAAAATTAATCAATACGTGACCTGTAGAGTTTTCTATGAGCGCCAGGAACGTTCCGAGTCACCCGTCGGAAAAGCCCAGATGGGGATAAATGTCGCAGCACTACACCACATGAAGTTAGCTTGCACTAACTGTGAACTTCCGTCTTCCGTTCGCCCTTCCTTTCACAGAAGATTGGGTGAATTCTTATATACAAAGCATCCATATCAGAGACAAAGGGTGGTAGAATCAGTGTGGGTGCATTGGGAGCGCACGGGCCCGGGGCACGTGCATCCCGGCTGATTCCCACCTTGGCCGAGAAGCTAGCTTATACAGTTGAACCTTGAAAGTCAACGTTGAGTGACAAGTGCTTCGAAACGTAGCAATGATGTTCCTTGGCAGTGTAAAGATGAATCAAGGATGCTGATGGTGTCCCTTAGAGCCATGTGGCCTCTAGGTTGCAACCTACCTCTTCTCATTCATATACTTTATACGGATGCGGTGCGGTAACGAGCGCTGTGGGTAAGTCAATAAAGTTGAAACGCACTGTAAGACTGTTCAATTGCCGGACACAATAGCAGAAACAATCAAGCCATATAGAGTATAGAGAAAGAAATGGGACTAAGTTGTCCGAACATCGGAAACCTCTATTGTAAGTTCCGTTAGACCGATCTGAGCTCCGAGCTGAGGAAATCGACGTCCCTATGTACCCTTCTTAGCGAGCGTTACATATCAAATTGGTGAACAGCACCTTTAACGTACCTTGTCACTCATTGGATGTCAGAGAATCATGATAGAGTTCTCTATTCCCAAGAAGGACAAGACTCCCGAGGGCAACGCGATCACGATGTGCAAGCCGTGAGAGAAGAACTGAATTTTACAGTTGACCTTTCCTTTTTTTATGTCGAACACTTCGCACACAAACAAGGCGTTGTTTGCGTATTGTCGTCACGGTACTGTACTGATCGTGAGAAGCCGAAGTGGTGTGTGAACTTAGAGGGCGCTAGTGCCCGGGGCTGCTGCAAACAAATCCAAGTGGTGGCGCTTGACCAGGAACAACGGAGTCGGAGTCGGGCAGGGTGAACTCATTACTGAACAACAATGGCACCATTTTCCGGCAAGCATAAACTCAGTCGTCCTTTGAGGGATTCAACTAATTGTTTAATTGTACAGTCTCAGATTTGAAAGACAGGGCGTCACAGGTGAAGAGCGCTGGCCTTAAATCTTATAGTTCGGCACGAGACAAGCTTTCCAGTCAGTCTAACGCGTCTAGAACGAAGCCGCCGCTCCCACCGCCTAGGAGGACAACTCAGAACCATGGGAATTCAAATGAGACCACAGATGTCGAAAAGATTGATTGGGCTAACCTTTCCGAGGATGACAAGCAAGCTTTCTTTACATGGCTCGACGAGTTCTTCGCTCGGTATTTGAACTTGACTATTCCCGCACCTCGAGTCACTGCAAGTTCGGATAGTTCAGGTGATCAGACTGCACGGTCACCGCGAAACTCGCCATCGCTCCCGCCCCGAGGCGTTGGTTCTCGTATCAATCAGAACGTCGTCCCTGACCCTCCCAATGAGGTCCCAGCCAGTCGCCGGAATTTACCCCCTGTGTTGTCGCAGCACGGTCCTGTATGTCCTCCTTTTCTTGTGCTGCTCGTCAACAGCATCATTCAGACTGTCACAGCCGAAGATCAATGTCTCAACCAAGCCATCGGGACCTACTATACTGCAAGAGCAGCCAGACCCGCCTCCGAGTCGGCCGGGCTCAGGTTCAGTTACGAGACCCTCACATTCCATAGAATCCAGTATGTGAACGCTATTCTATATCCTCCTGTTTCGTTCCACCTCATGCTCTACTGTACCAGCCGACCTCCAGATGTCGTTCCCTCCATCTACAGTGAATGGCTCCGCCGCCGCCGACCTCGCATCGTTCATGCATCCCTCCACACCTTGGGACACCGAGTGGTATGCCTTCAACCCGCCGATGCCACCATACCTAAAAGGATCCTCGGACATGCGCTTCGCGGGATCCTTCGGTACCTCGGGCGGTACAAAGACCGCGCGTGGTGTGATCCTTTTCTCCGACCTTAGCATGTGCTGGTACTCCGTGACATTTGGAAATGGAGGCGTCACGCGCTGGGCGCGCTTTCTGCCATGCCCCGCGCCCATGTCCGGCGCTGCACTGCAACGGGCAGCGAAAACCCACGGCGCGGCCGTGGCGACATTTGCCAAGGACGCGGCAGCATCCGGCCGGCCCGTGGCCCGCGGTGAGTGTTGGGACATCGCGAATGAGGGACTACAATATGCCGCTTCTCTTTACGGGCCTAATAACGCCCCGGTTTTGAGCACCTCCCGCGCACACGGTCATTTACTTTATTGTGGAAAACCCGGGATGGGGAGATGGCGTGGTGGGGATGACCGATTCCGCGCCGGCGACATTGTCGAGTGGCGTGAGGTCCGCATTGGCGCAGCACGGCCCGGTGCGTTTGCTATCCTGGGTAACCCAGACCACACTGCCGTGCTCGTTCAAGATACTGTCCCCCGCCGCGTTGTCGGAGATGGAGAAAGTGTAATGCCTGCCGATGTTGGTGTTTTGACAGTCGTGGAGCAGTCGGCAGGGCATGCGCCCAAACGGGACTCATATGATCTCGCCAAGTTACAGAAGGGAGAAGTCTGGGTATACCGTCCGGTGTCGATGGTCGAGTATGTAGGTTCGGCGTTGAACATCGATATTCCCCCTGGACTTGAGACGTATAGCGTGTAGGATCACGATCATGATCATGTATATCCGTAGTTATGTGTGATTCCCCATGTAGAGATAACCACTTTTCTGGAAATCCGGAAGTTGTCCAAATATACTACTTTTTCTTTTTATCTGCTAAATCTGAGACTTCGATCCACTTCTTTGGCACCCCTAGGCTACCTAGCAGCTCGAGCACCGCCGGGATCTGCTTGCCCTGGACCATCACTTCGTGTCCACCTCCAGCAACAGGGGACACTGTACACCTCGCTTTAGAAAGAGAAGTATTTCTCATCCAGAAAGACAGAAACATACCCGAGGTCGAAGATGCACAGCGCACTCGCAATGCCTCGGCTAGAGCTTCCGCAGTGTGTTGAAACGGTTCGATCCCCGTTATCAGCGTGCTCGCTTTACGTCCCTGCCTAATCTTGATGGCCACAGAAATCGGGCGCAGCGCACCCTTCTTGGTGATGGATGCCTCTCCACCTATTGTGATTCTGTACCAGGGTTGCATACGGCTGCACAGGGCGGTCAGTGTATCTTCACGCTTAGCAAACTCCGGTGCGGGCGTCGCGCCCTTGGCGTTTGGGGAGCCGTAGAGCGCGAGGGAAAATACCGCATTCGCGTTGACGTTGAGGTACTGTTGCTTGACACGGTTGACAAGGTCGTGTTTCTCAACGTATGCGAGTAGTGCGGACTTGACTTCTGTGAGGGTGTATAACGCGCCTGTGCTGCAATTGTTTCAGCACCATCAGCGAAAGGATAATCAATAAAATCGTTATGCCGTACTCGATCCCAAGTCCTTGAAGAGCGGCAAGGTGTCGAGATGTGGCTTCCATAATTCCGTCACCGACATGCTTTTCTCAGCGTTCGCAGCATCTGTCGCTTCCTGCGCTTCGCGCTCCTCAGCGCGTCGTCTCCGCTCATCTTCCTCCCCAACTGTGCGATGACGACGATGGGACACGACGTCTGCATGAGTAGAATACACTGCCACGACGACCGCGTCCGGTCGGGTGTCTTTCAGCTTCAGTAAACCTCCTTTCTCTGATGCGCGCAGGAAGGCTGATAGGGACTTGAATGTGGAATGTTTGATGTCCACAGGTGTGGTAGTTGTCCGCGAAAAGGGACGGGCAGGGAGGATGTGTGCGGTGTAGAGCGTTGTCGTAGGCATTGGGAAGGCGGACGATGGGAGAGCAGCGAGAGTCGTTCCAAGAGCCTGCAAAAGCGCAGCTCGCAGACGAGCAGATACTTCTAATAGTCCCAGCCAGCTTATCAGGAAAAAGTAAGAGCTTAATGAGCATCCACGTTACCTTCGGGAGTGAGTTTCTCATCAGTCTCGGGTTCCGCAACAGAGACACCCTGCGCCTCAGCAGGAGGATGTTCAGCTAGCTCTTGTGATGTACCAGGTAGGGATGCATCAGCACTTGCATTGCTGCTATCCACAACGCCGCCCTTCTCTTGATCGCCGGCGCCGGCCACCTTAACACTCGCTGCCGCCACTTGCACTGCTTCTGGAGGATTGTCCTTGCATCCGATTGCCCACAGATGGTCCTTCCACGTGTGGAGGACGATGACCGCCTTCCCCTTCGTCACACCATTGTCGATCTTGTCCGAGTCGACAGCCATGCGTCCCACAGCGAGGGGCGGACCTTGTGCATCGCGCGCAACCTGCGCAACGCTGACCAGGGTGCCCGTAGACGCGGCTCGTGGCGCCTGCACGACTGCGCAAGGGGACACTTAGGATGTAGCGATGCTTTCGCTATGGCAATCTCGCGTACCGCCAGGTACCATGAGGTCTGCCCCACCAACCAGGATGGGTATGACGGATGCGGGAGTGGTGAGAACTGGGAGTAATGTTGGGTGTTTCCAGAGCGTGTATACTAGACGACCAACGGCGATCGGCAGACAACCCCGCGCCACCGTATCAGTGCAACCGTAGAGGAAGGATGATAGATGATAGGAAGGGGGTTCCGATGAACGAATGTTGGTCAACACACCTGTCGGAATCAACTCATCCGAACCCTTTCCAACGCTGAACCAGAGCGGATCGCCGTCACCAGAGAGGTAGAGGACCTACAGAGTCGTGTCGCACCATCATTGTCCCCGTCCACACTCACATCTGCAACGAATTGCACAACACTTACGCCGGGCTCGCCATTGTACGCGATAAATCTTTGCGAGAGGAGACCATCAGGTACGAGATTATCGGCAATTTCGGAAGTAAGTTGGAACCTCTCGGCTGTGCGAGTTCTGAGTTTGCGCCTCTCTGATGATCTGAGGGGCGCTAGCAACAATGGGTCAGCCTCACATGGAAATCTAAGGGTCTGTAGGTACCTGATGTTTTTGTATCGCCCAGTGATTTTTTGAACATCAAGCAGGTCGTGTGATGACCCTGGGTAAATGAAGTCGCGGATGAACGAACGCCACATCTGATGCACTGATCTGATAGCCAAAGTGATTGATGATCAACTCGATCACTCATTGGTCCATAAGTTACGAGCATACAATGTACTACGCTTGACAAGTAACAACTTGACTTTGCCAGTACTTATGGAACTTTGGTAGTCTGTGTAAGCATAACGATTACTGTAACGTGAACCCAGCGCAGCTTCACAGTCTCAGGCGTTTTGACGTGTGCCGCATGATTCCAGAACTTACAAGCTGATGATGGAATCACACATCTTAACGAATCAACCCACGGAAATATATATTTTTCCTCATCAAGACTCCGTGGGGTGGGCAGCAGCGATGGGTCCCGACCATCAAAGGCAAGACGACCGGTTCTAAACCTCGGGACCATTTCACTTTGGGCTTTCTTATGCCTCTTGCGTCCTCGAGGGGTACGAGTGCCAGTCCTCCAGCGACTCGTCAGAACTCCCCGGCCATCTAGACCCACCGCTACCACCCGGCACACACTCGCTTCGACATCAGCTCCCCTTGCACCTTCGATCTTCACCCTCGGTGGCATGCGCACAAAAGCAGTGACAAACTGACAGCTGAGCGGGCCACAAATGAACGAGGAGGAAGACCGAAGACAAGGGATGAGAGGATGAGGATGAGGGATACAACGTCGAATGCGCAGCCCTTTATATTCACGTATTGGAGCGGAGATGGATCACAATTTTGGCTAACAGTTTCGTGAGGATCGTTCTATGACGTTCAACCGACGAGAGGAATTCATCCAATAGCCACGGAGCACAGGTAAACCAGGCTCCACGCCCACGTTTGGAAGACGACTTGGTCACTCTTCCGTGCCCGTGATTCTCCTATTTCACTCTTGCATCTCTGAGGAAAGGTGCCTGTCAATCAGGATGCAGTGGCAGGGCATGCACTGAACATCTTACAGCGGAGAATGTCAGTTATGCATTCCAGCTACATTCCAAATATAGCCGACCTTTCAGCTGAACGTTGGATTCTAGACATGGGCTCACTTGCAGGGCTTCAGGCCGGACAGCGTTCAATCACTCAAGTACAGGCACCGTCCGAACGATTCGGGGAGAGGACGCACGCCACACAGAATGCCAGTGTCACCGCTATCAATACTTTACAGAGCCGGACAAGAACTTGGCGAGCTCGGCATGTAAACCACAGGCGTCCGAGTCATGGGTTCCAATTCCCCTAAAAGTCAATATAAAGTTATGGAAACCAAGCCAGTACTTTTGAAACTCCCCGTGTCGCGGTTTTAGATGATCACAGAACAGATTTCATGAAGCCGGAGGTCAATTAGCAGAGCGGAAACGTGCTCGGAAATGGTATGGAAGTCAGAGTTGGGGCAGAGAACACGCTGAGGACCTTGAGCACGCCCTATTATTAGTACACTTGCAGTGAAGACTGGTCCTGTAAGACCAAGTGGGCCTCTACAGTGAACGATGGCATTGCTGCGAGATTGAACCGGACCCGGACAACCTGGGCGGCCCGATCCAAAAATAGAAATCGGGGTCCTTGTGGGTTGGCTTTTGGGACGTTATCATGTCGACCCTTCGGTGAATTCTTTGTTCGGAGTTCAGCGGGTCATTCAAATTCTTGGCATGATGAGGAGTGAAGCCTCCTGGCGGGTGGTATACACGTACTAGTAGTTACGTTACTGTTACTAGTACATGGGATGCCGAGATGGACCAAGTCTCCCCGGCGTCGCATTCGCAAAATCACCAAACTGTTGAGGATGAAGCCGCCTAACGGTGACACTACTAGGAACCGTTGTGAGGCCATGACCGCTTTGGCGACAACGGAGATCTCAACGTCAGCGTCAATAAGCGTATGACTGATCATGGGGAAATCGAAGGGTTCGCTGGAACCCAGCGGCGCTCCGTAGAACCACTTGCCGATGCCAGTGACAATATGTCACTCGACACAGGGGCTGTGTACAAGATGTGGGCGAGAACAGAGATGCCGTGATGATCATATCGTGTCCTGCGCTCCTAGTAAGAGACGATCAAGCCCAAGAAAGTGATGCCATGAAGGTGTTAATTGAATTGATATCCCTCTTGACGTATGAGAGGAGGCTTGTCACCCCAAAGCGCCCGTCGTGCAATAGGCTGGGAACCCCTGCAAGCTGATGCCGACATGGCCAGAAGTACCATGAATGGAAGGGCCGATCTCTCCGATCATGATAGTGTCATGGCAATCAGCTGGCGCTACGAGCTTCTCGAGCTTCTCAATCTAATAATGTTTACTTCCCAGACTTTTTCATACCGTATTCCTCATCATAATTCATCAGCCGAGCTGTCAAATCACAATGAGTTGACAGCTTGGCTGATGTGACTCGCAACCTGGGTTCGTCTTGGAAACTGATTCAACTGCCTCTGCATCGCATATAGTCCTGCTCCGCATATGGATTGCGGGCCTCGAGCATGGGCCGCAACGAACTAACTTTGAATGGAACTAAGTTAGATTTTCCCACGACATGTTCTGCAGAGATAGATTACGAACGGAAGATCTATATGGCCATGCTGCATCATCTCGGTCCGACGGGTTGGTATCGGGGGAAAGGCCAGTGCAGAAGAATGGGGTCCGAGTCGGATTGCCTCAATGCATACATCCCAGCCACGATTATCGGTACCCATGGGCCAACCATGTCATCGTCCAGCCTTCAAGGTTCCGCCTCCATTCGGCTGGCTACGACGGCACCCTCAAACTCCAGACATTTTCATCGAGGTCCTACCTAGAATAAAGCAGCCGACCTCTGATGACCACATAGTCGTACGTGTTAGAGTCTGGACAACTGCGTGAAGTTGATTACAAGAACGAAATTGAAGATGAAATTTGCGTTACACCTCATTTGGCATAGAAGTAAGCGTGTATTCCTTGAGAGAGGCATCGGATAAACGCTATTTCCGATGATAGAACGCATGCAGAGTACAGTTGGCGCATACCCATATAGGCACCTTCAGTCGTGATCAAAGTAGCCCGGTAAATCATTCCAGAAGATGGTGTCCCGAAAACCTTTGCCCAGGACGGCCACATTAGTCTATCGAGCTTTTTTCCAGAAGAAAGTGCCAGTCCATAACCGAAGACGAGGCCGAGGGGAGGCCTGGTCATTATACATACCAAAAGTCGTAGACCTGGGGCACCGAAAACAACCCCATGGAAGGGGCGAGGGGATGCTTGCGTACATTGACTTCAAGAACTGAGCATAAAGAGGAGTTTCTCGTGTCTCTGTGATTGAGCACTGAACGGTATGGAGGAGAGAGTAACAACGTCGTATAGAATAACATTATAGTTAATACAAGTGACGGCAAAGCCGGGAGAGATCACAATCAAGCGAAATGAATTCCCGAATCATGGAACGATGATAGTAGTCTGAAAGCCAGTCAGACAACACAAGTGATTGGAAAACGCACATACTTTAGGATGTCATTTAGGTCCATCTTTGCTGCTCGACTTTCCTTGTAGCCGGTCTCGTCCAAGATATCCTCTATCTTCTGCTTCATCCTCACATCCGCTATCACCTATACAAAATTCGGCGGGTGGGCATGTAAGATCTGGATTTACGACATGGGGCCCTCTCATACCTGATTTCTTTCCGCACACCACGTCCTCCAATTTTTTTCCAACATCTCGGCGACACCCTTAGCCTGGAAGCTCGCATGCACGGTTTTGTTTCGGCGGCTAAATATGATGCGCGTAAGGCCATCGAACTCTTCAAAGCGTACTGGAGGTGGTGGGTCGAGAGGCACGAGGCGCACGACGGACGACTCGACATTGGGCGGCGGTCGGAAGTTGTTCTTGCCCACATTCATCACGTGATCAACCTTGGCATAGAGCTGCACGTTCGCAGACAGACGGGACCAGAGAGCGGAACCGGGTTGGGCGACGAGTCGCATCGCAAACTCACGCTGGAACATCAAAATCGCCACTCGAAACAACGGACGATGGGACAGGAGGCGGAAGACGAGCGGGGACGAGATTTGGTACGGTGTATTGGAGATGCAGACATCAAAGTAGGGGAGCTCTGCCTTCACAAAGTCGCCTATGATGATCTCGAGCCGTCGCTGCTCGGGCCTGGCAATTTGGTGAGAGCGAACTCGAGGGATGAGCAGCGGATGGTGAACGAAGGACCCACTTGCCCTGGACGCGCTTTGTAAGTTCTGCAGCCATACGAGGGTCCATTTCCACTGCAGTGCAGTGCTTTGCTTTCTCCAATATCCGCACAGTCAAATTTCCAGTACCTGGACCAACCTCGAGGACCTTGTCGGTCGGGCGGAGATTGGCCTGAAAGAAGGGCAAGCGCAATCACTACACCTTGGCAATAAACCAGAGGGAAAAGGGCGGACTTTTTCTACAATTCTAAGGCAATTTCAGTCATCAGATACCATGTCCAAGAAATGGTGACGTACTCCTGCGCTATTGAGGGATTTTTGAGTATGTGTTGACCAAATCGCTCTGTATTAAAAATTGGATTCCTGACAGAGGACGAAGATGATTCTCCATGGGTTTTTGATGCATTACGTTTTGCTGAAGGCCGGTGGGCTGTCGAAAATCGCTCGGATGTAGCTCTGGGCATGGCAGCGTCAAGCAAAAAGAAATAAGACCTAACCCCGCATTCTGGTCAGTAAGTTCGGCAAAAGGCGGCCGACTTGTGTTTGCCTCGAGGCACACTCAACGGTCTTGAAGCTCTCAACTCACTCTCACCTACCCGGGCCTTCTTATATCTCAGTCCACATTGTGTGTTCGTAGATATAAGAGTGACTTCTATAGCTGTGAAAACCTCTTTGGGGCCTCGAAATCGGAATGGAGAGCATTAGTAGCGTCCAGGTCACTGGTACGAATCTTTCTGATATTCCTCTGATAATTATTTAGTCGCTCCCCCCTGCCAGTTCTTAGAGCGTCCAACCTTCCACGCCTCAAGACCCTCCTTAGAAAAGACAGACAATTTTATGCTACTGTAACCTACGGGGAGAGGACATGGCGGACCCGGTCTGTGCGGAGCGTCGCACAATGCGTGGAATGGAATGAGAACCTCGACCTATTGTAAGAAATGTCGTATTCTCGTTTCTATGTACAACTGAGTCCTCCGCAGTGCTGTTCAACCACTCTCCCGTGTTACAATATCTCTTTATGCGGAAAAGACCAAGCAAGAAGACATCCTTGTCGGAAGGCAGGAAATAGTCTGTGAGCCCCGACGCGGTTCGTATATTTACTTAGAATTCTTTGCCCACGCATCTGGCTGAGGGACCTCCTTGTAGAATTAGCTATCGCTCTCGGCAGAGTTGATGGACATGTTAGACATCGAACAGAGTCGCCCACACTCTCCTTAACGATCATGGAAGTTGTCGCTCCTCTATCTCCTCTGTCAAGTACCCTCGATCGCGCTGAGGAAGCTATGGATACAATCAAGACGTGGAAGAGTGCTGTTGCAATTATCAAGCAGGTGATGGACCATGTCAGTCCAATCGTAGAAGTATGAGTAGCATCGTGCTTATCCTTCGCCAAGCTAATTCCCCCCTCTTCAGCTATTCCCCCACGCGAAGTTGACGTGGAAACTGCTCTCAAATATTCCTGAGGTGCGGTCTTACCTTGTTGGAGTATATGAAATCCTTACCCTTTTCTCGTCTCGCCCCCAGGCTCTGCTACAACAATTTAACCGTGATGACAATGTCCAACATCTACTTCAGGCGATACGGGACTCGTTTGAGTTTGCAAAGGAGGCGGACGTTTTGACGAACCTGGTGCCAGCATCTACACAGGCGAACATCCTCATTGAGATGCTCGGGTGCGTTTCCGAATGTGCCAAATTTATCATATCGTATACGGAGGATGTGCAAGTCGGTCTGTCGTCTTGACATTTCTCGTCGGTCATTCATTATACTAACATGACTTGCAGGGACACGGACTTTGAAGAATGCCTTCGGTCGTGCTGATGAAAAAATTGAACAGTACCGCACCAACCTCATCCGACTGCGAGATAACTTCCTTTCCCGTGCTGCAGTCATCACCGAGGCTACTGTGATAGAAGCGGGTGAGCGATTCTGATAATTACGAATCGCCCGATCGTCAGTCTGACGAAGGGCGCACAGAGTTGGATGCAAAAATAAGAGAATTGCCTTATAAAGGAGGTTGGCGACTCGGCGATGAGAAGCGTTGTCTCGCGGGCACACGCGAAGATTTCTTGGAATATATTGCCAAATGGATCAAGAATTCGGAATCCAACCGTGGGCTCGTTCTCCTCGGCCAAGCAGGCACCGGAAAGTCCTCGATTGCAAACGAGATCGCACACCGCTTCGACAACAATTACCTCGGCTCATACTTCGCTTTTCTGCGGAAGGAGGGTTCCAAAGGCGATGCTTACCAACTCTTCACAACTCTTGCACGCGATCTCTCTGATCGCCATCGCGCGTTCAAACGGGAGCTTGGGAGGGTCGTCAAGGATGACTCGTCTCTTCGCAGTAGCCGGGAGTACCGTGCGCTTTTTGAGAGACTCCTCCTTGAACCGCTCAGGAGCCTACAGCTCAGTGATCCCATTCTCATCGTCGTCGATGCATTGGACGAGAGTGGGGATGCACTCGGCCAAAAAGGACTACACACATTTCTAGCAGAACATCTGTCCGACCTCCCATTAAATATTCGCATACTCATCACCTCAAGGCCGGAGGATGGTATCCAACGTGCGTTTGCCAAAGCGTCATCTGTCGATATCATCTACATAGATGATCCCAAACTGGCCGCCAAGACCGATGAAGATATACGCATGTATCTTCGAAAGGTGCTTCGTCCAGACGTATTCGAGGCCCATGGCGTCGAGCTCGCAAAGGCCTCGGAGGGCCTGTTTCAGTGGGCAGCCGTCGCATGCGGGTTTATAAACAGTCCTGCCAGTCTCGGCCTCAGCGTGAATAGACGCGTGCAGCGCCTGTTGGGACATTCTCGAGGTCTCAGTGGAGAAGGGCTGTTGGACGACTTGTACGAAGAAGTGCTCAAAGAGTATTTCAAATCACGTGAAGCACAGACTCTATTTCGGACCATCATGGGACAGCTTTTTGCAGCGATCGAGCCACTCTCAATCCATTCCTTGATCACCCTGCGACAGCATGCACCCATTGATGACCCCGAGGAATCCGATCCGGAACTTGTTCTTGAAATTCTCAGTCACCTCGGCTCGCTGCTGACAAACGTTACTGCATCTGATCAAATGCATCCTATCGTCCCACTCCATACCTCGTTCCGTGATTTCCTGACCAATAGGACGAGCAATGTGTTTTTTGTGGATCTCGCCATTGCTCACCATCAGTTGGTGCATTCCTGCCTCGGCTTAATGCTCAATAATCTCAAATTCAACATTTGCGAACTCGAGTCGTCATATCGTGCGAACAGTGATGTTCCGGACTTGGGCTCTCGAATCAGCACGCACATTCCACCTGCTCTATCGTATGCCTGCATTTTCTGGGGCGATCATTTAGAACACATTACTTTCGAGGACGACCTCTTCGCGAAACTTCGATCCCTCTTTGAAGAAAAGTTTTTATATTGGCTGGAAGTGCTTAGCCTGAAGAGCAGTGTTCGCCTTGCTTTACCAACATTGTCATCTTTGTTGAAATGGCTGCAGTTGAAGGTACGTACGCCCCATAATTCAATATGAACTGTAGTGACCTCTGGAGTGAAATTGTAATAGCGTTCGCAGCCGGAGGTGAAGAACCTGTTGGCATTGGTTAATGATGCGTCCGCGTTTGTGCGGTATTTCGGAATGGCTGTGGCAAGGAGCGCACCACATATCTATGTCTCTGCACTCCCTTTCGCACCAAGCTCTTCCCTCATCCTCAATCAATATCGTCACCAATTTCCTCGCACGTTGTACCTGGAACGCGGGCACTTGCTCCATTGGCCAGCTCTGGAAATGAAGATCCAGGCACATGATGACTGGGTTACTTCTGTTGTGTTCTCGCCAGACGGAAAGCGCATCGCATCAGCCTCGTACGATCTCACGATTCGGATGTGGGATGCTGCAACAGGAGAGGTTGTAGCGGACCCATTTATTGGACACACCGATCACGTCAATTCTGTTGCATTCTCACCGGACGGGCAGCGCGTCGCGTCGGCCTCGTCTGATGGCACAATTCGCGTGTGGGATGCCGCAACAGGAGAGGTTGTAGCGGGCCCATTTACTGGACACACCGATTCGGTCATTTCCGTTGGATTCTCGCCGGACGGGCAGCGCATCGCATCAGCCTCGTACGATCGCACGATTCGCATGTGGAATGCTGCAACAGGAGAGGTCGTAGCAGGTCCATTTACTGGGCACTCCGGTTCAGTCAGATTTGTTGGATTCTCGCCAGACGGGAAACGCATCGCATCGGCCTCGGAAGATTATACAATTCTCGTGTGGGATGCTGCAACAGGAGAGGTCGTAGCAGGTCCATTTACTGGGCACTCCGGTTCAGTCAGCTTTGTTGAATTCTCGCCAGACGGGAAACGCATCGCATCGGCCTTGGATGATCACACGATTCGCGTGTGGGATGCTGTAACAAGAGAGGTCGTAGCGGGCCCACTTAGTGGGCACACCGATTGGGTCTGTTCTGTTGCATTCTCGCCGGATGGGAAGCGCATCGCAACTGCCTCGGAAGATCGCACGATTCGCATGTGGGATGCTGCAACAGGAGAGGTCGTAGCGGGCCCATTTACTGGACACGGCAGTCCAGTCTTTACTGTTGCATTCTCACCTGATGGACAGCGCATCGCATCAGGCTCGTCGGATCGCACGATTTGCGTGTGGGATGCTGCAACAACAGAGGATGTAGTAGCAGACCCATTTACTGGGCACTCCAGTTCAGTCGATTTTGTTGGATTCTCACCAGACGGGAAGCGCATCGCATCGGCCTCGGAAGATTACACAATTCTCGTGTGGGATGTTGCAACAGGAGAGGTCGTAGCAGGTCCACTCACTGGACACACCCAATCTGTCATTTCTGTTGTATTCTCGCCGGACGGGCAGCGCATCGCATCAGCCTCGAGAGATGACACGATTCGCGTGTGGAATGCTGCAACAGGAGAGGTTGTAGCGGACCCATTTACTGGACACACCGATTGGGTCAATTCCGTTGCGTTCTCGCCGGACGGGCAGCGCATTGCGTCGGCTTCGAGGGATCGCACGATTCGTCTGTGGGATGCCACAACAGGAGAGGCCGTAGCGGGCCCATTTACTGGACACAGTGATTCGGTCAATTTTGTTGCATTTTCGCCCGACGCGCATCGCATCGCATCGGCCTCGGGGGATCACACGATTCTCGTGTGGGATGCCGCAACAGGAGATGTTATCGCGGGCCCATTTATTGGATACATCGATTTGATCAATTCTGTCGCATTCTCACAGGACGAACAGTCCATCGTATTGGCTTCATTCGATGCGATCAACTCTGTTGCATTCTCACCGGACGGAGAGCCCATCGCATTAGCTTCATTCCATGACACGATTCGTGTGTGGAATGCAGCGACAGGAGAGGTTGTAGCGGGCCCATTTCCTAGACAATCAACTTGGATGAACGCTGTTGCACTCTTGCCGGAGAGGCATCGCATCGCATCGACCTTATGGGATAACATGATTTGCATATGGGATACTGCAACAGAAGAGGTCGTAGCGGGCCCATTTGCTGGACACACCTCTTCGATCTATGTTATTTCATTCTCTCCGGACGGACGACGCGTCGCATCGGTCTCAGTGGATGGCGCCATTCGCGTGTGGGATGCCACAACCGGAGGGGTTCCAGTAGGTCCATCCATTGGACACACCTCCTTGGCCAGCTCTGTTTCATCTTTGCCGCGCGGAGAGCACACTGTCCCCACCTCGAGCGGTGGCGTAATTTGTGTGGACTCGGAGAAGGTCGCACTGGCAATAGAAGATGCTGAAAACCTCCATTTCACGGACCAATCCGTGATTGACGGTGACGGTTGGGTATGTGGGGAACACGGAGAACTCCTTTTATGGATCCCTTCGCTTCATCGGCGGTGTCTTCATAGACCTAGCACACTCTGGACTGCAGGCGAGCACGAGACCCGCCTTGATCTCTCAAAGTTTGTGCACGGATCACATTGGTGTACAGTATATGACCACAATTTATCGAAATAAAATCAGTTGTGTAGTATATTATTTTTTGAGTCCTTGTCCTTAGAAGCCACACTTTCATTATAACTGTCGTCCTGTCCCAGGCAGCGAACAGCCTTCCCTCTTTTCGTCAGTGCCTTTTAATTCTTAAACCTCAAATCATGCCAGTGCGATCACTTCAACCAGAGCACCGTGGTGGTACATAAAACGAGAATGAAAATGGACATTATCATAGTAAGACGATGATGAAACGTGCAGCGGAGAAAGTGTGATAGCAAGCAACACCACTCAGCACACGACTTCACGATACCATGTGGGCGTGAAGAAAAAGAATAAGTCAGATCTGAAATGTAACAAATTTTGCAACTCCCTGGCGGCCTATATCTGGATAAACCTCCAACGGTACGCACTGCCAGCAGGGCTATTCCGGGACCGCAAAAAGCGTCCTGTGCCGTTCAAAAGTTACCATTACCACTGCCGCTTCCGGTGCCAGATAGTGTGCCAGTGGTGACTGTGCCGTCTACGCTTCAAGCTGGCCGCGCACCGTCTCGTTGACTTCCGCCGCGTGCCGTGCCACCATCCGACCCACACCTTCCGCTCCGCCATCGCAAGGTCTTTTGGATGAGCCTGAGACGCAGAAGTAGATTGTATATCGCTGCTCCCAGGACGTGCTCGTTTTTCTCGACCTCCTCTTCCTGTCGTCGTCATCATTGTCGCCGTACCTTGTCGTGGGAGAAGCGGGGGGTGGCGACGACCTGGGCTTCAGTGGCTGGTATGTGCGCAACGATTTGTTCGAGTGGCCCGGGAGCGCGTGGATGTGTTCGTGGATTGTGCAATATTCAACAAGTCTAACTTACGCCGGGCAATGGTCGGAAATGGATAGAGCATCGAGACGTGGCCCGCCATCTCATTTTTGGCGTCATAGTTGGGAGGCTCAGAGAGCTGCTCCAAAAGGTCGCTCCAGTTGCGATCGATGGCTTTTTGTGAGGTTGTGATGCTGCTCGTTGATGTTGTAGTTGCGTGCGGGAGCAGGATTTGCAGTGGACAGCGGTAGGGGGCGAACCTTATTTGCGTGAAACTGGCTTAACAGGTAATCTTCGAGCTGTAGCACCGGCAGGTTCTCGTTGCCATCCACACAAGATGCATGGTTGGTCCCCTTGGCAAACCCACCCCACTAAAGCTTTGTGGGCCAATCCCGAGGGAACAGTTTTCAATACAATTTACGTACTCAAGGTTCGTTCGATGAGTGCTTCGCGTGAACGGGTGAGCTACGTAGTACGCACCGATATATACCCATAATGAGACAATATCATTGGCAAGTCAACGGCCGATTGTGATTTCCGGGTGCGTACTTTGAAATCGATTCAACGGGGGCTTGATGTAGAAGAGGAATGCTGTGTCTTGCGTGGCGCCCTGAGTTTCCCTTGCAAACTCGTGCAACTGGTTGGAATGTCACTGCAGCAGAATCACATTTCACGGGGCCGCCAGTGGGTACTATATCCGAGTCTTTGGCTTGATTGGGGTTGATTGGTCACATGACTGATGCGTGGGAGGTTCTTTATCACTCAGCACAACATCCCACAAAACTTAACCAGGTAATATGCCATCCTACTAGTACTAGTACACTGAATGGCTTCTAGTATCGCCATGACGATTGATGAATTCGTGAAGGTTGTCCACTTCCATATCAAATGACATGACTGGCCATAATTCACGGTCCCTGATAACCGCCAATTTGCAATCCTTCTAGCCTAGGACTTATCGGAGGGTGAGTGGCACACCACGTACCAGCGTGCGGGGTACATGCGGACTTGCCCCCTCGGACTTTTTTTCCCCTTCATAACGCTAGACAAGGAACACTTTCGTGATCCCCGCTCTCCCTGTTTCTTTCTTAGCTCTGGGCTTTGAGTGGAGCATTTTCGTGGAAGGAGGAAATGCAGTTGGAGCCTTGCGGTGAGTGAGGCCCCAACTTGCCAAAGAGAAGGAAAAACAAAAGTTTGTCGACTTTTGATGATCGATCGTGAAGCTTCCGGGCTAGCTGTATCTTACATGCCGTGCAACCACATTAGCAGCAGTTACAACTGACCTCATAGGCTTAAACCTGACGAGTCGGATCAGTTGTAAGGTATCATAACATCAATTTCCGGATCATTGCATAATCATCACCTGTCCGGCGCCAGGCATGGCTGGTTTTTGTGACAGTAGGAGTTGTCTTTCTTCTGTGAAATCTCTTCGCAGTCTCGGTACCCGTGCGGAAATTATTTTACAGATTTCTGATTATTGTTCAATGACGCTAGCTATCGCGCTCTATGCTCTCCGTAGGTGAGCTGGGCACCTTGGGACGCTAAAGCTCTGTGCTGTAACGAGACGCATTCGACAGTGTTGCTGTTTGGCAACGGAATCGCTACGTAACAATTTTCGTCGCCATGTGTCTCCCTCTTTTCGTACAGTATTATTCTACTGCCACCTGCCGGAGAACACCTAACCCGTTCATTTGCATGGTCATTAGAAAACAGCTCAAATGCGTGCTGTGTTTTTTTTCTTGAGCACACAAACGGGTTTCTTACGTTGACGACTCACAGAATGGAACGTAGAGACTAGCATGTGCATCATAACAGAATCCCAAAAGGCGCTACCTAGTAATACATCGGTGTTTGCCACCAAAATTGTCATCTTTGTCGTTATCGTCATGGGGTATACCAACGCAATCTTGGCCAAACAGATACTGTCTACTATCTATCAAGAGGTAGATTTATTTTTCCCTGTCCACAATCTTTGTTCCTCGTGTCGTTGTCCAGGGCCTGTTTTGGCTTGCGATGGCGACCGTGATACAGTTACTTCCTGTGATTAGAGCTGGACCAGCGACGCTAGGGTGCCAGTCTGACTCGGACTCGCTAATGATTAGATCTTCCTCTCTACAATCTCATCTGTGACGTCGCTACATCTGTAGATGCCATGGACATGGTAGGAGCACTCATCATTTTCTTTTCTGAACGTTAATTTATTATGTGCCTCTGCTGGTAAGTGATGTAACGCTTTTCGTTCCAATCTCAATTGACGACCTTTCCCACTACTGGCCAGCTGCAGGTGAGTGAGTGAACTAGATTTTACGCCAGTTTTAACCACGTGGTGACGTCATAAGCGAGATCGGTGCCACGCGGATGTATCGCGAAAATTTTGACCCTCACGCGGGAGACTTGTGCGAACTGTCGCTCTCGATCCCTATTTTGGGAAAGGCGCTAACCCCCATCAAATAGACTTGAATACATCGAGACCCTTGCGGGACCCGATGACGGGAGAGATCCGCTTCCGTCGACAGGCATTTCCGCACGATGCCGATCTCCGCGACACGTCTCCTACGGCAGTGAGGGCACCGAACGAGCGCTACGTTGAGCGGTTCATAGCTCACCCCTCGATAATGTTGAGAATATGGTCCTCCACGTGACTAAGGTCGATATGGACCTGGTGCTGTAATAACGCTCTGTACGGAAATTCTGTTCACTTGTAACTGTGAGTTTGTTGTTGTGGTACTCATGGATACCCAGAACTTCTTTACGGAAATTACACGTGTGCAGAGATTGCAGCGGGTTATAAGTCATAAAGAATTGTCCGTCCTTCTTCGAGTTCTTAGTGAAGCAGTTATTGTCAAGCGCTACAGTACGACAAAAGGGGGAGAAATCGCACTCGTACTATCTATGCATGTCACCTGGATAATAATAGGGCTGGATTCTCAAAAGTGAGCCCCCGTCGTAAAAGGGAAAATATACTGTAGTACAGTGCGGGAACTTTTCTGGGGGAGAGCTTTGAGAAAAGCCTATCAGTGGAAAACGTAAAATGATGCCGGACTTTTTCTCCGTTGCTACGCGGGATCTCTACTGTATCAAAACTGAATTAACAGGGTTGGGGCGGTGGGCGTCTCCGAGAAAGCCGCTTTTACACGCCGTCGGCTTCCATGCCAAGTTTGGCCGATTGTGGACCCCGACCGTGGGAAAAGGGGGGGGGGCGGAACCTTTGTGTCCCACACTAACTTGGGGGAGGTTACCAACTGTTAACAACTGGCAGAGGCTTTATTTTTTTAATTTTCTAAATGAACTTGTCAATTGGGGGGGTTGGAAACCGCGGAGAAAAGAAGGAAACAGAAGAGAAGGAACAAGTTTTTGAGAATTTAGCTGCGTCGGCGGGAAAAGACCGAACAGTCGGCTCTAACTTGAAAAAGACGGGAAGAAGGATGAGCGCTAAGTGTGCCCTGAGAGATATTTGGTTGGGCGGATTCTTCCTGATGCTAAAATACACGCACCCCCCGCCCTTCCTCGTCTTGTATGATCCTTCTCCTACTCCTGCTTAATCATGGTTGACTGGCATAATCCTTCTACAATCGTCGCTGAGTACAGTACGTTCGTTCTCCATCATTTGTTTTTCTATCAGGACTTACCTGTTGTCCTCTCAAGCCGCCTGGGTCAAGCTGCTGCACGTTATCGATGGGGTATATCTGTGCGTTTGTCAAACTATTGTTCTCCTCTTAGGGCCCTTGATATACCCTTCTTTCTTAGCTGGGAGTTCATTTGCAATCTCAGTTTCGAGTGGAGTTTACTTCGAGGCCGGCGTCAATGGCGTTGGACAGCTGCCGTGCGTGTCCCTTCCTTTTTTCCCTATCCAAGTACCGTTTTTTTTCGTGATGACTGATGCGTTTTGCCTATAGTTTTACATCGCCTGTCGACTGGCTACTATTGCTGAAGTTGTTTCAAATATTGTTGGTTTCGACGTAACAAGCCCAATCAACTGCAAGGTATGCCAATGCCCCCCTTTCCCCATGCGTAGTATCGCGTACTGCAAGTGCACTTGTACATCTCGTTGATCTTCGTTTCTTAGATTTGGTCTCAATTACTCGCCGTACGTTTCAATTTATCTGCATAGTGACCCCCACGATAATGACCGTCCGTGTTACCAGCTTTTTGTTTACGCAGCCGGTACTTTATCTTTAAGTTTGTATGCTGTCCGCAGGTACGGCCCCTGTTCTCACGCTCATAGTCTAGCCGTGCTGAGTCCTTCGCAGCGTCGCGGTATGGCAACGTTCCTTGCTTATAACGATCATTTCGGGTGCAATTATTCTGGCCAACTTCGGAGCTTGGATTCGCCGTGCGTGTATTGTCACGTTCCCTGCCGATAAAAAATCTCGATACTGACATATGTCTTCCTATTCTGTAGGAATTGTACAGGTATATTCACCATCATTACGACGTGATTCTATGGCCGTACACTCACATTTAACTATAGGCCGATGCGGTGTGGAACCCTCAGACTATGGCTTGTCTGCGGATCCACACGGACAGAGCACTGCTGAACAATATGATGCTGCTCTCCGCAGAGGTCATCTTCTTTGTCCTCATGGCTTCCGGGATCTACTATCGCAATCCTGGCCCACGTGCCTTCAGAATCATGTGCCGAGAAGTATCTATGCGCGATCTTTCATGTTAAACCCTACGTCTGAATCCATCTTCCATCACAGGGTCTCTTGTGGCTTGTCGTTGCAATATTGGTGCAGATTATTCCAACAGTGAGCAGCTATATCCGTTTCTTTATCAGTGCTAAACCTCCTCTAGTCGTTTCTTCTCTTGAACCTGAATGGTGAGGTCTTTGTAATTTACAATCGTACATCAACTGACAGATAGTTTCCCAAGACGTGATGAATGTAGTACGTTATAACTATTTCTTTTTTTTTTTTTCGTCGGTGACACATCTATCTATTCCTTTCCTGACCTTAGATGTTCATCACTCCATCAGGTAAATCTCATCATTGTTTCCGTATTATCTCCACATTCTGACCACATTCTTCCTGTCAAAGTTGTATGCACGTAAGCAGGCGCTTATCTGAACCATGGACTTCACTATACTGATTCCCACGCTCTCGGAATAAAAGTTCGATAGGTGCAACTCGGATGTACCGCACTCTGTCCGACAGACAGGCTGGCAACTTGTATGGAACCTTTTTGTTTTTTGTCACGAACACCATCACATCGCCTGACGGTCACACACACACGCAGACTTGACTTTTGGGAAACATCGCGGGACGAAATGACGGGCGAGATTCGATTCCGGCGCCAGACCCAATTTATCACGCCAAGTGAAGCCCAGAACACCGAAGCGGTCACCACCACGGCACTGCCGATGGGTCGTCTCGTGCGTTCGCAGCCACAACTGGAGGAACGCTACGTAGAACGATTTGAGGCGCGGGATATCGAGCTGGACGACGATAGCCTGACGATCAAGGATGCAAAACCCAGTATAACGGCGGACGACAAGTCGGAAACGGAGTGGGAGACACATGCCAAGTAGTAGTAGGCATGAAGTGCAAATCGATCGATCTCGGGATGGACCCCCCTGCTTGCGGGGGAAGGATTTTCAACATTTGTAATGGATTTTCATTTCTGGAAAAAAGTTAGTCCTATAGGAGAACCGTGGAATTTGGAAAGCAATCATAGTTTTATTGGATCACCATTGGATCATCTCCACTTCTGTCAGGTAAAAGGTCAGATTAATAATGATGTAGGATTCCGAGATTCAGCAACGACCATGCTGACGCAAGGTTCATTACGGCAATTTATCTACTCGTCATTTCCTTCCGGAGGATTGTGCCCGGTTTGGATCACGTGACCTTTCATCGCCTACTGTCCAAAGTGTTTGGTTCGGGCAAGTAATTGACGATTTGCGTGGAGATTGAGAAGAAAAGGAATGAAAAGAAAGAGAAAGAGAAGAAGGGGTTGAAGGAATCATGCGATGATCACTGGTGAAGCGCGTAAAGCCCGGAGAAGGCGTTGCTGCTGTTGATCATGAGATGAGATGCCCCCTCGCAATACCATACTATACGCCTCTCTTTTTTTTTCCCCCTCTTCCCTTTCCTCTTTCTTGTTCGACCCCATTTTTTTTGTGATCCGTTCTCTTTTTCCCACAAAAAAATCATGGTTAACTGGCAGAATCCAAACACGACCGTTGCAGAATACGGTACGTAGGCCGATTTCATCTCATTCTTAAAAAGGGAAAAAACACAAATCTTTTCTTTTTTTTTGAAATAGTCGCTTGGGTCAAGTTGCTGCACGTCATCAACGGGGTTTACATGTGCGCTCCTTTTTCTTTTTTTCTTTATATTTCATATATCTGGATTCACCCCCGCCGCCGGGGCCATTTCTTAGCTGGGAATTTATTTGCAATCTCAACTTTGAGTTGAGTTTAATTCGAGGTCGGCGTCAGTGGCGGTGGACAGCTTCCGTGCGTATAGAGTTCCATTTCTTGTCCATCCGAGTCTTTGACACTTTGTTGTTGGTAGTTCTACATTGCCTGTCGACTGGCCACCATCGCTGAGGTCTTGACGACCTTCATCGGTTTCGATCTATCAAGACCAATCAACTGCAAGGCACATACCTTTTTCTTACCTTTCATCACAATGTGCGCATCTCGTTGACATCCCCCTTCTCTAGTTATTTTACGTCTGTATTGCCGTATGTTTTCACTACCCCTACTGGTTTTATCCCCTCCCATGATCACCCATCTGTGGTCTAGCTTTTTGCGTATGGAGCTGGCACGCTTTCTTTAAGTTTGTATGCTATCCGCAGGTATGCACATAATACACTCGTCGAACCCCACGCGCTGATCACCCCACACACAGCATTGCGGTATGGCAACGTTCCATAGTCGTCACGACCTTTTCGACTGCAATCATTCTCGCCAACTTTGGAGCTTCGTTCCGTCGTGCGTACTCTCACAACCCTCCATCAGTAAAAAGCCTTGAACTCCGCCTTTTTTTCCCGCTCCGCAGGGCTTTTAGTGGTACATATTCGCAATCCGTTAAAGGGCGTTGATGCGATATCCAGGTCTAACTGACATTGAATCCATATAGATAGAAGCCAAATGGGACCCCAAGACGAACTCTTGCGTCAGGCCACGCGACACCAAGGCGCTCCTGATCAACGCTCTGTTGCTCGCCACCGAGCTCATCTTTATCGCCCTCATGGCTGGCGGAATCTACTACCGCAATCGTGAATCACGTGCCTTTAAGGTCATGTATCGAGAAGTATGTAACACGTGGTCTTCTCTCCACATGGCGTCTCTGATTCGATTTTATGCGTCTATCACACAGGGTCTCTTGTGGCTCATTTCTGCAGCCCTGGTACAGACCGTTCCAGTGGCAAGCATCTTATGTCCGTCTCCTCCACTTTTCTCGGCGCTAATTCCCAATGAACTAGGTTTTCCTCATCTTGGACCTGAATCGTGAGATCTTTGTAGTTCGCCATCTTATGGTAGCTGACATTTCACTTTCAAGAAATGCTGAACAGTGTACGTTATAATCATAACCACACCTCTTTCTTTCCCCTCAATGATACGCCCTGTTAACCCGTCTCTCCGTTTAGATGTTCGTACTTCCGTCAGGTAAAGACCTCAACTTTGTTTCCGTAATATTTCCTCATTCTGACCACATTCTTCCCTGTCGAAGTTATATGCACGTAAGCAGGCGCTTATCTGAAACACGGCCCTTTACATACATACTGATTCTACTCGCTCAACGAAACAATAAAGGTCGATTGGCGCAACTCGGATGTACCGCACTTTATCCGACAGGCAGGCAGGAAACCTGTGAGAGCACCGTTTTTTTTTCCCCTTCGGTTTTAACGCGTCCCCCCCTCTGATCACGTTTTTTTTTGCTGCTGCGTCACAGACTTGACTTTTGGGAAGCCTCGCAAGATGAGATAACGGGCGAGATTCGATTCCGACGCCAGACCCAGTTCGTCACGCGAACAGACGGTCAGACCACCGACATGGCTTCCAGCACGGCGCTACCGATGGGCCGTCTCATGCGCTCGCCGCCACAGTCAAATGGGCGCTATGTGGAACGGTTCGAGGTGCGGGATATCGAGCTAGACGACGAGTCGTTGAGGGATAGTGCGAAGCGTAGCATAGCCACGGAAGACACTGGCAAGTCTGAAACGGATTGGGTTGCGCACGCCAAGTAGCGCCGTGTATTTGTGTCTGTGTGGCTTACAAACCACAAGCAGGTTTGATCTACATTACAAACGAATTTTTTTTTGCCTAGCCCTCTTGATGATTTTTTTAAAGATATCTATTTCATACCCTAACCCAGCTTTTTTTTTGGCCAACCTTTCTACGGTTGTAGCGCGAATGTTCTAGTTTACAGAGATGAAAGTGGAGATTTGTTGGTTTTGCCATGTTGTCCTGTAATTGTAGTGCGTTCACTAGCCCTAGTTATTCTCGAACTGGAAGCCTTTCAGTTGCTCAAGGAAAACTGCAGGTGGGAATTTCAACCATTCTTCCCACCATACACTCTGACAATGTCATCTTGGGTCCTATGTCAGGTAGTCCAGAGTACAGATATCTGAGCAGACCTGAGGCTTCCTTGGCATGCCTTTGTCACGAGGCTTCGTGTTAACGTTGTATCATGATCCTCTTGGTGTCAAGGAGCCCACTGTTCTGCGGATATAAAGGCTTATGGTCAACGTTTGACAAAATATCTAGTACTGTCTGCCTGAATGATGAATTTTTGTACGTTACTCCATCCATAGCAAAAATCATACTTGATTTCCTCAATTCCACATAGTCTGCTTGGAATAGTGAGCATATATCCAGGTGTCTACCATTTGCTCTTCAGTGTGTCCAATCCGAGTCACAGGGGCCCTTTTTCGTCGTATCGACGCGGAGGCCAAGAACCATCCATAAATACCCCTGTATGCGCAAGGTATGCCTCGAGTCAATGGAGAGGAGCCGTGTATGTGTGGCCATTGTGTGGTCTGAGCAAGTCACGGGATTTTCCTCGCTTCAACAGTAGTCGTGCGACTCGCACATGGACCGCTTGCGATGGAACAGTACAGTACTTCATTGGCTTCATTTGATGACTACTGTACCAACACTGTACAGTAGTCTGGGGGCGTCGGTCGTCTCGTACACCATAACAGTAACATACAGTACATCTCGACTTCTAAACCGGCGCGTCAACAATCCAAGTTATTTTTTCCACAGGCCTCCTTCTGATTCCCATCCCCAGGCATTGACGTGCAGCTGCTCGTCAGTGCAGACGTAGGGATTAAACTCGTTCGTCTGTGACATTAAATCATGTTCGCGCGTGGTGTGAATGGCTACATGCATTCCAGTGGGTGGGATGACCCCGGAAAGCCTGTTGACCATCGGGAACGAGCGACGACTGATTAGAACCCCGTCGGCCCTGAATAGGTATCAACAACGTGAGTGGGAAGAAGAAAGTCAAGTGAGAAGGCCGTACATCTCAGAGGAAAAGTTTATCAGAGAGCGATACATTCGCGTTGCAGCGATGGCCAATACTATCAGAGCCGGGATCTGAAACATCTATGTTGCGGGATGTATGAGAAACAGGCACAGTTCTCCACTCACGGAAAAAGAAGAACGTACAGCGTTAAGAGCATCTCGAATTTCGAGTATAAGTGAGCCGAGTCAACTTTCTCATCAGTAAAGTGAGTGTCAGTGAAAGCAAATACCATTCAGGTTCAAAATAAGGAACACCTGCAACATAAGATAGATATGATCAAAAGTGAGAGGCGTCAGGGGCCTAGTAGAAAGCTGACCGTTGGCGGGACCTCAGCAACAGCAGCAAGTAAGAACCAAATGAGCCCCTGTTCAACGGAATAACGTCAGCGAATGGAAAGAAAGGAAATGTGTCACCACCTACCTGTTTCCATAGAAAGTTCCCCAGACTGAACATGCCCCCGCCTTGCAGGCGTAGGTGAAGCAGGCCAGCGAGCATCATAAGGAGTAGCATAGTGTCGGTGGCGAACGTAGCAATGACATTCAGTTTGGTGGTGTCGGAGTTGGATACCCTACAACTTTGTTCCTCAGGTATCCATACGGAACGCATCTGGGGACAGATCAGTCCCAACGATCATAACGTAGCTAGATTCCATTATTCACCCGCACGACTCCTGAACGCCAAAATAAGCGCATATGAGATCTCGGGTCCACCTGCCAGTGCAGAGGAAGAGACCTACCTTGGATGAGGAATGCAACGTTTGTTATCCATACGGTAGTGGAAAGCGCCAGAATGATCTTATTTCTTTTCCAAATGGCGATGCTGGTGCTACCATCAGTCCTTTCTTCCCAAAGACGAACCTAGTGAGGGAGTGCAGGACAGGACGTACACGCGAATCATCAACAATAGTGATGCGCAGGCCAACGAAAAATAGGCGAAAATCTAAAGAAGAGTCAGAGCACAGTAGTCAGCAATTAGGATTCTTTAAATGGAGGAATCGAAAAGGATGCTTACGAGTCCAAAAATGATCCACAGCTTGAGATGGTCGGTCATCACGAGGCAGTCCAATTCACGGGCACTGCACGTACCTGACAGTTCATTGGCGTGTAGACGTTAAGTTGGACGATCTGGAGGATCACTAATATCAAAGTAGCTATCCGCGTCAGCGAGTAAATCTACAGAAGGTGAAAGGTCAGTCCTAGGCGTCTGAGGAAATTGCAAAGAGACCCCGTCAGCACGGACCCATATTGTCCAACGGTAGGGACGATTCCCTCTGATGACACTCCACTCGAAATCCAGAGTGGTGAAGAATTCCCAACTGAGAAGCGGAAGGTTGAGTTGACATGATAGAACCTATAGCGAAATGCTGGAGGCAGACAACGCACAGGAAGATGCCACAAAAAGCATGCCAGAGCTTCACCGCTGCCCCTGTTGAAATATGTGTTTAGTTGGCATTCTAAACGTAGAGAAAGGCCGCACGAGCATACGCACAGATTTCCTGCGAGATCACGTTGGGATCTTGAAAATTTACCATTCTTGCAAGCAACTTGAAGCTCAAGCTGGAAGGGGACTCGGAGCTTGTCACGGTCTGCTAGTGAATCAGCAGCGAACCATCGACAATATATAGCTAGCAGAAGCTAAATCATATTCATGTTACGGATGAGGCTGTGATATGAGGAGTCGCATGACCATGGATTATGGTGATGTGTTGCGCCTCCGAACTTGAATTTGGCTGATTCGGAGGTTTCCACTGGCAGCGACAACTTGAAGCGCCCCCGACTCCGCTGACTCGGAAGAATGTGATCCACAAGTGATTACTATCTATCAAAGGTATCAAATTATACTACAACCTCAACATCTAGAGAAGAACTGGTGTATTAATGTCCATCGCGCTGATGATATGCCAGTGTGATGAAAGGTTCCTCGGGCGGCGGTGAGGCTTTCAGTTGCGGCGCAATCAGTGGCTGCCTCATGCACTTGGCATACAGCCATTTGGACGATAACCTTGCGCCCTCCAACCAGGAATCCTCTTACCGCCCTCACCCTAGTGGTAACCAGTAATAGTAGTATGGTACGACATTTGTTTTGGGTAAATGCTGATTTGGGTCATGAGATAAGTGTTCAGTTGGCGCCATCATCGTTGTTGAAAAGGTTGATGAATCCCGAAAGGTTGGACCAATCAATCGTCTCACACCGGACAGGCCTTCAACTTGGCAGCGTGTCTATCGTGGCCAGTCGAGCGACGCTGCATCTCGTTGCGGTCTTACTGATGCTGTACTAATAGTAGAGATTGAGGGCATTCAGCAGCATGATGGCCGCGGCGCACGTTTTCCTCACACGGGCTGGCTGTCCTCCGCCCTAGACTAAAATCGTGACAGGCTTTTGCAATTACAACGAGCCCGATAAATTCCGCCATCAAAGATGGTAAAACTATATGTCGCCGTGTGTGAATATCCGGACAAATAAATGCCTTTATTGAGACAGTAGATCGCACCTGTCTTACGCCGCAACTTATGATCTTGAGAAAGTATGAGCTAGCGTCCCTCCCTTTCACGACTTCAGGAGGGCACTGGCACCATCCCACTGGGGTGCCGTTGCATCGAGTTGATCACAGCCCAACGAACACGGGCGATCCGCCAGAGTAGTTCCTCTGCCCATTCCGTTGCAACAAGCGCACAAAGCAGCACAGCAAAGCCTCCCTGGGCCACCCAATTTTCTGGCATAAGCGGATGCAGGGGTCTTCCTACCTCCAACATCCTGTTCATGCCTACGCGCAGCGTCAGGCAGTAGACTGAGCACACGCGCAGGCCACGTAGCACTACCTGATTCGCGCACATAGAACACTCGCGAAACAACGCTTCATCCGACACCAAACATTCGCGTACCTCGCCCGTCGCTTGTGACGGGCCGCCGCACCCACCCCAGCGAGAACTCGCAGCGTAAAAAAACGAGGGGAGAGGTACGAGATGACCAACTCCCTAAGTTTCCCATCTGCCCCGTCTGTACCGGCGTCAAAATGCTGCACATGTGCGGACGGATCACCCTTGATGCACACTCTGAGCGCATGCGCACGCCGCGCCAGGAAAGCGTTGACGAAATGACGCGCAGTGCGCTCGAGTATCGTGGGTCGTTGCCAGCCAATTCCCCCACCTTTCACGAGTGCTGGGCTGTAAGGCGGACCAGCTGACGGGTTTGGGCTCTGGCCGTTTGTACACGTCGAGGTGGTGGCGGTAATGGAGGACGGCAGCTTGACGAGAGATACGTGGGAGGGTGAGAAAGAGGATGGGTGGGTGGGCCGCGAGTGCTGCGAGTTCGGTGAGTGTCCTGAATGTGGCAACGTGTTTCGCGCGCAGGGATGCCGAGAATTTGAGGGCGCCTGTTGAGTTGTATAGATGAACTCGGATATGCGGCAGTGCCATGGCGGTCGAAGCTATCGGAAATGCTGTCAGACGAGATGCAAGACGTACATGGCATTAAGCGCGGTTCTATTCCCTCCCACATCAAGGACTTGGACATGTCGTTCGCCAAAAGTATGTGTGAATCTGTAGGGTCGTAAGGTGATGCTTCAAACGTTGGAGATGCACACTGGACACGCACCTCGAACCTACTATCCATAGCCAAAATCATCCTTGATTACCTCAATTTCACATAGGCGGCTTGGAATAGTGGGCATATCCAGGCGTCTACCATTTGCCCTTCAGTGTTTCACCGGGGCCCTTTTTTGTCGCAGGCCACGAACCATCCATACATGTCCCTGTATGAAAAGTTATGTGAACGTATGCCTCGAGTCAACGGAGAGGAGCCGTGAATGTGTGGCCATTGTGTGGTCTGAGCAAGTTACGGGATTTTCCTCGCTTCAACAGTAGTCGCGTGACTTGCATATGGACCGCTTGCGATGGGAACAGTACAGTACTTCATTAGATTCATTCGTTGACTACTGTACTAATACTGTACAGTCGTCTGGGGGCGTCGGTTATCTCATACACTATAGTAACAACATACAGTACATCTCGATTTCTAAACAGGTGCGTCAACAATCCAAGTTATTTTTTCCACAGGCCTCCTTCTGATTCCAAACCCCACGCTTTGACGTGAGTGCAGACGTAGGGATTAAACTCGCTCGTCTGTGACATTGAATCATGTTCGCGCGTGGTGTGAATGGCTACATGCATTCGAGTGGGTGGGATGACCCCGGAATGCACGTTGACCATCGGGAACGAACGACGACTAATTAGAACCCCGTCGGCCCTGATTAGGCATCAACAACGTGAGTGGGAAGAAGAAAGTCAAGTCAGGAGGCCGTACATCTCAGAGGAAAAGTTTATCAGAGAGCGATACATTCGCGTTGCAGCGATGGTCAATACTATCAGAGCCGGGAGCTGAAACATCTATGTTACGGGGTGTATGCATCGTTCTCCACTGAAAGAAAATGAAGAACGTACAATGTTAAGAGTATCTTGAATTTCGAGTAGAAGTGAGCCAAGTCAACTTTCCCATCAGTAAAGAGAGTGAAAGCAAATACAATTCAGGTCCAAAATAAGGAACACCTGCAACACAAAATAGATATGATCAAAAAGAGAAGCGTCGAAGGCGTAGTTGAAAGCTGACCGTTGGCGGGACCTCAGCAACAGCAGCAAGTAAAAACCAAATGAGCCCCTGTTCAAAGGAACAACATCAGCGAATGGAAGGAAAGGAGATGTGTCACCACCTACCTGTTTCCATAGAAAGTCCCCCAGACTGAACATGCCCCCGCCTTGCAGGCGTAGGTGAAGCAGGCCAGCGAGCACCATAAGGAACAATATGGTGTCGGTAGCGAGCGTGGCGATGAAATTAAGTTTGGCGGTGTCGGAGTTGGACAGCACACAACCTTGGCCCCATCCCCCAGAACGGATCTGAGGAGGGGGACGGATCAGTCCCAACGATCATGACGTAGCTAGATTCCATTATTTACCCGCACGACTCCTGACGCCAAAAACAAGTGCGTGGGTCCACCTGCCAGTGCAGAGGAAGAGACCTACCTTGGATGAGGAATGCAACGTTTGTTATCCATACCGTGGTGGCAAGCGCCAGAATGATCTTATTTCTTTTCCAAACGGCGACGCTGGTGCTACCATAAGTCCTTTCTTTCCAAAAACGAACCTAGTGAGGGAGTGCAGGACTGGACGTACACGCGAATCATCAACAATAGTGATGCGCAGGCCAACCCAAAATAGCTGAAAATCTAGGAGAAGAGACAGAGTACAGTAGTCAGCAATTAGGATTCTTTAAATGGAGGAAGTGCATCGAAAAGGATGCTTACGAGTTCAAAAATGATCCACAGCTTGAGATGGTCGGTCATCACGAGGCAGTCCAACGTACGGGCACTGCACGTACCTGACAGTTGATTGGCGTATAGATGTCAAGTTCCACGATGTCGAGGATCACTGCCATCAAGGTAGCTATTCGCGTCAAGGAATAAATCTAGAGAAGGTGAAAGGTCAGTGCTAGGCGTCTAAGGAAATTTCAAAGAGACCCCGTCAGCACGGACCCATATTGTCCAACGGTAGGGACGATTCCCTCTGATGAAACTCCACTCGAAATGCAGAGTGGTGAAGAATTCCCAACTGGAAGCAGAAGTTTGAGTTGACATGATAGAACCTGTAGCGAATGCTGGAGGCAGACAACGCACAGGAAGATGCCATCAAAAGCATGCCAGAGGTTCACCAAGGCCCCTGTTGAAACATGGGTTTAGTTGGCATTCTAAACGTAGAGAAAGGCTGCACGAGCGTACTCACACATTTCCTGCGCGATCACGTTGGGATCTTGAAAATTTACCATTCTTGCAAGCAAGCTTAAGATGGAAGGGGACTCGGAGCTGGTCACGGTCTACTAGTGAATCAGCAGTGAACCATCGACAATATATAGCTAGCAGAAGCCAAATCATATTCACGTTACGGATGAGGCTGTGATATGAGGAGAGTCGCATGACCATGGATTATGGTGATCATGATGTGTTGCGCCTCCGAACTTGAATTTGGCTGATTCGGAGGTTTCCCAGCGACAAGCGCCCTGACTCCGCTGAAGAATGATCCTCAAGTGATTACTATCTATCAAAGCTATCAAATTATACTACAACCTCGACATCTAAAGAAGAACTGGTGTATTAATGTCCATCGCGCTGATGATGCCAGTGTGATGAAAGGTTCCTCAGGCGGCGGTGAGGCTTTCCGTTGCGGCGCTTTTTTTTTTTTTTTTTAAAAATCCGCATTTCTATAGCGCAGTGTGCCTACAACTGACAAAGACGCGCTCTGACTACATGCAATCAGGTGACTGTATCTAATCTGGGAACTGGGGTAGTGGGATGATCTTTTACGGGGTGAGATGTGGGTTGGGTGGGTGTGGGTGGTGTTAGGGTGGGGTTGCGGCGCTGCCTCATGCACTTGGCATCCAGCCATTTGGCGCCTGTCCTTTTTGACGATCACCTTGCGCCCACCAACCAGGAATCCTCTTACCACCCTCACCCTAGTAGTAACCAGTAATAGTAGTATGGTACGACATTTGTTTTGGGTAAATGCTGATTTGGGTCATGAGATAAGTGTTCAGTTGGCGCCATCATCGTTGTTGAAAAGGTTGATGAATCCCGAAAGGTTGGACCAATCAATCGTCTCACACCGGACAGGCCTTCAACTTGGCAGCGTATCTATTGTGGCCAGTCGACCGACGCTGCATCTCGTTGCGGTCTTACACCGTGACAACAGAGTCGCTGATGCTGTACTAATAGTAGAGATTGAGGGCATTCAGCAGCATGATGGCCGCGGCGCACGTTTTCCTCACACGGGCTGGCTGCCCTCCGCCCTAGACTAAGATCGTGACAGGCTTTTGCAATTACAACGACCACAGAGTTATGGAAAAGGCGTGTCTGAGACATCAAAGACAAATAACGCGTGTTCCGTGCGTGGAGCCAGATAAATTCCGGTTTAAAGCCCCCTTGGAAGCCCCCATCAAAGATGGTAAAACTATATGTCGCCGTGTGTGAATATCCGGACAAATAAATGCCTTTATTGAGACAGTAGATCACACCAGTCTTACGCCGCAACTTATGAACTTGAGAAAGTATGTCATGAAACGAGCTAGCCGTCCCTCCCTTTCACGACTTCAGGAGGGCACTGGCACCATCCCACTGGGGTGCCGTTGCATCGAGTCGATCACAGCCCAACGAACCGGGCGATCCGCCAGAGTAGTTCCTCTGCCCATTCCGTTGCAACAAGCGCACAAAGCAGCACAGCAAAGCCTCCCTGGGCCACCCAACTTTCTGGCATAAGCGGATGCAGGGGTCTTCCCACCTCCAACATCCTGTTCGTGCCTACGCGCAGCGTCAGGCAGTAGACTGAGCACACGCGCAGGCCACGTAGCACTAAGTGATTCGCGCACATAGAACACTCGCGACACAACGCTTCATCCGACACCAAACATTCGCGTACCTCGCCCGTCGCGTGTGACGGGCCGCCGCACCCACCCCAGCGAGAACGAGCAGCGTAAAAAGACGAGGGGAGAGGTACGAGATGACCAACTCCCTAGGTTTCCCATCTGGCCCGTCTGTACTGGCGTCGAAATGCTTCACATGTGCGGACGGATCACCCGGCCGAAGCCTGATGCGCACCCCGGGAAAGGAAAGCGTTAACGAAATGACGCGCAGCACACTCAAGTATCATGAGTTATTGCCAGCCAATTCCCCCACCTTTCGCGAGTGCTGCCAGTGGGCTGTGAGACGGGGAGGCTGACCAGCTGACGGGTTTGGGCTCCGGCCGTTTGTACATGTCAAGGCGGTGGCGGTAGTGTAGCACGGCAGCTTGACGAGAGATACGTGGGAGGGTGAGAAAGAGGATGGCTGGGTGGGCCGCGAGTGCTGCGAGTTCGGTGAGTGTCCTGAATGTGGCAACGTGTTTCGCGCGCAGGGATGCCGAGAATTTGAGGGCGCCTGTTGGGTTGTATAGATGAACTCGAATATGCGGCAGTGCCATGGCGGTCGAAGCTATCGGAAACATGAAGAAATGCTGTCAGACGAGATGCAAGACGTACATGGCATTAGGCGCGATTCTATTCCCTCCCACATCAAGGACTTGGACATGTCGTTCGCCAAAAGTACGTATGAATCTGTAGGGTCGTAAGGTGATGCTTCAAACGTTGGAGATGCACACTGGACACGCACCTCGAACCTATTATGCATAGCCAAAATCATCCTTGATTACCTCAATTCCACATAGGCGGCTTGGAATAGTGGGCATATCCAGGCGTCTACCATTTGCCTTCCGTGTGTCCAATCCGAGTCACCGGGGCCCTTTCTCGTCGTATCGATGCGTAGGCCAAGAACCATCCAGAAAATTCCCCTGTATGACAAGGTATGCCTCGAGTCAACGGAGAGGAGCCGTGAATGTGTGGCCATTGTGTGGTCTGAGCAAGTTTACGGGATTTTCCTTGCTTCAACCGTAGTCCGAGTCGCGTGACTCGCATATTGACCGCTTGCGATGGGAACAGTACAGTACCTCATTAGCTTCATACGTTGACTACTGTACTAATACAGCAGTCTGGGGGCGTCGGTTATCTCGTACACCATATCAGTAACATACAGTACATATCGATTTCTAAACAGGCGTGTCAACAATCGAAGTTATTTTTTCCACGTCGCTCTGTAGGCCTCCTTCTGATTCCAATCCCCAAGCATTGACGTGCAGCATCTCGTCAGTGCAGACGTAAGGATTAAACTGGTTCATCTGTGACATTGAATCATGTTCGCGCGTGCCAGTGGTGTGAATGGCTACATGCATTCGAGTGGGTCTGGAAAGCACGTGGACCCTCGGGAACGAGCGACCACTACTTGGAACCCCGTCGGCCCTGAATAGGCATCAGCCACGTGGGTGGGAAGAATAAAGTCAAGTCAGGAGTCCGTACATTTCAGAGGAAAAGTTTATCAGAGAGCGATACATTCGCGTTGCAGCGATGGTCAATACTATCAGAGCCGGGATCTGAAACATCTATGTTGCGGGATATATGAGAACCAGGCATCGTTCTCCACTCACGGAAAAGGAAGAACGTACAGCGTTAAGAGCAGCTTGAATTTCGAGTAGAAGTGAGCCAAGTCAACTTTCTCATCAGTAAAGAGAGTGAAAGCAAATACAGTTCAGGTTCAAAATAAGAAACACCTGCAACACAAAATAATATGATCAAAAAGGAGAAGCGTCGAAGGCGTAGTTGAAAGCTGACCGTTGGCGGGACCTCAGCAACAGCAGCAAGTAAAAACCAAATGAGCCCCTGTTCAACGGAACAACATCATGATCAGCGAATGGAAGGAAAGGAGATGTATCACCACCTACCTGTTTCCATAGAAAGTCCCCCAGACTGAGCATGCCCCCGTCTTGCAGGCGTAGTTGAAGCAGGCAAGCGAGCATCATAAGGAGTAACATAGCGTCGGTAGCGAGCGTGGCAATGGCATTCAGTTTGGTGGTGTCGGAGTTGGATATCCTACAACTTTGTTCCTCAGGTATCCATACGGAACGGATCTGGGGACAGATCAGTCCCAACGATCACGACGTAGTTAGATTCCATTATTTACCCGCACGACTCCTGACGCCAAAACAAGTGCGTATGAGATCTCGGGTCCACCTGCCAGTGCAGAGGAAGAGACCTACCTTGGATGAGGAATGCAACGTTTGTTATCCATACGGTAGTGGAAAGCGCCAGAATAATCTTATTTCTTTTCCAAATGGCGACGCTGGTGCTACCATAAGTTCTTTCTTTCCAAAGAAAAGCCTAGTGAGGGAGTGCAGGACTGGACGTACACGCGAATCATCAACAATAGTGATGCGCAGGCCAACGCAAAATAGCTGAAAATCTAGAAAGAGAAGAGACAGAGCACAGTAGTCAGCATTTGGGAATCTTTAAGTGGAGGAATTGCATCGAAAAGGATGCTTACGAGTTCAAAAATGATCCACAGCTTGAGATGGTCGGTCATCACGAGGCAGTCCAATTCACGGGCACTGCACGTACCTGACAGTTGATTGGCGTATTGACATCAAGTTCGACGATGTTGAGGATCACTGAAATCAAGGTAGCTATCCGCGTCAGGGAATAAATCTACAGAAGGTGAAAGGTCAGTGCTAGGCATCTGAGGAAATTTCAAGGGGACCCCGTCAGCACGGACCCATATTGTCCAACGGTAGGGGCGATTCCCTCTGATGACGCTCCACTCGAAATGCAGAGTGGTGAAGAATTCCCAACTGAGAAGCAGAAGGTTGAGTTGACATGATAGAACCTGTAGCGAATGCTGGAGGCAGACAGCGCACAGGAAGATACCATCAAAAGCATGCCAGAGCTTCACCGCTGCCCCTGTTGGAATATGAGTTTTTGTAAGACGGCCCCAAGTGGACGTCTTGCATCAAATACATTTAGTTTACCCCACGATGAGATGGTCTCATAAGTGGAGCGTTGAAACAGAGCCTGCTTAGGATCGGAGGTCCCAAGCAAATATATTAATCGGGACGACTCAAGTGGCCCCCCCGGGCCGACCCAAACCCATATCGGGCATGGGCTAAACAGAGATACGAACGCTGGCCACATGAGCCATGTGGATCAAACGAAAACTTCACCCACCAGATCAAGGGTGCATAAAATAAGTTCATTAAGGACAAAAATCGTAGCTAGGCGATCAGCCGGTAAAAGGTGATCGCCTTCAACGAAATATCACGCCAACGGCACGGACGGTCCGAGCCGAAGACAGCCGCGTCAATGATGCAGGCGGCCCGCCTCGCCTAGATAACGGGACCGCAGAAATAACGATGCCTCACCCAAGACGGGGCACGCTACGATTCAGCAACGCACTCCGTCGGAGTGCCTTGCATCAAATAAAATTTAGCTGAACCCTGGAAACGAAGGAACGCGTGAGATCACGCGATCGAAAGAATCTATCACAAGGATGATTAGAAGATCGAAGCAGATCGGACTGGTTTATTGACAGACCTAGATACTGAAGCTATGTACTTATACCCCGAGCCCTCCTTGATGGGGGGCGACTTTTACCCTTTACGTAGTATACACAATCAACCGCAGATTTGGCAGGTTCTGTTTGTGTTGTGCTCTTAAGGTGCCTCAAAGTCGAATCAAGCGATCTCATCTCCATTATCACCTCTCCTCATCTTATCTTATACCAATACCCCCAACACTTTCTACGCTAAGTTGTCTGCTTACGTACGGAAGTGTTACACTTTTTTGAACCCTCAAACACGAGTTACATTGTGGAAATCTACGGATCATGTCTTTCAACAAAGGCCCTCCCGCATTGAATACCCGTGCAGCCACCAAGGCTGCCGCCACCCGCCACACAGATGAGCGGAAGACTAAGACCGCCCCTTCTAAGAAGGAGCAACCGCAAAGAGAACCAGAGGGAGCAGTACTGCACTCAGAGGTCCATGCCCCGACCGAGACTTCCCAGTTAACCCCAATCGTTGACAACGTACATTCGGGACCAAGGCTCCCCGAAATGGAAAGCCACCTGCAGATCCCAGAAGCTACAGAGCGAGGTACACTCCGCGAAACGCCGGACGAACCTCAGCTTGAGCCAGAACAATCATTTACAACTGCCCCTTTGAGCTTCGCAACGTCCACAACACCTATGAGTGTTATTGCACGTCACGGTGCAACTGAGGAGAGACACCCAACCCCTGAAGCCCGACAGGACAAGGGGAAACAACGCGCGCACTATGAGATATCCCATGAAGCATCCAGTAGCGCACAGAGAAGTGACCACAGTATGTCGTCGCAAACCGCACGTTTGCAAAGGGACATTGAGGCTCTAAGGGAAGACGTGAACAGGTGGGGCATGATTGCAGAAACCGCCGCACGAGAGCTGGAAACTCAACTGGCTGATCAACGAATCATTCAGCAACGATTCTCGATTGCCAGCAATAACGCCAACTTCTCGAGAAATGTGTTTCGGGGATTGCAACAGAAACTGGGAGATTACGGTCTCCCATATGCAGACGAGGAATTACGCCTGGCTTCACCGGGCGCACCAGATGACCAAGCGATATATTTTGATCGCGGATCAAATGAGCTCCATACGGAATTCGGAGGGCACCATGGTGCACAAGAGCTCCTAACGCCTACGATCAAGGTGGAAAGAGAGACCACCGAATTACCACTGACACCAATGGAGTCATATGAAGATCGGGACCGGCAGCGGAGAGCTCAGATCCATGAGAGATATCTCGACGACGTAAGGAAATCGAGAGCTCGAGCACTGCACCGACCTGCTCGAGGGAGAGGCCTTCCCCCACCTTGGACGATAAGGAGGGCTGAGAGAGATCATTACACGCCAGAGGACCCTCAAGATGAGGACAGGTCACAGATATCCGGGCGACCCGACACGCCCGTAACAGACAGAATGGATTCTCCGCAACCAATCGTACTAGACCAGCTCCCACATGCACTAGATGTGGATTATGCACAAAGAATGGCTGGAGCACGTCAGCAACACTTTAGACCATTGCATGCACCTCAGGCGCAGCATGACGCAGCCGAGCGGTATAGGGCTAGGCAGGATCAACCAAGATTACAACCCATCGCAGCAAGGGCACCCCTGGCACACGGAGCAATCAATTTGGCGGCTCCTTATATGCTCCCGGCGCCCGCAGCACTTGCACAAGGGCACCCGCACAGGGATCATGAGATCGATATGATTACCAGCTTGATCCGGCATATCAGGGAATCCTTATCGGGGATTCCGCACGACCTCCCGGAGATCAAAGGGCTCCGGGCGAAGCTGCCAGAGCCATACGCTGGCGAGGATGACTTCGATAAATTGGATAATTGGTTGCAGAACTTACTGCGCCATTTTAAGATCAACCGCCTCACAGCGGATGACAGGGACGCAGACCGCGTGCTAATCACGGGAACCTGCCTCAAAGGCAAGGCAGAACGGTGGTTTAATCATGAAGTGGAACGCCCAACACGGATAATCCGCAACTGGACATTCGAATCAGTAATTACAGGCATATTCAGAGCGTTTATAACTACTGCTACGGCGCAACAAGCAGTGCGTAAATACGCTCAAATCAAATATTCACAGGATGAAGGCGTAGCAGCCTTCCACCGCGAACTACTGTTGTGGGCTGGACGCCTTGCACAATACCCAGACGAGTACTCATTCAAAAGGAGACTGCTCAACGGCATACCAGCAGATATCCGGCATCATCTTGCACTCTATGAGGGTATAACCGCGGAGCATAGCACTATCGATGAAATAGTGAGCAGGGCCGGGTACATCGAGAAAACACTCGCTTCACTCAGATCAGGACGCAAACCTGATGGACAGAATGCCCCAGTAGTACCGGGCATTGCAGGAGCACCCCAAAGATCCACGCGAGATAACAGAAACTCCCGCGATCGTAATCAATCTCCCAGAAAGCCACTCAATCGATCTAGCGACAAAATACGGCCGCAGACCCAACAATCTGGGCATAAACCAGTACAGACTCCTACACCCCAGACAGGGAGAGGCGACACCTCGAAACTGACGTGTTACAAGTGTGGCCAGGTCGGACACATAGCTACAAATCCGAAATGCCCCCAATACAAGAAACCAGCTCAGCGTCAGTTGTTTGCGGCGCAAGTGATCGATGACAGATCGGAGGGCGATCAACCGGACGCTGATAAGCTCTCAGAAGAATCTGGGGAAACAGATAACGTTAACCCCGAATCAGGGGATAACAACGAACAAGAATCACAATCAGATCAGGACGATCAGACAGATGTCCCTGACGGCTCACAATTCGACGGAGATCACACGGGTTATGAGGAGTACGATGGTTATGCAATACCATCGGAAGATGAGGATTCCGAAGCCGAGTACATACGAGCGATGCATGAGGAGGAGGTTCCCGACGATACCCCACTACCACAACTGGAAGATGCGGATTGGGAATCACGACGTGATGAAATTCGTGCACGCTACGAACGCGCACCATGGGTGCCTCATGATGCACTCGAGTTCACCCCACAGTACAGCGTTACGCACATACGCGGATGCGACGTGTGTATCGCATTCAAAGAGCATACCATAATCGCAAAAGCACTTGAAAGCGACAACTCGATAGCCTGGAAGGCTCGAAATAAGTTCGAGCGTGATCTAGTATCCCTCGGATGGGACATGGCGTGTACGGAGAGCCGAGGGCGACCCATCAACGCACTTAGCGCCCTTAATATTGCACTAGAAACAAGAATCACCGTCTCACAATGGAGGTGGATTCACTACGTTTGGCTAGCAAGCGTGCCGCCACAAAGTACAAAGACCTCGAGGAGGCACTCAGTCTGGATCGTCTCGACCTCGACTTGAGATACGGAGAGATCGATCTATTGCAATCGCATTGCAGACGGATAGCTCGGTATTGTACCGAGTTAGAGCATCGTTTGAATTATACGCCGCCCACGCGGCACGCCGATGAGGCCACTGATACCAGGAATATCCGTTCACTCATTGCACAGATAAGTGCCTTACCCCACGAGGACGAGGACGTTCAGATGCGATCCGACACTACATCGGAAGTAGAAAATCTAAGCGAGATTAGAACGGACAAGTCGATCGGATTGGCGACTCAAAACGCCGGGCAGATTCTAGAACCCCAGATCGATGGGATTATAGATGCTCACAGTGGGTCGCGGGATCATTCAATACCAGCGTATAGATTCATAATTCAACGTCCCGATGGTCATCCCGATGACGCGCACAGCGACGAGATAACAATCGAACGCATAGCTGCTGCACGCGATAACGATCAATCTAAAGATCGGGAGTTCAGATCGGCCCAACGTCGGACTTACACAATCAGTGATCGACCTCGCAGCACAATCAGTGACCGAAGGTGTATGGCTACACTAATTAAAGTGAACGATCTGGAAGCATACGCTCTCCTGGATTCAGGGAGCACTACAGTATCGATAACACACGATTTCGCTCGTGTGGCTAGATTAAAAGTAATGCAGTTGGAAAACCCGATTGCGCTACAATTAGGTACCGTTGGCAGCAGATCAGTAATTAATTTCGGCTCGCGAGCCTCGCTTAGGCTCGGACCGATCAAGGATGACGACGCCTACTTAGACGTCGTTAATATAGATCGCTATGATATGATCATCGGCACCCCTTTCATGCGAAAACATGGATTAGTGATGGACTTCAGTCGCAATGAATTATCTTATCGGGGTGAAACTGTCCCAACATTGACATCGGGGCAGGAGGATCTCATGATCTCCCGAAGGCGGTCTACGCGAGTACGAACCCCCGCATCACCCGACGGGAAGGTCTCGCACACTGAACATTGACTAAAGCCCCGATCTGCGAATCCCTCGCAAGTACAAAGCAGCCAGGGCTCACTAACACCACTTCCGAGCGAGGAGCGGAAGGTACAACGCGTCCAAATGATGGACACCTTAAATAAAACTGAAAATGAGAAAATCGATCTACAAGTGCTGCGCGAACGTTGGTTCGTAAAGTACTCGGATATAATGAACGGCTCCCCACCTGGGTTGCCCCCTCTGCGAGAGATCAATCACAGGATACCGTTGATCGAAGAAAACAAGCAATACTCCTATCGCTTACCTCGCTGCCCGGAAGCTATGCGCCCGAAGCTGATGGAGAAATTGCGCCAATATATAGACAATGGCTGGTGGACGCCTAAGGCGGTATCACAAGCAGCACCATTACTGTGCATACTAAAGAAGTCTGGCGGACTAAGAACAGTCATGGACTGCCGTCAGCGTAATGAAAACACCCATAAGGACGTTACCCCATTTCCAGATCAAGATCAGATCCGGATGGATGTAGCGCGTGCCAAATATCGATCTAAGATCGATTTATCTAACGCGTACGAACAAGTCAGAGTTGACCCCGAAGACGTGCACAAAACTGCGTTCTCCACAGTTTTTGGGACCTTCGAGAGCAACGTTATGCAGCAGGGCGATTGTAACGCTCCCGCTACCTTTTTACGCCTCATCACGGCAATCTTCCGCGATGCAATAGGGATATTTGTGTACGCCTACTTAGATGACCTATTCATCTTTAGCAACACACTAAAAGATCACGAGAAACACTTGGATCATGTGTTTAAAACATTACGACAGCATCACTTGTATCTAGAAAGGGAGAAGTGCGATCTTTACTCCAACAGCATGGACTGCCTCGGACATCGCGTAGATGACCGTGGAGTACACGCTGATTCAGATAAGATGACGCGCATACGCGAGTGGCGGGTACCCCGCACTCATAAAGATGTGCAACGTTCCTAGGACTAGTACAGTACCTCGCACATTTCATGCCAGACGTGACTGCGTATACTAGCCCGCTGTCCGCCATTTGTCGAAACGGACAGCCATTTTATTGGAAGCCACTGCACGGCGCGTGCTTTCAGAACATAAAGGCGATCGCATGTAGATCGCCGATCTTAAAGCCCATAGATCCCTCACTCCCAGATCCGATCTGGGTGGTATGTGATGCTTCGACGTCAGGAATCGGCGCAATGTATGGACAAGGCGAAAGTTGGCAAACCTGTCGCCCCGCTGGTTTTATGTCAAAGAAATTCACTTCAGCCCAAGTAAACTACCGAGTATTCGAGATGGAAACCATCGCGATACTCGAAGCACTCCTCAAATGGGAAGACAAACTCTTAGGACGGAAACTCCAGATTGTAACCGATCACAAGGCGCTCGAGTTCTTCAAGACTCAGCGCCGACTTAACAGCAGACAGGCGCGATGGATGGAATTTCTCGCGCGATTCGACTTCGATATCATATACATCAAAGGCGACACAAACCTAGTCGCCGACGCGCTCTCAAGGTATTACGAGAGTGATCAATGGGATGAGCGGCAGGATGCGGCTCAGTATGTAAACGCAGACTCTCGGTTAGACCCCGAGGGAGAGGACCTGCCTTGGGATCGCTATGAAGAGAACCGCGCCATGAGCACATTGCACAACGAACCATCTGTTCCTAGCCGCCCCCAAAGGCAGCGACGCGCACCCATCAGGCCCGACGAACATGTATCATTCGCGCCTAAGCGCAGAGTCATTGAAGCAGTTGAACCACGCCAAAGCGAAGCGGCGGAACTAGCTGCTCACAAAGAGCCGGACCCCCGTCCCCCGACGGAGGAACAACCCCGGGACGATCCCCGGGCAATCGATTCACTCGGTCACGTCTCAGACCTCCGCCCTCGGGTTGAGGGTGACCAAACATTTTTGGTAAATGTGCAGAACGGTTACAAACAAGATTCACTATTCTCAAAAGTGCTCAGAAAAACGGAGCACCATAAGAACTTCGACGTCATCGATGATTTGATATACACGCACAATCTAGCCGGAGATCGCGTACTTTGCATCCCGGCAATAGTGCACGATAAGCGACGGCTAACTGAGATAATCCTGACGCAATCTCATCAAGCGTTAGGACACTTGGGGCCCCAAAAAACATCAGAATATATTCGCCGCCACTATTGGTGGCCACGCATTGGCCAGGATGTCGAACAGTATTGCCGGACATGCCCAGTTTGTCAAACGACTAAGTCTCGAACACAAAAAATACCCGGATTATTACATAGTCTACCGATCCCGATCCGACCTTGGGAATCGATAGCAATGGACTTCGTAGGTCCATTCCCTGAATCAGGCGGCTTCAACTACCTCTGGGTAGTAATTTGCCGCCTTACCTCAATGGTACATCTTGTGCCGATACGCACAACAATCAAAGCAAGCGAGCTCGCATGGACTTATGTACGAGAGATCGTGAGATTACACGGTCTGCCACATTCTATAGTGTCCGATCGAGACTCCAAATTTACGTCTCGTTTCTGGCGCGAAACCCATAAGATCCTTGGGACCAAGCTACTCATGTCGACATCTTTCCATCCGCAATCGGACGGCGCATCAGAGCGCGCGATCCGGTCTATTGCTCAGATACTCCGAGCACTAGTGCAGCCAGACCAACGAGATTGGTCCGACAAAACGCCGATGGTGGAGTTCGCGATCAACTCCGCTATTAGCAGCTCATCGGGATTCGCACCCTTCGAGTTAAACTGCGGCTACATTCCCAGTATTAACCCGGGTTTGCGACCGGAACCTAGCTCAGTCCCCGGAGTAAAACACTTTGTGAACAGGGCACTACAAAATCTAAGCGAAGCGCATGACGCTATCATTGAGAGCAGAGTGCGCCAGACACACCACGCCAACATTCGACGTACACATGATGACACCTTCGAAGCAGGCGATCTAGTTTATGTGTCTACATCAGATCTGTCACTTCCGAAGGGACGTGCTAAGAAGCTTCTACCAAAATACATCGGGCCATTCAAAATACTTGATGCACGCCCGGAAGTGTCAACCTACTCAATAGACTTGCCCACACAACTAAAAGCGCGCGGAATTCACAACCGATTTCATCGGAGTAAGCTGCGCGCACACCTGGCCAACGATGATGCATTGTTCCCACACCGGGAAGCACATCCTTTTTATGACTTCGGCACTCCCGATAATCAGGAGTGGCTGGTGGACGAGATTATCGCCCACAAATGGGCCAAGAACAAATTATCATTCCAGGTTCGTTGGAACCTTGGAGATACCACCTGGGAAACACTTAACACGTGCAAAGACCTACAGGCCCTTGACAACTATCTTGAATTGATGGGCACTGACGACCCACTAGCACTCCCGCACCGTGGGTCAACAGAATGATCGGATGCGTTTGATCGCTTAGATTAAATGCCCGGCTAAATGCCTGGGCACCTCGATCAATCGCTACGTCTTAGGAAGCGACCGCTTCGGCTATCGCAGGCACTAATTAAGGCACTTACCCCGCTCTGAGACAAGGGTGCTAGTGCTCATAAGATAAAACAAAGCTCGCAATCTCACACTTGAAAAGAGCAAAGCCCCACATACCACGTAGAACAGTTCGTTGGACTACAGTGGGTCATAATACAATAAGTCGCAATACTGCTACACACCATGGAGGACATGTCTACGGCACAAACTTGGTGCTACAACACACGTCTCCGCATCATCACCCATGAACCACGCACTTGCGATCAGTGCAAATCATGGGCACTTCACTACTTCGAGAACATCTTGATTGATGCACCATCACTCAACAATGCAGAGCGCGAGCGCGATGCAGCAATAATTGGCGGCCTCCGTGAAGAACGAGATTCACTTCTCACGGAGAACGCTGCACTACACGAGCAGCTGGAAACAATGAATACCATGCTTGAAGAGTCCAACACACAGAAAGAACAGGCACTACATGCGCTTGATGAGAAGCACGCCCGGCTCAATGACCTGACCGAGCACACAATCGATCCTAAAGAGGACCGACCACGCAAAGTGCCCAGGCGGGACTCCTCTGAATGGACAACAGCCCACACACACACCGAACCATCAATGGAAGAGGCGCCAGACATACCTCCCGCACCACCGCAGTTGCTATCGCGGCTACAACCCCTTGATCCCGATACATTCACCGTCGCGGAAGCTCAGGTAGTAGCACCAACTGCTACCCCAATCTCTCCCCAGTGCGGTTTTCCAGCACTAATCCCGATTATACACTGCCGCGCGGACAACTCCCTACACGCTCCTGACGGTCTAGTCCCCCTCACTGCCGACGGAGAACTTGACTTCAGTGCTTATCCGCGCTACATTTACGCCACCGGACACATCTCCCCGGATGGCACTCCAAACTTTCAAACCACACTCGTTCGGCGCGGGCGTTTCCAGACCCCCGAAGCCATTGCTGCCCGAAAAAACAACAGCAGAATCCCCTTCGTAGACTTGGTCTTAGGGGGGAGGGACGGTGTGCTAATCTCACCTATCAAAGATCCGCGCTCCCAGCAAGAAATAACCACATTATTCAACGCACGGGATAAGAAGCCCGCTCGAGAATACATAGAGCGCGTCCGCTTCACCCCGCCGGAATTGTGCGGCTCCTTACATAGCCGCGCTTTGGATCACTGGACTGCGCTGCAGATAGATACTATCCCATCTGACCGCCCAGAACCCTCACCAGCCACACATCCCACAATCTGGAAGCGTTGGCTACGCGAAAAGCACACTGCAGATGTGCACTTCCAATACATAGGTGTCCCCCTAGTTGGGAAGGGATTCCAAAACGCCCACGTCGATGGCAATCGTGCACTCCTGGCCTGCCTACCCCTGAACATCAAAGGGACCGCGATTCGCAATGGTCCACTTCGGACCAACTTCATGAGCACAGCGGCGGCACTATTGGGAGTACCACGACGATATGAGCAATTGATATCTGAAAAGCAATTGCCCATCTACAAGACCCGTCGTTCCGAACCGTACAACGAGAAGCAGTCTAGAAATGCGCTCAACCCGAATATTGAAGATATAGCCAGATACCTGGCGCAGAGCGGAGTCACCCCCAACGAGGCGGAGCAATGGCGCCCATGGGCCACTGCATACATCGAAATGACACTATCAACTTACCCCGACGGCACACACACGCCGACCCTGAAGCAAGCTAGAAACCTGGCCCGCGAGCGCATCGCAGACGAGCCTGCACTAGCCCTCAGATCAGTACATGTGGATGCTCCGGGTAACTATAACCCAATCATCGAACGATCTCGGGAAGCACGACGTTCACAACTCGCATCGTGCGGAAACGAGACAGACACTGCTGTCCAAACTCCCCATCAGCCCATGGCAGAATCCTCATCACCTATCACACCTTACGTGACCCCAGATGATTTCGCCGGAACCTACATCTTGGACCCAACCCAGATCCACGGCTGGGACGACGAGAACATGAGGATGGGCCCCGGATAAGATCACCTAAAGCACGATCTTATCAGGTCCCGTTCTTTGCCGAAGCATCCACAGTTCCACACCGGCACCATTATCAATTCACAATATTGTGGCTTCAAAAGAGTTCACCCCTGAGTTTGTTCTTATGGGGGAGGGTGTAAGACGGCCCCAAGTGGACGTCTTGCATCAAATACATTTAGTTTACCCCACGATGAGATGGTCTCATAAGTGGAGCGTTGAAACAGAGCCTGCTTAGGATCGGAGGTCCCAAGCAAATATATTAATCGGGACGACTCAAGTGGCCCCCCCGGGCCGACCCAAACCCATATCGGGCATGGGCTAAACAGAGATACGAACGCTGGCCACATGAGCCATGTGGATCAAACGAAAACTTCACCCACCAGATCAAGGGTGCATAAAATAAGTTCATTAAGGACAAAAATCGTAGCTAGGCGATCAGCCGGTAAAAGGTGATCGCCTTCAACGAAATATCACGCCAACGGCACGGACGGTCCGAGCCGAAGACAGCCGCGTCAATGATGCAGGCGGCCCGCCTCGCCTAGATAACGGGACCGCAGAAATAACGATGCCTCACCCAAGACGGGGCACGCTACGATTCAGCAACGCACTCCGTCGGAGTGCCTTGCATCAAATAAAATTTAGCTGAACCCTGGAAACGAAGGAACGCGTGAGATCACGCGATCGAAAGAATCTATCACAAGGATGATTAGAAGATCGAAGCAGATCGGACTGGTTTATTGACAGACCTAGATACTGAAGCTATGTACTTATACCCCGAGCCCTCCTTGATGGGGGGCGACTTTTACCCTTTACGTAGTATACACAATCAACCGCAGATTTGGCAGGTTCTGTTTGTGTTGTGCTCTTAAGGTGCCTCAAAGTCGAATCAAGCGATCTCATCTCCATTATCACCTCTCCTCATCTTATCTTATACCAATACCCCCAACACTTTCTACGCTAAGTTGTCTGCTTACGTACGGAAGTGTTACAGTTTTAGTTGGAATTCAAAACGTAGAGCAAGGCCGCGCAAGGATACGCACAGATTTCCTGCACGATCACGTTGGGATCTTGAAAATTTACCATTCTTGCAAGCAAGCTTAAGATGGAAGGGGACTCGGAGCTGGTCACGGTCTGCTAGTGCATCAGCAGCGAACCATCGACCAACTTGAATATATAGCTAGCAGAAGCCAAATCATATTCATGTTACGGATGAGGCTGTGATATGAGGAGAGTCGCATGACCATTGATTATGGTGATGTGTTGCGCCTCCGAACTTAAATTCTTCACTGGCATCCGAGTCTGCAATTCCGTAGTCGGGGCGCTTGTCGCTGGGAACCTCCGAATCAACCGAATTTGATCCTTAAGTGATTACTATCTATCAAAGCCATCAAAGTATACTACAACCTCAAAATTGAAAGAAGGGCTGGCGTATTAGTGTCTATCATGCCGACGATGCCAGTGTGATGAAAGGTTCCTTCGAGTCCGGCGGCGGTGGGCTTTCAGTTGCGGCGCATCAGTGGCTGCCTCATATACTGGCATACAGCCATTTGGCGCCGGTCCTTGTTGACAAATCACCTTGCGCACCGCTGGTATTCTGACGTAAGCGTGATAGTAGCGCTTCCTTGCTCCACAGGAAATTCTACAAAGACTCCCACCCCGTCCACAACCTCATGAAAGGCTCGGCCCGCTGCCGCTCCCATGTATGAAGTCCCTTCTCTGCTGGGAAAAAGCAGAAAGACAGTCGAAAAATGTATAGGTGAAGCTGCTGCTGTGGACATGCTTCCACGCTACTCCGAAGAGCTTGGGGCTGGCAACACCTCATGTGCGGCGCACCATCTCAGAGCCCAACAATTCATAAACACCGCCCTCTCACAGGGTAGAGGCGTTCTGGTTCATTGTAATGGTAAGCCCTTGCCTGTTACAACTCAACATTAGTCCTTCAAGGAGGTCCCCTCCAGGCGGGATCAGCCTCTCGCCAGCCTTCGTGATTATGTTTGTGATCCAACACTACCGGCTATCATGGAAGATGCCCTCCACATGGTTCAAAACCGGGGTATTGCATCTCTCCGAATAGCGGGTTTCTAACCCAGATTAAGGTATGCATTAAGAGGGTTAATCATCGCGGGAAAACGGGTTAAGCAGGAGGTATAACTCGATGGGAATACGAAAGGATTTATAAGTCCAACTTGGCATATCAATGTTCCCTGCGAATCACCACGTGCGGCGCCACGACGGAAACGAGAGGACGATGGTGACGACGACGACGAACGGTGCGCAAACGCATCTTGTCATGTTGCGGCGACTAATTTAGCCTCTAGGAAGACAAGCGAGCACTCGTGGACACTAGCCTATCATAGCTATGGAGTCATGACAGGCTCACCCCGCTGTGTTATCGTAGACTCGGCTCTTACGCTCTTGTTTCTGTGCTTTCGTCTTCCCATCTAATTCGTAATCTATATCATCGGTGCCAGCGGATATTATATAAAGACTTAAGCTTTGCTTTTCTTCCTCACGAATAACTCTCTTTGCGTGAACGTCTGAAGGAGAATGTGGCTTAATGAGTGCGCATTGGCAAATAAATTCGGTTCACCTCGACGTTTGACCCAGGCCTCCACGGAAATGCCAGCGAAAACGACGCTTGCTCCTGCACATTGACCTGGTGTTAACTTGTGATTGTATAGAACGACAGAGAGGAGCATAGTGAAGAGCTTGCGCGTTAGAGTGATTATCCTGATGTCATTGGTCAGCGAGCATAGAAGAAAAGCTGTTGTGGACAACACATACACAAGGGTGAGGGATCCGAAATGCTGCAGCGTCTCGAAAATGAACAACTGGCCCAAGGCACCGGTCAAAGCAAACTGAACCAGCGGGTATATGATAAATGGATGCGTCCGAAGGAACTCGAGAGCATTCCTGAGCTCGGTTTCGCCTCCTTGGGACTGGTGGAGAACGGGAATGTGCGGCAAACGGAAGTATGGAAATAAAAAAAGTGAGAATTGCGCAGAGAAGGTTTTGATCCATAACATCATCTGCTGGCCGGACACCTTGTATCGTGCAAAAATTTCGTCCTGCGTTGAATTCGTTGCGCCATCCAGGATCAGGTTGATGAGGAGATACGTCATTCTGATGATGCTGTGCCATAGAGCGGGATTACTTTGGCCCTTTGCGGCATGTTTTGCCGCACCCTCTCCGAGTCCCCCAAAGCCCATAAACATAGATAGTAATGCCTACTGTCACGAGTGCGACGACGACATACTTATGCCGCGCAAACGCGCGACGATATAGGATAACGTTCATCAACATGACTGGCACCAGTTTACAGGACTTGGCGAGTACCATGGCGGGGTATGAGATGTGGGAGAGCGCAGCGAAACCGAACGGCGCAGCGAAGGTGATGAAAAGGAACACTGGATGTGCGGCAGTAGAAGCGATTTGGAAAACGAGTGCTCTGAACGCGCCGATGCATGACCGTTTGTAGTTCCATTTGCAACGCCATTTGATTTCGTTTTGGTATATACGACTGAGGGGAAGATGCCGAGAAGCTCTGAGTGTTTGACCGGGTTTCCCCCTCAACAAAAGGTATGCAAGAGTTAGATACACAACTGAGGGCACTCTGACAAGTGCTTAGGAACATGGGTGACTTGAACTTATCTGACGTTTTGCCATCTAAAGATTGGAAGGGAACGGATACTTTAGCAGCAAGTCAGATAGCTTCGAAAACGATGGCACTAGAGTCAAAAACGCGGTCAAAGCGTTATCTCGTAGTACCGTCTAAAATGTCCGACCCAGAGATATAGAAGAAACTGTCGATACACTGGAGGGCATCCTAGTCAAAGCAATGGGAGCCCGTTCAGGTGTCGGCAGAGGTGTCAGCACCGGTTGTGGTAGAAGGTGCTCGAAGTGAGGGGGAAGGCACGGTAGACGGTGACGGGGTGACTGATGTGGAGATTGAAGCCGACAAACTGTGATAGGGGGTGCTCAAAACCGGGGCGCCATTAGGTCCGTAAAGAGAGGCGGCATATTGTAGTCCCTCATTCGCGATGTCCCAACACTCACCGCGGGCCACGGGCCGGCCGGATGCTGCCGCGTCCTCAGTAAATGTCGCCACGGCCGCGCCGTGGGTTTCCGCTGCTCGTTGCAGTGCAGCGCCGGACATGGGCGCGGGGCATGGCAGAAAGCGCGCCCAGCGCGTGACGCCTCCATTTCCAAATGTCACGGAGTACCAGCACATGCTAAGGTCGGAGAAATGGATCACACCACGCACGGTCTTTGTACCGCCCGAGGTGCCGAAGGATCCCGCGAAGCGCATGTCCGAGGATCCTTTTAGGTATGGTGGCATCGGCGGGTTGAAGGCATACCACTCGGTGTCCCAAGGTGTGGAGGGATGCATGAACGATGCGAGGTCAGCGGCGGCGGAGCCATTTACTGTAGATGGAGGGAACGACATCTGGAGGTCGGCTGGTACAGTAGAGCATGAGGTGGAACGAAACAGGAGGAAATAGTATAGCGTTAACATACTGGATTCTATGGAATGTGAGGGTCTCATAACTGAACCTGAGCAAACTGTGACAGATGGTGACGATGATGAATAACTGATTGACGGTGACTCGCTTGAAGGGCTCTCGTCAATCGTACTCAGCCGGCTTGGTTCTTGAGAAGTGTATGTAGAAGGACTGGTGGGAACGTGAGGAAGCCTGACATCGCTGATTGATGAAGTCGTGGGTAGCGTCTTAGGGCTGCGAATCGGCGAAGGATCAGGTAAATACGGTGGAACGGGAGTGATAGGCCTTGAAGTAGGCACAGGAGGCGGCGTTACCGCTGCAGTACCGCTCAGATGACTTGATAGAGGAGGGATACAGACTCTGACCACGGGAACTCAAGCATCCTGAATGTGCGAGTAAGGGCAAGGAGCTGCTGCCTCAGTGCTGCCTCACAATAGGATGGCTGCGTTTGCAAGGAGGTGTTGAGTCTTGAGACCATGGCGGCAGGCTGGCAGAAATGAGGGGGGAGGATGCGTCAGGGAGGTGTTGGTCCAACACCAATGCCATTCCACACGCTGGTCACTGGCATCAGGCGCTCGGGCAGTCGCAATGGCGCCACCAGCACGATCCTGATGCCAAGAGCTTCGACACGGTGTGAATGGCTCCCCGCAGCGCCGAGGAATGACACGAGGCCATCCCTCATCGAAGGGAACAAAAGGGGATGAACAGGGATGGACGAGGAAACCAAGTCAGTGAGGCAAAAGAGTAGAGATAGCGTACCTAGCAATGCCTGAAGGGCCAGCACCCCTCAGACATCCCAATGCCCCTCCAATTCGAGTGTGTTTGAAATGAACGGGACGTTGACACCATGCGAATGGCTCTATGCAGTCCCCCCTCAAGCGTGTTGTTGGCAGCAGTGGCAGCGGATGACATTGATAATAGTGTTGAGGGCAAGGGTGAGGAGAGTTGGCTCAGAGAATGAGGAGGCCCTATGGCACAAGCTGTGGGGTCGACTTTTAATAGCGCCCCGGTGGTCGCTGGTGTCATGAGCTCGGACGACCGCAAATGCAGCGCCAGCGTGGTCCTGACACCAGGGACATCGATGCGGTGTGAGTGGCTCCCCTCAGTGCCAACTCTGCCGAGGAATGACACGAGGCCATCCCTCGTCGAAGCGGACAAAGGGTGAGCGAGGAAACCAAAGCAAACTACAGAGAAGTCAGTGATGCAAGAGGGGAGGCAGCATACCAAGCAACAGGTGAAAGGGAAGCACCCCTCAGGTATCGGGGAGAACCAAGGAAACGGCCAGGGGAAGGAAGGGGGTGCAAAAAACAGACCCACCCAAGGCAGAAAGACACCACGTCAATCCTGCTCGAGAAGAGTTCTGTGCAGAGTGCGTGAATTGTGAGATGTATTGAAATTGCCAAGAGTGTTGCGGGAGAGGACAAAGTGACATGAACTCTGAGATAGAGGAGTCGAAGTCACAAGACTGAAATTAGTTGTGGGTGCGGGAAGAGTGAGTGAAAGGGTTACGCAAATTGCTACCACATACGGACTTTAGCGCTTGCATGTCAGGACTGACAGGTAGTCTTGTGTTTGTCCAAATGCCATGTTGCAAGGCTGTCCTGTCCTTAAGCACCCATGTGGTTTTGTCATCGCCGTAGAGGCATTTTGTTTTGTCGGCATCGATGCCGGAAGTATAATTGACTATTTGATGTGCACTCATCCATTACACCCACATGCTCTAAATTTCAGGAGACCCGGTATATGACATGCGCGGTTGCTAAACACTTTGTAAATACGATAGAGAATATAAATATTCCACAGATTCACCCCCTAACTCCCGACATCTGTCCTATTTGGGTGGCGGCGGGAGGCGCTTCTCGCAAGAATACGTAAGCTTTCCTTCTTAGGTCTGTGGGCGCTCGGTCACCTCGGTGTAACGGTATGATGATCTCCTCATTTCGTAATAGTTTCAAGTTTTGTTACTGACCATCCGTCGCTCTAGTGTCACTACAGTAGGCAGTTCTAATCATGTGGTAACTTTGCATTTTGCTGATGAGGTTCCCAGCGACAAGCGCCCTGACTACGGAATTGCAGATACCAGTGTGATGAAAGACTCCTCAGGCTCGGGCGGCGGTGAGGCTTTCAGTTGCGGTGCCATCAGTGGCAGAACTGGTGTATTACCGTCCATCACACTGATGAAGCCAGTGAGAGGAAATGTTCCTCGAGCGGCAGTGAGTCTTTCAGCTGCGGAGCATCAGTGGTTGCCTCATACACAGACATTTAGCGTCTGTCCTTGTTATATGAAAGACAGTCACCTTGCGTGCTCCAACCAGGAATCCTCTTACCGCCGCCATCCTATGTTGCTACCTGAAACCCCCTCCGCTCCAGCTGACAATTCTGACTTCCAGTCCATCTTCGATGAAGCCGTGAAAGAGTATAATAAGAAAACCAACGGAAATATTACTTCCGATCCTTTACTCGTCGAACTCGGGTCTTGCACATCCGTGGACGATATTCTCGCTGTGTTTCACCGGCGAGACGAGGATCTCAGAGCACCCCGGTGTAACCTGGAAAGGTTTCTCATCCCGATTTTAAATGTTCTCTGCAAAGTTTCTCCCATCATCGTTGATGGCGTTGGTCTCGTGGGTGTCAGATTTCTCATTCTGAAATTCTTAATCGGTTTGCTAAGTTCCTGTATAATGTTTTCAGGTATTCCCACCTGCAAAAGCACCGGCAGACTTTATTTGCGCTGGCATTGGAATCCTCCTCTCGGTCGGTACATACCTTTTCCTCTTGGATACACTGTTGTGATTCCAAAGTATTTCAGGCGGCCAAAGGTGTCCATACTTACAGAAAAGCACTTGCCGATCTCTTTTCGCGAATTCGACACTTTTTTGCGCGCCTTGAGGTTCACACCAAGACCGAGATTCCGCTGACTATGGCTATGAAGCGAATATTCATAGAGATCATGACAGAAGTGCTCTCTATACTTGCTATCGCAACAAAGGAGATCAAGCGGCCAGTAACAAGTGAGCTTATCTCTGCATAATCTAACGTCCACAACTCAAGTCCGTTTAGTAATATATCTCAAAAGGCTCATTAAGAACAAAGACATTAAAGATTCGCTACAGAAGTTGGACACATTGACGCAGGCAGAGAGCTCAATGGCGCAAGCAGAGATTCATAGTATCACTCTCAATGTCCAGCGTTCGTGATTTTTCTTACTTGCAACTGTTCTCTGCGAAAGCTCAACATTCCTACAGGAAACCAGCTCCGTGACCGCCTTCGAACATGGCTTTCTCCCCCAGACCCATCCCAAAATCATAACCTGGCGTGTCGTGCTCACAACGAGTGGACCAGCCAATGGCTCTTTCAAAACACCATCTTCAACAAATGGAAGTCGACTGGTTCAAGTTCCCTTTTGTGGCTTTATGGAAAACGTACGTCGCTCTTCGCACTCACCGCACAAATATCGCTGATGGTATTTTTGATTCGATAGGGGGCTCAGGCAAGACGGTTATATGGTTTGTCGTCACAGATCACTCCCACCATGTCAAACTTACGCAGTCGAGCAGCTCCACGATCATAGAGGATATCATGGCCTTGCGTGACGCTGGAAGGGCCTACGTATCCTATTTTTATTTTGACTCCCGGGATACAACTAAACGAAGTTATCAAGACCTGCTCCATTCGCTCCTTTTCCAACTTTCTGCTCAGTCAAATCATTCCTTCGATACACTCTCCCGGCTTCATTCGAAACATGATCATGGAACAAGGCTGCCGAGTGATGATGCGATGATGGAATGCCTCAAAGACATGCTCTCTACCGCGGACCCAAACTCAACTTACATTATCGTCGACGCTCTCGACCAATGTCCACATACCTCTGGGATTACATCTCCTCGAGGACATGTCCTCAACCTTCTGAAGAAGCTGGTTGAACTTCACCTCCCAAATCTTTACGTCTGTGTCACCAGTCGGCCGGAAGTCGACATCCGGCTTGTCCTCGAGCCCTTGACACCAAACCGTCTATCCCTCCATGGCGGGAATGGAAAAATAATGAAGTCGTTTTTAAGACTCCCAAGGTTACTAGTATACGGGCGTGCAAAGCGAGGACTTCAACGACGAAAACAAGTGGTAACGAGATAAAAACGAGATCACGCGAGATGGGAAACAAAAGTGGGCTATCTTGTGCCCTTACGACTTAGTTAGAAGTACTTAGAACTTCTATACAAAAACATGTGCTACTACTGCTGTTACTACCCCAAAAGACGGCCGCTCGATCGGCTCAGCTGCTCATCACCCAGAAAATGAAATTGAGTCAAACTAAAATACAAAAAAGGGTCTTGATGCGAAAATGAAAGTGTACCATGATTTACGGCCATGGACGATTGGCCCCAACGGGGAGCGGTCGCTACCCACGTCTGGTGGCCCTCGGGCCGGGGGCGCCTGTTGTGAATCTGTAGTGTTATACAGGGTGATGGTTCAAACGTTGGAGAGGCACGCTGGATACTAACCTCGAGCACTACGATCCACAACCTACGATTATCCTTTCGATAGCAAAAATATACGGTGAGCAGATTCAGTCCCTCAAATCTACAGTAGCTTGGCATAGTGAGTATCCAGGCGTCGTCCAACACCAAAATCATCCAGCGCTTTGTATTGATAGGACCTTCCCACTGTCGCCAAAGAGGTAACCCGCACTACGCATGCCAAGAATCCGCCCATAGATGCCTCCGCATGAAAGTAGAAATCCATTCAGGAGCGACAAACGAGCTGACTCGGGTGCAGAGAGGGGTAAAATCAGGGAGAGCACAGGGTATGTGAAAGCATACCGCGAGTCAGTGGAGAGGAGGCATGTATGGGTGGTTATCGAGTGAAGAACGTATGCTCACAGGGATGTTTTGTAATCGTGTGGTCGAGGAATAGTATTAGGGGAGTAGAGCACATAGGATAAGCCAAGGCACGACAGGAAGATGACCCATCCAGGGCTATAAGCCCCAGCCACATATATACAGGTGCGACCCCTTAGTTGGCCACCGCACTCGCTATACTACAGTACATTGCCGGTGTTGGTGTTCAAGTTGATGGAGGCAGTTGCAGCAATCACGAGGTGACAAGGCCCGGGGCTCGGGCCGGGATCGTGCCATGTTTCGCCATCACGTGCTAGCACTCGGTCGAACACACGGGTGACTACTAACTAAGATGTCTCCTGCTGGAACTGTACAAGACAACAAGGCTAAACGTCAAGAGCGGCTCAAATCGCGCTTTCGTGGTAAGCTTTTGCTTCACGCGCGGGTTCTTTAATCTCGGACTTATCTTTCACGTGGCGTCAATGGAGAATCCCCCATCAAGAAGCACGCGTGCTTCGTGCAAGTCGGCAGTTACCCCCAAATCCCGCGTCCAGCTGCGTCCAAGGCGGCAGCCAAAACCAAGACATCGCGCACCGGCACCTCAAAACGGGACACGCAAATCTGTCGCAACACCACATAGGAACGAGGGGACAGGTTGAAGACACCAAAGTTGCAGGAGAGAAAGACAAACGATGGTGCATGGGCCGTTTGCATCGGATTCGTCGTGCACTGAGCAACTACTACTTTTTCAGGGCCTTCTCTCCCCCGCGTTACTGCTCAGCGGATACCCTTCGCTGACCAACTTGCAGCTTCCAGTACGTGTTCCCTCTGTTATTCTGATGTAAGCGCGATAGTTCTGGGCTCAGCCTAGCGCTTCCTTTTCTCTACAGGAAATTCTACCAAGGCTCCCACCCCGTTCCCAACCTCATGAAAGGCTCGGCCCGCTGCCGCTCCAGTCCTTTCTCTGCTGGGGAAGCGGAAAGACAGTCGAAAAATGTAAAGGTAAAGCTGCTGCTGTGGATATGCTCCCACGCTACTCCGAAGAGCTTGGGGCTGGCCACGAGAAGACAACGTCCCCCGCTAAGACGACCATGTCTCCCCTTGTCCTCGCTCTTAAGAATGAACGGAAAGTTGCCCAAGAGAGAATAGGGTCCACCGCGGCGCCACGGAACGAACGATCCAATAGTAGCGGGACGAGGCCTCCTCTGGAAGCAGCAAAACCCGCTCTGCATGTGACCAGTGAACTAGAGGATAGCGAATCTGACGACTCGGACGTACCTTTGGCAAGCAAAATGTGCGGATACGCGAGCAAAGAGCCGAGAGGACGAACCGCTGCCAGAGAAATAGTACCGATCGGCTAAGCCAAGGCAGGAGATGATGCATCCAAGAAGGTATCGTCTTTGACAAAAGTGTCATGACCGACCCCCTCACTGACCTTTCCCCTAGAATCGCACGCGAGCCCGAGTCGACCCTAGTAGCAGCTCAGGGAAATTGCGGGTTTTGCAGGAGAGGATTGCGCCCGCAAAGGCGAGAAGGAGCACGAGAACGAACCACCAAAGAAGAAGCGTCGGCGTGCCGCCGATCCCGCAGTGAGGTACGCCCTTTCTTTTGGAACAGTTTCTCTAATCTCTGTCTGGGGACTCAGGTTGGATAGTCGCTGCCGCAGGAAGGAGGACGAGGGAATCTTGGAATCACGAGGTCGGCGCGCGAAGCGTCGGTCGTAGCGATGGATAGAGTGCGTCTTTTTCATCCTTTGGATATGTCGTGATGTGGGAAGTTCTGAGACCGCTTTTCATTTTTTATCCCAGCCGATGCCATCGCCCGTAAAACAACAACTTGAACCTACGGCACACCGAAAACCTGCGTCAAAAGAGAAACTACCCTCACGCACCGCCACTGCCGGACGAGCTCGCCGCCCCCGTAGGCTACCTCTAGCTATCCTTCAGTTCGACGCGTCAAGATCAACACACAGACTCTTCCGGCATTAGGTGACGTCGACGATGACGATCCTATCGATTTATTTTCTTCGGTCGTAACCAAGTCAGACATCTATTTACTTCTCATTTTTTACATGTCATCTTCATTTCATATTTTTTTTTCTTTTTTTCGTTCAATCTACTGTCAATCTACCAAACTGTCTCATAAGTACAACACATTTTCATTTTCTTCAAATGAATATCTGTTTCTTGCTTTCCGTCTATAGACCCCCTACAAGATAAAAGCACGACCGATGATTGAGGCTAATTCGTACAACTACCTAGTGAGCGCATCACTAATACAAACGCAAGATGTCCTACACAGCATCGCTCCAGCCGTTTGTAAACGTTGAGGTGGCGGCGGCCCGGGAAATGAAGGACGGCTGCTTGACGAAGAATACGTGGGAGAGGATGAATGGGTGATTCGCGAGTACGGTGAGTGTCCTGAATTAGGCAACGTGTTTCGCGCGCAGGGATGCCGAGAATTTGAGCGCGCCTGTTGGGGTCTGTAGATGAACTCGGATATGCGGCAGTGCTACGTCCGAATCGATATAGGAATAGGGAGCGCGAATGGAGGTGGTGCATGTGCCAAGATGATCATTGAATGCTTGAGGCATGAAAGACACTTGGGACTTGTAAAAGGAGCGTTGGTCAAAGCTATCGGAAACATGAAGAGATGCTGTCAGATGAGATGCAAGACGTACTTGGCATTAGGCGCGGCTCTATTCCCTCCCACATCAAGGACTTAGACATGTCGTTCGCCAAAAGTACTGTGAATCTGTAGTGTCGTAAGGTGATGCTTCAAACGTTGGAGATCCACACTGGACACGCACCTCTCCATAGCCAAAATTATCCTTGATTTCCTCAATTCCACACAGTCTGCTTGGAATAGTGGGCATATCTAGGCGTCTACCATTTGCTCTTCAGTGTGTCCAATCCGAGTCACCGGGGCCCTTTTTCGTCATATCGATGCGCAGGCCAAGAACCATCCATAAATGCCCCCTGTATGACAAGGTATGTGAAAGCATGCCTCGAATCAATGGAGAGGAGTCGTGAATGTGTGACCATTGTGTGGTCTGAGCAAGTTACGGGATTTTCCTAGCTTCAACTGTAATTCTCGTGACTCGAATATTGACCGCTTGCGATGGGAACAGTATTGTACGTCATTAGCTTCATTCGTTGACTACTGTACTAGTACCATAGTCTGAGGACGTCGGTTGTCTCGTACACCATAAGTTAACAGTAACATGCAGTACATATCAATTTCTAAACAGGCGCGTCAACAATCTTTTCCACAGGCCTCCTTCTGATTCCAATCCCCAAGCATTGACGTGCAGCTGCTCATCAGTGCAGACGTAAGGATTAAACTGGTTCATCTGTGACATTGAGTCATGTTCGCGCGTGCCAGTGGTGTGAATGGCTACATGCATTGGAGTGAGTGGGATGACTCTGGAAAGCACGTTGACCCTCGGGAACGAGCGACCACTACTTGGAACCCCGTCGGCCCTGAATAGGCATCAGCCACGTGAGTGGGAAGAATAAAGTCAAGTGAGGAGGCCGTACATCTCAGAGGAAAAGTTTATCAGAGAGCGATACATTCGCGTTGCAGCGATGGTCAGTACTATCAGAGCCGGGATCTGAAACATCTATGTTGCGGGATGTATGAGAAACAGGCATCGTTCTCCACTCACGGAAAAGGAAGAACGTACGGCATTAAGAGCATCTTGAATTTCGAGTAGAAGTGAGCCAAGTCAACTTTCTCATCAGTAAAGAGTGAAAGCAAATACCATTCAGGTTCAAAATAAGGACTACCTGCAACACAAAATAAATAAGATCAAAAAAGAGAAGCGTCGAAGGCCTAGTTGAAAGCTGACCATTGGCGGGACCTCAGCAACAGCAGCAAGTAAAAACCAAATGAGCCCCTGTTCAACGGAACAACATCAGCGAATGGAAGGAAAGTAAATGTGTCACCACCTACCTGTTTCCATAGAAAGTCCCCAAGACTGAGCATGCCCCCGCCTTGCAGGCGTAGGTGAAGCAGGCCAGCAAGCATCATAAGGAGTAACATAGTGTCGGTAGCGAGCGTGGAAATGGCATTCAGTTTGGCGGTGTCGGAGTTGGATAGCCTACAACTTCGTTCCTCAGGTATCCATACGGAACGGATCTGGGGACAGATCAGTCCCAACGATCATGACGTAGCTAGGTTCCATCATTTACCCGCACGACTCCTGACGCCAAAACAAGTGCGTATGAGATCTCGGGTCCACCTGCCAGTGCAGAGGAAGAGACCTACCTTGGATGAGAAATGCAACGTTTGTTATCCATACGGTGGTGGAAAGCGCCAGAATGATCTTATTTCTTTTCCAAATGGCGAAGCTGGTGCTACCATAAGTCCTTTCTTTCCAAAAACGAACCTAGTGAGGGAGTGCAGGACTGGACGTACACGCGGAGCATCAACAATAGTGATGCGCAGGCCAACCCAAAATAGCTGAAAATCTAGAAGGAGAAGAGACAGAGCACAGTGGTCAGCAATTGGGATTCTTTAAATGGAGGAAGTGCATCGAAAAGGATGCTTACGAGTTCAAAAACGATCTACAGCTTGTGATCGTTGGTCATCACGAGGGAGTCCAAGTCACGGGCACTACACGTACCTGACAGTTGATTGGCGTATAGACGTCAAGTTCGACGATGTCGAGGATCACTGCCATCAAGGCAGCTATCCGCGTCAGGGAATAAATCTAGAGAAGGTGAACGGTCAGTCTTAGGCGTCTGAGGAAATTTCAAGGAGACCCTGTCAGCACGGACCTATATTGTCCAACGGTAGGGACGATTCCCTCTGATGACACTCCACTCTAAATCCAGAGTGGTGAAGAATTCCCAACTGAGAAGTGGAAGCTTGAGTTGAATGATAAAACCTGTCGAAATGCTGGAGGCAGACAACGCACAGGAAGATGTCATCAAAAGCAGCCAGAGCCTCACCGCTGCGCCTATTGGAATATGGGTTTAATTGGATTCGAAACGTAGAGTGAGGCTGTACGGCGGGCATATGCACGATTTCCTGCACGATCACGTTGGGATCTTGAAAATTTAGCATCCTGCAGGCAAGCTTAAGATCGAAGGGGACTCGGAGGTCTGCTAGTGAATCAGCAGCGAGCCATCGAGGACAATATTACCTTGCTTGTTACCTTGCTTGCAAGGTATCTACTGTATGGGGTGCTAATTCTTTTCGAGTGTGCCTTGCAGGAATGATCAAAAGTTCACGCGTTCACGTGCTTTCCTGTTTTGGAACTCTGCCGGCCGGATCATCATCAACCAGGCAAGCAAGGTTCCCAATGACAAAGTCGTCGTTTCTAGTATAGCCAGCAGAAGCCAAATCATGTTCATGTTACAGATGAGGCTATGACATAAGGAAGCACGGCATGTGTCGCATGACCTTTGGTTACTGTATGGTGATGTGTTGCGCATGCGCCTCCGCTCGGTGGCTGACTCGGAAGTTTCCAGCGATAAGCGCCATGACTCCAAATTGCAGCTGAAAAATGTGACCCTTGAGTGAGCTAGTTGCCTTTACTATCTATCAAACCCACCAAAGTATACTACAACGTCAAAACTGAAAAAAAAACTGGTGTATTAATGCCCGTTACTCTGGTACTGACGATGCCAGCGTGTCGGAGGTTGAACAAAGTTTGGAAAGGCGTTGACATTCCTCGGGGCGTGGTGAAGCTTTCAGTTGTGGCACATCAGTGGCTGCCTCATACATAGTAGCCTGTCCTGGGTTATATGAAACACAATCGTACCTTGCGCCCTCCGACCAGGAATCCTCTCACCGCCATCATCCTCACTCGAGTCCTATGTCGCTACCCGAAAACCCCTCCGTCGCTCCCGCTGAGAATTCCGAGTTTCAGTCCATCTTCGATGAAGCCGTGAAAGAATATAATAAGAAAACCGACGGAAATATTACTTCGCATCCCCTACTCGTCGACCTGGGGTCTTGCATATCTGTGGACGACATTGTCACTGTGCTCGACAGGCAAGATCAGGACCTCAGAGCATCCCAGAGTCGCACTGAGAACCTGAATAAGTTTCTCATCCCGATTATAAATGTTCTCTGCGCATTTTCGCCCACCATTGGAGCAGGCGTCGGCCTCGTGGGTGTCAAATTCCTTATTCAGAATCAGTCTGCTAAATGTTTTCAGGTATCCCCACCGGCAAGAGTCATTTTCGCTGGCATTGGAATCCTCCTCTCGGTCGGTACATACCTTTTCCCACTGGATACGCTTTTGTGACGCTAAAGACTTTCAGGCGGCCAAAGATGTCCATACTAGCAGAGAAGCACTTGCAGGTCTCTTTGCTCGAATTAGACACTTTTTTGCGCGTCTTGAGGTTCACACCAAGACCGAGGTTCCGCTGACTACGGCTATGAAGCGAATAATCATACAGATCATGACAGAAGTACTCTCTATCCTTGCGATCGCAACAAAGGAGATCAAGCGGCCAGTAACAAGTGAGCTTCTCTCTGCATAATATAACGTCCACAACTCACGTCCGTTTAGTAAGATATTTCAAAAAGCTTATTGAGAACAAAGACATTGAAGATTCGCTACGGAAGTTGGACACATTGACGCAGGCAGAGAGCTCGATGGCGCAAGCAGAGATTCATAACATCGTTCTCAATGTCCAGCGTTCGTGATCTTTCTTACTCGCAACTGTTCTTCACGAAAGCTCAACATTCCTACAGGAAACCAGCTCCGTGACAGCCTTCGAATATGGCTGTCTCCCCCAGACCCATCCCAAAATCATAACCTCGCGTGTCGTACTCACCACGAGGGGACCGGCCAATGGCTGTTTCAAAACACCATCTTCAAAGAATGGAAGTCGACTGGTTCCCTTTTGTGGCTTTATGGAAACCGTACGTCGCTCTTCGCACTCACCGCACAAATATCGCTGATGGTATTTTTGATTCGATAGCGGGCTCAGGCAAGACGGTTATCTGGTTTGTCGTCACAGATCATTCCCACCATGTCAAACTTACGCAGTTGAACAGCTCCACGATCATAGAGGATATCATGGCCTTGCGCGACGCTGGCAGGGCGTCCGTAGCCTATTTTTACTTTGACTTTCGGGATACAAATAAACGAAGTTATCAAGACCTGCTCCATTCGCTCCTTATCCAACTTTCTGCTCAGTCAAATCATTCCTTCGATACACTCTCCCGGCTCCATTTGAAACATGATCATGGAAGGCTACCTAGTGATGATGCGATGATGGAATGCCTCAAAGAAATGCTGTCTACCGCGGACCAAAACTCAACTTACATTATCATCGACGCTCTCAATGAATGTCCACATACCTCTGAGATTCGATCCCCCCGAGAACATGTCCTCAACCTGCTGAAGAATCTGGTTGAACTTCGCCTCTCAAACCTTTACATTTGTGTCACCAGTCGGCCGGAGATCGACATTCGGCTTGTCCTCGAGTCTCTGACGCGAAACTGTCTATCCCTCCATAGCGAAAACGGACAAATGGAAGACATCATCAGTTACATCAACTTTGTGGTTCATTCGGACGATGCGATGCGGAGATGGAAGGAGGAGGACAAGATCCTGGTCATTGGGACGCTATCAGAAAACGCGGGTGGAATGTAAAGCCGTTGATATACACCCATGATGATGTCCTTACACACTCTCAGGTTTCTCTGGGTGGTCCGCCAAATGGAAGTCCTTCGCTGCTGTACCCCATCAAGCGTGCAAAGTATTCTCGAAGATTTGCCTAAAACTTTGGATGAAACCTACCAACGTATACTGGAGGAGATTAATGAGGCGAACCGAGAGCTGGCTCTTCATTTGTTGCAATGCCTTGCCGTTGCCGCCCGCCCGCTCCGTGTCAAGGAACTTGCGGAAGTCGTTCTAGTTGATTTTAAAGCAGAAGGGACCCCGATGCTAAACCCAGATCGCCGCTGGGAGGGTCAGGAAGGTGCTGTGTTTATGGCATGTTCTACGTTGATCACCACTTCGAATGACAATGACGACCCCGACGACCATGGTGACCACGATGACACCAGGCTTGTTCAATTTTCTCATTCTTCCATCTTGGAGTTCCTCATGTCACCTCGCCTTGCTACATCAAGCAGAGTGTCGTGTTATCATATTTCCATGGACGAAGCACATACGACTTTTGCCCAAGTGTGCCTTGGTGTCCTGCTCCAATTGGACGAGCACGTCGACAGAGACACCATCGAAGCCTTCCCATTAGCTCGATATGCTGCTAAACATTGGGCCATCCATGCTCGGTTCAAGGACGTTTCGACACGCATAAAGGATGGGATGAGACTTCTGTTCGACGCGGACAAGCCACACTTTGCAGCTTGGCTCTAGATACACGACCCAGACCGACAACGTTGGGAGCCCACGACAGTGACATCCCCACGCCCAGAGAAACCTAAAGCAACCCCCCTGTACTATGCAGCGCGACTCGGACTTTTGGAGATGGTAAGGCATCTCTTCATGAAGCGTCCAGAGGACCTATATGCGAGGGGTGGTTACTATGTAACTGCATTTCACGCAGCGTTGTGGGAAGAGCATGACGAGGTTTCGAGGTTTCTGCTTCCACATGTCACGGATGTCAAGTTAACTCGAATACTACTTGAACACAAGGCCGAAGTTAACGCCCAACTCGAGGATGGTGTGACTCCACTGTACCGAGCAGTGCATGAGGAACACCCCGAAATGACTCGATTGCTACTTCAGCACAATGCCGACATCAATTCCCAGGTGGAAAATGGCTCTACTTCGCAGCACTGTGCGACAACCACAGGCCGGCTAGATTTAACCCAAATTCTTCCTGAGCATGATGTCGGAGTCAATGTCCGAGATAAAGCTGGACAGACTCCTCACTATGCAGCTTCCAAGGGACACATTGAGGTAGCGCGAATGTTACCTGATCACAACCCCGAGGTCGATGCCCAGAAGGAAGGTGGTTTGACTCTGTTGCACGTGGCGGCACTTGAAGGAAACCTCGAGCTAGCTCGAATGCTACTTGATTACAACGCCGAGGTCGATGTCCGAACCCACAACGGTCAAACTTCACTGCACTTTGCAGCTTTCAAGGGACACATTGACTTAGCGCGAATGCTACTTGATCACAATGCCGATGTCGATGCCCAGGATAAAAAGGGTTCGACTCCCCTGCAACACGCAGCGTCTGAAGGAAAGCTCGAGCTGGCTCAAATGCTACTCAGTCGCAATGCCAAGGTCGATACCCAAACCCATGATGGCATAACTTCACTGCACTCTGCAGCTTTCAAGGGACACATTGACGTAGCGCGAATGCTACTTGATCACAATCCCGAGGTCAATTCCCAGGATGAAGAGGGTTTGACTCCCCTGCACCTCGCAGCGTCCGGAGGATACCTCGAGCTAGCTCGGATGTTATTTGAGCACAATGCCGAGGTCGATGTCCGAGCCCACCATGGTTCAACTCCACTACTCTTTGCAGCTTCCAAGGGGCACATTGACTTAGCACAAATACTACTTGATCACAATGCCGAGGTCGATGCCCAGAATCAAGATGGTTGGACTCCGCTGCACTGGGCAGCGTGCGAAAGAAACCTCGAGCTAGCTCGAATGCTACTCAGTCACAATGCCAAGGTCGATACCCGAACCCATGATGGCAGAACTTCACTGCACTTTGCAGCATTCAAAGGACAAATTGACTTAGCGCAAATGCTACTTGATCATAATCACGAGGTCGATGCCCAGACTAAAAATGGTTGGACTCCGCTGCACTGCGCAGTGCACGAAGGAAACCTCGAACTGGCTCGAATGCTACTCAGTCACGAAGCCAAGATCGATGCCCAAGACCATGATGGCATAACTCCACTGCACTTTGCAGCTTCCAAGGGACACATTGACTTAGCACGAATGCTACTTGATCACAAAGCCAAGGTCGATTCCCAGGATAAATATGGTTCGACTCCGCTGCGCTACGCAGCGTCCGAACGAAACCTCGAGCTAGTTCGACTGCTACTTGAACACAATGCCAAGGCCGATGTTATTCTGTCAATACCAACTCACACGGTGACGGAAGACCGTGACCTCCAGCTGGCTTCAGATGACGACCCGCGGAAAGAAACGGTCGTATGATTGATGTCTCAGTAGTAAGCATCCGTCGGTCTATTGTTCTACTAGCACACAATGTCCTGAAAAGTTCAACTTTGTGCAGCCTGAGTTTTATGTCTTCGATCATTTCCCCAGAGTCAGTTTGTACTCAACCAGTCATGGTTAACCACACCGCAATCCGCTGCTATGAACTAAGACTACCTACCGTAATCATATTTTTGGTCTGAGTAGTTTAACCGGACTGAGTAATAGTAGTATGGTACGACTTTTGTTTTGTGTCAATGTTGATTTGGGTCATCAGAGAAGTGTTTTTGCCACCATTGTCGTTGTTGAAAGGTTGATGAATCCCGAAAGGGACCACAAGATTGGACCAATCAATCGTCTCACACCGGACAGGCCTTCAACTTGGCAGCGCATCTATTGTGGCCATCGACCGACGCTACATCACGTTGCGGTCTTACACTGGCATCGACAGAAAAGCCTGAGTCGCTCATTCTGTACTACTAGTGGAGATTGAGGTCATTCACCAGCATCATGATGCCGGTCGCGGCGCACGTTTTCCTGACATGGGCTGGCTGTCCTCAGCCCTAGACTAACAATCGTGACAGGCTTTGGCAATTACAAAGAGCCAGATAAATTCCGGCTTGAGGGTCCCCATCAAAGATAGTAAAACTATGTCACCGTGTGTGAATATCCGGAGAAATAAATCCCTCTATTGAGACAGTATATCCCACCAGTCTTACGCTGTAACTTATGATCTTGAGAAAGTATGTCATGCAACGAGCTAGCCATCCCTCCCTTTCACGACTTCAGGAGGGCACTGGCGCCATCCCACTGGGGTGCCGTTGCATCGAGTCGATCACAGCCCAACGAACACAGGCGATCCGCCAGAGCAGTTCCTCTGCCCATTCCGTTGCAATTGAACAAGCGCACAAGGCAGCACAGCAAAGCCTCCTTGGGCCACCCAACTTTCTGGCATAAGCGGATGCGGGGTCTTCCCACCTCCAACATCCTGTTCATTCCTACGCGCAGCGCCAGGCAGTAGCCTGAGCACGCGTGCAGGCCACGTAGCACCACCTGATTCGCGCATATCGAACACCTCACGAAACAACGCTTCATCTGACGCCAAAAATTCGCGTACATCGCCCGTCGCGTATGATGGGCCGTCAGACCCACTCCATCGCAGCGCCGTCGGCCCGTCCCCAGAGAGAACGAGCAGCGTAAAAAAACGAGGGGAGAGGTACGAGATGACCAACTCACTAAATTTCCCATCTGCACCGTCTGTACCGGCGTCGAAATGCTGCACATGTGTGGACGAATTACTCGGCCGGAGCCTGATGCACACCCCGAGCGCATGCGCACGCCGGGCAAGGAAAGCGTTGACGAAATGGCGCGCAGTGCGCTCGAGTATCGTGGGTTGTTGCCAGCCAATTCCCCCGCCTTTTGCGAGTGCTGGGCTGTGAGACGAGGAGGCTGACCATCTGACGGGTTTGGGCTCCGGCCGTTTGTACACGTCAAGGCGGTGGCGGTAGTGCAGCACGGCAGCTTGACGAGAGATACGTGGGAGGGTGAGAAAGAGGATGACTGGGCCGCGAGCTCTGCGAGTACGGTGAGTGTCCTGAATGTGGCAACGTGTTTCGCGCGCAGAATTTGAGGGCGCCCGTTGGGTTGTATAGATGAACTCGGAGATGCGGCACTACTACGTCCGAATCGCTGTGGGAAAAGGGTGCGCGAACGGACAGTCGGAGACGGCGTATATACCAGGACGGACATTGAACGGTAAGACGTGAAAAGCACGTGGGAAGGACTATTGGTGGTCGAAACTGTGCGAAACATGAAGAAAGCTGTCAAAAGACCTACTTGGCGTTAGGTGCTAACTTCAAGGATATGGACATGGCGTTCGCCAAAGGTGTTGTGAATCTGGTAGTGTCATACAAGGTGATGCCTCAAAGGTAGGAGAGACATGCTGGATACGCACCTCGAGCAAATCCATAACCTACGGTCATCCTTCCGATAGCAAAAATATATAGTCAGTGGATTTAACCCCTCAAATCCACACGTAGCTTGACATGATGAGTATCCAGGAATCTTCCAACTGCTCTTCAGTATGTTCAACGCCAAAATAATCCAGTGCCTTCATAAGCTTTGTTCGTATTGACGAACCCTCCCCCGTCATCAAAGAGGTAACTCGCACTATGCAGGCCAAGAATTCGCCCATAGGTGCCTCCGTATGAGAATAGAAATCCATTCAGGGTATGTGAAAGAATGCCGCAAGTCAGTGGGGAGGAGGCGTGCATGGGTGGTTATCGAGCGAAGGACGTATGCCCGCGGGGATGTTTTGTAATCGTGTGGTCGAGGAATATGAGCACATAGGATAAGCCAGGGCATGACAGGAAGACGACCCTATCCAGGGCTATAGGCCCCAGCCCCATAGATACAGGTGCAACCCCTTAGTTGGTCACCGCTTTCGCTATAAAACTCCCAGTGTTGGTGTTCAAGTTGATAAGTCGCGGCAATCACGACGAATCAAGGCCCCGGGCCGGGATCGTCCATCTTCGCCATCACGTGCTAGCACTTGGTCTCGATTCTCGAACACACGATCGAGGTGACTACTAACTAAGATGTCTCCTGCTGGAACTGTACAAGACAACAAGGCTAAGCGTCAAGAGTGGCTCAAATCGCGCTTTCGTCATCTTGGCAGGTAAGCTTTTGCTTCACGTGCGGGTTCTTTGATCTCAGACTTATCATGTTTTACTTTTTGCTTCTTCAACACACAAACCAGCATCTTCGTGCCGTCGGAGGGAAATGTCCTCGCTGATATCCTCCTTTCACGTGGCGTCAATGGAGGATCCCCCATCAAGAAGCGCGCTTCGTGCAAGTCGGCAGTTACCCCCAAATCGCGCGCTCCGGCTGCATCCAAGGCGGCAGCCAAAAGCAAGACATCGCGCACCGGCACCTCAAAACGGAACACGAAAATCTGTCGTCACACCACATAGGAACGAGGGGAAGGAAAACACCTCACCTGGCACGAAGACGTCTCGTGGCAGGTTGAAGACACCAAAGTTGCAGGAGAGCAAGACAAACGATGGTGCGTGGGCCGTTTGCATTGGGTTCGTCGTGCACTGAGCAACTACTGTACTACTTTTTCAGGGCCTTCTTTCCCCCGCGTTAGTGCTCAGCTGATGCCCTTCGCTGACCAACTCGCAGCTGCCAGTACGTGTCCCCTCTGTTTTTCTGACGTAAACACGATGGCTCTGGGCTCAGCCTAGCACTTCCTTTGTTCCACAGTAAATTCTACAAAGACTTCTACCCCGTTCCCAACCTCATGAAAGGCTTGGCCCGCTGCCGCTCCCATGTCTGAAATCCCTTCTCTGCTGGGAAAAAGCGGAAAAGGCCGTCGAAAAATGTAAAGGTAAAGCTGCTGCTGTGGATATGCTCCCACTCTACTCCGAAGAGCTTGGGCAGCCAACGAGATGACAACGTCCCCCGATAAGACGACCATGTCTCCCCTTGTCCTCGCCCTTAAGAATGAACGTAAAGTTGCCCGGGTCCACCGCGGCGCCACAGAACGAACGATCCAATAGTAGCGGGACGAGGCCTCCTCTGGAAGCAGCAAGAACCGCTCTGCATGTGACCAGTGAACTAGAGGATAGCGAATCTGACGACTCGGATGTACCTTTGGCAAGCAAAATGTGCGGATACGCGAGCAAAGAGCCGAGAGGACGAACCGCTGCCAGAGAAAAAATGCCGATCGGCTAAAGCCAAGGCAGGAGATGATGCATCCAAGAAGGTACTGTATCGTCTTTGACAAAAGTATCATGACCGACCCCCTCACTGACCTTCTCCGAAGAATCGCACGCGAGCCCGAGTCGACCCTAGTAGCAGCTCAAGGAAAGTGCGGGTTTCGCAGGAGAAGAATGCGCCCGCAAAGGCGCCGCGTAAACGCACAAAAGTAAGGATGGACGATACCAAAGGCGAGAAGGAGCACGAGGACGAACCACCGAAGAAGAAGCGTCGGCGTGCCGCCGATCCTGCAGTGAGGTACGCCCTTACTTCTGGAACAGTTTCTCTAATCTCTGTCTGGGGACTCACGTTGGATAGTCGCCACCGCAGGAAGGATGACAAGGAAATGACCAGATCGGCGCGCGAAGCTTCGGTTGTGACCATGGATAGAGTGGGTCTTTTCTCATCCTTTGGATATGTCGTGATGTGGGAAGTGCTGAGACCGCTTTTCATTTTTTATCCCAGCCGATGCCGTCGCCCGTAAAACAACAACTTGAACCTTCGGCACACCGAAAACCTGCGTCAAAAGCGAAACCACCCTCACGCACCGCCACTGCCGGACGAGCTCGCCGCCCCCGTGGAACTACCTCCAGCTGTCCTTCAGTTCGACGCGTCAAGATCAACGCACAGAGTCTTCCGGCATTAGGTGACGTCGACCTATCGATTTATTTTCTTCAGTCGTAACCAAGTCAGACATCTGTTTACTTCTCATTTTTTATATGTCATCTTCATTTCATATTCTTTTTCCTTTTTTTCGTTCGATCTGTAATTTTCTACCTGACTGTCTCATAAGTACAACATATTTTCATTTTCTTGCAATGAATATCTGGTCTCGCTTTCCGTCTAAAGGCCCCCCTACAAGATAAAGGCATGACCCATGATTGAGGCTAACTCGCGCTGGAATATTATAGCGGAGTGGGAAAGGTTACTGGATGCCGAGGGTGGAAGGGACAACGTGCAGAGCGAGCGCGGACTCGGGGAGGGGACGCCCGTCACCGGCGCCCCGAGGGCCACCGAATTTCGCTTCAAGACCCCTTTTCATTTAGTGTTTCAGTCTCATTTCGCAGGTGATGCAGAAGTCATTCCAAAAGCCGATCGAGCAGCCGTTTTTGGGCAGTAGTACAGTAGCACATGAAATTTTTGTATAGTAGCCTTAATACTTCTAAACTAGCAGTAACTGAAGGGCATCTAAGCGATTGCCCACTTGGTCCCCCATTCTCGCGTGATCTCGATTCATCTCGTTATCGCTCGTTTTTCATCTTTCTCGCTTCGCGCGCCCGTATAACTTCCGGAGTTGCAATAGCGACTTCAACTCGTACAACCACCTAGTGAGCAAATCACTAATATAAACACAAGATGCCCTACACAGCATCGCTCCAGCCGTTTGTACACGTTGAGATAGTGGCGGCCCGGGAAATGCAGGACGGCTGCTTGACGAAGGACACGTGGGAGGGGATAAATGGGTGAGTCGCGAGTGCTGCGAGTGCGGTGAGTGTCCTGAATGGGGCAACATGTTTCGCGCGCGGGGATGCCGAGAATTTGAGAGCGCCTGTTGGGTTGTATAGATGAACTTGGATATGCGGCAGTGCCACGTCCAAATCGATATGGGAATAGGGAGCGCGCGAATGGAGATGGTGCATGTGCCAAGACGATCATTGAATGCTTGAGGCATGAAAAGCACTTGGGACTTTTAGAAGGAGCGTTGGTCGAGGCTATCGGAAACACGAAGAAATGCTGTCAGACGAGATGCAAGACGTACTTGGAATTAGGCGCGGTTCTATTCCCTCCCACATCAAGGACTTAGACATGTCGTTCGCCAAAGGTACTGTGAATCTGTAGTGTCGTAAGGTGATGCTTCGAACGTTGGAGATGCACACTGTACATGCACCTTTCCATAGCCAAAATTATCCTTGATTTCCTCAATTCCACATAGTCTGCTTGGAATAGTGGGCATATCTAGGCGTCTACCATTTGCTCTTCAGTGTGTCCAATCCGAGTCACCGGAGCCCTTTCTCGTCGTATCGATGCGCAGGCCAGGAACCATCCATAAATGCCCCTGTATGACAAGGTATGTGAAAGCATGCCTAGAGTGAATGGAGAGGAGCCGTGAATGTGTGACCATTGTGTGATCTGAGCAAGTTACGGGATGTTCCTCGCTTCAACTATAGTCTCGTGACTCGCATATTAACCACTTGCGATGGGAACAGTACTGTACTTCATTAGCTTCATCCGTTGACTACTGTACTAGTACCGTAGTCTGGGGGCGCCAGTTGTCTCGTACACCATAACAGCAACATACACTGGCAGTACATATCGATTTCTAAACAGGCGCGTCAACAGTCAAAGTTATTTTTTCCACAGGCCTCCTTCTGATTCCAATCCCCACGCATTGACGTGCAGCTGCTCATCAGTGCAGACGTAAGGATTGAACTGGTTCGTCCGTGACATCAAATCATGTTCGCGCGTGGAGTGAATGGCTACATCTACATGCATTCGAGTGGGTCCGGAAAGCACGTTGACCCTCGGGAACGAGGGACCACTACTTTGAACTCCGTCGGCCCTGAATAGGCATCAGCCACATGAGTGGGAAGAAGAAAGTCAAGTCAGGAGGCCGTACATCTCAGAGGAAAAGTTTATCAGAGAGCGATACATTCGCGTTGCAGCGATGATCAATACTATCAGAGCCGGGATCTGAAACATCTATGTTGCGGGATGTATGAGAAACAGGCATCGATCTCTAGGAAGAACGTACATCGTTAAGAGCAGCTTGAATTTCGAGTAGAAGTGAGCCAAGTCAACTTTCTCATCAGTAAAGTGAGTGAATGCAAATACCATTCAGGTCCAAAATAAGGAACACCTGCAACACAAAATAGATATGATCAAAAAGGAGAAGCGTCGAAGGCCTAGTTGAAAGCTGACCGTTGGCGGAATCTCAGCAACAGCAGCAAGTAAAAACCAAATGAGCCCCTGTTCAACGGAACAGCATCAGCGAATGGGAGGAAAGGAGATGTGTCACCACCTACCTGTTTCCACAAAAAGTCCCCCAGACTGAACATGCCTCCGCCTTGCAGGCGTAGGTGAAGCAGGCCAGCGAGCATCATAAGGAGTAACATAGTGTCGGTAGCGAGCATGGCAATGGCATTCAGTTTGGTGGTGTCGGAGTTGGGTAGCGTACAACGTTCCTCAGGAATCCATACGGAACGGATCTGGGGACAGATCAGTCCCAACGATCATGACGTAGCTAGATTCCATTATTTACCCGCGCGACCCCTGACGCCAAAACAAGCGCATATAAGATCTCGGGTCCAGTGCAGAGGAGACCTACCTTGGATGAGGAATGCAACGTTCGTTATCCATACCGTGGTGGAAAGCGCCAGAATGATCTTATTTCTATTCCAAATGGCGATGCTGGCGCTACAATCAGTCTTTTCTTTCCAAAGACGAACCTAGTGAGGGAGTGCAGGACTGGACGTACACGCGAATCGTCAACAATAGTGATGCGCAGGCCAACCCAAAATAGCCGAAAACCTAGAAGAATAGACAGAGCACAGTAGTCAGTAATTAAGATTCTTTAAATGGAGGAAGTGCATCGAAAAGGATGCTTACGAGTTCAAAAATGATCCACAGCTTGAGATGGTCGGTCATCACGAGGCAGTCCAATTCACGGGCACTGCACGTACCTGACAGTTGATTGGCGTATAGACGTTAAGTTGGACGATCTGGAGGATCACTGCCATCAATGTAGCTATCCGCGTTAGGGAATAAATCTGGAGGCGATGAAAGGTCAGTGCTAGGCGTCTGAGAAATTTTCAAAGAGACCCCGTCAGCACGGACCCATATTGTCCAACGGTAGGGGCGATTCCCTCTGATGACACTCCACTCGAAATCCAGAGTAGTGAAGAATTCCCAACTGAGAAGCGGAAGGTTGAGTTGACATGACAGAACCTGTAGCGAAATGTTCGAGGCAGACAACGCACAGGAAGATGCCACAAAAAGCATGCCAGAGCATCACCACTGCCCCTGTTGAAACATGGATTTAAGTGGCACTCTAGACGTAGAGCAAGGCCGCACGAGCATACGCACACATTTCCTGCACGATCACGTTGGGATCTTGAAAATTTACCATTCTTCCAGGCAAGCCTAAGATGGAAGGGGACTCGGAGCTGGTCACGGTTTGATAGTGAATCAGCAGCGAACCATCGACAATATATAGCTAGTAGAAGCCGAATTGTATTCCTGTTACAGATGAAGCCGTGATATGAGGAAGCGCGGTATGAGTCGCATGATCATTGATTATGGTTCCAGTGATGTGTTGCGCCTCCGAACTTGAAATCATATTTGGCAGATTCGGAGGTTTCCAGCGACAAGCGCCTGACTACGGAATTGCAGACAAAGAATGTGATCCTTGAGTGGTTACTATCTATCAAAGCTATCAAATTATACTATATTGGATGAAGATCCTAAGACTAGGTAGATAGTAAGTAATTGAGATAGGTAAAAATATAAGGAGTGACTAACCTCAGTTTATAAGTGAAAAGACCGAGGTGCGGAGGACACGGTGTCTACTCTATATAAGGTAGGATCAACTGAGATGAAATTGTAAAGTAATGAAGCCATAAGGGGATAGCGGAGCACAATAAAATTGGGATGGTCCGAATGTAAGTACTAGTAGTAGAGAGCGTTGGTTCGACTTAAGCCTTGCGAGGCTGCGCTCCCAACATACTACAACCTCAACATCGAAAGAAGAGCTGGTGTATTAATGTCCATCACGCCGATGATGCCAGTGTGATAGAAGGTTTCTCGGGCGGTGGTGAGGCCTTCAGTTTGCGGTGCATCAGTGGCTGCCTCAAACACTGCCGGTGTCATACAGCCATTTAGCGCCTGTCCTTGTTACAATCACCTTGCGCCCTCCAACCAGGAATCCTCTTACCGTCCCCACCCTATATCGCTACCTGAAACCCTCTCCGCTCCAGCTGAGAATTCCGAATTCCAGTCCATCTTCGATGAAGCCGTGAAAGAGTATAATAAGAAAACCAACGAAAATATCACTTCGGATCCACCACTCGTCGAACTCGGGTCTTGCACGTCCGTGCGCGATATTCTCGCTGTGTTTCACCGGCGAGATGGGGATCTCAGAGCACCCCGGTGTAACCTGGAAAATTTTCTCATTCCGATTATAAATGTTCTCTGCAGCGTTTCTCCCATCGTCGGTGACGGTGTTGGCCTCGTGCCAGTGGGTGTCAAATTTCTTATTCGGAATCAGATCGCTAAGTTCCTGTATAATGTTATCAGGTATTCCCACATGCAAAAGCACCGGCACAATTTATTTGCGCGGGCATTGGAATCTTCCTCTCGGTGGGTATGTACATATATAATTTCCCAGGATGAAGATGGTTTCACTCCACTTCACTGGGCAGCATCTGAAGGATATCTCGAGCTAGCTCGAATGCTTCTTTATCGTAATGCCGAGGTTGATGCCCGAATTTATCATGGTTCAACTTCACTGCATATTGCAGCTTCCAAGGGACACATTGACTTAGCGCAAATGCTACTTGATCACAAAGCCAAGGTATATTCCCAGGATGAAAATGGTTGGACACCACTGTATTGTGCAGCGTCCGGAGGTTACCTCGAGCTAGCTCGAATTCTACTTGATCACAATGCCGAGGTAGATTCCCAAGCACATGATGAAATGACTTCACTGCACTGTGCGGCATCCGATGGACACATCGAGTTACTAGTAGCTCATATGCTACTTGCGCATTATGCTAAACTTGAAGTCGATGAACATCGTTTCAATTCGCTGTTACAGTACCTTGCAGTGGTCATGGGGACCTCGAGCTCCAGTTAGGTCCATACTATGCAGAGGTAAGCTCCCAGTATTGCTACATATTGATTCCGTCAACACCAACTCACAGTCTCACACGGACACGAAAGACCGTGACCTTCAGATGACGACCCGCGGAAAGAAACGGTCGTATGATTGATGTCTCAGTAGTAAGCATCCGTCGGCCTATTGTTCTACTAACACACAATGCCCTGAAAAGTTCAACTTTGTGCAGCCTGAGTTTTATGTCTTCGATCATTTTCCCAGAGACAGTTTGTACTCAACCAGTCATGGTTAACCACACCACAATCCGCTGCTATGGTATAAGACTACCTACCGTAATCAATTTTTTGGTCTGAGTAGTTTAGTAACTAGTAATTGTAGTAGTATAGTACGACTTTTGTTTTGGGTAAATACTGATTTGGGTCATCAGAGAAGTGTTTTTGGCACCATTATCGTTGTTGAAAAGGTTAATAGATCCTGAAAGATTGGACCATCAATCGACTCACACCGGACAGGCCTTCAACCTGGCAGTGTCTCTATTATGGCCAGTCGACTGACGCTGCATCACGTTGCGGTCTTACACCGTGACTGGCATTGACAGCAGAGTCGCTCATGCTGTACTACTAGTAGAGATTGAGGGCATGATGGCTGCGGCGCACGTTTTCCTCACACGGGCTGGCTGTCCTCCGCCCTAGACTAAAATCGTGACAGGCTTTTGAAATTACAAAGAGCCAGATAAATTCTGGCTTGAGGCCCCCATCAAAGATGGTAAAACTATATGTCGCCGTTTGTGAATATCTGGAGAAATAAATGCCTTTATTAAGACAGTACATCGCACCAGTCTTACGCCGTACATTATGATCTTGAGAAAGTATGTCATGCACCGAGCTAGCCATCCTTCCCTTTCACGACTTCAGGAGAGCACTGGCATCATTTCACTGGGGTCCCGTTGCATCGAGTCGATTACAGCACAACGAACACGGGCGATCCGCCAGAGCAGTTCCCCTGCCCATTCCATCGCAACAAGTGCACCGAGCAACACAGCAAAGCCTACCCGAGCCATCCAACTCTCCGGCGTAAGCGGATGCGGGTTCCAACATCCTGTTCATGCCTACGTGCAGCGTCAGGAAGTAGCCTGAACATGCGCGTAGGCCAAGTAGCATTCGCGGATATCGAACACCTCGCGAAACAACGCTTCATCCGACGCCAAAACTTCGCGTACCTCGTCCGTCGCGTGTGATGGGCTGTCGGACCCACCCCATCGCAGCGCCGTCGGCCGGCGAGAACGAGGAGCGTAAAAAAAATGAGGGGAGAGGTACGAGATGACCAACTTCCTAAATTTCCCATCTGCCCGTCTGTACCTGGGTCGAAATGCTCCACAAGTGCGGACGGATCACCTGGCCGGAGCTTGATGCGCACCCCGAGCACGCATGCGCATGCCGTGCGAGGAAAGTGTTGACGAAATGGCGCGCAGTGCACTCCAGTATCGTGGGTTATTACCAGCCAATTCCCGCACCTTTTGCGAGTGCTGGGCTGTGAGACGAGGAGGGAGGAGGCGGACCAGCTGACGGGTTTGAGCTCCGGCCGTTTATACACGTCAAGGCGGTGGCGGTAGTGCACCACGGCAGCTTGGCGAGAGATACGTGGGAGGGTGAGAAAGAGGATGACTAGGTGGGCAGCGAGTGCTGCGAGTATGGTGAGTGTCCTGAATGGGGAAACGTATTTCGCGCGCAGGGATGCAAAGAATTTGAGGGCGCCCGTTGGGTTGTATAGATGAACTCGGATATGCGGCAGTACTATGTGCTGTGGGAAAAGGGTGCGTGAACGGACAGTCGGAGACGGCGTATATTCCAGGACGGACATTGAACGGTAAGACGTGAAAAGCACGTGGGAGGGACTATTGGTGGTCGAAACTGTGCGAAACATGAAGAAGGCTGTCAGACGGGATCAAAAGACCTGCTTGGGGTTAGATGCTAACTTCAAGGATATGGACATGGCGTTCGCCAAAGGTATTGTGAATCTGGTAGTGTCATACAAGGTGATGCTTCAAACGTTGGAGAGGTACGCTGGATACGAACCTCGAGCACTACGATGACTCAGTGGGGAGGAAGCATGCATGGGTGGTCATCGAGTGAAGAATGTAAGCTCGCGGGGATGTTTTGTCGAGGAATTAGGGGAGTAGAGCACATAGGATAAGCCAAGGCACAACAGGAAGATGACCCCATCCAGGGCTATAAGCCCCATATATACAGGTGCGACCCCTTAGTTGGCCACCACACTCGCTATAACACTGCCGGTGTTGGTGTTCAAGTTGATGGAGACAGTCGCGGCAATCACAAGACAGGGCCCCGGGCCGGGATCGTCCATCTTCGCCATCACGTGCTAGCACTCGGTCGAACACACGGGTAACTACTAACTAAGATGTCTCCTGCTGGAACTGTACAAGACAACAAGGCTAAACGTCAAGAGCGGCTCAAATTGCGCTTTCGTGATCTTAGTAGGTAAGCTTTTGCTTCACGCGCGGGTTCTTTGACCTCGGACTTATCATGTTTTACTTTTTGCTTCAAACCAGCATCTTCGTGCCGTCGGAGGGAAATGAAATGTCCTCGCTGATATCCTCCTTTCACGTGGCGTCAATGGAGAATTCCCCATCAAGAAGCGTGCTTCGTGCAAGTCGGCAGTTACGCCCAAATCGCTCGTCCAGCTGCGTCCAAGGCGGCAGCCAAAACCAAGACATCGCGCACCGGCACCTCAAAACGGGACACGCAAATCTGTCGCCACGCCACATAGGAACTAGGGGAAGGAAAACAAGTTTCCTGGCACGAAGACGTCTCGTGGCAGGTTGAAGACACCAAAGTTGCAGGAGAGCAAGACAAACGATGGTGCGTGGGCCGTTTGCATCGGGTTCGTCGTGCACTGAGCGTCTACTGTACTACTTTTTCAGGGCCTTCTTTCCCCCGTGTTAGTGCTCAGCGGATGCCCTTCGCTGACCAACTCGCAGCTGCCAGTACGTGTCCCCTCTGTTTTTCTGACGTAAACACGATGGCTCTGGGCTCAGCCTAGCGCTTCCTTGCTCCACAGTAAATTCTACAAAGACTTCCACCCCGTTCCCAACCTCATGAAAGGCTCGGCCTGCTGCCGCTCCCATGTCTGAAGTCCCTTCTCTGCTGGGAAAAACCGGAAAGACAGTCGAAAAGCATAAAGGTAAAGCTGCTGCTGTGGATATGCTCCCACGCTACTCCGAAGAGCTTGGGGCCGCCAACGAGATGACAACGTCCCCCGCTAAGACGACCATGTCTCCCCTTGTCCTCGCCCTTAAGAATGAACAGGGACCACCGCGGCGCCACGGAATGAATGATCCAATAGTAGTGGGACGAGGCCTCCTCTGGAAGCAGCAAGAACCGCTCTGCATGCGACCAGTGAACTAGAACCTGAGGATAGCGAATCTGATGGCTCGGATGTACCTTTGGCTAAGATTTGTGCAAAATGTGCGGATACGCGAGCAAAGAGCCGAGAGGACAAACCGCTGTCAGTGGAAAAGTGCCGACCGGCTAAAGCCAAGGCAGGAGATGATGCATCCAAGAGGGTATCGCTTTGACACAAGTGTCATGCCCAACCCCTCACTGACCTTCATCGAAGAATCGCGAAGAATCGCACGCGAGCCCAAGTCGACGCTAGTAGCAGCCCAGGGAAAGTGCGGGTTTCACAGGAGAAGAATGCGCTGGCAAAGGCGCCGCGTAAACGCACAAAAGTAAGGATGGACGATACCAAAGGCGAGAAGGAGCACGAGGACGAACCACCAATGGGGACTCACGTTGGATAGTCGCTGCCGCAGGAAGGAGGACGAGGGAATCACCAGGTCGGGGCGCGAAGCGTCGGTTGTAACCATGGATAGAGTGCGTCTTTTTTCATCCTTTGGATATGTCGTGATATGGGAAGTGCTGAGACCGCTTTTCATTTTCAATCCCAGCCGATGCCGTCGCCCGTAAAACAACAACAGCTTGAACCTACGGCACACCGAAAACCTGCGTCAAAAGAGAAACCACCCTCACGCACCGCCACTGCTGGACGAGCTCGCCGTCCCCGTGGGCTACCTCCAGCTGTCCTTTAATCCGACGCGTCAAGATCAACGCACAGACTCTTCCGACATTAGGTGACGTTGACAATGACGACCCTATCGATTTATTTTCTTCGGTCGTAACCAAGTCAGACATCTGTTTACTTCTCATTTTTTACGTGTCATTCATATTCTTTTTCCTTTTTTCGTTCGATCTGTACTTTTCTACCTGACCGTCTCATAAGTACAACATATTTTCATTTTCTTGCAATGACTATCTGTTTCTCGCTTTCCATCTAAAGGCTCCCTACAAGATAAAGGCACGACCTATGATTGAGGCTAACTCGTGCTGGAATATTATAGCGGAGTGGGAAGGTTACTGGATGCAGAGGGTGGAAGGGACAACGTGCAGAGCGAGCGCGGGCTCGAGGAGGAGACGCCAGACGTCACCGGCGCCCGGAGGGCCACCGGGCGTGGGTACCGCTCCCCGATCGCTCACGGCCATTAATCGATACTGCCTTCAATTTCGCTTCAAGACCCCTTTTTATTGAGTGTTTCAGTCTCATTTCGCAGGTGATGCAGAAGTCACCTCAAAGCCGATTGAGCGGCCGTCTTTGGGCAGTAGTACAGTAGCAAATGAAAATTTTTGAATGGTAGCCTAAATACTTCTAAACTAACTTAGCAGTAAGGGAATCTAAGCTATTGCCGTCCCCCATTCTCGCGTGATCTCGATGCATCTCGTTATCGCTCATTTTTCATCTTTCTCGCTTCGGGCGCCCTTATAACCTTCAGAGTTGCGATAGTGACTTCAACTCGTACAACTACCTAGTGAGCGAATCACTAATACAAACGCAAGATGTCCCACACAGCATCGCTCCAGCGTTTTGTACACGTTGAGATGGCGGCGGCCCGGGAAATGCAGGACGGCTGCTCGACGAAGAATACGTGGGAGGGGATAAATGGGTGAGTCGCGAGTGCTGCGAGTGCGGTGAGTGTCCTGATGAGGCAACGTGTTTCGCGCGCAGGGATGCCGAGAATTTGAGGGTGCCTGTTGGGTTGTATAGATGAACTCGGATATGCGGCAGTACTACGTTCGAATCGATATGGGAATAGGGAGTGTGAATGGAGACGGTATATGTGCTGAGACGATCATTGAATGCTTGAGACGTTAAATACACTCGGGATTTTCGGTCGAAGCTATCAGAAAACAGAAGAAATGCTGGAAGACGAGATGCAGGACGTACTTGGCATTGGGCGCGGTTCTATTCCCTCCCACATCAAGGACTTAGACATGTCTTTCACCAAAAGTACTGTGAATCTGTAGGGTCGTAAGGTGATGCTTCAAACGTTGGAGATGCACAATGGACTCGCGCCTCGAATCTACTATCCATAGCCCAAAATATTTTTCCTTAATTCCACATAGTCTGCTTGGAATAGTGGGCATATCCAGGCGTCTACCATTTGCTCTTCAGTGTGTCCAATTCGAGTCGCCGAGGCCCTTTCTCCCTTTCTCGTCGTATCAATGCGCAGGCAAAGAACCATCCACAAATGCCCCTGTATGACAAGGTATATGAAAGTTTGCCTCGAGTCAATGGAGAGGAACCGTGAATGTGGGACCATTGTGTGGTCTGAGCAAGTTGCGGGATTTTCCTCGCTTCAACGTAGTCGCGTGACTCACATATTGACCGCTTGCGATAGGAACAGTCACGGTACAGTACTTCATTAGTTCCATTCATTGACTACTGTACTAGTACAGTAGTCTGGGGGCATCAGTTGTCTAGTACACCATAATAGCAACATACAGTACATATCGATTTCTAAACAGGCGCGTCAACAATCGAAGTTAGTCGCTCTCTAGGCCGCCTTCTGATTCCAACCCCCACGCATTGACGTGCAACTGCTCATCAGTGCAGACGTAAGTATTAAACTGGTTCGTCTGTGACATTGAATCATGTTCGCGCGTGGTGTGAATGGCTACATGCATTCGAGTGGGTCCGGAAAGCACGTTGACCCTCGGGAACGAGCGACCACTACTTGGAACCCCGTCGGCCCTGAATAGGCATCAGCCACGTAAGAGGGAAGAAGAAAGTCAAAGTCAGGAGGCCGTACATCTCAGAGGAAAAGTTTATCAGAGAGCGATACATTCGCGTTGCAGCGATGGTCAATACTACCAGAGCCGGGATCTGAAACATCTATGTTGCGGGATGTATGAGAAACAGGCATCGTTCTCCACTCACGGGAAAAGAACGTACAGTGTTAAGAGCATCTTGTATTTCGAGTAGAAGTGAGCCAAGCCAACTTTCTCATCAGTAAAGTGACTCGATTGAGTGAAAGCAAATACCATTCAGGTTCAAAATAAGGAACGCCTGCAACAGAAAATAGATATGATGAAAAAAGAGAAACGTCGAGGGCCTAGTTGAAAGCTGACCGTTGGCGGGACCTCAGCAACAGCAGCAAGTAAAAACCAAATGAGCCCCTGTTCAACGGAACAACATCAGCGAATGGAAGGAAAGGAAATGTGTCACCACCTACCTGTTTCCATAGAAAGTCCCCCAGACTGAGCATGCCCCCCGCCTTGCAGGCGTAGGTGAAGCAGGCCAGCGAGCATCATAAGGAGTAACATAGTGTCGGTAGCGAGCATGGCAATGGCATTCAGTTTGGTGGTGTCGGAGTTGGGTAGCGTACAACGTTCCTCAGGAATCCATACGGAACGGATCTGGGGACAGATCAGTCCCAACGATCATGACGTAGCTAGATTCCATTATTTACCCGCGCGACCCCTGACGCCAAAACAAGCGCATATAAGATCTCGGGTCCAGTGCAGAGGAGACCTACCTTGGATGAGGAATGCAACATTTATTATCCATACGGTGGTGGCAAGCGCCAGACTGACCTTATTTCTTTTCCAAATGGCGACGCTAGTGTTACCAAGTCCTTTCTTTCCAAAAAAAAAAGACGAACCTAGTGAGGGAGTGGAGGACTGGACGTACACGCGAAGCATCAACAATAGTGATGCGCAAGCCAACCCAAAATAGCTGAAAATCTAGGAGAAGAGACAGAGCACAGTAGTCAGCAAATAGGATTCTTTAAATGGAGGAGGTGCATCAAAAAGGATGCTTACGAGTTCAAAACTGATCCACAGCTTGAGATGGTCGGTCATCATGAGGCAGTCCAATTCACGGGCACTGACAGTTGATTGGCGTATAGACGTTAAGTTGGACGATCTCGAGGATCACTGCCATCAATGTAGCTATCCGCGTCAGGGAATAAATCTAGAGAAGGTGAAAGGTCAGTGGTAGGCGTCTGAGGAAAGTTCAAAGAGACCCCATCAGCACGGACCCATATTGTCCAACGGTAGGGGCGATTCCCTCTGATGATACTCTACTCGAAATGCAGAGTAGTGAAGAATTCCCAACGGAGAAGCGGAAGGTTGAGTTGACATGATAGAACCTGTAGTGATGGTGGAGGCAGACAACGCACAGGAAAATGCCATCAAAAGCATGCCAGAGCTTCACCGCTGCCCCTGTTGAAATAAGGGGTTTAGTTGGATTCGAAACATAGAGTGAGGCTGCACGGAGGGAATACGCATGGATTTCCTGCACATTCATGTTGGGATTTTGAAAATTTAGCATCTCGCAGGCAAGCTTAAGATGGAAAGGGACTCGGAGCTGGTCACGGTCTGTTAGTGAATCGGCAGCGAACCATCGACAATATATAGCTAGCAGAAGCCGAATAGTATTCATGTGGCAGATGAGGCTGTGATATGTGGAAGCGCGGTATGAGAAGTGATGTGTTGCGCCACCGAACTTAAATTTGGCTGATTCGGAGGTTTCCAGCGACAAGCGCCCTGACTAAGGAATTGCAGATGAAGAATGCGATCCTTAAGTGATTACTATCTATCAAAGCTATCAAAGTATACTACAACCTCAAAATTGAAAGAAGGGCTGGTGTATTAGTGTCCATCATGCCGACGATGCCAGTATAAGGAAATCCCTCGGGTGGCGGTGAGGCTTTCAGTTATGGCGCATCAGGTTGCCTCATACACTGCCATACAGCCATTTAGCGCCTGTCCTTGTTTATAATCACTTTGCGCCCTGCAACCAGGAATCCTCTTACAGCCCCCACCCTATGTCGCTACCTGAAACCCCCTCCGCTCCAGCTGACAATTCCGAATTCCAGTCCATCTTCGATGAAGCCGTGAAAGAGTATAATAAGAAAACCAACGGAAATATTACTTCCGATCCTTTACTCGTCGAACTCGGGTCTTGCACATCCGTCGACGATATTCTCGCTGTGTTTCACCGGCGAGACGAGGACCTCAGAGCACCCCGGTGTAACCTAGAAAAGTTTCTCATTCCGATTATAAATGTTCTCTGCAAAGTTTCTCCCATCGTCGGTGATGGCGTTGGTCTCGTGGGTATCAAGTTTCTTATTCGGGACCAGTTTGCTAAATTCCTGTATAATGTTTTCAGATATTCCCACATGCAAAAGCACCGGCAAAATTTATTTGCGCTGGCATTGGGATCCTCCTCTCGGTCGGTACATACCTTTTCCTCTTGGATACACTGTTGTGATTCCAAAGTATCTCAGGCGGCCAAAGGTGTCCATACCGACAGAAAAGCACTTGGCGATCTCTTTTCGCGAATTCGCCACTTTTTTGCGCGCCTCGAGGTTCACACCAAGACCGAGATTCCTCTGACTACGGCTATGAAGCGAATAATCATAGAGATCATGACAGAAGTACTCTCTATCCTTGCGATCGCAACAAAGGAGATCAAGCGGCCAGTAACAAGTGAGCTTATCTCTGCATAATCTAACGTCCACAACTCACGCCCGTTTAGAAAGATATATCAACAAGCTTATTGGGAACAAAGACATTGAAGATTCGCTACGGAAGTTGGACACATTGACGCAGGCAGAGGGCTCGATGGCGCAAGCAGAGATTCATAACACCACTCTCATTGTCCAGCGTTCGTGATCTTTCTTACTCGCAACCGTTCTTTGCGAACGCTTAACATTCCTACAGGAAACCAGCTCCGTGATCTTCTTCGAACATGGCTTTCTCCCCCAGACCCATCCGAAAATCATAACCTCGCGTGTCGTGCTCACCACGAGGGGACCGGCCAATGGCTGTTTCAAAACACCATCTTCAACGAATGGAAGTCGACTGGTTCCCTTTTGTGGATTTATGGAAACCGTACGTCGCTCTTCGCACTCACCATACAGATATCTCTGATGGTATTTTTTTTGATTCGATAGCGGGCTCAGGCAAGACGGTTATCTGGTTTGTCGTCACAGATCATCCCCACCATGTCAAACTTACACAGTCAAACAGCTCCACGATCATAGAGGATATCATGGTCTTGCGCGACGCTGGAAGGGCGTCCGTCGCCTATTTTTACTTTGACTTTCGGGATACAAATAAACGAAGTTATCAAGACCTACTCCATTCGCTCCTTATTCAACTTTCTGCTCAGTCAAATCATTCCTTCGATACACTCTCCCGACTTCATTCGAAATATGATCGGGGAACAAGGCTGCCTAGTGATGATGCGATGATGGAATGCCTCAGAGAAATGCTCTCTACCGACCAAAACTCAACTTACATTATCATTGACGCTCTCGATGAATGTCCAAATACCTCTGGGATTACATCTCCTCGAGAACATGTCCTCAACCTGCTGAAGAAGCTTGTTGAACTTTCCCTCTCGAATCTTTACGTCTGTGTTACCAGTCGGCCGGAGATTGACATTCGGCCTGTCCTCGAGTCCTTGACACAAAAGCGTCTATCCCTCCATAGAGAAAATGGACAAATAATGGACATCATTCGCTACGTTTTCTTTGTGGTTTTATCGGACGATGCGATGCGGAGATGGAAGGTGGAAGACAAGCTCCTGGTCATTTTGACGCTATCAGTAAATGCATGTGGAATGTAAAGCCCCGGCCGTTGTTATACACCTGTGATGATGTCCTTACACTTTTCTCTCAGGTTTCGCTGGGCGTTCTGCCAACTGGAAGTCCTTCGCCGCAGTATCCCATCAAGTGTGCGACGTATCCTCAAAGATTTGCCTAAAACGTTGGATGAAACCTACCAACGTATACTGAAGGAGATCAATGAGGCGAACCGAGAGCTGGCTCATCGTTTGTTGCAATGCCTTGCCGTTGCTGCCCGCCCACTCCGTGTCAAGGAACTTGCAGAAGTCGTTGCAGTTGATTTTGAAGCAGAAGAGACCCCGATGCTAAACCCAGATCTGCGCTGGGAGGGTCAGGAAGATGCCGTATTTGCGGCATGTTCTACGTTGATCACCATTTTTCATGTCAATGACGACGAGAACGACGGCGACGACCACGATGACACCAGGGTCGTGCAATTTTCGCATTTCTCTGTATTGGAGTTCCTCAAGTCATATCGCCTTGCTACATCAAGCAGAGATATTTCGTGTTATCATGTTTCCATGGATGAGGCACATGCGACTTTTGCCCAAGTGTGCCTTGGCGTCCTTCTCCGATTGAACGAGCACGTCGACAGAGACAGGATAAAAGCCTTTCCACTAGCTCGATATGCTGCTAAACATTGGGTCATCCATGCTCGGTTCAAGGACGTTTCGACACACATCAAGGATGGGATGAGACTTATGTTCGATGCGGACAAGCCACACTTTGCAGCTTGGCTCTGGATACACGACCCAGACCGACAACGTTGGGAGCCCACGACAGCAACATGCCCACGCCCAGAGATCCCTAAAGCAACCCCCCTGTACTACGCAGCGCGACTCGGACTTTTGGAGATGGTAGAACATCTCTTCATGAAGCGTCCAGAGGACCTATATGCGAGGGGTGGCTACTATGTAACTGCATTGCACGCAGCGTTGTGGGAAGGGCACGACGAGGTTTCGTGGTTTCTGCTGCCACATGTCTTGGATGCCAGTGTGGATCTCCGCGGAAGGCAGGACTTCACTCTGCTCCATGTATCATCAGACGTCGCACGCCATGAAATTGGGCAGTGGCTCCTCCGTCACGGCGCGGATGTGAATGCTAAAAATGCAGACGAATGCACCCCGTTGCTCATAGTGGCAGGGTATCCACGTCTCCAGTTCACTCAAATGATACCTGACTTTGAGGATGCCGAAGTCGAACCCGATTGGAGCAGGGATCTGGTAATTTTGGATGCGGCCTGGGCATCTCATCGGGCAGAGACGTCGGAAAACCTCAATGTAGCTCGAGTATTGCTTGAGTACAATGCGGAAGTTGATGCACGAGACAAAAATGGTTGGACTCCGCTGCACCATGCGGTGGCTTTCAGTGACTTCAAGTTAGCTCGGATACTACTTGAACACAATGCCGAAGTCAACGTCCGACTCGAGGGTGGTGTGACACCACTGTTCCGAGCAGTGCTTGAAGAAAACCCCGAAATGACTCGATTGCTACTTGAGCACCATGCCGACATCAATTCCCAGGACGAAGATGGCTCTACTCCGCTGCACTATGCGATAGCCAAGGGCTGCCTCGATTTAGCCCAAATTCTACTTGAGCATGATGTCGAAGTCAATGTCCGAGATAAAGCTGGACAGACTCCTCTGCACCTTGCAGCTTGCAATGGACACATCGACGTAGCACGGATGCTACTTGATCACAATGCCGAGGTTGATGCCCAGGATGAAGATGGTTGGACTCCGCTGTACGGGGCAGCATCCGAAGGAAACCTCGAACTAGCTCGAATCCTACTTGATCTCAAAGCTGAGGTGGATGCCCGAACCCATAAGAGTGCAACTCCACTGCACGCTGCAGCTTGCAATGGACATATCGACGTAGCACGAATGCTACTTGATCACAATGCCGAGGTTGATGCCCAGGATGAAGATGGTTGGACTCCGCTGCACTGGGCAGCATCCGAAGGAAACCTCGAACTAGCTCGAATCCTACTTGATCTCAAAGCCGAGGTGGATGCCCGAACCCATAAGAGTGCAACTCCACTGCACGCTGCAGCTTGCAAGGGACACATTGACTTAGCACAAATGCTGCTTGATCACAATGCCGAGATCGATGCCCAGGGTGTGGATGGTGTGACTCCGCTGCACTGTGCATTATTCCTAGGAAACCTCGAGCTAGCTCAAATGCTACTTGATCACAATGCCAACGTCGATGCCCAGGATGAAGATGGTAGAACTCTGCTGCACCAGGCAGCATCCGACGGAAACCTTGAACTAGCTCGAATCCTACTTGATCTCAATGCCGAGGTCGATGCCCGAACTCATAATAGTTCAACTCCACTGCACATTGCAGCTGGCAAGGGACACATTGACTTAGCACGAATGCTGCTTGATCACAATGCCAAGGTTGATGCCCAGAGTGTGGATGGTGTGACTCCGCTGCACTGTGCATTATTCCTAGGAAACCTCGAGCTAGCTCAATTGCTACTTGATCACAATGCCAACGTCGATGCCCAGGATAAAGATGGTAGGACTCTGCTGCACCAGGCAGCATCCGAAGGAAACCTCAAACTAGCTCGAATCCTACTTGATCTCAATGCCGAGGTCGATGCCCGAACCCATAATAGTTCAACTCCACTGCACATTGCAGCTTACAGGGGACACATTGACTTAGCACGAATGCTGCTTGATCACAATGCTGAGGTCGATGCCCAGGGTGTGGGTGATGTGACTCCGCTGCACTGTTCATTATCCCTAGGAAACCTCGAGCTAGCTCAAATGCTACTTGATCACAATGCCAACGTCGATGCCCAAGCCCATCATGACACAACTTCACTGCACCTTGCGGCTTCCGAGGGATACATTGACATAGCACGAATGCTACTTGATCACAATGCCAATGTCGATGCCCAGGATGAAAATGGTTTGACTCCACTGCACTCTGCAGCATTCGAAGGAAAGCTCGAGCTAGCTCAAATGTTACTTGATCACAATGCCAAGGTCAATGCCCAAATCCACTGTGGTTCGACTTCACTGCACTTTGCAGCTTCCAAGGGGCACATTGACTTAGCGCGAATGCTACTTGATCACAAAGCCGAGGTATATTCCCAGGATGAAAATGGTTGGACACCACTGCACTGCGCAGCGTCCAAAGGATATCTCGAGCTAGCTCGGATGCTACTTGATCACAATGCCGAGGTAGATGCCCAAGCACATGATGGAATGACTTCACTGCACTATGCAGCATCCGAGGGACACATCGAGTTAGCTCATATGCTACTTGAGCATTATGCTAAACTTGAAGTCGATGAACATCGTTTCAATTCGCTGTCACAGTACCTTGCAGCGGTCATGGGGACCTCGAACTCGAGTTAGGTCCGTACTACGCAGAGGTAAGCTCCCAGTATTAGTAGTATTACTACATATTGACTCCATCAACGCCAACTCACACAGAAACGGAAGACCGTGACCTCCAACTGGCTTCAGATAACGACCCGCGGAAAGAAACGGTCGTATGATTGATGTCTCAGTAGTAAGGATCCGTCGGTCTATTGCTTTACTAGTACACAATGTCCTGAAAAGTTCAACTTTGCGCAGCCTGAGTTTTTTGTCGACTACCTACCGTAATCAAAATTTTTGGTCTCAGTAATTTAGTAACTAGTAATAGTAGTATGGTACGACTTTTGTTTTGGGTAAATACTGATTTGGGTCATCAGAGAAGGGTTTTTGGCGCCATTATCGTTGTTGAAAAGGTTCATGAATCCCGAAAGATTGGACCAATCAATCGTCTCAGACCGAACAGGCCATCAGCTTGGCAGCGTGACTATTGTGACCAAACAACCGACGCTGCATCTCGTTGCGGTCTTACACCGTGACCGGCATTGACAGCAGAGATGTACTACTAATAGTAGCCTGAGAAATTGAGGGCATTCAGCAGCAAGATGGCCGCGGCACACGTTTTCCTCACACGGGCTGGCTGTCCTCCGCCCTAGACTAAAATCATGACAAGCTTTTGCAATTACAAAGAGCCAGATAAATTCCGGCTTGAGGCTCCCTTCGCACCAGTCTTACCCCGTAACTTCAGTTATAATCTTGAGAAAGTATGTCATACAACGAGCTAACCGTCCTTTCACGACTTCAGGAGGGAACTGGCACCATCACACTTGGGTGCCGTTGCATCAAGTCGATCACAGCCCAACGAACGCGATCCGCCAGAGCAGTTCCTCGGCCCATTCCTTCGCAACAAGCGCACAGAGCAGCACAGAAAAGCCTACCCGAGCCATCCAACTTTCTGGCATAAGCGGATGCGGAGTCTTCCCACCTCCAACATCCTGTTAATGCCTACGCGCAGTGTCAGGCAGTAGCCTGAGCATGCGGGTAGGCCAAGTAGCACCACCTGATTCGCGCACATCGAACAACCTCGCGAAATAACGCTTCATCCGACGCCGAAAATTCGCGTACCTCGCCCGTTACGTGTAATGGGCCGCCGGACCCACCCCCGGACAGCGCATCGCTGTCGGCCCGTCCCCAGCGAGAAAGAGCAGCATAAAAAAACGAGGGGTGTGGTACGAGACCAACTCCCTAAATTTCCCATCTGCCCCGTCTGTGCCGGCGTCGAAATGCTGCACATGTGCGGACGGATCACTCGGCCGGAGCCTGATGCACAGCCCGAGCGCATGCGCACGCCAGGCAAGGAAAGCGTTGACGAAATGTGTCGTGGGTTGTTGCCAGCCAATTCCCCCACCTTTCGCGAGAGATGGGCTGCGAGACGAGGAGGCGGACCAGCTGACTGGTTTGGGCTCCGGCCGTTTGTACACGTCAAGGCAGTAGCGGTAGTGCAGCACGGCAGCTTGGCGAGAGATACGTGGGAGGGTGAGAAAGAGGATGACTGGGTGGGCAGCGAGTGCTGCGAGTACAGTGAGTGTCCTGAATGGGGCAACGTGTTTTGCGCACAGGGATGCCGAGAATTTGAGGGCGCCCCTTTGGTTGTATGGATGAACTCGGAGATACAGCAGTACTACGTCCGAATCGCCGTGGGAAAAGGGTGCGCGGACGCAGACGGTGTATGTGCCAAGACGGACATTGAACGGTGAGACGTGAAAAGCACGTGGGAAGGACCAATAGTGGTCGAAACATAAAGAAGGCTGTCAGACGAGATCACAAGACCTACTTGGCGTTAGGTGCTTCTTCATTCCTTCCCACTTCAAGGATATGGACATGGCATTCGCCAAAGGTATTGTGAATCTGTAGTGTCATACAAGGCGATGCTTCAAACATTGGAGAGGCACGCTGGATACGAACCTCGAGCACTACTATCCACAACCTACGATTATCCTTTCGATAGCAAAAATATACGGTCAGCAGATTCACTCAAATTTACAGTAGCTTGGCATAGTGAGTATCCAGGCGTCGTCCAACTGTTCTTCACCATGCCCAACACCAAAATCATCCAGCGCTTCGTATTGATGGGACCTTCCCACCGTCGCCAAAGAGGTAATTCGCACTACGCAGTCCAAGAATCCGCCCATAGATGCCTCCGCATGAAGTAGAAATCCATTCAGGAGGGACAAACGAGCTGACTCAAGTGCAGAGAGGGGTAAAATCAGGGAGAGCACAGGGTATGTGAAAGCATGCCGCGAGTCAGTGGGGAGGAGGCGTGCATGGGTGGTTATCGAGTGAAGAACGAATGCCCGCGGGGATGTTTTGTAATCGTGTGGTCGAGGAATATTAGGGGAGCAGAGCACATAGGATAAGCCAAGGCACGACAGGAAGATGACCCCATGCAAGGCTATAAGCTGCGATCCCATATATACAGGTGTGACCCCTTAGTTGGCCACCGCACTCGCTATACGACAATACTGCCGGTGTTGGTGTTCAAGTTGATAAGTCGCGGCCCCCGGCCCCCGGGCCGGGATCGTCCATGCTGCGCTATCACGTGCTGGCACTTGGTCTCGAACACACGAATCGACGGTGTAACCGAACTACTAACTAAGATGTCTCTTGCTAATCATCCAGGAACTGTACAAGACAGCAAGGCTAAGCGTCAAGAGCATCTCAAATCGTGCTTTCGTGATCTCGGCAGGTAAGCTTTTGCTTCACGCGTGGGTTCTTTGATCTCGGACTTATCATGTTTAACTTTTTGCTTCTTCAACACAAAAACCAGCATCTTCGTACCGTCGGAGGGAAATGTCCTCGCTGATATCCCCCTTTCACGTGGCGCCAACGGAGAATCCCCTATCAAGAAGCGCGCTTCGCGCAAGTCGGCAGTTACGCCCAAATCGCTCGTCCAGCTGCGTCCAAGGCGGCAGCCAAAACCAAGACATCGCGCACCGGCACCTCAAAACGGCAACACGCAAATCTGTCGCCACGCCACATAGGAACTAGGGGAAGGAAAACAAGTTTCCTGGCACGAAGACGTCTCGTGGCAGGTTGAAGACACCAAAGTTGCAGGAGAGCAAGACAAACGATGGTGCGTGGGCCGTTTGCATTGGGTTCGTCGTGCACTGAGCAACTACTGTACTACTTTTCAGGGCCTTCTTTCCCCCGCGTTAGTGCTCAGCGGATGCCCTCTGACCAACTCGCAGCTGCCAGTACGTGTCCCATCTGTTTTTCTGACGTAAACACGATGGCTCTGGGCTCAGCCTAGCGCTTCCTTTGCTCCACAGTAAATTCTACAAAGACTTCCACCCCGTTCCCAACCTCATGAAAGGCTTGGCCCGCTGCCGCTCCCATGTCTGAAGTCCCTTCTCTGGAAAAAGCGGAAAGGCAGTCGAAAAATGTAAAGGTAAAGCTGCTGCTGTGGATATGCTCTCACGCTACTCCGAAGAGCTTGGGGCTGGCAACGAGATGACAACGTCCCCCGCTAAGACGACCATGTCTCCCCTTGTCCTCGCCCTTAAGAATGAACGGAAAGTTCCCCAAGAGAGAACAGGGACCACGGAACGAACGATTCAATAGTAGCGGGACGAGGCCTCCTCTGGAAGCAGCAAAAACCGCTCTGCATGCGACCAGTGAACTAGAGGATAGCGAATCTGATGGCTCGAATGTACCTTTGGCAACGATTTGTGCAAAACGTGCGGATGCGTGAGCAAAGAGCCGAGAGGACGAACTGCTGCCAGAGAAAAATGCCGATCGGCCCATGCCCAGGCAGGAGGCGATGCATCCGTCATGCCCGACCCCTCACTGACCTTCTCCGAAGAATCGCACGCGAGCCCGAGTCGATCCTAGTAGCAGCTCAGGGAAAGTGCGGGTTTCACAGGAGAAGAATGCGCCCGCAAAGGCGCCGCGTAAACGCACAAAAGTAAGGATGGACGATACCAAAGGCGAGAAGGAGCACGAGGACGAACCACCAATGGGGACTCACGTTGGATAGTCGCTGCCGCAGGAAGGAGGACGAGGGAATTACCAGGTCGGCGCGCGAAGCGTTGGTTGTGGCCATGGATAGAGTGCGTCGTTTTTCATCCTTTGGATATGTCGTGATATGGGAAGTGCTGAGACCGCTTTTCATTTTTTTTCCCAGCCGATCCGTCGCCCGTAAAACAACAACTTGAACCTACGGCACACCGAAAACCTGCATCAAAAGCGATACCACCCTCACACACCGCCACTGCCGCACGAGCTCGCCGCCGCCGTGGGCTACTACCAGCTGTCCTTCGACGCACCAACTTGAAGATCAACGCACAGACTCGTCTGGCATTAGGTGACGCCAACGATGACGATTTATTTTCTTCGGTCTTAACCAAGTCAGACATTTGTTTACTTATGATTTTTTACATATCATCTTGATTTCATATTCTCTTTTTTTCATTCGATCTGTACTTTTCACTGTCAATCGACCTGACTGTCTCATAAGTACAACACATTTTCATTTTCGTGGCAACGAATATCTGTTTCTTGCTTTTCGTTTATAGATACCCTATAAGATTCAAGCACGACCGATGATTGAGGCTAACTCGTACAGCTACCTAGTGAGCGAATCACTAATACAAACGCAAAAGATGTCCTACACAGCATCGCTCCAGCCGTTTGTACAGGTTGAGGTGGCGGCGGCCCGGGAAAAGCAGGACGGCTGCTTGACGAAGAATACGTGGGAGAGGATGAATGGGTGAGTCGCGAGCGCTGCGAGTACGGTGATGTCCTGAATGGGACAACGTATTTCGCGCGCAGGGATGCCGAGAATTTGAGGGCGCCTGTTGGGTTGTATAGATGAACTCGGATATGCGGCAGTGCTACATTCGAATCGATATGAGAATAGGGAATGTGAATGGAGACGGTGTATGTGCCGGGACGATCAATAAATATTGAATGCTTGAGACGTGAAAAACACTCGGGACTTTCGGTCGAAGCTATCGGAAAAAAGAAGAAACGCTGTGAGACGAGATGCAGGACGTACTTGGCATTGGGCGCGGTTCTATTCCCTCCCACATCAAGGACTTAGACATGTCATTCGCCAAAAGTACGGTGAATCTGTAGGGTCGTAAGGTGATGCTTCAAACGTTGGAGATGCACAATGGACACGCGCCTCGAACCTACTATCCATAGCCAAAATCATTCTTGATTTCCTCAATCCCACATAGTCTGGTTGGAATTGTGGGCATATCCAGGCGTCTACCATTTATTCTTCAGTGTCCAATCCGAGTCACCGGGGCCCCTTTTCGTCGTATCGATGCGCAGGCCAACAACCATCCATAAATGCCCCTGTATGACAAGGTGAAAGTATGCCTCGAGTCAACGGAGAGGAGGCGTGAATGTGTGGCAATTGTATAATCTGAGCAAGTTACGGGATTTTCCTCGCTTCAACCGTAGTCCGAGTCGCGTGACTCGCATATTGACCGCTTGCGATGGGAACAGTACAGTACTTCATTAGCTTCATTCGTTGACTACTGTACTAGTACCGTAGTCTGGGCGCATCGGTTGTCTCGCTCACCATAAGTTAACAATGACATACAGTACATATCGATTTCTAGACAGGCGCGTCAACAATCGAAGTTATTTTTTCGACGGTCGCTCTCTAGGCCGCCTTCTGATTCCAATCCCCAAGCATTGACGTGCAACTGCTCATCAGTGCAGACGTAAGGGTTAATCTGGTTCGTCTGTGACATTGAATCATGTTCGCGCGTGGTGTGAATGGCTACATGCATTCGAGTGGGTCCGGAAACTACATTGACCCTCGGAAATGAGGGACCAACTCCGTCTGCCCTGAATAGGCATCAGCCACGTGAGTGGGAAGAAGAAAGTCAAAGTCAGGAGGCCGTACATCTCAGAGGAAAAGTCTATCAGAGAGCGATACATTCGCGTTGCAGCGATGACCAATACTATCAGAGCCGGGATCTGAAACATCTATGTTGCGGGATGTATGAGAAACAGGCATCGTTCTCCAATTACGGAAAAGGAAGAACGTACAGCATTAAGAGCATCTTGAATTTCGAATAGAAGTGAGCCAAGTCAACTTTCTCATCAGTAAAGAGAGTGAAAGCAAATACTATTCAGGTTCAAAATAAGGAACACCTGCAACACAAAATAGATAAGATCAAAAAGGAGAAACGTCGAAGGCCTAGTTGAAAGCTGACCGTTGGCGGGACCTCAGCAACAGCAGCAAGTAAAAACCAAATGAGCCCCTGTTCAACGGAACATCAGCGAATGGAAGGAAAGGAGATGTGTCACCACCTACCTGTTTCCATAGAAAGTCCCCCAGACTGAGCATGCCTCCGCCTTGCAGGCGTAGGTGAAGCAGGCCAGCGAGCATCATAAGGAGTAACATAGTGTCGGTAGCGAGCGTGGAAATGGCATTCAGTTTGGCGGTGTCGGAGTTGGATAGCCTACAACTTCGTTCCTCAGGTATCCATACGGAACGCATCTGGGGATAGATCAGTCCCAACGATCATGACGTAGCTAGGTTCCATCATTTACCCGCACGACTCCTGACGCCAAAACAAGTGCGTATGAGGTCTCGGGTCCACTTGCCAGTGCAGAGGAAGAGACCTACCTTCGATGAAGAATGCAACGTTTGTTATCCATACCGTGGTGGCAAGCGCCAGAATGATCTTGTTTCTTTTCCAAATGGCGAAGCTGGTGCTACCATAAGTCCTTTCTTTCCAAAAATGAACCTAGTGAGGGAGTGCAGGACTGGACGTACACGCGGAGCATCAACAATAGTGATGCGCAAGCCAACGCAAAATAGCTGAAAATCTAGAAAGAGAAGAGACAGAGCACAGTAGTCAGCAATTAGGATTCTTTAAATGGAGGATGTGCATCGAAAAGGATTCTTACGAGTTCAAAAATGATCCACAGCTTGAGATGGTCGGTCATCACGAGGCAGTCCAATTCACGGGCACTGCACATACCTGACAGTTGATTGGCGTATAGACGTCAAATCCAACGATGTCGAGGATCACTGCCATCAAGGTAGCTATCCGCGTCAGGGAATAAAGCTAGAGAAGGTGAAAGGTCAGTCCTAGGTGTCTGAGGAAATTTCAAAGAGACCCCGTCAGCACGGACCCATATTGTCCAACGGTAGGGACGATTCCCTCTAATGACACTCCACTCGAAATCCAGAGTGGTGAAAAATTCCCAACTGAGAAGCGCATGATAGAACCTGTAGCGAAATGCTCGAGGCAGACAACTTGAACGCACAGGAAGATGCCATCAAAAGCATGCCAGAGCTTCACCACTGCCCCTATTGAAACATGGGTTTAGTTGGCATTCTAAACGTAGAGAAAGGCCGCCCGAGCGTACTCACACATTTCCTGCACTATCACGTTGGGATCTTGAAAATTTATCATTCTTGCAGGCAAGCTTAAGATGGAAGGGGACTCGGAGCTGGTCACGGTCTGATAGTGAATCAGCAGCGAACCATCGACAATATATAGCTAGCAGAAGCCAAATCATATTCATGTTACGGATGAGGCTGTGCTATGAGGAAAGTCGCGTGACCATTGGCTATGATGATGGTTGTGCCTCCGAACTTCTAAATTTGGCTGATTCGGAGGTTCCCAGCGACAAGCGCCCTGACCACGGAATTGCAGATGCCGGTGAAGAATGTGATCCTTAAGTGATGTCCATCACGCTGATGATGCCAGTCTGATGAAAGGTTCCTCGGAGCGGCGGTAAGGCTTTCAGTTGCGGCGCATCAGTGGCTGCCTCATATACTGGCATACAGCCATTTGGCGCCTATCCTTGTTGACAATCACCTTGCGCCCTCCAACCAGGAATCCTCTTACCGCCCCCACCCTATGTCGCTACCTGAAACCCCCTCCGGTCCAGCTGAGAGTTCCGACTTCCAGTCCATCTTCGATGAAGCTGTGAAAGAGTATAATAAGAAAACCAACGGAGATATTACTTCCGATCCTTAACTCATCCAACTCGGGTCTTGCACATCCGTGGACGATATTTTCGCTGTGTTTCACCGGAGAGACGAGGATCTCAGAGCACCTCTGTGTAACCTGGAATGGTTTCTCATCCCGATTATAAATGTTCTCTGCAACGTTTCTCCCATCGTCGGTGATGGTGTTGGCCTCGTGGGTGTCAATTTTTTTATTCGGAATCAGTTTGCTAAGGTCCTGTATAATTTTTTCAGGTATTCCAACATGCAAAAGCACCGGCAAAATTTATTTGCGCTTGCATTGGAATCCTCCTCTCGGTTGGTACATACATTTTCTCCTTGGATACACTGTCGGAGATCAATGAGGCGAACCGAGAGCTGGCTCATCGTTTGTTGCAATGCCTTGCCGTTGTCTTTATCGTTGGGCTCCCACGTCTCCGGATTTCTATTCATAACTTGCCGAGAGAGTTGCCCTCCTTTATTTCATTATCAATCAATCCGCTCCATGACCACGTGTTCCCATCAATCACGTTGTGATACAGAAGTGTACTGGCCCTCTTCATTGATCATTTCCCTGAGCTCAGAAGCTCGAGAAGTCATCTCGAGGTAATTTCTCGTCGTTCATTACCGCCTGGTGGCGCTCGTTGAAAAACGCTGAGAGATCTGAATACGAGGCAAATGGGCCGCGATGAGATTGGACTTGACCAAAGATAGGGGATTCACAATCCGTGCTCCTTGCGCGCTCAGTGGACCAGGCGTCGTGCCAGTGGCAGAAACATTCGGGCGACGGAGCTGACGGCCCGGGAGATAGCAAGAAGCCACCTGGATTTTCCGCCACGTCGAAAGAGTGGGTCAAACGTTGGAATAGGGCTGGGAATGCAGGAGGGTCAGGGAGCAGGAGGCGAGAGCGAATATCGGCTCTTGACACGTAACCATAGCGCGAGTGGCAGGACACGCCCCTCGGAACCTGTGATATAGTCCATGATGATCAAGAAGTCCCATTGGCGTTTCACAACGCGGCGGACGCGTGGGACGGGGATAGTCGTCTATGCGAACAGGAGGTCGAGCGCGTTCGCTTCTGGAGAGTCTACAGCGCCTTCGGCCAAGTCTTGTGAAGCCTTTACGACGGTGCTGGGCGTCAGTTGGATGACACCGGCCTCTGGGTATAGTTTGGACCCCGAGGCATTCCTTCTGAGCTCGAGAATTTCCGCATAGCTAAGCTGGTCGAGTGAGCACTGGCAGATGTAGCAGGGCGAGCGAATAGAAATTTCCCATGACGATGCCGGTACTGCGCTCAACTGTGGGTGTGTATAATATAATAAGCGCTTGCCAGAGACCTGTGACCTCGAATTTCAAAACAAGATCGACGGTCACCGGTATCTAGGAGGACTTAGATCACCGAAAGTGGCGCGAAGCGAGCAATTTCATTCGTTCTTGCATGCCCATCCACTTGCCGGAGTGAAAAGCAATACAATGACTGACTATAAATGCCGCTGATGGCGCGAGCCCTACCCTTGCTTGCGCATGCCTGGGCCGCCGCATGGCACGTATCAGCTGTGATGGCGATTTCCGTGAACATTACTGATTACGGTCGATAGTCTATTGTCCCTTCGCGCCGGCGATCGCATCCCCTTCGACCGACGCTGCGGCGGTCCCATGCTCACCCGCACAAGCAACGGCGGCATCTCAAATCAGACGTTTGATCACAACTTGAACGACCGAACTTTCCGACGATGATGACGCCGAAATTGAAAAGGACGAGACATTCCACTCGAATGTCCTACCATTGAAGCAAGACAGGCGAGATTAAGGATAGAAAGGGGGAGAAGGCGGAGCGTGTGAAGCGTGTGAAGCCATAGACTATACACAGATTTCACTGGGACTCGGAGCAATCGGCCACAGCCTGAGTGGTGGCCGGATACGCAGCGTGAGGGCAATACCATGAGACACAGGGAGAACTTTGAAGTGGACCGCACCATATGCCAACTATCCGCCTCTCTTATCATCACCGGGCCAGACAGACGTCACCAACAAATCAATCGGTTTTTCGAACAACATCGACTTCGGAATGGTTGTTTGCAGCTCTCGAAACTTATCCAATGTAGGGATGCCAAACGGTGTATTTGATAACGCTGAGGCAGAACTTGAAAAGCGCTGCGGGTGACACGATGACGTGGACGGCCAGTGACTGACCGTGGAAATAGGGCAGTACTGACTCGCGTGAGAGCTTCGATATTTGCTAGGATCGAGAAGTGGAAGAAAGACAGTGCGGCAGCCGGAAGAGAGTTCCCAGTTCTGGACCAAAAAGCCGACTCGCGGAATTGGTATATGTTGCATGCTCACCCACCGCCCATTCACGAATGAAAAGGTTTGATGTACCCACCGAAGATAAACATATGCTTTGAATGTGAAACCGTGTGCGAAAAACATACTCGTTAGAAGGTCATCCGCACGGAAAGGATAGGAAAGAAAAACCACGTGAACCGTGCTGTAAGACCCCAGATGCTCGGTGTCACGATTGTCTACAACTACATCACGACGGTTTGGGGGCGGCAAGGCTATTACAGCACTACTGTAGGTGGCTGCTCATCAGATTGCCCTCGGTTACATTACCACTTAATCCGCACAGCCAATCAGAGACAACAACGGATGTATTGCCAGTGGACGGCCTCTTCGCATGGGGTTCGGATGCCCAGAATAGCACGTGACATTTCAAGAGATCGCCCCTGCCAGCGGCCCGGGTGTGTTGAATGTGTGGTGTTTCTGCCGCTCTCACCGCCACGGGCTGCGGGCGGTGAAGGATTATCCCCCATGGCAAGAGCAGCAGTGTCCGTTGTTGTGCGCCAGCTGGGGTGAGTTGGGAAGGTGAAGGGTGAAGACTTTGTGAAGATGATTTCTCGTTCTTATCGATTTAAGATTCTAAGAGCATGTCACCCCTTGCCCCCTCCGCAGAATTTCAGTTGATACCAGAGTCCTTGGAATAAATGTCAACTTATTAATAGAGTTTATCTTATCTCTGCGCATTAACATGAGCAGGCGCCTCATCTCTTGGATCATCATGTGAAAGCGTTTGGCCTTTTCGCGCTGTCATCCTTCCAATGCGCGCACTGGCAGTCTGGCACGTGTATCTGGCTCACGACGATAGACTCTGCTACTACTCACGGGAGATAAGTCTTCATCGAATTCGCCGCCCGCACCGCTGATCCTGATATTGTTGTGGTAGACTTTGGGGCCCTCAAGACTCTGTAGTGACGCGGCATGGCATCCATACAAAAACATGAATTATGATGAATGGCATTACTACAACGCGTCGCAGTGTGGGCCGTTCAGTGCTCGACATTGATCACGCGACTGAGGAAGCAATACATCCGACCCTGAACGCCTGAGCTGTTGTTGGCTCTGATTGGCTGTGCGGCGGACCATGTTGTAATGTAACCGAGGGCAATCATGACGAGCCGCCACCTACGGTAGTGCCGCCTCAAAACCGTCCGAGTCGTAATTCATCGGATAGATATCTCAGACTCAGAGCCAGCTGGCATAGTGGTAACCGCATCGGCAGTGCCTGTGCACGAGTTTTTCTTCTCAAAAAGCCAAGTCTCCTTGGAAGGAAAGCCCACTCAGAAACCTATATAAACCCCAGGATTTGCTTCACGTCCAGCATCAACTTGAGCACACTCGATCCACACAGGTAACACGCACATTTCCATCTTACCACAGGAACGCCGCGCTCAGCATAGCTTCACTCCAGATCGCCTCAGTCAACAAACAACCAGCTCTTGCGAATTATATTTTGAACTTATATCTAGTCATTCATCATGGTCAGTTATATCTTATGCATCCAAGTACTAGCCGATGGACTAATACATTATACAGCCAGCCAAGCTCAAACTCGCCGACTATGTCGCTCACCTTGATGCTACCAAGATGACCGGCGTCTGGGAACCCAAGGGGACGTGGCATAAGGTCCATGGCGATTGCAAGTCCAATACCCGCGGGAAATGGACCATGTTCACCATGACCTCGAGCACAAATCCCCATAAATACAAGGTCAAGATTATGGAGGATGGTACCAGACTGGTCGCCGAGCACGAATTTGATACGGAACCGACCTTCGAGATGATTGTCGAGCATTTCCATGCTCACCACGGCTAAGTGGCAGAACCGTCTTGGCTGATGGTCCTTACCATTTAGCTCCCGGGCTGGTACAATTTGGATGGCACAATGGCCTCGTTTTCAAGTACTCGTATGGGTTTCGTTTGAATGTCTCTGGATCTAGGTAGTGTTTTGAGTCGAGTACGGGGGTGATGACACTACTTGGATTGATTGACAATAAATGTTGTTGAACCGTACGAGATGGAGGATAGAGAGAGCGCGACCCACCATACGTTGACAATCGCTGACGTGACCCTATCATTCTTCCTCTTCATCATTGCTGCTGTCCACCTCATCGCGTGCCAAATTCATTTTTCCAAGTTGGGAAGCGCACCCGCGCCATGCAGAAGAGGTCGGTGTCTAGGGTCGAGCCTGACGACTCGGACCCTCCTCCTCTTCGTTGTTTCCTACTTTATTGACACGCTCGAGACATTTTCCGCCCTACTATATTTCTCTTTCTCCTCCGTAAACGTGAGAAAAAGACAGATTATAGGACTCACGAGCAAAGCTTACAGCTAATGTACTTGGCCATGGGTTGCCGTGTCAACCGCTGGTCTTGATCAGGAGATGGCTATTCGACTGGGTTTGTTGGGGATTTTTCCTGCCAGCAGTGATACCACACATCAGCTGCTAGAGGGCCAACGCCACATATCAAGGATCGAGGTCTTGTAGTAGGCACTGCTGGGGGTTTCCAAGGGGTTCTTTGAGGGTTAGTACTTTTGGTTGCCGTTGACTTGCTCTTGAGAGGCAAGAGCAAGTCAACGGCAGCCAAATGGACTAACCCTATTACCACTAGTAAACACGGGAGCTGCACGAGCTAGCAGATGAGATGGCAAGATGGCTGCGTTCGCTGGAGGCTTCGGCTAATGCAGCTGGCTTCGTTCGTCATGGTGCTGTTATCCCTGGAATAGGATACAATTACAGCCATTGGGGCCGTGAAGAGGGAAACTGGAAGAGAAACTCAGAGGCGTGAGTCCATCCACCATTGGGGGGGAACATGTAAAATGGGGGTGAGGTCAGAATAACATTCAGTTGACTTCGACGCGTTGACTCAACGCGAGTCACGCGCGACTCGTTTTGTGTGGTGGGAAAGTATGAATAATCGACGTTCCGCACCCCCGCGAGTTGGACCAGTGGAGATGGCCCCCACCAGTGCGGCCCAGGCGGTGGTGTTTCTGCCGCCATCGCAGCCACGGGAGGCATGCGGCGAAGGATTATCCCCCACAGCAAGAGCAGCAGTGTCCGTTGTGGTGCGCCAGGTGCGTGTGAGTGCATTGGAAGGGTAAGGGTGAAGACTTTGTGAAGGCAACAATCAATCTTTCTCGTTCTTATCGATCGACGTTTCTAAGAGCGTGTCGCACTTGCCCCCCTTGTAGTTGACACCAGTCCAGAATCTAGATTTACTCTTACGGATTGATAAGATTAGATCTAGATGAACCCCATTTGCAATAATGTCAACTTATTAATAAAGTTTATCTTATCTCTGTGCATCAACTTGAACATAACGGCCTTTTTGCCCTTTCATCTTTCCAATGTGCGCACGTGCATCTGGTTCACTACGACGAACACTGCTACTTCTCGCGGGAGACAGGCCTTCGCTAGGTTCGCCGCCCGCACCGCTGATCCTGATGTTGATGCGCGGTGAGCGACCTAGACTTTGAGGCCTCTGGCAGCGGAGGAGGAGATATGTGGTTGGACGGAAAAATGCTTCGAGTGTGTCAATAACGTTGGAAACAGCGAAGAGGAGGAGGCTCGACCCGAAACAGCGACCACTTCTGCGCGGCGCTGGTACGCTTCCCAACTTGAAAAATGAAAAATGTCACACGATGAAGTGGACGGAAGCAAGGACGAAGAGGAAGAACGATATGGTCGTGTAGACGATGCCAGCGATTGTCAATGTATGGTGGGTCGCGCTCTCTCTATCCTCCGTCTCGTATGGTTCAACAATATTTATTATCAATCAACCCAAGTAGTGTCATCACCCTCGTACTCGACTCAAAACACTACCTAGATCCAGAGATATTCAAACGAAACGCATACGAGTAATTGAAAAGGTCATTGTGCCATCCAAATTGTACCAGCCTGTGAACTAAATGGTAAAGAACCACCAGTCAAGACGCTTCTGCCACTTAGCCGTGGTGGGTATGGAAATGCTCGACAATCGTCTCGAAGCTGGGTTCCGTGGCGAAATCGTGCTCGGCGACGATATGTTTACCATTCTCCATGATCTTGACCTTGTATTTATGGGGAGTTTCGCTCGAGGTCATGGTGAACATGGTCCATTTCCCGCGGGTAGTGGACTTGGTATCGCCGTGGACCTTTTGCCACTTCCCAACGGGTTTCCAGTGGCCGGTCATCTTAGCAGCATCAAGGTGTGCGATATAGTCGGAGAGTTTGTTTTTGGGTGCCTGTATACAGTGTATTAGTCTATCGAGTCGGGGTGCTAGTACTTGCATGAACAAGGTCTAACTCACCATGATGAATGACTAGATATAAGTTCAAAAGTTTGTAGATCGAGTGTGTTCAAGTTAATTGGACGTGAAGCCAAACCTGGGGTTTATATAGGTTTACGAGCGGCTTGCCTTCCAATAGGAGAAGTGGCTATTGAGAAGTCCAGAAAAACTCGTGCACAGACCACTGCCAGGGAGATTACCTCAGTGCCAGGCGGCTCGGAGATGGTATCGCAACCACGAAACACGAAACAATCGTATCTATTGTAGATGCTAAGACCGGGGATTCGTCGTGCAGACCTAGACGGGCGACTGGCACTGGCAACACATTCAGTTAGACCCTGGGGCTGTTTTCGACTCCAATTGGCAGAAGCTGCCGCTGCAGGACATAGAAAGGGACGCGGATTAAATGAATTGCTACTCAGTGATGGGACCATATCATATTGACTGCGATACAGTTGACTTGAATGCCATACAGTAGACCCCGCGGTCTGCTGTTTACATTAGTTTCTATTTGTACCAGATAAACAAACATTGTAAGGAGAGCATAATTGAAGTACATACTGTATTAGGAGAACGTGGTCGGTAGATTTGAGTGGCCGTCCATCAATTAAGCGCAGGGATATGCCCCATCTTCTTATAACTCAGCTCAGGGTCAAAAGTATCAAGAAGTGATGATCAATGAGCGCGATGAGCCGCCACTGTAGTAAAGAAGTTACCTTGCCTTTATAATGTCATACACTTCACGTAGTTTGTTTTCCTTTTTAAGCCATCCATCCCTGCCCTGCCAAGTCTGAGTGAGCCGCTCACGAGCGGCTCGAGCCGTGGCTCGTGTCACTCGTGGGAAATATACCAAATTTGGACTATGGTTGCTGGGATTTCACACAGACCATCGCACCTCATTACTTCTCGTGTCTGTGCTTTGTTGCCTCATATGCCAAGTATGATACGTCCTCGAAAACTCGTGGAGGGCTTTTAAGCTGTATGAGTTCACCTATGTTCGGTTCATGGCCCGCTCCTCGAGTACACCCAGCGACAAATATCCAAGACCAACAAACATCTACCTGAAAACTCTCAACTTAGTTATCGCTTCACAAGGAACCTCGCACTTCCGGTGTCACAGGCCCCCCGGATCCACTACATAGCCTTGTCTCAGACTCTAAGTTACATGACTGTTGGAGGGGCGTTTGGGCGTCTGGAGGGTGCTCCCCTACCGGGCGTTGTCAGGTGTGATGCCCCCACTCTCAGGCTTTTCTGCATTGGCGACTCATATCCCTGCGATTCAGCGTCCTTCCCTTTCTTTAATTCGTTCCTCAAGAATCGAGGGGAGCCATTTGCATCGCGTGGCGTCAGGGTTACGCTGGCGTCGCTATTGCCACCCCAGCACACGGGTCCGATGTCGTGCCCTAGGAGGATCAAGACGATCTCGAGGTCTCTAGCGAGCAGGGCGGTAAATCTGTAGCACGCCTTCAGCATATCCTACCAGTGCTACCACCACTGCAGGCAAGCATTTTCTTCAACCTGGCTGCAGTATACCATGCCTCTAACCTCTTGGACCGAAACTCGGTACCAGAAGAAGAAAAGGAGGAGCGGGAGGGTGAGACCGTGGTCGAAATGTCGAGCGAATCCAGGCCGATGCTAGCACAGGGCATGGTCATCGCGGGTGCGGGACTCGAGTCGCTTTTGGAGGAAGAGGACGACATCCTGTGCTCGTACCGTGAGGTCATCTTTGCCTGCGTGTAACCACCAGAGACACCACAGTCATTACCTCCAGGACACAGTAGACAGTGATGACTTGAATAGCAAGGTCCTTGTATACCCTACCGTGTATACCTACTGAACATGTTTAGTCATCTAATTACTATAGTAGCCTTTTTCTACTTGTCACTCATAAGTTATACCTTCTCTACTGGCCGAAGGCCCTTCCACAAAGTGCGACGCATGCAATTGATTTCAGTACTGGTGGTGTCGGTGGTATATGGGGAGCAGCATGCAATGCTTGATGCAATGCGACAACTCGCACGGAAATTCCCACGCCAACTCTCGATGCTTGTTGTACTGAGGTCCTGATACAACCCACTGGTACTGTATCTGTACTTCGGCTTTGTGGCAAAGGCAAAGATTGATATTGTATTATGGCAATTCAGTGGCGGACGTAAGATGGTGGAGCTGTCACATGCGGAGCATTTGCTCGGCTCGGTGGTGTCCTTGCTTGGTGATGTTTAACCCGGACTGGGAGACATTTTTCCATTTCCTCGCCTTCTAATTTCCCATCTTTCCCCTCGATTCTCCCGCTGCCGCTCATAGGATCAGAGTCGGTGACTTCCTTGCCGACAAGAAGAGGGTAACAAATTTTTTAATGCATCATTCAACGACGGCCGCTCATGTACACTCTCCTCTGTAGTTCGAGTCTTTCAAACTCGTTGGAGCCGTATCGCCATTTCAGCCCCGGAGACATTCCCATTCACGCTCCCAATTCTCGCAACCCTCTCCATCTCCATTCCACCTTCGGCCCTCTCTTCCTCTCTCCTTTTCTTCTTCTTCTCACGACATCTCCCTTTCGACGACGTCCTCTTCCATCTCTTCTCTTTCTCAGCTAGGTTCAGCTCCAACAAATTGCAGTTCTCACCACTGGCGTTGTTCATCCATGTCCACTCGCCGTGAGTCGGCGGCAGAAGTCATGGGTGTTACCTTGCTGGCCCTCCTCGCTTCCAATATCGAGGATAACTATCGTGCTCGGCGACAAGGATTCTATCTGTCACCGCGCTCTATGGGCTCTCGAGGGAAAACCGAGCCTGGACGGTTTCTCCTCTCCCCTGTCGACATACCTGAACGGAGCACTCCGGAGATTGAGCCCAGGATCGGCAAGCCCTGCTGGGGGCAGCTTCAGCTCTGGTTTGAGTGGCCTCGCCAATACGTTCGGCAACTTATCAAGACCAGCTTGTCGAGGAGGAAGCGAACGAAGAGGACCCAATGTGCCTTCCTCACCACTCATCCTGTCGCCATGCGAGTCCCCTGCTGTTTGCCTGGTTCAGTTACCACATCACTAACTCCTATCCGTACTCGACCTCGCCCAGCTGGCCTTAGCCTCCGCCCGCTTTCGCTTAGCCCAGTAAAGTTCAAATCGGTCCCCAATGGTGAATTTTCCACATCCGCGCCTACGTCCACTCCTTCCAAACCGTCTGGTCTAAAGTCCCACACCCAACCTTCATCTCCCAACTTGATCTCATCCCCTCCGCTCTGTTGCTCCTCCGGCCCATCCCGTTTCATCTGTTCCCTTTTTCGTCGGGCTTCGCTGACTGATATTCCCTTCTGGGGCTTCTCGGACCCATTTGAGTTGCCTAAAAAGCGTAGCAGTATCTTTGACAAACCGTCCTTTCATGGCCTTCCCACGCCAGAGCTCACGCCTACCACTGACCGTCGCGCCTCGACCGGGTCTGACAGCTACTGGGGCTGACCTTCTTCCATCACCTACGTATAGCACTTTCTCTATCAGTCACAAACCCCTTTTGTCGCTCGTATTTCGGAACTCGAGGGGTGCACTCTCTTCCCGTACGTAATCCCGCGTTTCCGTCGCCACTTCCTCCGCCTCTTCGAGCGCCCCTGAGTCGAATGACGAGACGCTTCGCCTCATTTCCGACCTCAAAGCCGAGCGGGACGAACTGAAACGCGATATCAATGAGTGGCACACGTGTGTGGCAGATCTCGAGAAACAGCACTTGCTCTCCGCGTCGATACAGAGCGTCGTGAGGCATGAATCGCACGCAAACGCCTAGGTTTGATCGAGATGGGGAAACTTGCCGCCCTTCGCGTCGCCGAGGAGAGGGAGTTTGCAAGCAGAACTTGCAAGCACCAAGGCGGATTTTCAGGCCGCGCAAGAAGTGGTGGGGCGCAGCAAGGAGGAGGTGGCCCGTGAGCTTGCTTGACCGTGTCAAGGCAACCTTGGCTGAAGCCGGGGAGCGTCAGCGGCGCGAAGAGCTCGAGAAAACTCTGGAAGAGCTCAGGTTGTTTAAGACGCCCACCCCGGTTGTCCCAATGAACCATGTGGTATCCATCGACTCGATACCGTCGACGACAAGCGTCGAATCGCTTGATGATAAGCTCAAAGTCGTAGCAGAAGTAGCTCAGGAAGTTCAGGAGCCGCATGCGGACCAGGAGAACAACCCCTCCGAGTCCTCCCCATCTTTTTTCCCTCCTTACAACCTTGCTGCCCTTGTCGCCGATCTCGAACAGGATGTCAATATGTCCGGGAGCCGCGGCTTACTATCATCTGTAACATGTTAGTTGCCGTTGCGGGGAGCGAACCAATTGTACATCTTGTGCATATGCCGTCATGTATCGTGATGGGATTCCACAGAACCCGCGCAAGTAGATTGGCGCACTGAGCTAGTTTTTTTTCACATGCTTAGTCTCCTTTGTATATATACTCTGTTACAAAGCCTCATCCCCTCCCAATGGCAAGAAAAGTTTGAGCCGACAACGTTGACATTTCTAGTGAACAATTAGACCTCAGAGTGGTATGTGGTCCTAGACGACACTAAGCGTCGCTTGAATGATCATCACGTTGATTCAGGAGGAGGCTGAAGTGAGTCGATTTCGGATTTCCCGAGTTTGGCAACACTGACTCGGACACACGCACACCCGCCTTCCCGCGCACGATCCGCGAGTACCCAGGACTCGGCGGCCGGCCGAGGGACCGCGAGCCTCAAGAGATAGATAAATCTATTCAAAACCCAAGAACCTAAATCATCTACCTTACCGTGACATATTTTTTGCTTTTTTTTTCCCCTACTACACGTCAATTCGGTTTGGTTTCCATGATTTATTCATTATGTTTACGATTTTCAGCAATTTCGTGCGTTTCCAAAAACCCAAAAACTATTGTAATATATGTGTGTGTAACTACATCAGCCGCGGCGGAAGTCTAAAGAGTTCTTGCTCCAATCAGCATCCGTGCCAAGTCCGCCTCTCGAAAAGATCCACTTGCTATTACTCTCCTTCGGCCCACTCAGCATACCTCTCAGAATTTTTGTAGTGCAGCTCGAATCCGTGGTTCTCGAGCAACTTCTTCATCACCAACCCAACAGCCCCTTCTTCGTCGTGGCTACACTTCTCCCTTCCCCATTCGGACTCCGTCTCGTCTTTTCCTCGCAACCTACATTGACCAAAGTCGATCATGTAAACCTGATATTTCTCGTCCTTCTTCGCGGAAACCATGAAATTCTCGGGGCGTACATCCTTGTTAAGAATGTTCTGATCGCCCAGTACGTTAACAATAGCAACTGCTTGGTCGACAATATTTTGCCAAGCAGATCGAGGAGAGTGGTCGTGTATTTCCGACAAGCTGAACCCCTCTATGTATTCGAGTAAGATTCCCTTGACATGGAAATTGTCGAGGTCCTCTCGCTGGCTGGGTCCTTCCACGTTCGATGGTGTAAGGTTGAGATCCACTGCCGCGAGAAGGCGGGGGACTAGATGGCCCTGGTGGTTGTGTAGTGCGTTGTAGGTAGTGGTTTCAGCCTTGTAGAGCCGGAGTAATTCATAGGACAGGAAAGCTTCATTCTGAGCGGCGTCCCAATCTTCTCCCGTGTCCTCTAGGAAATTTTCAACATTATGAAGGTCGTGGAGAAAGCGGTGGATAGCACCGCTCTGGACAAAGCGGATGTAGGCCTCTTCAATGTCCGTTGTCCAAGGGCCGATGCCAAAGTCCTCTCGAAGCTGGTCGGAAAAGCGTCGATCGTAAAGCTTGAGAAAGGCCGTTTTTGGCGATTGACCTTCATCCAAAATGTCGACAATGATGGGGCAGGAAAGCGTTCGCGGAGAATGAAGCTGGCGAGCTTTCACGCGGATTTGGGACGAAGAAAAGGTATGGTCATGCTCGGCAAGGACGTTCAGAGTCAAAACTTGATCGACGCGGTACTCCTCAAAGGGAGAGTGACGAAGAAGTTCGGAGAAGGTCATTTAGGTGGGGGTGAGAGAACGGGAGCGAGGGGGGAATAGTAGTCCGCCAATATGCTAATAGTCACGGTGTATGATCCGGGGTTGTCATGATGCCGGGTGACCCGGGTCTGACCCGGCATCCTATGAAACTCAGCATCTGATGCCCAAAATCATCACATCGACGCCTGATGCATTAGTCATGCATCAGGGTGGGATACTCCTCCTTATTTTGGAAGGTGAGTGTTACATGTTCTTGACGATGCTGCTCGCGGACCCAAGAATGGACTAGTAGTACTTGCTTGTGCTATGTACATGTAATATACACGTGATGTGAGTTCTTCCTGACCCCCATCGCATTCGCATCTGATGCTTGATGGGTCAGGTGATGACCGACCCTCGCTGATGAGGGGTCAGGCTGATGCTGACAACCCTGGTATGATCCATAGGGTAGATATGGATCAAAGCGGTCTCCTAGGTCGGGTTAATCAAAGATGGATCCGGTGCCGGATTCCGGTCGGAAGTGGTACGTAGCCGCGAAGCCCTGGCATCACTCACATGACAAAACTACAGCATTTAAGAACACACTTCTTCACTTCTTTACTACAGATGGATGTGGCGGCGCATCGCGCTCATTGATCATCGATCATCACTTACATTTCATTACCAATTGAGCGCAGGAATGTGGATCATCTTCTTATAACTCATTGGAGATAACAATAGCTCAGGGTCAAATGTATTGGACGGCCAATTCAAATCTACCGACGGCAAAATATCAGTAGATCACGGCCCTCTTCACAGTTGACAATAGATTTTTGTCGTGCTCTGCTTACAATTTCATTTGGAGCTGGTACAAACAAAAGCTACACCAAATACTATGTGTCATTCAACATACCGTATTCGGCATAGCTTGTTTGTGCCTGTAAACAGCAGAATGCGGGGTCTACTGTATTGCATTCAATTAACTATATCGCAGTCAATACGATATGGTCGCGTGACTGAGTGGCACAAGATAGGTGGGCGACGGATCGCCTTCAAGCCCGTTCAGTTACACTGAACCTGTGTCCCTTGCTGTGTCCTGCTGCGGCGGCTTCAACCAATTGGAGTCAAAAACAACCCCAGGGGTCGAACTGAATGTGTTGCCAGTGCCAGTCGCCCATCTAGATCTGGAGGGCGTATCCCAAGGCGAATCCCCGGTCTTAGCATCTACATCAGATGACATAGATATGATCGTTTCGTGATTGCGATATCTCCGAGCCGCCTAGCATAGAGGTAACCTCACTGGCAGTGGCCTGTGCACGAGTCTTTCTGGAATTCCCAATGGCCAGTTCTCCTATTGGAAGACAAGCCACTCAGAAAACCTATATAAACCCCAGGTTTTGCTTCAAGTCCAGCATCACCTTGAACTCGATCCACACAGGTAACGCGCACATTTCCATCTTACCACAGGAGCGCCGCGCTCAGCATAGCTTTACCCCAGATCATCTCAACCAATACACAACCAGCTCTTGCGAATTAACTTTTGAACTTGAATCTAGTCATGGTGAGTTTGCATGCAAGTACTAGCACCTCGACTCGATGGACTAATATATTGTATATAGCCTGCCAAAGCCAAACTCTCCGACTATGTCGCTCACCTTGATGCTACTAAGATGACCGGCACCTGGACACCCGCTGGAACGTGGCATAAGGTCCACGGCGATTGCAAGTCCAATACCCGCGGTAAATGGACCATGTTCACCATGACCTCGAGCGAAACTCCCCATAAATACAAGGTCAAGATTATGGAGGATGGTAAACACATGGTCGCCGAGCACGATTTCGACCATGAACCAACCTTCGAGTCGGTTGTCCAGCATTTCCATACCGCCCACGGCAAATAAGTGGCAGAATCGTCTTGGCTGGTGGTTCTATACCATTTAGCTCTCAGGCTGGTACAATTTGGATGGCACAATGGCCTTTCAATTACTCGTATACGTTTCGTTTGAATGTCTCTGGATCTAGGTAGTGTTTTGAGTCGAGTAAGGGGGTGATGACACTACTTGGATTGATTGACAATATATGTTGTTGAACCGTTCGAGACGGAGGATAGAGAGCGCGACCCGCCATACGTTGACAATCGCTGGCATTGTCTACACCACCCTATCGTTCTTCCTCTTCATACTTGCTTCCGTCTACCTCATTGTGTGACTTTTTCATTTTTCAAGTCGGGAAGCATACCCGCGCAGCGCAGAAGTGGTCCGTGTTCTGGTCGATCGCGACGACTCAGACCCTCCTCTTCAGTGTTTCCCACTTTTTTTGACACGCTCGAGGCATTATTCCGCCCAACCATATTTCTCTTCCCCCGCCGCTGCCAGAGGCCTCAAATTCTAGGTCGCTCAATCAACATCAGGATCAGTGGTGCGGTCGGCGAAACTGGTGAAGACGATGAAAGCGCGAAAAGGTCGTCACGGTACATGATCCAAGAGATGAGGCGCATGTTCCAGTTTGATGCGCAGAGATAAGATAAACTTTATTAATAAGTTGACATATATTTGCAAAATGGGGTTCATCGAGATCTATTCGTATCAACCCATAAAGAGTAAAGCCCTTGAATCTAGATTCTGGACACTGGTGCCAACTACAAGGCGGGCAAGTTCTTAGAATCTTAGATCGATAAGAACGAGAAAAGATTGATTGTCGCCTTCACAAAGTCTTCACCCTTCCAACGCACCCACGCGCACCTGGCGCACCACAATGGACACTGCTGCTCTTGTCGTGGGGGATAATCCTTCGCCGGCCGTAGCCCGTGGGTGCGATGGTGGCAGAAACACCACATGTAGCAAGCCCGCCGCACTGGCAGGGGCGATCTCTAACTCGCGGGTGCGGGACGTTGATTATCAATACTTTCCCACCACACGAGACGCGCGTGACTCACGTTGAGTCAACGCGTCGAAGTCAATTGCGTTATTCTGACCTATTCATGAATGAATCTTGATTGTCTTGCACACAATTGCTACCTCGCTTCCTTGTCCTCACATGGGACCATGACTACGTGGCTATGGAGTCTGTCACGATCTCAAACCGAGACGGTTATAAAGACGGCCAAGCATCTCAAGCTTGAGATTCACACTCATTTCCCGCCTCAATGGTGGATGGACTCACGCCTCTGAGTTGCTCTTCAAGTTTCCCTTCTCACGGCCCTAATGGCTGTAATTGTATTCTATCCCAGGGACAACAGCACCACGACGAATGAAGCTAGCTGCATTAGTCTAAACTTCCAGCGAATGTGGCCATCTTGCCATCTCATCTGCTAGCTTGTGCAGCTCCCACGTTCACCAGTTCACATACCTGACTACTGAATGCGCTCTCAATATCTCCTACTTCCTTTTGCACCTCCTGCTGAGCTGCCTGAGGAAATTAGAGGAAATGGCATGGCAACTCCCAGCAGCGCCAACTACAGGACCTCCATCCTTGATATGTGGTGTTGGCACTCCGACAACTGTTGAAAGCAGCTCACCACCAACTACCCCTGCATGATCGTTCGCAGGACAATCTCATTCGACTTTGGCCTCCCTTCATCCCCCAGTGCATAAGCGGTGTGTGGTGGAGCGATTTCAGCTGCGCGGCAACATATTTTGTATTTCTGCCGGCCGGGACAATCCACAACAAAACCAGTCGAATGGCCACCTCCTGATAAAGACCAGCGGTTGACACGGCACCCCAAGGCCAAAAACATGAGTTGTAAGCCTTTGCTCGTGCGTCCTATAATTTGTTTTATTCACTTTCTTCACATTTTCGGAGGAGAACGAGAAATATGGTAGGGCGGGAAAATGTCTCGAGCGTGTCAATAATGCGGGAAACAACGAAGAAGAGGAGGGTCCGAGTCGTCGCGCTCGACCTGAAACACTGACCACTTCTGCGCCGCGCGGGTACGCTTCTCAACTTGAAACATGAAAATGTCACACAATGAGGTGGACGGAAGCAAGTATGAAGAGGCAGAATGATAGGGTCACGTAGACAATGCCAGCGATTGTCAACGTATGGTGGCTCGTGCTGTCTCTATCCGCCGTCCCGTACGGTTCAACAACATATATTGTCAATCAGTCCAAGTAGTGTCATCACCCCCTTACTCGACTCAAAACACTACCTAGATCCAGAGACATTCAAACGAAACGTATACGAGTAATTGAAAGGCCATTGTGCCATCCAGCCTGTGAGCTAAATGGTATAGAACCACCAGCCAAGGCAATTCTGCCACTTATTTGCCGTGGTGAGCATGGAAATGCTCGACAATCATCTCGAAGGTCGGTTCCGTATCAAATTCGTGCTCGGCGACCAGTCTGGTACCATCCTCCATAATCTTGACCTTGTACTTATGGGGATTCGTGCTCGAGGTCATGGTGAACATGGTCCATTTCCCGCGGGTATTGGACTTGCAATCGCCGTGGACCTTATGCCACGTCCCCTTGGGTTCCCAGACGCCGGTCATCTTGGTAGCATCAAGGTGTGCGACATAGTCGGCGAGTTTGAGCTTTGCTGGCTGTATATGATGTATTAGTCTATCGGCTAGTATTTGGATGCATAAGGTCTAACTGACCATGATGGATGACTAGATATAAGTTCAAAATTTAATTCGCGAGAGCTGGTTGTTTGTTGACTGAGACGATCTAGAGTGAAGCTATGCTGAGCGCGGCGCTCCTGTGGTAAGATGGAAATGTGCGTGTTACCTGTGTGGATCGAGTGTGCTCAAGTTGATGCTGGACGTGAAGAAAATCCTGGGGTTTATATAGATTTCTGAGTACCTTGCCTTCCAATAGGAGAACTGGCTGTTTAGCAGTCCAAAAAGACTCGTGCACAGGCCACTGCCAGTGCGGTTACCTCTATGCCAGCCGGCTCTGAGATGTCAATCCAATGAGTTACGACTCGGACGGTTTTGAGGCGGAAAGACTATTACAGCACTACTGTAGGTGGCGGCTCGTCATGAATGCCCTCGGTTACATTACAACTTGGTCCGCACGGTCAATCAGAGCCAACAACAGCTCAGGCGCTCAGGGTCGGGTGTAATGCTTCCTCAGTCGCGTGACCAGTGTCAAGCACTGATGCTGAAAGGACACTGCGACGTGTTGTAGTAATGCCATTCATATTTTGTATGGATGCCACGCCACGCCAGTCACTACACAGAGTCTTGAGGGCCTCAAAGTCTAGGTTGCTCACCGAACATCAACATAACAACATCAGGATCAGTGGTGCGGGCGGCGAATATGATGAAAACTCATCTCCCGCTAGTCTAGTGGTAGCAGAGTCCATCGTCGTGAGCAGATGCACGTGCGCGCATTGGAAGGATAAAAGCGCGAAAAGGCCATAAAGATTTCATATGATGATCCAAGAGATGAGGCGCCTGTTCATGTTGATGCGCAGAGATAAGATAAAATTTATTGATCAGTTGACATTTATCGCAAGGACACTGGTGTCAAATATAATTCTGCGGAGGGGGCAAGGGCGACACCTTTCTTAGAATCTTAGATCGATAAGAACGAGAAAGATTGATTGTCGCCTTTACAAAGTCTTCACCATTCACCCTTCCAACTCACCCACGCGCACCTGGCGCACCACAACGGACACTGCTGCTCTTGCCGTGGGGATAGTCTTTCACCGCCCAGCCCGTGGCGGTGAGAGCGGCAGAAACACCATATGCAGCACGCCCGGGCCGCAGGCAGGGCCGATTCTCCTAAATGTCACGTGCTATATCGGGGCGGGCAGACTCGGACCTAACTTACATTGAATTACTACATTACCTCCATTCGAGACTGTCCCCATGCGAAGAGGCCATCCACTGGCAATACATCCGACCCTGAGATGTTGTTGGCTGTGATTGGTGGATCTAAGTATTAATATAACCGAGGGCAATCATAATGAGCCGCCACCTACAGTAGTGCTGTAATACCCCTGCCGCCCCAAAACCGTTGTTACTCATCGAATATGGCCAGACAACCGGGAACAGCATAAACGATGGGTGTCGCAGGATTGGTATGTGGTCATATAACCCGGACACCGAGCACGCAATGATCATCACACCACAATAAGGAAAAATAGAATAGGCGGTTACAGCATCGTTCACGTGGTTTTTCTTTCTTTCTTATCCTTTCCGTGCGCGATCACCTTCTAACGAGTATGTTTTTCGCACACTGTTTCACATTCAAACCATAAGTTTGTCTTCGGTGGGTACATCAAACCTTTGTATTCGTGGGAGGTGGGTGAGCATAGAACATATACCGACATCTTTATGGTCCAGAATCGGGAACTTTCTTCTGGCTGCCGCACTGTCTTTCTTTCACTTCTCGATCCTGGAAAAAATATAGTCCTTTGAAGCTCTTGCGTGAGTCAGTACCGCCCTATTCCCATGGTCAGTCAGTTTTGGCCCACTGGCCGTCCACGTCATCGTGTCACCCGCAGCGCTCTTCTGGCTCAGCGTCATCAAATACATCCCTACATTGGAAGAGTTCGAGAGCTGCAAGCGACGTAGGATTTCATCCCAAGAACGATGGATCCGAATTCGATGTTGTTTGAAAAATCGATTGATTTGCTGGTGACATCCGTTTGGCCCAGTGATGATAAGAGAGGCGGATAGTTGGCATCTGGTGCGGTACACTTCAAAGTTCTCCCTGTGTCTCATGGTATTGCATTCACGCTGCGTGTCTAGCCACCACTCAGGCTGTGGCCGGTTGTTCCGAGTCCCAGTGAAATCTGTGTATAGTCTATGGCTTCACACGCTCCGCCTTCTCCCCTTTTCTATCCTTAACCTCGCCCGTCCTGATTCAATGGTGGGACATTCGAGTAGAATGTCTCGTCCTTTTCAATTTCGGCGCCATGATCGTCGGAAAGTTCGGTCGCTCAAGTTGTGATCAACGTCTACTTGAGATACCACCGTTGCTGTTGCGGGTAGGCATGGGACCGTTGCAGAGTCCGTCGAAAGGGATGCGATCGCCGGCGCGAAGGGACAATAGACTATCGACCGTAATCAGTAATGTTCACGGAAGTCGCCATCACAGCTGATACGTGCCATGCGGCTGCCCAGGCACGCGGAAGCAAGGGTAGGGCCATCAGCGGCATTTCTAGTTAGTCATTGTATGGCTTTTCACTCCGGCAAGTGGATGGGCATGCGAGAACGAATGAAATTGCTCTTCGCGCCACTTCCGGTGATCTAAGTCCTCCTAGATACCGGTGACCGTCGATCTTGTTTTGAAATTCGAGGTCACAAGCGCTTATCATATTTTACACGTGTACCCACATTGATGAGCGCAGTACTAGTATCGTCATGGGAAAATTCTATTTTGCTCGCCCTGCTACATCTGCCAGTGCTCACGAAGCGGTGTGCATGTATCCCCAGCCGTCGGATCTTGACCAGCTTAGCAATGCGGAAATCTCGAGCTCAGCAGGAATGCCTCGGGGCCCAAACTATACCCAGAGGCCGGTGTCATCAGCTGACGCCCAGCACCGTCGCAAAGGCTTTCCAAGACTTGGCCGAAGGCGCTGTAGACTCGCCAGAAGCGAACGCGCTCGACCTCCTGTTCGCACAGACGACTATCCCCGTCCCACGCGTCCGCCGCGTGGTGAAACGCCAATGGGACCTCTTGATCACCATGGACTACACCCCAGGTTCAACTCTAGCTCACATTCGAGGGCGTGTCCTGCCACTCGCGCTGTGCCAGTGGTTACGTGTCAAGTGCCGATACCTCACCATTATGTCATCGGTTAGCTACAAGCTCGCCTGTCTCGCCCTCGCCTCCTGCTCCCTGACCCTCCTGCGTTCCCAGCCCTATTCCAACGTTTAACCAACTCTTTCGACGTGGCGGAAAATCCAAGTGGCTTTTAAATTGCGCTGCTATATCCCGGACCGTCAGTTCCGTCGCCTGAAAGTGTCACTGGCACGACGCCTGGTCCACTGAGCGCGCAAGGAGCACGAATATGTGAATCCCCCATCTTTGGTCAAGTCCAATCTCATCGCGGTCCATTCACCTCGTACTCTGATCTCTCAGCGTTTTTCAACGAGCGCCACCAGGCGGCAATGAACGACGAGAGATTACCTCGAGATGACTTCTCGAGGAACGATTTATTCGACAATTCCCAAACCGCTCGTTCTCACACATCAGGATTTCAACCTTAGAAACGGCATCGTAGGCGAAGGTGGTCGCTTTTGGGACGTTACTGGGGATGGGCAGGATATCATCCGCCTTGGTTTGGGTACGTGGCAAAGAATGAAGAGATGATCAGTGGAACGAACAACGAGTTTTGGAAGGCGTTGGTCCCTTTCATTTGTGGACCGTATTTCATGCAGGAAAGGTGGCTGTTGAGGATGTCACAGGGATTGTACTTTACTCGAACGAATGCGACACTGCCAGTGATACGTCCTGACTGGATAAGATTCTCACTTGCACTTCAAGTTGTCACGGCCCTAGTACGAATTCCATAGTACAACGGTTTGGCTTCTCCCTATCTGATCGGCTATTGTAGTGTGGTACTCAATGGTAGAACTTGGCATCGGGTTCGTCGGGCACCCAAAACCTGTGATCAGCGGGAACCTTCAAGTAAGGAATGTTCGCTTCTGGTGGAAGGTTTGTATGAAACTGAGGAATTATGAAATGGAGAGATAATGTGTATGCGATGCATCAGATGAGGGTACCGGGGCTCCTGTCGCTCCGATTCTACTGATGGAGATGTGGTAACCTGAGTGTACGGTACTTCATCCATCAGACCACACGATCAGGAGCATTGGCTGACCTGACCCTGATGTTGATGCATGATCCGTTCTTAATTATTCAAGATAGACTTGGATCAGTTGGCTGTGCAACACCGTAAGCTTTTAATTGTTGTTTGTAAGCTTAGCCCAAGCAATGTGACTGCCAGTGGATTTGAATTTTGTGACTAAAGTTTCATCGTTATTTCGACTATCAGCCGCTGTCTGGGTAACGTTTGCGCATGTTGAATGATGAGGCTGTTGGATAGAGTCGCCAGCGAGACCGAGCCTGTACTCTTATGATATTTCCACCACATATAAGTATCCATTTGCGTAGCCAACTCCGAGTCCCTCGCTCATAAACTGGCAAAAATGTGCTTATCTGTCCAAAAATGCTTGGAAACTCCTAAAAGTGACGAGAGCCGTTGATCTGAACATAAAGAAGCATGAATACATGATCTATTGATGGCACAAAGTGATCGCAATAGCTCCTAGCTTCTGAGCTCAGGGAAATGATCAATGAAGAAGTAGTCGTCGTCGTGATTGGGGTCAGTACACTTCTGTATCACAACGTGATTGATGGGAACGCGTGGTCATGGAGCGGATTGATTGATAATGAAAATAATGGATGGCAACTCTCTCAGCAAGTTATGAATAGAAATCCGGACAACGTGGAAGCCCAACGATAAAAACGTTCATCCATTGAAGATGGCGTCATCATCGCTCGGACCGGCTGGACCCGGTCCCGCAATCAGGTTACTACGTGGCAGATGCATGGCCAATTCAATTCAACCTCGCTCACACGATCCATAACGGCGTTTTTGACTTGAGTATGTTGAGCGCTGCTACATGACATGCATGTCAATTCTGGATGGAAGCTTCCAATTCAAGTTCAATTGAACGAACATCGATGAAACCCTGAGTACGGAGCAGAAAGGAACGCATCATATGTACCTAGAAATCGTTCGTGGAATCGCGTTCCTTGCGAGTGATAAATGCACCCTGCACGAGGTGGACGGGTTCATCCTTTTCAAGGTTTTCTGATGCGAGAAGGCGCACCACCGTTTCCCGTGCGAAACCGGCTTATCGTTTTCTGCGATGTTCCCACTGTCGTGAGGGGGCCAGTCTTTGCCTCGTCGACCGGTTATGCTGCACTCTGCCCGCGGTTGAAGGGCTCGAGGATAAAATCCTGGAGTGCGAGGCGTAACGGTCGTGCTCCTCGTCGTAACGTCACTCAGGGGAGCGACATCTTTGGCGATGCAAGAATTTGCTCGAAGAGATGAGACGAAGAACAGGAAAACTTGAATACATGGAGGGCTTGCGGGAGGTCGTTGTTCCAAAGTTGCTATTATTTTCTTTCCCACCGGTGTTGCGGTTTTGACTCAAGGAAGTCCCGCCGTCGATCAGTAAAGCCGCCTACTGGCACTTTCAGCTAAAGAATGGCATTTTTTTTTCGTTTCCACCAAGTTTCTTTGGTTACTATTTCGCAAAACAAAGGCTACATTTCCTGATGTAGTCGGTGAATCTATCTAACTTGCATCCGCTGACTCGCTCCGCCTTCCAGGTCCTGCCCATCATCCTGTCTCGGCATATTTCAGATACTTGTCAGGGTTTTGGAAGTGCAGTTTGAACCCATGAGCCTGTAGCTTCTTCCGCATCGTCATCCCGATGGCGCCTTCTTCGTCCTCATTAAACTTGGCCCTTCCCCAGTCTTGCTCCGACTCGTTCCCTCGGAATCTACATAGACCAAAGTCGATCATGTAGACTTGGAATTTGCCCCCATTTTCGGTAATCATGATATTACCGGGGCGTACGTCCCGGTTCAAAATATTATGGCTGTCGAGTATGCGAACGATTCCAAGCGCTTGGTCGACGAGACCTTGCCATGCAGTGTTAGGAGCGTGTTTATCCATATCTGACATGCTGAACCCGTGGATGTATTCGAGTAAGACTCCCTTGATGTGGAAATGGTCCGAGTCTTTGGCATTCGGTGGTGTAAGCTTGAGCTCCACGGAGGCGAGAAGATGGGGAATCTGGTGGCCCTGATAGCTGCTTAGTGCGGCGTAGGTGGCCGTTTCAGCCTGGAAGCACTTGAACAGTTCGTCGCCCAGGTAAGCTTCATTCTGAGCGGCGTTCCAGCGCTCTCCCGTGGAATCTAGGTAGCCCGGAATACTATGAAGGTCGTGGAGAAATCCGTTGATTGCACCGCTCTCGACATCGCGGATGTAGGCCTCTTCAATTTGCTTTGTCCAATGGCCGAGGCCATTGTCCTCTCGATGCTGTTCGGCAAAGCGACGATCAAAGAGCTTGAGAAAGGCCGTTTTTGGCTGTTGGCCTCCGGCCTGAATGTCGACGATCATAGCGCAGGAGAGTGTTCGCGGAGTAATAAGTTGGCGAACATGCACGTGGATTTGGGATCCTTTGGCTGGGCCGATGACGTCGAGAGTCAATTGTTGGTTGACGTGGTAATCCTCAAAGGGAGAGTGCTGAGCAGGCTGGGAGGGGGTTATCTTAGCAGGCTGTGACGGAGGTTTCTGAGCAGGCTTGGGAGTGGGCTGAGGTTTCTGAGCGGGCTTGGGAGTGGGCTGAGGTTTCTGAGCAGGCTTGGGAGTGTGCTGAGGATTCTTAGCAGGCTGGGGAGTGTGCTGAGCAGGATGGGAAGGCATCGTTTCGATAAGGCAAGGTAGGAGTGAGTGTGAGTGAGAAGGGAATTGAGCAGACTACCGATTCCTTTTTTATTATTATCTGCATTTATATCCCGCTACAGACGCAGTCCCCGGGTACGATGGTACAGGATTGGATCAGGCGGACGTGAGCAGGTATTGTGGCTGGACGGTACAAAGTGATCGTTCTACGTATGCGGGGTTTCTGGGGTTTCTGGGGCTGTGGCGTGTGGCGTCAGGTAGCCCGGGTCCCAAATTTGTCTTGGCGCCATAAAAGCGGGGGTTAACTTAAAGAAGCGAGCGCCCATGGCCCCGCCTCCCTGGGCTGTACGCAGGAGGGCGGGCGTCGCGGTCAACGGAGCGCAGGAATTCGTGTCGGACTTCGGGGAAGTAAGTGATGATATGTTCAACTTTTGCCACATACAGTATCAGGTCCGACACACCTCGTCACATGAAGTATCCATAGGCCATCTGCCGGTCCAAATCCTTCTGGGACTTGATGGGTGCCGCAAGTGCGGTTCGCAAGGGGTTTAGGCAGGTACTCCGAGTTCAAGGGCAAACCCGTCGGTGCGTCTTCTCCGTGCCATGACCCAAGTGGGAAGCTACCTCCGGGCGTGGGAAGATGTCAGGCTCCCGGGCTCTCCGAGTCGACATTGATCATGATGGAAGCGAAAAGTTGTAAGTACTCAATTACGATTGTTCTAGCAGCACTACGGTTTTGAGAATCGCCGTGTCTGACCGTATTATTCGCATCTTCGCATCGTATGATTGAGCAGCAAGGCTTTCAATTACAGCATTACTGTAGGTTGTGGCCCATCGCCACACATTAATAATTGGGCGCATGTATATTTCGGTGTTTATCTGATTGGTACTAAGAACAGCTCAGGGTCAAATGTGTTGAATGGCCTCTCGTATTCATGGACAGTCAGAAAAATTCAGTTTCGCATCGCAATCACTGGCGGTCGATTCATCATGACCATGACCCCGTGACTGAGCACAAGGTCAACAAGTTGCTGACCATCACGCCTGACTGACCCTGACGCTGATGCGTGATACGTATATAAAATAGGCTTGGCCCGTGCTGTGTTGCTCGCATGCAAGGTTTGTGCGGGCGATATCCGACCGTGCCTCGCAGGAACCATCAAAAGCTCACGTGAATTCTTTTCCCAGTACGGGACGTCCGAATAGTCCATTCAGGAGTTTCCTCAGTTTGCAATGATTGTAAATCGATCTCGTTTCTCGCCGCACCGGAATGGAACTTTTCGAAATGTCTGCCTTTTGTTGGCTTACTGAAGTATGTCTTCTGACGACATGAGTGGGTATATTTTCCCTACTGCGATTCAAGTTCATCCATTTCCCTTAATCCTTTTTCTGAATACGCAAGCCACACGAATTTGCACACAAGCACACTACAATATCAAATGCTCAGTTTCACCAAGGACAATGCCCTATGCCAGTCTGCACGGAATAGGAGCAGAACCCACTGGCAGCAAAATTCGTCGTCAGCCTCGGCAGTAGCACCAATCTCATCCGATGGAGATATTGGCCTCAAATCACCGCCTCCGGCAGAGCTGGAAGAGGAATCCCCAACGGCGTTACTAGATTATTGCCACTGTTGCTGCCGCTGACGCCGTATAAGAGCGATGACCGATAGAGACTCCCGTTCACTGCTTTCCTTCTCCATCAGCATGTCCATCCACACACATCTCCACTTACGGAAGGGCAAAAGAGACACCACAGGAAGACATGAGACTCCCGAGACGACGGTTAATGATAAAATACGTGCCGAAATGAATGCGGGCCATCGCTTTGGAAGTTTTGCGGGCGAACGACCTCAGAATTTTGTCAAGTGGTAGGTAATGCTTCCCTCAAGATTAGCATCCTCTTAGAGTGCTTCAGGCACATAAAGGGCCACGACTATTTCTATGCGCTATCCGAGATGCTTGAAAGCGCAAGGGAGTGCATCTTTATACAGGTATAGGTCATTCCTCGTGTTTTCCTTCATGTGTGACCCCCTTTTGAGGACTGGTGGTTGAGTCCCGAGCTCTACCTACGCCGTCCGCCCGCGAAAAATGCAGAGTGGCGCCTCGATAGGATCCTCAAGCGCAAGGCAGAGCAAGGGGTGAAAATATGTGTTGCGGTTTATCAGGAGGTATGCATTGACTACCGCCTCTGTGATAACTTATCAGCTTTTGCGCCACCCAAAGGTTGATCCATTGATGACGATGAACTCGACCCACACCAAGGTAAGAGGGCTGACCACACACACACACCTGATCGTGCACTTATTTTTAGAGAGCCCTCGAAGCCTTGCATCCCAACATTGCATGTATGCGCCACCCAAACCATATTGGGACTAAAGGTGGGGATTTATTTTTCAGCCCAGTAGTTGGCGTATTTATCAATGATTAGATGTTGTCAAGTATTGGTCTCACCACGAGAAAGTTGTTGTAGTTGACAACCATCGCGCTTGCATTGGCGGGCTCGATATTTGTTTTGGCCGTTGGGACACCCAGAATCAGCCGCTTGCCGATGCACATCCGACAGATTTCTCACGCACTATATTCCCAGGCCAAGATTTCAATAACGACCGTATCACGGATTATCACAACGTCAGTGACTATGTAAACGAAAACATCTCCGTATTGGAGAGCCCTCGCATGCCGTGGCAGGACGTACGCCGGTTTTCTGTTCTTTCGTTCCAAATCCGGTCCTGGTTCACTTGTAATACTACTAGGTACACATGACAATCGATGGGCCCGTTGTCCTTGACATTGTGCAGCACTTTATTGAGCGGTGGAACTGGATCAAGCGCGTCAAGGTGTGCCACGCTCCACGAAATACAGCAACCTTATTATAACTTATCTACGCAACCCGCTAGTATAAAGATGACAAGTTCGTCTTAGTCCTTTTTGGAACACCGCCCTTGTTGATTACCTCATTCAAGGCGCTACAACTGGCTTGCGTTCCCAAACGATGTCGTAGCCGCTCCAAGTGAAGCAGTCGTGAGCCATCCACACTACGAACAATCATGACACCGTTGATCAGCATTCCAAATAGCGCTTCAACAGCCTCTTCAAGGACGGGGCTAACGAAAAAGATCCCAATGGCTCAAGGTTGCCTTCTGGGACATGCCATGCGCAGGTCGTTCGGAGTGTCGGCGCATGGAGCCTTGGCATATCAACGGAACATAGCATTCAGAACGCCTGTGAGAAGAACGGATTGTACCAAAACGCAGGGCGGCTGATCATAGATGGTGACAGATATCCAGATGATTCGGGAAGCCGAGCACTTCATTTACATTGGTACGTTGTACCCAGTTTGACATCATGAATGAGCAGTCCTAACAATGCACCTCGCAGAGAACCAGTTCTTGTACGCTAGACTATTCCTCTGATTTACCAAAGTAAACCTGATTTTCGCCTCGAGTATATCGAACACAAAAGAGACGGGACCCGTGAAGAATCAGATTGCCTCTGCGCTTGTAGAGCGCATCCTTCGTGCTGCAAAGTCTCGGAAGAAGTTCAAAGTGAGCAGTTCTGTTCTTGTTCAAAGTGTGCCTAACGCGCTTTTTATAGGTCATTGTGGTTCTGCCGGAACTTCCGGATAATGCAGGTGATGTGAAGAATGTAACTACACTCAAGACCATCATTGCCGCTCAGTACCGCACTATCAATCGCGGTGGAAGTAGTATATATGAGGAGATCCGTCGAGCGGGATTCGAACCGTGAGCACGTGGCTCTTTCTCTGTACATGCCATCTGACAGAGTGTACCTCAAGCACTGACTACATCCGGTTCTATAATCTACGCGTATACGATCGGATCCCTGCTCCCATGAGTGCGTGCTCATGGTGTCTATTGATCATTCTTCTCATTTGTGGGTCAAAGACACGCTCATCGCTCCGACGGAGACAAAGTCGGGCGTCAAGTTCGGCCAAGCGCAAGCAGCACTCGCGCGTCAGTGGGTCTACGACTCGGTGGATGGGGAGCACATGCCAACTGAAGTCACGATCAAGATCCCGTCCGAAGGGCTCTCCCTCACCGAAAAGACAGCGGTGAAGACAGAAAAGTACCGAATTCCCGCCTCGCACGACGAAGCAGTCGCTATAATCGAGAAGTTCGAACATGGTGCAAGTGCCCTCGGCGGGACCAAATATGCCGCAGTTTCTGCTACGGTTGGCCAACATGCGTTACAAGTCGAGACGAGGCTTGCGGATGAGCAGTGGTTTGGAACCAAGGAAGAAGAGCTTGACGCGTACGTTATTTGTCTAACACTGCGAAGACCTGCGCCTAATTTTACGTCCTTGCCAGATACGTTTCTGAGCTGGCGTATATCCATAGTAAGGTCATGATTGTTGACGATCGCCGTGTTATCGTAAGCACGTCTCCAGTCTTACCGTGCAGCCACTGTCTGATCTTGTCGTAACTCAGATGGGTTCAGCTAACCTGAATGACCGTAGTCAGAGGGTACGCAATACAGAAATTGCAGATTAAAATCGACTTTTGTATTCATATACTGACCACAGGGTGACCGTGACTCTGAGATTGCACTGGTCGTCGAGGATGAAGACAAGATTCCAAGTATGATGGACGGGCAGCCGTACACGGCAGCCCGGTTCGCAGCCTCCCTACGACGCAAGCTCTTCCGTGGTGCGTGTATAAATGTAGTACAAACTAAGTTATGCTCACATAGACATACGCGGCCCGCAGCGCACCTCGGCTTGATTCGTCCGATCAACATGCTCGAAGATCAGGTTACCTCCTTCATGCGTCCAGCTCCGGTTCCAAATGACGACGAGACGGGTCTCAAGGAGGACTTGAGGGTTGCAGACCCGTTGTCCGATGATTTCTTGAATCTGTGGAACACGACGGCGCGAGTGAATCGTGAGGTGTTTACGGAGGTCTTTCGCCCGGTGCCCTGTAACCTCGTGCGCAACTGGGAGGCTTATAATGTGAGTATCTGTCATCGCGCCGGTCCTGTGCCCTGTGCCCTGTTTAACACCGTGCAGTCATATAAGCCGAAAGTCAAAGTAGGGCACGTTGTTCCTGGGGTGTCAGTAGACCACGTGAAAGAGAGACTTTCGCTTGTGCGAGGATCGCTTGTCGAAGCCCAAATCGTTTGTTGCTTTTATCCGCTTCCCTTTGCACACCCTTGTCCTGACTTTTAAACATAACAGGACTTTTTGATCGATCAGACAGACTTTGCGGAGGGAATCAAGTGGAGTGGGACCGATCCTTTACTTCCGATATATATCTGAACAAGTAGTAGTATCTGCCTAGTGGGGAATTGCATTGAGTGAACATCTGCTATCGTCTGCTATCGATATCCGATAGCCTGCTATTTTTAAGGTGCTTTGTCGGGCCGTCAAAAACAAGCACGTGCGGCTTGTGTGTGTAAATCACGAGGACGTTGGCATTGGAGTGGAGAACAGAGGGTAGACTCGACGAGCAAGGTAGCAGGACAAGCCCGCCAACCTGCAAGACAATTCACAAGCAGCGTGACTGAGACACTTCCATGCCAGAAGCATTCGGAAAAATGGAATCAGCGACTCTAGATCTAGAGGCCTTGGCTGTCATCCATTAGCTTCAACCCTCGTTACCTGAACGTGATACTTGTTGAATGGTTCGAAAGGTGCCTGTGAGCTGTGATAACTTTCTTGCATATACTCAACTGCCCTTTTCCCGATTCACCGGAGAAGATGTCAGGCTCCGGGCTGCTCGGCTTGGAGACACACTTGTACCGTGATCATGACAGAAGTGGAAAGTGGTAGTAAGGACTCAATTGTGATTGTTCTTAGCTGCATGGCCTCTCAGGTCAAGAACAACAGCACGGGTCTTAGGAATCGCCGTGTCTGACTCCATTAGGACGATCAATTACAGCATTACTGTAGGTTGTGGCCCATCGCGGCGTTACCTCACTGCACATTATCTATTGAGCGCAGGTACACACCAAGTGTTTCTTTCTAGCCAATTGGAGCTAAAGAACAGCTCAGGGTCAATTGTGTTGAATGGCCTCTCGATTTCATCTACAGATAGTTTCGCATCGCATCGATCCCATCATGACCTTGATCCCGTGACTGCCAGTGATGTTCAAGTTGGCTGGGCGACGGTCCGGGCACATCACTTTTGTATTACTCATTGTGAACACAGGACATGCCAATGCGCTTCTTATTGCCATTTGGAAACACAAAATCACGTTTTTACGATTAACGCTCGCTGAACACAGGAATATTGCCAATTGGAGTACAGGAACAACTCAGGGTCATAACGTTTGCGCCGCCTCTTATATCCATAGACGGTGAACTATTAGAGAGCGGTATAGACTCCCATCGCAATCATCTGTGATCTCGCAGCGCTGGCAGAGACAGGCACGGTAGTACGGCTAGTAGATGGGCGGCACAAACGCCCCTACGGTATTGATTTATGTGCGCGCAGGAATCCTGTAGCCAATTGGGGTCTGTTGCACAGTGTTCTCAAGTGATGGAAGGGACGGCCAATAGATTGGCCCGACTCTGGATACGGTTTCATACGACAAAGTGGGTCATGATATGGTCGCTCGCTACATTTCCGAGTCTTGGGACATATAGGTTTGCTCATAAAAAAATCTATATAAATCCCCCAGGTTTTGCTTCAGTTCCAGCATCCCACTGAACTGTACGTCCACACAACCATCTCATTAGCACCAAAGCGACGCGCTCACCCTTCCTCCTCCAGATTATCTCAACCAAACCAAACACAACCAGTTTTTTTTAAACGTTTGAATTTGTTTTGACCAGTCGTCTAACAATGGTGAGTTAGATCCCCCATGCATGCCCACGTGGTAGCACCGGGTCTCCGTAGTTCGACACGTTGGGCTAATTCATTGTATACAGCCCAAGCACTCAGCCCCCCATCACTCGGAGCCCCACCACTCGGAGCCTCATCACTCTGAGCCCCACCACTCGGCGCCTCACCACTCGGACGAGTCGTTGCCGTTGCCTCCCCACTCTGAGCCCCACCACTCGGAGCCTCATCACTCTGAGCCTCACCACTCTGAGCCCCACCACTCGGAGCCTCATCACTCGGAGCCTCACCACTCGGAGCCCCACCACTCGGAGCCTCATCACTCTGAGCCCCACCACTCGGCGCCTCACCACTCGGACGAGTCGTTGCCGTTGCCTCACCACTCGGAGCCTCACCACTCTGAGGCCCGCTTGCCCCACCCCAACTTGAAGCATCTCTCGATCCTCAAGTGGCTCCGCGTCCTCAACCCAGAGAGCCTCATCTTCCAGTGGGTCGCCGACAGTGCCTGGCACGCTGTCAAAGGCGGAGCCAGCAATCCCGATGGCTTCTTGATGGAAATAATGCAGTCCGCTGCTGATCATCAGTTCCACTTCAGGATTACCGAACACGGCAACCCCATCAAGGCCTCCGAGCTCACGTTCAAGGAAGCTCCCAAGTTTGCCAAGATCCTCGAGGAACTTATCGTTCATCTCAAGTGATTTTGCAGTAGTAAAAACTCTTTTAAGTTGGCGATTACTTGTTACATCGGCCCCCACCGTTTATCTCCAAGTTGCGACATTTTCTTGGTAGTAGATGGTTTGTCTACAGGGCCTGTTCTGTCAATTAGATGTACGCCTTCCCGTTTTGTTTTGTCCGTTTGAATGTGTCAGGATTGTGTCAGGATTCTAGGTAGTGATTCTCTGTGTTCACGTAGGAGTACACTGCTTGGATGTTACAATGACAATATGAGTTTGAGTTTGAAATGTTTATGGTACGAGGACGGTATGTCGGAAAAAATGAGATTACCATATCAGCGGAAATATGCACATATAAGTATCTAAATGTTCATCAGAATTCCGGGAGGGTGATCCAACCGATCTCCTCCATGAATCACACATAACACCTTCTTGGATCAGTAAGTCTGATCACAATGATCTGTTTGACAGGTCTTCATTAGCCTGACAGCATTGATATGCTCCATGAATCACACATAGCACCATTTCGGAACAAACAAATCTGACCACACATGATCTGTTTGACGGGTGATGATATCACGTTATCAGTCTTATCAGTAGTTATCTTACTATCTCGAGGTTATCGCTGGTTTCATAGTTATCGACTTGATTAGCGGTAATCAGCCGAATCAGTGTTATCAGCAATATCTGACTAATCAGTGTTATCAGCAATATCTGACTAATCAGCAGTTATCACATATTATCCCCTCACGTGCACACATTCAGAATGGTCATACAATGATATTCCAAATCATAATACATAGTCTATATGAAAGTATGAATACATGCCATACTGAGCAAACAAAGGGAATGGCATTGTGGCCCCATTCAACCAGGTGACCAGGACGAGGCTCGGACAATGAAGATGGAAATGACTTGCCGGGTTTTGAGCTCTGGTCTTTGTCTGCGGGCTGCTGGTTCCCGATGGCGCTCTTACAATGTCTTTGACCGGGTAATCTAATTCAAACTAGGCTGGTGAGACCGGTCGAATTTGAGAACTGACAGGACTCACCTTCGCTATCGGGGTTCGGATTGTCCCAGCACTGGCATCGTCACCCTTCCACTCCGTAGTTCCTTGTAAACGGCAAATGTATCCCAAAACGTCGTCGGTGACGGTGCCCCGACATTTTGATAGCATCAAGTCGCGCAGACCAAGGACATGGCCAAGACGTTGGGAAACGACCGAGGGGGGTGACAGGAATAAGGTTGCTTGGACCCTGCTGCTAGCCACCTAGAACGAGAACAGAACAAGTGTCAAACTCAGGAATCTGAAACGACGAGTTCACGCAACTCTCAACGAGCTCTGCTCCACCAACTATATCGGCACCAGCCCTTTTGGTTTCTTCTGTGGCCTTCCCTTCAACAACGGCGAGTACCTTATCCTTGGCCTTGGTTTGGGCTTCCTGCGGAGGAAGACACGTCCTCAAGGGATGGCTAAACCCCTTGGCATAGCCATTTTGATGTCGCGTTCGGAGAACCAACTTCAACAGCCTATGTAAAAATGAGTCGAATAGAAATAAGCACACACAAATTCTGAACGCACTCGTACGACGTTAATCAGTGCATCTTGTCTATCAAATCTTCGGGTGCCTCATCCGGTACCGGCTCCTTGAAGCGCACCGTCCTGGTCTCGACTCGGGCTGGCGGTCGCGGAGGTGGGGCAGGTTCGAGAGGCCGGGAAGCCTCCCTAAATTGATAGTTTGACGGCTCCCGGTCTCGTTCAGAGGCTCGCCAGTCGCGTTCAGGTTCCCGTGGATCACGAGCGTCCCAGGGACTCGGGATGTGGTCCGGAACGTCGGCGCGAGAAGCGTGAGCGTGGGGGGTTAATTGATCTTCCCATAGAGGGAAGGGGGCTGGAGTGGAATCGAGAAAACAGCTCTGCGGTGTCGAAGACTTCGGCAAGTTCGAATGATTCTCCGGCTCGCCGCTGAGGCTGTAGCGTGATAAGCCTGGATGTCATGAGGTCTCTGTCTTCAGGGTGGAAACCATACCAGAAAGCCTGATCCCTTTCTTCCTCTGTGAGACGGTGGCTGTCCAGCAAGGACTTGGTCAGGAAGTTGAAGTGCCGATAGTATCGGAGCACGTTCAACTCGTCCCGAATGCGTGCTTGAGAATGTTGCCGGATGCACTCGTAGAGGCGTTGTTTCGAGTACCGATTACGAGGGTTGAGGTCAGGGTAGGCGGTCTGTAGGGAGAGGCGGAAGTCCGTCCAGTTGACATCCACAAGTGTCATTTTCTCTGCATCGTAGATGCTCGGCTGTACTAATACGGTGAGAAATGGTGGAGAAAAAGGAATTGAAACAAGGCAGGACGAAAGGAGGACGAGAATGGGCGCGCTTGGTGTAAACCCGCACGTGGGCGAGCGAAATGAAGACAAGGTGCGGAGCGCACTTTCAGACACCTATGAGGGGGGATAAGAGGGATTAAAACGAGAGGAATGAACCTGAGTACAAGCTTTGAAGCTCTCTGCACAATCACTGCAGTATCATGATGGGGGTCAGATGGCTAGGAGGAAAATGAGCGGGGATGCAAATTCACTTACCATGATTGGGTTTATATGTCATCAGCCAGGCGTGCACCCAGGGGGTGTTTTGGAGCCATTAGACAAGGGCGGGAGAAGGGCGCTGTCAGTAGCGCTGTGGCGTCCTCAGAACGCCGCCTCGGTATGTGAAAAACAAAAGCAGGTACAAACAGATCAAAGGTAGAGTCACGAGATTGGTCATGCCCGAGGCACAGATGTCATGGCATGGAAAACAGGAGCGAGGTTGGCCGATGATCCGGGGCATGAAAGACGGCCGAAGAGGGCGATGGAAGTGTAAAACTTGTAGGACAGAATGAGGGAGGAGAAAGGAGGTGGTGCGAGGCAAGCAGGGAAAGGGCAGAAGACGAGTGAAATAAGGCATGTGGGAGGTCCGGGGGTGGGGTGAATTGAGGTCAGCGGTGACGGACTCGGAGTAGTACTAGTGCTATCCCTCCCCCCTCTTTGCAAAGGAAAGCGTTAAGATCGTCGAGTAAGAAGTGCACCCCCTGGATTCTTCCGTTCTTTACAACAGCTCGTCCGATGCCTCTCCCCTCCTTCACAACGCTGCTCGTGCCTTGGGTCTCCCTGCCAGTTTTCCTCATTCCTATCTTACACTCTTCAACCAACGATCTAATATGTCTTTTCGCTTCGTTTCTTCACCCTCATCACCTAGCGACGTGGGCGTCCCTCCTCCGGAAGAGAAGTACACAGGTCATATTCTTGTTAGCGAGTATCACGTTTCGTTTCTTCCGAGAAAATTCCCCCAAATATCCAAGCTCGGCAGTAGGTTAGATAATGGTGGTGGGGACTTTACGCCTTTGCCAACAAAGCTAAGGGTATCAACCAGTGTATCCTTTTCATGGCTGGTATCAGCCTAATGGTGCCCTACTTGACTCGCCCTCAACTTGCTCCTTGGCTGGTAAGTTTCGTTTGAATGTCCTACTATCGGTCCTCATTCACTGGCACCTGTGTTTCCAAAGCTCTCCATACCCACACCTCGCTGCCTATCGAACACCCTCAAATTGTGCATATTTCCCCCAGAGTCATCTACCGCTTCCTCCTTCCAGTCACTTTCTTCCAGTGAAGGTGACGCTGACTTCCCCGCATGGGACATGACGGCAGACCCCCATGTCTCAAAGTTGACAAATTCCCGGCGTTCTGCCTATCAGTATCAACCCTTCGCCGACGACGAAAGTAGCGATTCTGTAAGTGCGCCCGGCATCTCCGATGGTTTCGGCATCCAAGGCACATTTCCTAGCACCGAACGCATTCGCGTGCGTTGGGCAGCTCCGGTACGGAACATCCAAAATGGGATTCGCGAAGGCCGCAGGCGAGTCGGGGTAACGGATGTGCGTGGAGAGATCCTATGCACAGTCTTGGGACGCGGCCGCGACAAGGCTGCTGGAAAAGAAGGCGTGCTGGTACACTTGGATTACAAAGGGACCCGTGAGGGTCTTTTGTATCCGGGCGTTGCTACCCCTCTCGGTATGGATGTAGGACTGGAGGCGAAAGGATGTAACGTGAACTGGGCGACGGTTACCGAGTTCTGGGTGGGATGTTACTGGCGACCCTGGATATACTGGGCATGACATAAGTGGCGTGGAACACCGTAACCCGTGCATTGAAAAGCAAGCAGCCTACTAGGACGTCTTCTATCACGCAATCCGAGCTGAGCCTGCCTTTTCCATCCTTATCGATCACCCTGCACATCAGCATCAACGAGTTACTCCCACCCAACAGGAACGTCTTTACATTGTTCATCAAGGGTACAGTTCTAGTCACCTCAAGATTTACGTCGTCCCCCGACGGATCCCCTCACTCATCCGATGCTGACGATGAATCAAGAAGCCAAGGTGTTTCATTCCTGCGATTTCGCGTCCTTGCAGCCGACAAGAACACATCGAGACGACCGCTCGCAACAATATGGATTTACCAACAGATGCTCTGGACGTGTTCCCCTCTTCAGAACTCAAGGGACAATGGATTGAATTAACACGCGGGGCACGTACCCGAATCAGCTCTCAGGGCGGTCGTGTCACTCTCCGCCCGCTCCCGCTTCCACATGCCCTGGTTGCCTTCCCATCCTCGACGCAACGTGGGAACGCTGATCGCCCGATGCTCGCATACGCACATCAGACCTCCATCGCGTCCCATCGTCCTCTGCATTGCGTGAATCGCCGCACACGACTCTCCACTGCCTCGTGTGCCCCTCCTCCCACACGACACCACTGGGGTGTGTGAACGATGCAGATCATCAACCTGTCGAAACGTTGTGGTCGCTACCAAATGGGCAACTGACGTGTGACTGTGGAGATACTTGTACTTGCTAGGTCCACCTAGTATGATGTAATTTTGTGGAGAAATCAAGAGCTGATCAGGAATGATGACCAATGGAGGTAGGAAACGGAGTCCTGATCAGCACAATGACCTCCATCATAACCCCTTCAGGCTGATCTCGAACACCCAACCCGACCAGCCGAGTTATGCTGTCCCCTTGCTGTAGGTTGTAGCCTATCGCGGCGTTACCTCACTGCCCATTAATTGTTGAGCGCAGGTATACATCAAGTGTTTCTTCTAGCTAATTGGAGCTAAAGAACAGCTCAGGGTCAATTGTGTTGAACGGCCTCTCGATTTCATCTACAAACAGATAGTCGGCAAAATCGGACAGTTTCGCATCGCATCGATCCATCATGATCTTGATCCCGTGACTGATTGCAATACGTTCAAGTTGGCTGGGCGACGGCCCGGGCACATCACTCTTTGTATTACTCATTGAACACAGGACATGCCAATGCGCTTCTTATTGCCATTTGGAAACACAAAATCACGTTTTTACGATTAACGCTCGCTGAACACAGGAATATTGCCAATTGGAGTACAGGAACAACTCAGGGTCATAACGTTTGCGCCGCCTCTTATATTCATGGACGGTGAACTATTAGACAGCGGTATCGACTTCCATCGCCATAACCTGTGATCTCATAGCGCTGGCGGGGACAGGCACGGCAGTACAGCTAGTAGATGGGCGGCACAAACGCCCCTGCGGTATTGATTTATGTGCGCGCGCAGGAATCCTATAGCCAATTGGGGTCTGTTGCACAGTGTTCTCAAGTGATGGAAGGGACGGCCAATAGATTGGCCCGACTCTGGATACGGTTTCATACGACAAAGTGGGTCATGATATGGTCGCTCGCTACATTTCCGAGTCTCGAAACATATAGGTTTGCTCATAAAAAAATCTATATAAACCCCCCAGGTTTTGCTTCAGTTCCAGCATCCCACTGAACTGTACGTCCACACAACCATCTCATTAGCACCAAAGCGACGCGCTCACCCTTCCTCTAGATTATCTCAACCAAACCAAACACAACCAGTTTTTTTAAACCTTTGAATTTGTTTTGACCAGTCGTCTAACAATGGTGAGTTAGATCCCCCATGCGTAGCACCGGGTCTCCGTAGTTGGACACGATGGGCTAATTCATTGTATACAGCCCAAGCACTCAGCCCCCCATCACTCGGAGCCCCACCACTCTGAGCCTCATCACTCTGAGCCCCACCATTCGGAGCCCCACCACTCCGAGCCTCATCACTCGGAGCCTCACCACTCCGAGCCTCACCACTCTGAGCCCCACCACTCGGAGCCCCACCACTCGGAGCCCCACCACTCGGAGCCCCACCACTCGGAGCCTCATCACTCTGAGCCCCACCACTCTGGACCCCACTTGCCCCACCCCAACTTGAAGCATCTCTCGATCCTCAAGTGGCTCCGCGTCCTCAACCCAGAGAGCCTCATCTTCCAGTGGGTTGCCGACAGTGCCTGGCACGCTGTCAAAGGCGGAGCCAGCAATCCCGACGGCTTCTTGATGGAAATAATGCAGTCCGCTGCTGATCATCAGTTCCACTTCAGGATTACCGAACACGGCAACCCCATCAAGGCCTCCGAGCTCACGTTCAAGGAAGCTCCCAAGTTTGCCAAGATCCTCGAGGAACTTATCGTTCATCTCAAGTGATTTTTTTGCAGTAATAAAGATCTCTTTTAAGTTGGCGATTACTTGTTACATGGGCCCCCACCGTTTATCTCCAAGTTGCGACATTTTCTTAGTAGTAGATGGTTTGTCTACGGGGCCTGTTCTGTCAATTACATGTACGCCTTCCCGGTTTGTTTTGTTCGTTTGAATGTGTCAGGATTCTAGGTAGTGATTCTCTGTGTTCACGTAGGAGTACACTGCTTGAATGTTACAATGACAATATGGGTTTGAGTTTGAAATGTTTATGGTACGAGGACGTAGAGAAAGCGCGATCTATACCATTCGTTGGCAATCATCGTCTACTAGTAGTACGCGACCAGGCTATCATTCCTCAAGCTCGTCTTCTTCATCCTCACCATCGTCCTGTGCAGACGCAAGCGGAGGACCGGGCCCGCCCGACGTTTGCCCGACGAGGTCATCCATGACAAGGCCAACCGCAGCGTCCACTGCTGCGCGTGACATTTTCAAGTTGGGCATCGCGCGCAGAAGGGGGTGGTGTTTCGGGTCGAGATCGACGACCTCCTCGTCGTCCTCGCTTTCCACATTATTTTTGACCACACGCTGAGAGACATTCTGCCGACTCCCTTCTTTTTCTTCATCTTCATCTTCTTCTTCGTCGTCGTCGTCGTCCTCTTGATCTGCTTCGCTCGCGCTATCGCTATCCCCAGAAGCAGTGGAGCTAGAGGTGCCAGATGGTGATCCACCGTCGCTCGTACTGCTCGCGGTCTCAAAGTCCGAGTCGGAATCCGAGTCTCCTCCCACTACCTTTCCATTTCCCTCACCACCGTCCACCTCTTCCACTCGCTGCGCATCGGTCTCGGACCCAGCCCCAGCCTCAGCAGCGGCATCATCCCGAATCCCAAACGCGTCCCGATGTCTTCGCACCCATTCCAATATCCTTTCCCTCTCCTTCCCATCGATCATCTGAAACTCCGTCTCTTCTCCCTCTTCTTCTTCTCCATCATCTTGTTCTGAGCTGTTCGCCCCGACAGAAGCGCGCCGCGTTAAGACCACCGAGCACGTTCTCCCAGTCGCGGTACGCACGCGCACACCGGCCTCTCCGGGTGCGAGATCCGCGAGCGCCCAAAACTCGGCCGGCCGAGCATCCGTGAGGATACCGGCGTCAAAGAACCAAAGCGAGGTCTCACGAACGCCACGGAACGCCGTGATACCTGCGAGCGGTGCGCCACGCTCGACGCTGGTGAGAACTAGGCCGAGTCGGTCATTATCGTTGGGGGTAATAATGGTGGCGGAGAGGAGTGTGAGGAGTGCTTGGTGTGTGGTGGAAGGACGCAGAGAGGAGGGATAGGATGAGCTTGAGTGAGCCGTTATGCGTGGAGGGGCGCCAGATTCGGGAACTGAACACGCGAGCTCGAACCGCACCGTAGCACCTGCACCAGAATCGGCGCGACTCTTACCTTCCCTGTTGCTGGCGCCACGGGGTGTAGGCGGTGGAGGTTTGTCCCCCGCAAGGAGCAGTAGTGTCCATTGCAGTGTGCCTGACGAACGAGCGCGCGTCGGGAGGAGAAAAGCGCGCGTGAGCGCGGAACGTTCGCAGCGTGTTACGGATGCGCCAGTACCACCGTGTGCGAGGCGGAGCGTGCGCGCGTGGAACGTGATGTCCACTTTATGCCTCACGGGCGCAGTAGCGGATAACGCGTGTACCGTCAACTGTGGCAAGTCAGTCGCGTCCTCCCCATCCTCATCATCTTTTCCTCCTCCTTTCTGGCTGTCCTGTTTGGGCTTTTTGTGAAGGGTTGAGGACGACGTCGACGGGCGTTGTTGGGGAGAGGAAGAGCGACGGCGTTTAGTGAGGTGTGAAGAAGTGGTGGGTGTATGCAGAGCGTGCAAAGCTCGCTGGACAGAGGGTTGGATCTCAGGCCACGCATCGCGGAGGTGTGAGGCGTCGTCGGGTCGGGCAGGACCGCCGGTAGCGAGGCGAAGAGCGGCGTCTAAGAATTTTTGATATCCGTGTGTTGCTATCTCCGGTGGAAGCGAGTGATGTGGGATGACAGAGAGGAGTGCGTCCAAGTATTCGTTGGTCGACATGACTGTCCACCTTTGACCGTCCCTCGACTCTCTCCTCTGCCCTTGTCGCAGTCAGATCACGTGTTCACTGAAATTAGGTACAATTGGCGGTGAAAATGAATAATGAACAAACAACTCTCACCCGCCTCCTCACCTGTTGTGCCAGCGTGACCCGTGCCAGCCCATCACAGCTGGACCATCTTCTGTCAGCGCCCACCTTGACTTGACCAAGGACACCGCCACTGCCGTGGGAAAGGTCCAAGAGGCCTACACTGCTAATCGCATCCACGTCATTGCCCACCACCTCTACCATAAATTTATCCTCTCCTCATGGAAAGGCTCGGCCTACGTAAGCAGTTCCAAATCGTGATTGTTGTGTTATTGATCTGGTCGCAACCTTGCCAATTAATAGCGCTCAAGAGCAATAGACGACACTCGCCTATCCATATCCTCAACGACGATGTGCTTCTCAATATATTTCATCTCTATCAGCTAGCCTATCCAGAAGAATATAACGATGGAACTATTGCTTGGTCCCACCAACGTTGGTGGTACAGGCTGGCACATGTTTGTCGACTGTGGCGAAATATTATTCTTGGATCACCATCCCGGCTCGACCTTCATCTGTTCTGCACCAATGGTGTACCTGTAGCGGACATGCTCGCAAATTCGCCACCTCTACCACTCACCATCTATTATACTGATTTGAAGATGACAGCAGACGATGAAACGGGTATATTGCTCGCTCTTTCGCACCGTGATCGCGTGCGTCGCGTTGACCTTTGGATGCTCCCAAATTTGGGGAAGTTCGTCATGGTTATGGATGATCAATTCCCCATTCTGGAGCGGATGTATATCAATTCTAGGACCGAAGTGGTTCTTCCTGTAACGTTTCAAGCCCCCAATCTACGCCATTTCAGACTGATGACAGCTTACCTTCCAATTGGATCGCCCATACTCACAACTACTACCGCGGGACTTGTCACTCTCTCGCTTCTTGATATCCCGGCATCCGCTTATTTCCCTCCAAGTTATGTGCTTACCTGGCTTTCATTTATGCTCCAGCTCGAGATACTGTTCATTGGATTTCAATCCCCTATCTCCAACCGTGATATTGAAAGGCAGTTGTACCATGCCCCGGCTATGACCACACTTCCCAACCTACACCGCTTTGTGCTGCAAGGTACGGCCAGATATTTGGAGGGCCTTGTTTCTCATATTAGCGTCCCTTCCCTCACCATCCTTCGTGTCCATCTTTAAAATCAACTCTCCTTTACTTTTCCACACCTCTTGCAGTTCATGCAAACATCCGAGAACCTCACATTTAGCGCTGTCCAGGTAACTTTCGGTGCGCTTTCTGTTTCCTTACATTCGGTCCCTTGGCAGTGGGACACTCCTTTGATGCTGGAGATCAGCGGCAGACATCTCGACTGGCAGGTTGCGTCTGCGGTGCAATGCTTTGGTACACTTTCACCCATACTTTCTGTTGTCGAGCAAGTAGTATTTTGCTACGAAGAGCACAACCAATCATCTGAATGGCACAACGATGTCGATCGAAGACAGTGGCGTGAACTTCTTAGGCCGTTCACCAACGTGAAGATTATTCATGTACAAGATGATCTCATCAGCAAAATCTTCCGTTCTTTGCCATCTGATGATGGAGAGCCACCACTGGAGCTCCTTCCGAACCTTGAGGAGGTTGGATATTCCGGAGAAGGCGATGCTCGGGACGCATTTACCACATTTCTCAATGAACGACAAGTATCGGGTCATCCCGTGAGCCTGCGCTTGGTGGATCATTGGATATTCGATATACCTAGGGAACCATAGCGTGTGGACCGCAGCAATTGGTGGATCGATGTAAGTCTCAACGCAATAACCCATATCCTAATTGCGCTCACACCGTAACACCCACCTACTCTCCTTTTCATGATGACCACTAGATTTTAGTCAACATTGGCGTATGCATTCTTGATGACTACTATCACACACCCTTCCTCAGATTCTCAAAGTCTAATTCGTCTCTCCATACATGTTGCATCGTTTCGAGCACCGTGTCATTTCCTTGTGATGTATTTACGTACATTCGTACGACTGTTTATGTTTATGCCTTACCACTTATCAAGCAGTCAAAGTCTTGCGATCTCGTGACGTACTGACTTAGTCATCTGGAGTTCTTCTGTTCTCGATGCCCTTGCGCGTCTTCTTTTTTTGTTGGCATGCTTCTGCCGAATCAGAATCATATGGGACCAAAGGGGAGAGTTTGAGATTATCGGCTATTAGCCAACACCCGCGACGAGTCTACGTGTCTATCCCCTGACCAAGCCGGCTATGGTCTTCCATGGGATAGCCATGTCTCCAATGTCGTATGTTGCCGCACCTCTCGCTCTCTCTCTCTCTCTCATTTTTTTCCCTTCCCCGACCTTAGTCATCCTTACAGGTATCACATTGCTCTCTTCTATTTAGACCCAGTGCACTTTTAAACCGATTTACATGGATTCTATGTCCATCATTCCGACTACGTTCCTTATGAACCCGTCCCTACGCTGACCCAGCCCATTGCATGCAGTGCCTGTCGCGCAGCCTCCTCTTTCGCTTGCTGCTTATTTTTTCCAGTTCCCGTACCTCTCGTTATTCCTTCCACTACAAGACATAACCCCCTCAGCATCCGGGGCTCACCCCAAGAACAATTCTAAGCCGCACTCACCGAGACAGTCGACAGTCCATATGAGAGCGTGGTCCGGTCCCGATTGCAAAGCATTCCATTTAATTTTTTGGCTGCGTTGCGCAGCCGTTTGATTGAATAGTGAGAGAAACGCCGACTTTGTTGTCACAGCAGGCAACAGCGTGTCATGTGGAACAGGCGGTGGGGGTGACACAGGTGGGGGTGGATTACCCATTTCATGATACGGGGTCTCGGATGTCAATGAATCGGGATTTTGGTCTACCAAAAAGCGGATCCAAGCCTGGACGCTCGGGTAACCTTGTTCTACGTACAAGGCACCTACGTAGGCGTTGAATAGGCGAATGGTTTCCTGTCCATCCTCGTGTCAGTACAAAGCCGATAACTGATCTCAAGCCACAACTCAACCCTAGCAGTTAGCAGCTCTCCGCGAAGGTCTGGGGGGCATGTGAACTTTTCCCGCATCTCGTACTGTGTCACCCATTGTTCATAGGCATCTTCGGACAATGAAATCTCGAGCTCTATCTGCGGAGAATTCGCAGGTGAGGGTTCGGGGGCCAATGTCTCAGGCCGCAGTGGTGCTTACTTCTAACCGGTCATCGTGCAACATCGGCCGCTTCTTGAAGTGAATGTCCGCGACAACCATGCACAGCACTCGCTTCCCGAGGAAAGCGAGGCGGTCGCCATCTCCAAGGTTATCATTATTAAATTCAGAAGATCTGAAAGATCGGTGGGTAAAAATCGTAAGGGCAGCGTTGCTTGAAATTGGAGGGAGAAGAGGTAAAGTCATCCTTGGCTCGGTCTTGGTCTTGGATTGCGTGCGCGATCTTGTGGACACCACCAAATCAGAAGTAGGGAGAGTACTGCTGAAGAGCCTCTTAGAGGGTTATATACGAGTTTGAGATGGATTTGACTGCGCTGCAAGCTGCGCAGCAAGCTACGCCGCAAGCTACTCCGCCGACAAAGGGGTCATCGATATTAGTGTCACCGGCCTCGCTTCCCCCCGCAAGATAGCACGTCGACCGTCTTTGCGGTCCCACTGCGCCTTGTTGAGCCTGAGCGTATGTCCCGCACTCACAGCGGTGGAAATCACATGGACCTATGAAGTACTGTATGAGCTAATGAACACCATGTAGTACCGCAAAACGTACCTCCGTATCCGCATCTAGATCCCAAGGATCGAATTTCCCAGAGCCATCCACCGAAGCGAAGTCCGCAGCATTTGCGGGATGCCACTTGAGATCGTAATCATAGTCGTTTGCTTCATCAAATTGAATATATCGGGAATACACTCTTGTGTCGACGTAGATGGTTTCGCCAATGACTTCGCATGCCACATTTTCACCGTTCAATCGACGGAATAGGTAAGAACAAATAGGAGAAGTCCACTGGGCCCGATCATGATGAGAGGGTGAAAGTTGAGTCGCATGACTGGCCCTTGTAAACGTCCTACTGGTCGAGACTAGCTATCGCCCCCGCACGGTCGTAGCGTTTGGCTTGGTAGATATTTCCTTCTTTAGTACCGACCCGGAACGGGGTAGTTTCCTGCGCTGTGTGAGCATCATTCTCGCCGTGAAGGTAAATAAATGCACACACCTGTGGCTGAGCATATTGAGGTTGTGTGCGTTTTGGATCCCAAGCATTTGCATCGCATAGACTGGGTGTGTGTGCCCCGCCACTGATAATGATGTCTTGAGCACAGGTAGATGCTTCGACCTTGTGCTCCAGAGCAATATCATCCGACTGTCATTCTGGTCAACTACGCCTGACGAGTGTGAAGTTGGGGAAGATTACACACCTGGTGAGTAGAATAACGAATTCCGGTCGCTCTATTAAGTGTAGGTTCCAAAACAGCCACAATGCCATGAGGGGGTTCATTAACCGCGGCGTGCATTTGACGCAAGACTTGAGTTCCGGAAACTGCAATTAAAACAATGAGTAGGTAGAACAGCCCCATGACTATAGGACCCACCTTGGGCGACCAGTCCACGTCCGATTCTTACAATATCATTCGTCCCCGAATGAGCATTCCTCGTTTCAACACTCGTGAATCGTCATGTGACGATACCCGATCAGTCAGTTGATGAGAACTGCGCGATAAAGACCGGTCTCCATCCCCGGAAGTGTAGTCGCGAAAAAGTAATCGAAATTATCGTCAAAGTGCTCGTTGGACGATCTTTGAGGATTTTGCAATACGAAATCCAAGAACTCGGGGGGTGGCAAGAACATTTTCTTCCTCCATCAAATCTACACGTGTTTCAACGGAGGGTGACGACAGGGAGCACAAAATGCGGACAGACCTCGAATTTCCTCTTCAATTTCACGGTCCGATGTCTCACTCTCTTCTTTGATTTCACCCGGGAGGCCCAACGCGATGCCAACTCAACGCGGTGCCAACACCCGTCTCGATGCAGCACCTGGACTGTGGAAAAAACATACCCGTTATGAGCACTGGGAATTAGCCAAAAAAAAAAAAAGATTACGTGAATCGTGTTATAAACTGCTCACGTAAGCCGCGCGATTCCGACCGCATATACTGTACCTTGCGAGGTGAAACAACTGGATTGGACATCCCGCGCTGTATGCTTTGCTACGACTTGGATCAATCACCCGAAGGAGGTTTCTGCAGTTTCAATGCACTGGTTGCATGGTATCATAGGCGACATGCACCGTACAGTACTTTTCCGTACTGGATTGCCACCAATGCGGGTAAGCAACCGGTGGGGGGTATTCAAACAAGCAAAAGAATAGGAATGACGCAGGCTGGTTGGATAGAGACGGAAAAAGTCATCAAGATAAATATGATAGGCGCCCCAACGCCGAATTCCTGGCCGAAACCATGTGCATAACTGGCGCTGAGCTTGGGCTCGCATTCTCGACCGTACTACCTACGTAACTGTAGTACTTACTGTACAGCATGCGACTGGAGGGAGGACCCGGAAACAGAAACCCACAGTAGGTTGACATTAGCGAGGAGCAACAGCCGAATCCGGAGGGAGAGACTCACGCGAGAGACATGCGTGCGTACTGTACTGTACTGTACTGAGCTGACAGCTTTCTCTGGTTGGTCACCCCGAACCCTTCGGTAAGTGGAGGCGCTACAGTGAAACGACAAACGACGCAGTCGTTACCTGTATGCCGGCAACTGAATCAGGCGACTCACGGAAGAGCAACCACCGGATGCGGGTACTGTACGGCAATCTCCTGGAGCGAGACAGGCAAGCGCAAGAAGCGGGCATAGAAACGGAGATCAAACTCCCCGTGCTCTCAGACTCAGAGTCCCTTTGATGACCTCAGCGTTTGCATGTGAGAGAGGAAGGTAGCGCCGCAGTTCGCTATACGCGCGCTACACAAAGAGGGTAAACCGGCGGTAGTAAACCGGCAAACACATAATTTTTGTTTGTCAGCACATGACTGGTTGGGGCTGATCGCTTTGCCCTTTTGACCAAAAAGTTTCAGTTCTCGGTTGGAAAAATACTAACGGGGGGCCCCTCTCTGACCACCCCCCCTTTCTGATCAGTCACGCTATGGTCACACGTCATATTTGAGACTCTGATTGGCTGTTGCGAGTGCTAAGCATGCCAGTTTGGAAATATTATAAACTCCGACACAGTCAGGCGTGACAAACACACTATTTTTTATTTCGCCACACACTACGATTTCTACCAAAAGAATGGATGGAATATGGTCAGACATGGTACTAGATACTGTAGGCTGAATTTTGTGGTGATTGAGCAAGAGTTGGGCGAGAAAATTGGACTGATCAGAAAGGGGGGGTGGTCAGAGAGGGGCCCCCCGTTAGTACATCTTACTGTAGTTCGTGGTAGCGAGCGTCTCTTTGATTTTTATTTGAGTTCATTTCGGGAACCAATCTAGTTGTCGAAGTGTCAAAACACGTCAGAGAATCAAGTTTGTCAACTGTCAACTAGCGAGGGAAGGAAGAACACGCCGTTCACTTGAGCCAAGCATGATTGGTAAGAGGGCGAAAATGGAATTTGCAAAAAGGGCAGAAAGCGCTTTCGGCCTTGTCTATCTCGCTATTGACAAAGCAAAATCTTGTGCCTTTTCATGAAAGCAACCATGGCATGAACCTTCGTTGCGTTCGATCAATCGCATTCATGTGTCTAGATCGACCAAGGGCGGCGACGCTCCACGCACGATTTGTCCTTAAATGGACGAAATACGGGCTGGGCCGACAGCCGGGTCCGACGGATGCAGATTGCACCATCGTGCATCATCGGGTGGATCTCTGTGCGGCGACAAGGATCATCGTCGGAAGCATTTGCAATCAATTCAAAAGGACAAGTTCCACGGTGACATGTGATGTGAAGATCCAATTGGAAGCCTAAAGTCGGATCGGAACCGTGAATGGAGTCTCTGCGTTGCAAATGGTGGAAGAGGGAAGAGGAATTCAGGTGGTACGATCACTCCTTATAACCAGCAGACATCATGTCATCGTTGTACAGCAGGAGCGGAAGATGTGTTGAGAGTTTATCCGGGTAGTCATAGTTGTTGTGTTATGTGTGAAGCGTCCTTGTCAGCATATCCTTAAGCTCCCAAGGGCGGAAGCAAGAGCGGATCAAAAGTCTCCAAGAGATGCTCGCAGCTCAACTTTTTCAAGCTTCCAAGATGGGTTGTCTTGTAGGGACCAATTGAAGGTTCGGTCTCTTTCTTCCATGTCACGAAACGTCTGACCTAAGAGACGGTACTAGTGGCGCGATGAGGCGATGCCAAACCATCAGTCATTTCACAAATTCAAAAATTCAGAAATGGAAGAAACATTCCACAGTTGGCACAGCCTCATGCCGACGGGTGGACTAAGTCAGCAAGAATCGGAGTTCTGAATCGAACACAATTACGTATTAGACGACGCAGATCCAGATCCAAATCGCAAACAAAACTTGCGATCGCCGGGGCCAAGATGTTGTTTTAGCCTTGAATCCCAGCATATGACCAACTGCCAAGCTTGCTCACGCAACCACGGTGGTTCGCTCTGTAATGTCTACTTTTTGGGTGGGTCCTCTCGTCCATTTACAGTATTCTCAACCCACGGTCATTGTGTGCCTGGTTCGACCTAGAACAGCCTTGCCTGCGCGTCCCGAATTACGATGAAGCGAGGTCGTGTGTCATCGGCAAATCCCCAAAGCCATTGTTGTTCGCTGTTCGTGCGCAACTCGCCACGCCGCCAAAGATAAAACATTTATTGATGGCGATGCCATGTCAGTCAGGGTTGAGGTCGGGCAAGTCAGTTTATCTATGATCGTATTGTTTCCGACTCGGAGCATCATTCACTACGTCACTCTTGGAGCTCTGATGTATCATCGATCAGGGAGGAAAATCCACACTTTTCCGATAATTCGGGAAGACCCACACGTCGTCCTACAAACCCGAATTACGCCTCTCGGGCCCGAAGCATGCACCCACGCACTCAATGTCCGCAGCAAAAAAAAAAAAAAGGATAGAAAGACGCCTCTGGAGTCTGGAGTTCAGCACCGCATTGTTCAGTTGAGGAATTACGGCAATCAGCTGATTTCGTGGCTGACAGGGACGGATGGTGATTACGGTCAAATGTCGAGGCCCTGAGCCACTGCTGCCCCTCGGCGCTTTTCTCAGTTAAATGAGCGGTCATCCCAGACCTGATACCGATTTTTTTCTTGGTCTGGTTGTGGTGTTGATTTCCCATTTCTTTTATATCTCCGTGTTGGACTCCGTATTCCTAAATTCTCGCGTTCATTCACGTTCGGGCCAGGGTCGTGCAAGAGACATGTGGCAGTGTCGTCCCTGCTGTGGTGACTGCGGCGAGAGCGAGACGAAGGATGTAACGACACAGACACAGACGGAGTAAATAAAAAATGATGTGACTTGAAACGCCAACATCCATACCGCCGGCCATCAACGAGTTGGAGGGAAGTGCATAGAAAAGGAGAGTAGACATTGACACACATGTGATGATCCCATTGTTCGTTGCATGATGATAGGCACACATAACGCCTTTGATCTGGGATGTACAGTTATGGATCTGAACTTAAATGCGTGCGGACTCAAAATCCGGAAACCGAAGTAACCGAGCAGTACGATGCGCATTTGCATTTAGGGCCAAAAAAAGGTCTACAGAACCATTTCTGTTCGGGATGCCCTATTTGACCAAAAAAAATGAAAGCTTCGGTATTAAGATACGTCGAAGCACAAGGGAGGAGCGACATGGAATGTAGAGTCGGACTGCGCGGGCGCGAGTTGAAGCGAACGAACTGACTGGAGGGTTCCTGACCGATGACTCAGACTGGACCGTTCGTCGATGAGCCGGATCTAGAATGTCCCGATCGGCCCCTGGTTGAGTCGAGTCGGCATTTCGCACTCACTCACTCACTGGAGCACGTCGTTTTCTGCATATATTAAGCCCCAGGCGTCTCTCTTGCCCTTCCTTCCTTCCCCTTCCTCTCCCATCACCACTTCCCTTTTCTCTTTCTATGCTAGACTTTGTTCCCCTCGTCCCCGCCTATCCTCCCCACTATCAAGACATCGACTCGCCGTTCCGCCCCCAGCCTATGCAAGCCGGTCCTCTCCCATACAATCCATACTCTCTCCATACAGCTCCGCTAGGCAAAGTTACTCTCGATTCGACCCTCACCCCTTCGCCCGCATTCGCTTTAAATTTCAATCCTGGCCCGCAGTCTTTCACTTTTGATCCATTCGCAGACGAAGATTCTTCCACAAGTTCAGTTGCCAGTGAGCGTGAACGTGAGTTAGAAGTTCAGCGCCTCCACCGAATCGAGTTTCTCCGCCGCCGCGAATGGATGCGTCGCGTTGTCGCTTGGGTAGATGGTATATCTCATGGCACGGTGAGTATTTCCCGTTTCTCCTGTCCCGTTGAGATTGCCGCCTGCATGACTCCGGACGTCAATGACAAATCAACGAACAAAAGACAAATCCCGCTGACATCTATTGTGTATCGTTCACAGACTCCCACGTTATCACCGTCACCTACATCATCCAAGTTTGACCTTACGTCTGGATCTCTCAATTATACCCCACCGCGCGACCCAACAGATGCACCCACGCTTTACTACAGTTCTAGTCCGTCCGTTCCTGCCCGTTCCGATGAGGACGAAGAGCCCTACGTTATCTACAGCACTCCCCTCCCAGGTGCTCCTCAATCAACTTCAGTTCCTCCATCTCCGTCTCCGTCCCCGTCTCCATCTCCATCACCCCCAGTGCTTATAACTCAGTCGTCTGCTTCTGTTTATACCCCTCTGGTTTCACAGCCGCATATACCACCACCTCCACAAGCACCATCATCACGCCGCTTCCATGGCCGCATGCGTTCACTCAGTTCAATTCGTGAGGAAGACGAATGTGGAGCATAGATTCGCCCCAGGCCCTCATTTTCATTATTCCCTTAACGGGGGAGGGGAGGGGATGAGGCGGGCGGCAAAGATATCCCCTATGGCTGCGCGAAGCCGCCCGCAAAAATTCAATTTCTGCATTGCATTTGTTCTTGCTCGTCGTTGCTGCACGCAGTTTCGACTACTAGCAGTTACGGTTTGATGTTAATTTTTTTTTTGGCATGGTTGACTGGCGTAGATGCGTGGCCACCAGCCATCCAACTTATCCCACCTGTTATCGACGTGTCCACATCACCCGCACAGCCCATCATCATCCATTCATCCGATTTCAACTATGTCCATCCAACCAATCACCCAATACATCATCACACAATTTGCCTCGCTTCTCTTCTGTTTTCGCCCTTGTTTCCCCGTGTTTGTCCCTTTTTTCTTCCTCTTTTCGTGCAGCGCCTATCTATTTTTTACGGGGGGTAGTGTACGATTCTCGGTAATCCTTGTATCATTATCCAATGTCGTGTGACAAAGCATAATGTTTTCTTATTCTCATGCGTGTATTCCCCCTACTCTCTTTGGCTCATAGTTGTTGCAAGAGCGGGTAGAGAAAAATATCATCAAGAGACACGTTCACGTTCGGTGCTAACAACGAACCTCGCAACCGACTTGACAGCTATGGACACTGGACGCGACTGCACACGTTGACCTCCCATATCGGTTTGATCCGATGCTTTCACGCAGTCGAAGTAGATTTCAATTTACGTCGTAGTAACTATCGCTAATCATTGGCGTTTCCCCTTGCACATGGGAGACGTCTGATTGTTGCACTCGAGCTCGACACACCTAGGGTATCTAGCAGTGCGCAACAGCCAGCAAAACCAACCAATTCCGGTTTGTTCTCGCCAATGTGATGTAACTTACGACATTTTAGGGTGAATGATTTGGCGTGTGTAGATCATGATGAGTGGGCGGACACATGATGCCATGGGGAGGTACGACGCTAAAATTTGACTGGGGTACCATGTGCTGCTTACGTCAAAATAGATCAGATAAAGCAAAGTTTGATCCGGGCGCTCTTGCTCGCTCATTAAGTGGGATTGTCTTTCCACGCGTTGCGACGCATCGAAAGAGAAAGAAAAATACATAAAATAAAGAAGGCCGCCGGGAAGCAAGCGAATGACAGCTAGGGGGGGTCCGTGCGTGGGGTTCGAATTTGTTCAACGAGGGAAACACGGACAAGATACGGAAATAAAAACTGAATAGGTTTAAGCTTTTTTTTTTGGGTTAAATTATTATGCATCTTGGTTGCCCTGATGACTGCTGCTGCGCGTTTTTCCGTTTACAGTACTGTTAACAGCCAGCGCTCTGTCGCGGTTTCTACGTACCACGGGAAATATATATGACCCATTCGGCGCTCCAGCGCAGCAATGGTAAAAAAGGGGGGCTGGGTTTGGATTTTCGCTTGCGGAACCGGAGAAGAATAAGTTGTTTCGAACTGGCTTGGCATGCGCAGCTCCATCACAGAGGTTTTGTGTTTTGTGTTTTTTTTTCTTTTTGTGATTCAACTATAATAACAGAAACCCACGGTTGTCGCGGATTGACGGGGCACTGTATTTGTGTGTATGATAGAACTGTAAAATAGAAACCCGAGTAGGAAGTGATATATTGACTTAACTTTAAAAAAGCCAAGGAACTCACACGCCGCACGCTTGTCCTTTGTCCCGTGGGCGCGCGCGCAAAAATGTGTGGAGGCCGCGGTGGACATGGACAGCTCGGTCTCCCATCCTTCACCCCCCAAAACAATTAGTACCTAGCCTAGCCAAAAAAAAAATGAGAAAGAAACCATCAAGTTTGGATATATTTTTTATCTTTGAGTGGCAAGTTCCAGCGAGAACATAGAAAAGAAAAAAAAAAGCGATTCGACTGTCCAAAAGAGGGCTCGCTCGCTTCTGCATTTGGGTGCAATTCTCTGTAGAGGGGGGGGGGTGGGACGAGCCATGATCTTTACCTTGGCTTGCCCAAAAGGTCGTGTGGGCTGTGGTCAGCTGGTGTGAAGGTTGTTGTAGCAGCACAGTTAGCGCGGCGCCAATAACCGACCGTTTTCTGTTTTTGTCGGGGTTGAGCAGAACCGTGTGAACGCATGTGCAATGACACGTGATCTGGCACGACGGGCGATCACACAACAAAGTCGTGCTATTGCATGCGCGTTGCAAACTCCAGCGGACACGAATGGCAGATAGGGGAGAGGAGGGGAGATGAAGTGTGGCAATCCCCTGTGGCGGAGGGCCTACAAGGTGTGGCTGAGCATATTGCCCGCTCAGTTTCCACGTGTTCGAATGGAGAACAGAAGTGCTGTGGTGCCAGTTCGTTTTTGATTGATCGGAATGGAATGAGAACGTAGAGCGCTCCGGGCTGGGAAACGAAGAATCGCATATTAGATATAGTATCGCAGGCAGTACTATTTGACCAGGTAATTGATGGCGATCGCAACATGCTTCCTCGGCTTTCAGGATGCAGAATGGCGAGAACGTGTTAGGAAGCGCCACTCACGATGAAAAGTTTGACTGTGGAGAGAATTGTAAGTTCAATATCCCGAGGCCCTTGCAACTCGCAGCTCGAAGTGAGAGGAACACAGTAGGACGGTGCGGACTCAAAGTGTCAACGTGTCAACGCATGATTATTACGTTTATTGGGCGTTTGAACAAGGCGCGAGAGCGACCGGTGAGCCAGGTGTTGATTTTCATGATAGCCGCCACACGGGCAAGGGACACAAATGGAGAATAGAGTGTTTGGAGGAAGTGCCGCGCTGTGTTGGGTGTTAACTGTGCTCATGATCGACGCCATCACCTGGGCGACCCGCCAAGCCACTTTTCCGGTATCTGGTGACCAATGTTTGAGTTAGGTGCCCTGCCGCGCCAGGGGGTGCTGTGGAGATAGAACGTCGACAGTCCCGATCTCCACATTACTCATTTCCATTCCACGATGTATCGTCTGGAACAAGAGCAGTGAGTCGTAAATGCCAGGAGTTGTAGATCTGGGACTCTGCAAGCGAAACTTGTCGAATCAGAATCATCTAGTAATGAAAGATGCGTCGACTTGAACTTTGATTCAGGAAGATTTCAATAGCACCCGGCCGTCGACGCTCTGCGTGCGAGAATTACTACAAACGACGCTTTTCATAAATGGGGGAAATTGGAACTCAGATGCGGGGAGTGAAAGCTCATATTGATGGTGGGGCTTCAACGAGTAGTTATACGTTGGTCCGTGAGACTGTATGCACATGTAGTTTGGGAAAAACTGTATACTGTTTATGTATTCTATGACGTAAGAGAGGGAATGGCAAGAGCATCATGGGGATGGAGGGATACATGTTGGGTCCGGAATTAAGAGTCCACCACTGTCGGAGCTGCAACTCTAACGCTGATAACGACTACAGCAGTTGGGTTGTCTCCCAAGTTCTGCAGGCCAGAGGCATATCTCCATCCTGCCTTGGGTAATGACGCCAGATCAGACCCACGGTCCAAGATTCGTAGGCAACGAAAATCCATTTTGGACGCGGGAACATTGCATGATCAGTAACTTTATAAGTTACAAATGCTTGAGCGGCTGCAGCCGCCTGCACCGCTAATTTGGACAAATAAGGGAAGATTAGTAAGCAGCCATCTGCGTCAAACTCTGGAGAGATGCTACAGAGAAGGCAGAACAAAACGAAGTGGAAAAAAAAAGGTGGCAAAGCTTGAGAGTCAAGACGAAGGAAACCAAAAAGCCCCCCCAAAAAAAGTCAAAGTCAAAAGAGGGAACACATAACTTAGCAATGATGCTCACAAAGTGGGTTCACGCCCGTGGGAATATTAGGAATTCCTGTGATTTTATAGTGCTAAAAAAACTACTACTACTACTACTACTACTACTAGAACTACTGTAATAAAGCAGTCTCCTTGTGTTGAGAGCAGGAGTGCCCTTTCCCCTTCCACACACCACGCCTGTTTACCTTTCATTTCATGTCGCAAATCAACGATCCCGAACAGAACCTGCGGCCAGGTCCAGCGGTGGTTCACAACCTGAGTACGTTGGTTTTATGCCGTTGTTGTCCCAGGCAGTGGTAGTCTGACGGGTATTCAAGGTCAGGCAAATGCGAACATCACACCTGGCGATGCTTCACTGGAGAATTCTGGGGATTTTGACGATAATGCCACTCCCCTCTGGTCCCTCTATAAGGAAAAATCCCAAATCCATGATGAGGCTAAGATCCAGATTTTAACCAAGAGTATGACAGATGTCCTGTTGTTTGTGCGTTCATATATTCCCACTTTGATAATATGTCTGACTATGATCCACAAGGCCGGCTTGTTTGCTGCTGCCCTATCCCCTTTTATCGTCGATCGCTTTCAGGCCATACAAGTAACCCCTGTACAGCAGATGGTATTCTATGAGCAACAATCTGTCGACTTGCTCAAACAAATATCCGCACAAATATCCTCTCTTTCTCTACAGGCGCCTGTTCCATCCCCTTCCCCATTGCCACCCCTTACGGCCAATCCGTCACGGTCTGACATACTAGTCAATGCACTCTTGTTTATAAGTCTCGTTGTAAGCCTTTCTGCTGCGCTCCTCGCAACCCTTGTCCAGCGATGGGCCCGGGACCACATGCAAATTTTCCACCGCCATAAACACCCTTTAAAGGTTTCACGGATCCGACAATATCTACATGAAGGCGTCGAGCGTTGGCACATGGCAATGATTGCAGAAGCAGTACCTACGCTCATCCACGTCTCTCTCTTCCTATTCTTGGTTGCCCTTGCCGTCTTCTTATCAAATGCGAATTGGACCGTTGCGATATTTACCACTTTCTTCATCACACTCTTTTTCGCGTTGTACCTCATCGCCACGATTCTACCAGTCGCGAAACCACAGTTTCCTGTTCGCAGCCCAGTTTCTGTCCTGCTCTGGTTTGTGGTCCAAACAATTTCTCCAAGGCTGCACAAGGATAGTGGAGATGGGGAATTGAAACCAGTGAGCCGAAACATGGTGGATGGGCTGATGGAACTGGCCTTGGAAGACAAACCTGTTCGGACATATGGCGATCGGGGGGCAATTGCATGGCTGGTGCGAGACCTCACTAGGGATGCCGAGGTGGAATCCTTTGCCTCGATTATTCTCGGTTCTTTCAATTTGGAATGGGTTGTGCGCGTATTGGGGAAAACCGTACCTACCAACTGCAACTCAACGACAGGACTGACGATCGATGACGATGACACACCCCACCCGCTCTGCAAGCGCATTGGTCGCTTGCTCCAAACATGCAGTAACCCTTACCTCTTCAAGAACGAGGATAAACGGCTTACGCGCTCGCGTACCTGTGTCCAGGCCGTAGCACTGCTTGTATTCCACCTGAAAGCCGATTTGAGCTGGTTTGGAGACATAGAAACTATCGGGAAACTTCTCAAGGCCCAAGGCTACAGAGGCCATCCCCGGTCGTCAGTGACAACGGGTTCGAACCAGTCACTCGTCGCGAATTGGACAGGCCTCTCGGTAGTGTTCATCCAAAAAAAGCTCGTCATGAAACGGTCAATGGTGGCAACGCAAACAAATTTTCAAGGCTTTAAGCCTAAATCCCCAAATGAAGTGATCTCACGCGCTCAGGCGATCGACAACACCCTCAAGGTGATGTGGGATCGTGTAGAAGCCCTAGATAAAGATCCAAGACCCCACGGGGATAGGACAGAAACAGAGGAAGACAAACACCATCGAGAGTGGATCGATCGTCAAGTTGAACAGACGGCTCGTATCTTCGTGCCCAGTTCCGGGTTCCGTACTGCGGTTGACAGAGCCTCCTACAAGTTACCCGAAGAACTTCCCTGGAATGCTCTCAAAGCAATAACTGGATCAGTTGATGCTTTTGACTTTCTCCTCAATCCCTTCGAGGCCCAATTGAAGTACCTACAAAGTCGATTTGATCGGTCTGACTTGTCCAGCTGGGGACCAGGTGCGGAACCAGGTGCGGAACAGGGCACAAGGCCCGACGTGGAACAGAGCAGTCCGATCACACGTCTGTATCGACCCGCGGAACGACAACTGTGGCGACTGCTCGACTTACATGACGGTGGCGCCGTTGGGTTTACGCTAGAACTTTACCTCGTCTCCCTTAGGGAAATACTCTCAACTTTTACTTCCCCATCAGACGACTCGCACGATACCTTCTTTAGCGCCTTCGAAGCCATCACATCCGACCACGACCTGTCCGAATGCACCATCTGGACGCAGAAACTCATTCTCGAACTGATCCTCGATATAGCAGCCAATCGTGGTGTTTTTTCTGATTTCAGTTATCCCAAGTTTATCGAGGAGGAACTCGTGCGCATACTACGCAGTGTAGTTTCGGGGGTGCATGATGTGTCCTATATCGGAGTTGCAGTGGAAGATCTCGAAAAAGTCAAGTCGCGACACCGTCATGCAGGTTTTCGGGAGAGCGTATTAGATGTTCTCAGGCGTCATTTGCTGGGGCCATTAGCGCCCCCGATGGTGCCTGGTCCTAGTAATACTACCCCTGCCCCCCGTCCTGCCAACCCCCCCACTTCTGATAACTCCATTTTTCTCGCTCAATTCTCCCTCAACCACGACATTTAGCCCACAGTACCTAGTACCATATTCCATGCATTTTTTTGATAGAAATTCTGGTGTGTAGTGAAATAAAAAATAGCATGTTTGTCGCGCCTGACAGTGTCGGAGTTTACAATGTTACGAAAATGGCAAGCGGAAATCACACTTTAGCGCTCATTGTGGCCAGAGAGCACGCCAAACGGAGTCTGAAATTTGGCGTGTGACCTAGCGTAACATGTCAGAAGGGGAGGACCTCAAATCATTGTCGAGTTACAGTGCAATACCCAAGTTGTTTACCTTACTTGTCTTAACCTTTTGCAGTGACTCTATTACGTTATACCAGCACTAGTATGGGCCTGTGCTCCGTGACTTCCAAGCATGTTGCCGCAGACAATGATTGCTGACCATTCAGGGTACGTCCGTGCCAGTGTCGCTGACCTTGCATCGACATCACCCATTCCCATCCTGTTTAAGCTCGTTCCCTTTACCTCGCGCACCACGACGTCACCTCGACCACGACGCTATTCCTCCGTAGCCATGGTCCCACTGAGGGCCTCGTGCCACACACGTGCTCCCTTCAAGTTATCTCCTTCGTATCTGCTATGTGCCTCGTGTCTCACGGCCTCCCATTTAATTAGATTGCCTCGCCTTCGTGTTTTACTTCTCAGTACGGCAATAGCTCTGTCTTTGTTTTGCCTTCATTAGTTTCAGCCCTGGACTCCGGCGTGCAATGCTTCGCGCCGTGTCTAGGCTTTTCGATTGAAAAATATCTTTATATTCTTCCTTGATTCTCGGCTTTGCACTCTAGTTTCGGTATTGGTCCTGTGTTCTGTTGTAGTCTTGCATCTCTTCCCATTCTTAACGCGTTCCATACCACCCTGAGAACGATCCAGCCTGAGCCTTTCTCTGCACTAGTGAGGGTGCGGGTACCCGCAATGAAAATTTTATATTATGGTAGGAATCAGAAAGCGCCGGATCACGGACAGCTAACGCACAGGGAAGACGATAGCGGCAAACTTAAGAAATTACCGAACCAGAACCAGCGTGATAGCACGAGAACGGAGATAAGGCAGGCAACTAAGTTGACGAGATACTAAGAACTGTGGAACAGGAACAACAGCACGCAGGCCAACGCTGGCAAATTAAGAAAAAGTTCCAAGGACAGCAGGGAAGTAAGAGAAGGGACGATCCGAGCCCTGAGGTCAGGATTGGAGAGAAAGGGGGTGAACATAGAAGCTGTTAGTCAAAGTACTCCTGGTGAAGGTAGCACAAGGGTGAAGTACGCTGACTCGCGTCATGATACTTGGCAGGACAAAGGTGTGTCATTTTAACATTGACACTGTATGACTGGGGCAGTGCACCAGCGGCGGAAAGCCCCAAAGTGTAGTGGATAACAGACGCATGCATTGAACCATGGAAGGTGCAGGGAAAGACCTGCCAGGGGTGCGCACACAAGGGCAAGAGATGTTCCAATTAGAGAGTTGAAAAAGGCGTCGTCGGCCCTCTGTGGCCGGTGCGATCAAATGACCAACCTTGTATGATAAAAAGGTCATCCTGTTGGAACAAAGGGAGTGGCCACCATACTGGCACCAGGAAGGAAGGCGTGAGGACAGCATAAGAATCAGCTTCGGACGGAATAAGTCAAATAATTCCAGAGATAGAAAAATGAGGGAGCGCAGGAGTCCCGACTGTGGCAAAGATGGAGATGGGGGGGAGCCTGCCAGAGAAGGCTACTTGCCAGTGAATGATGATGTAGTAGGCCGCATGTCTGCAGGCCAGGGGCATACTCGGCGCTGAAAAATGCCCCGTGTCTATACTTTACTGTTCAAGTCGTATAGAGCGAGCGCACGGCAACGACGAGTACTATGCGGCAGCTGTCGATATCTGCCAGTGGTAATACAAGTGGTAAGCTTGGTTTGATGATCGGTTCGCGTCATCTGGCGCTCGGCCCGAGTGCCGACGGCGCAGCTGTCAATGTCAATGACACGCAGGGCAGTGTACAACTTTATGAAATCTCTGGCATTTCGCTCTCTCTTTCATCCGACGTCCCTCCGAAATTATTCCGGAAACGTGTCTCGTAAGTTAGTACGGGCCCAAGTAGAATTGTCTGCCGACAATTGGCTTGCTTCCGATCTGTGTACTACATCCAAAATCTGTGATCATCTAGTCCGTCACAATCACCGGATGGATCTCAACTTCTATCATCATTGGCAAGCGCATGTAAATGGAGACATAGGAGATACAGAAAGGATATATGATGGAAGGCGTGGGAGGAGGGGAGGGTCAGCTGGAGTATCACGCGTTTGCCAGGGCAGCGGGCTGTACTAGTACAGAACCACCATTTTCTCAGGTTTACGTGAAGAACTTACGGACACATCTGAACGTACGGTGAAGATGAGTGCGAGAGAGACGTGGGATCGTCATGAGATGAGGGCTGATCGTCCCGTGTTTACGTACATGCCAGTGGTTGTTCGCCAATTGAAAACTTACTCTTACAAGTCGACTGGTACTCCAAACCTGCTGCGCACTTTCCCACCCGTCTTCGTGCGTGTGCATATATAGTGCCCAAGGGTTGCTCACTTGGCGCTTAGCTGATCGATAATGCATTTTCGTTATAGGCGCCTCGCCTTGCGTGACGACGCCCATCTGATGTCGTTACTTCTGCAGAAGTTTAAGTTTCCTTCCAGTTGCCTCTTGAGGTAGTTCTACTTCTGCCCCCCAAGACATGCGGGGGTGTTGGCCAACGTTTAATGGGTTCTCGACCCTGATTGGGGGCTCCGTACTCTCAGGCTTGCCATATATTTCGAACTCTTGCGCCGTGATGATCCGTTGCGCGTCATGCATCAGTGACTTGTAGGCATTCCATCAAAAGACTGATCACCCCTCATGGACAAGGTGCGCCGGAGCACATGAGACAAGACTCAGATTTACGTGACAGCCGGGGACATCCAATCGAGAGGATGATTACAGCTCGGAAGGAGCACAAGTGTGGTGAATTATATATCTCAGTAATCGAAATTCATGTCACTAAACCTCCGTGGAGATAAAGCGCTCGTTCCACGTCCATTGAGTGGTCAACCTACGGAGTTACACGATCTCTGTCGCCCGCAGCATCAAAGACAAGGTGGTCAAGTAGTGGACTACGTACTCGAAATAGATACAGGATCACGGATCGCATTCCGCCGCAATCAAGCCGAACGAGGCCTCTCCTTGGTCCGTGGGTGAGTCGAAAGCTGATATGAGGATGGGCATACGATAAGAGGTCGTCCTAGCGAGATATCTCAGTTGAATCTGTGGTGCAAGTGGTCGAGGAATTGTGCGAGTCATTGTAGATGGTCGAACGAGGGGCCCGGCGGTCGTTGTCGCGGTACTATTTGTAGCAGCACAGTTAACGCGGCGCCATTAACCGACCTTTTTCTGTTTTTGCCCTGGGTGAGCACAACCGTGTAAACGCATGTGCGATGGCACGTGATCTGACACGACGGGCGGCAAAAAGCGATCACATAACAAGGTCGTGCTATTGAATGCGCGTTGCAAACACCAGCGGACACGCTGGAGAGGAAATGGCAGATAGGAGAGGAAGAGGAGGAGGGGAGATGAGATGTGGCAATCCCCTGTGGGGGGGGAGGGGGGTGATTACCCCTGCCTGCTCAGTTTTCGCGTGTTCGAATGGGATATAGTGCCAGTTCGTTTTTTATTGATCGGGATAGCGAGAACGTAGAGCGCTCCGGGCTCAGAAACGAAGAATCGCATATTATATATACCGCTGGAGGGCCGGGCGCTGCCCCGAGGAAGTCGTGGTTAGGGATGAAGTCGCGTTGTCTGTGACTCTGTGCTTATCTCAACGTCGGGTAACTGCACAATGTCCGCTACGCTTCCCACGCCTGTCATCCCGCCCCCGCTATCCCTAATCCCTACTCTACCGCGGATAACGTATCGCACGCAGTACTATTTGACCAGGTAAATGGTGGCGATCACAACATGCCTCCTTGGCTTGCAGGATTCCGAATGGCGAGAACGTGTTAGGAAGCGCCACTCTACAATGAAAAGCCTGACTGTGGAGAGAAATTGTAAGTTCAAGATCTCGAGGCCCCCCTGCAACTCGCAACTCGAGGGGAAAGGAACACAGTGATGAGGGTAGGACGGTGCAGACTCAAAGTGTCAACGCGTAATTATTATGTTTATTGGGCGTTTGGACAAGGCGCGAGAGCGACCGGTGAGAATTTTTGCTCTAAGTGTTGATCTTCATGATAGCCGCCACACCGGCAAGGGACACAAATGGAGAATAGAGTGTTTGAAGAAAGTGCCACGCTGTGTTGGGTGTTAGCTGTGTTCATTATCGACGCCATCACCTGGGAGCACTCTTCCGGTATCTGGTGACCAATATTTGGGTTAGGTGCCCTCGCCGCGCCAGGGGGTAATGTGGAGATAGAACGCGTCGACAGTCCCGATCTCCACATTACTCATTTCTATTCTACGACGTATCGTCTGGAACAAGAGCAGTGAGTCGTAAATGCCAGGAGTTGTAGATTTGGGACTCTGCGAAACTTGTCGAATCAGGATCAATAATTGAGTTGACTTGAACTTTGATTCTTCCAATATTTAAGGTCGTCACTTTTCTTTCACATTAGTGCTAACACGTACTAATGACTGAACGTACGCCCATGGGTGAGTTCGAGAGTAAATTATTGGGGAAAAGAATGACTACTATGTTCTCTGAGTCTGACCTCTACTGTAATTACGTTGTGTGGCTGAGGGTTAAGGTAAAGCTCGAACTGCTGTGTGACTCTACACGGGCCGAGCCCGAGGCGGAACTTGAATGTGGCATGCAAGGTGGTTGCAAGGCGGACTCAGTTTCAAGGTGCCCGGACTTCATTCAGCCCTCCAGCTCTCAGATTTTTGGTCTATGTCCGGATGTCATGGCTGATATCGACTATTAGTTGGATGGGTCATGATGCCGGCATGACACTATGCGCCGGACGTTACACATTACACGTTTAGATAACTTAAGTTATGTCATTACGGAAGTTCGGGAATTTCCATCCATCACTCGCACAAATCACGGACAAATAAAGCAGTGCCCTTTTTCCCTCCACACACCACGCCTGTTGACCTTTCATTTCATGTCGCAAATCAACGATCCCGAACAGAATCCGCAGCCAAGTCCAGCGGTGGTTCACAACCTGAGTACGTTGTTTTTCTGCCGTTGTTGTCCCAGGTGGTGGTAGTCTGACGGGTATTAAAGGTCAGGCGAACCCGAACATCATACCTGGCGATGCTTCACTGGAGAATTCTGGGGATTTTGACGATAATGCCACTCCCCTCTGGTCCCTCTACAAGGAAAAATCCCAAATCCACGATGAAGCTAAGATTCAGATTTTAACCAAGAGTATGACAGATGTCCTGTTGTTTGTGCGTTCATATACTCCCACTTCGATAATATATCTGACTATGATCCACAAGGCTGGCTTGTTTGCTGCTGCCCTATCCCCATTTATCGTCGATCGCTCTCAGGCCATACAAGTAACCCCTGTACAACAGATGGTATTCTATGAGCAACAATCTGTCGACTTGCTCAAACAAATATCCGCACAAATCTCCTCTCTTTCTCTACAGGCGTCTGTTCCATCCCCTCCCCCGTTGCCTCCCCTTACGGCCAATCCGTCACGGTCTGACATACTAGTAAATGCACTTTTGTTCATAAGCCTCGTTCTAAGCCTTTCTGCTGCACTCCTCGCAACCCTTGTCCAGCGATGGGCCCGGGACCACATGCAAATTTTCCACCGCTATAAGCACCCTTTAAAAGTTTCACGGATTCGACAATATCTACATGAAGGCGTCGAGCGTTGGCACATGGCAATGATAGCGGAAGCAGTACCTACGCTCATCCACGTCTCTCTCTTCCTATTCTTGGTTGGCCTTGCTGTCTTCCTATCAAATGCGAATTGGGCTGTTGCCAAGCCCACCATTTTCTTCATCACACTCTTCCTCGTATGGTACCTCATCGCTACAATTCTACCAGTCGCGAAACCACAATTTCCGCTTCGCAGCCCAGTTTCTGTCCTTCTCTGGTTTGTGGTCCAATCGATTTCCCCAAGGCTGCACAAGGATCATGAAGATGGAGGACTGAAACCAGTGAGCCCAAACATGGTAGATGGGCTGATGGAACTGGCGTTGGAACACAAACCTGTTCGGACATATCGCGATCGGCGGGCAATTGCATGGCTGGCGCGAGACCTCACTGGGGATGCCGAGATGGAATCCTTTGCTTCGATTATCCTCGGTTCTTTCAACTTGGAATGGGTTGTGCGCGTATGGGGAAAAAGAGCAAACGGCGTATCGACCAACGACAACTTAACGACAGAACTAACAATCGAGAACTATGACATCTACCCGCTCTGCACGCGCATTGGTCACTTGTTCCAAACATGCAGCAACCCTTACCTTTTCGAGAACGAGGACAAACGGCTTACGCGCTCTCGTACCTCTATCCATACCGTAGCATTGCTCGTATTCCGCATGAAAGCCGATCTGAACTGGTTTGGAGACATAGAAACGATCGGGAAACTACTCAACGCCCAAGGTTACAGAGACCATCCCCGGCTGTCATGGGGAACGGGTTCAAACCAGTCATTCGCCGCGAATTGGACAGGCCTCTCGATAATGATCATCCAAAAACACTGGTCATGGAACGGTTCAAGGCGGCAGCGAAAGCAGTTTTGCTAAGCTTTGACCCTATCTCCCAAAATGAAGCGACCACGCGCGCTCGGATGATCGACAACACCCTCAAGGTGGTGTGGGATCGTGTAGAAGCCCTAGATAAAGATCCAAGACGCCACAGGGATATGCCAGAAACCGACGAGGACATACGCCATCGAGAGTGGATCAAACATGAACTTGAGAAGATGGGATACACCTCCAGGCTCCTCTCCGATCTCCGAACCGCAGTTGACCTAGCCTCCAACCAGTTGTCTAAACGCCTTCCTTGGAAATCTCTTAAAGAAACGACACAATCAACTGATGCTTGTGATTTCCTCCTCAATACTTTCGAAGCCCAATTGAAGTATCTGTATGGTCGAATTGCTCCGTCTAGCCTCAGCGTGGGCGGGGGCGTGAAACAGGCCGAAGAACAGGGTGCGAACCAGGGCACAAAACACGCTGTGGTACAGAACCGTCACGGTGCTGTCACACCTATGTGTCGACCCATGGAACGGCAACTGTGGCGTCTCCTCGATTTACATGAAGGCGACGCTGTTGGCTTCACGCTAGAGCTTTATCTCCTCTCTCTTAAAGAAATCCTCTCCACTTTTGCTTCCCCATCAGACGACTCGCATGACAACTTCTTTATCGCCTTCGAAGCCATCACATCCAACCGCGCCCTGTCCGAATGCACCATCTGGACGCAGCAACTCATTTTCGAACTAATCCTCGATATAGCAGCCAATCGTGGTGTTTTTTCTGATTTCAGTTATCCCAAGTTTATCGAGGAGGAACTCGTGCGCATACTACGCAGTGTAGTCGCGGGGGTGCACGACGTGTCCGATATCGGAGTTGCAGTGGAAGATCTTGAAAAAGTCAAGTCGCGACGCCGTCATGCAGGTTTCCGGGAGAACGTATTAAACGTTCTCAGGCATCCCTTGCCGAGGCCATCAGCGCCCCCGATGGCGCCCGGTACGAGTAATAGTACCGCGACAACGACTGCCGGGCCCCTCGTCATTCGACCAGTTAGAATGAATCGCCCGGTTCTACGACCACAGATTCAACTGAGAATATCTCGCTAGCATCATGGCCGAGTTACAGTGCAAGTCGTTTACCTTATTTGTCTTAATTATACCTACATTTGAATGATGTCATTCGAAAACTTATTCTAGAGAAAAGTCCAAAATTTAAACAGGTGATGTGTCCTCTTGTCAAAAATGATCTTGTGTTTAGCCATATACTATACAAGTGCTTGAGTGGCTGTTTTGGGTCAACCCCACTTTATATTATGGACAAGCTGAAGTTCAAGCCTATGGCTTGTGGATGGCAGTAAAAGTCAATGGTATTTCTCAGTCATTGTATCCTGTCCAAATCAATATAGGCCGCTGCCGTTAGAAAAGACTAATGGTCAGCCACTTGAACTAAGAGAACCTAGAAGAGAGAGTAATCATAGTATACTGCGAAATAGCTCTAAGTCTATGCCAGGGACGGCATGCCACTGGTATGCCGCGTTCGTGCTCTAGCGGTCGAGGTGAACAGCGCCGCCAAGGAAATAAAAACGAAAATGACGAAGCCACAGGTAGGATACCTATGACACGTCTCGCGGACCTTTGAAATGATCAAATAGTAAATCGATCGAACGACCATCACCAAACAGTCGAATGGGTTCTCCCCGCGGGCAGGGGCGGAACTTCCAACGGTATCTGATTGTTATTATCCCGCGCGTACACATCGGCGCCGTTCATGAGTAGTATTTGCACCGTCTTCATTTTCTTGTTATTCTTTGCGAGGTGTAGCGGTGTCTTGCCATCGTTGCCCTTCGCGTTCACGTCCGCTCCTCCATTGAGTAAGCACTGCACAACATCGACAGCGCCCACAAACGACGCCACATGCAAAGGGGTCCAGCCCATGTCGTTGGACGCATTGATATCCCCGCCGTTCTCGAGTAAACACTGCACGACTTCGAGAGCCCCTCCTGCGATGCAACATGTAACGGAATCCAGTCCTTGACATTGCGCGCGGTTAAATCTCCGCCCATGTCGAGTAAGAACTTCACGACGTTGGCAGGTCCGCAGCGCGACGCCACATGTAACGGCGTCGAGTTCTTGTTGTCTTGGGCATTCACTCTCGCGCCATGATCAAAGAGCAACCTGACAAGCTCGAGGCTTCCGCTCTCCGATGCTAGGTGTAGTGGCGTTGAACCTTTGTTATCAACTGCATCGATTTTCGCTCCACGAGAAAACAGGAATTCGGCAACTTGCAGGTTTTCATTGGCCAACGCGAGGTGCAAAGGAGTCGAGCTGTTCCTATCCCGGCAATCCACTTTTGCGCCATTGTCGACCAACAGCTTGACAATCTCGACATTCCCTTTGACCGATGCGAGGTGAATCGGTAACGAGCCCTGGTCGTCCGGGGCATCTACTTTCGCGCCTTCTTTAAGTAGCAGTTGGACACTGTCAACGTTTCCGCTGTCCAATGCTGCACGCAGCAAAGACGAGAGTTCTTCTCCGGGCATGTTCAAAACCGCGCTGTGGCCAACTAGTAGTCGTACGATCTCGGTGTGTCCTTTGGTCAAGGTAATGTACAATGGGGTGAAGCTGTCGTGGTCCGGGGCATTGACATTCACGCGGTGGTCAACTAATAGGCGAGCAATCTCGAGGTGTCCCATGTAACATGCTGCGTGGAGTGGAGTTGCGAAACTACCGCCTCTGGCATTGACATCTTCTTTGTGTGTCCTGATGAGATGGTCTGCCAGGTCACGGAAACCGCAGAGCGCGGCATAGTACAACGCGCCGGCTTCCGGTAGCACTGCATCCGAGTCTCTCGGTGACACGTCCTGTCAACATTATGCATACGAATCCAATTTCTGAATTGCGGTGCGGTCGGGTCGAAGAGTGATTTCATCCCGTCCTGTACGTGGGATGACGCGTTCTTAAACTGGGCATGGTCGACCCAATGTCGAGCAGCGTATTTGACTAGCGGTGAATCCGTGACATGGGACCAGTAAACCTGGCGGTCAAATCCGAGTAAGACACCAAGGCAAGCTTGTGCAAGGACAGTATGGGCATCTTCGAGAGAGACATGATAATGTGAGAGGCATCCATTTGATGACGTGGCGAGGCGACCCGAGGTTAGGAAATCCTTTAGGGAAATGTGGGAGAGTTGGGCGACCCGGCGACGGTCTCGGTTAATAATGGCAATCAAGTCCGAGGACAATGACAACACCGCCTGCTCTGGGTCCTTCGACCGCTTATCCACATCGAGCTTCGGGATCCCATTTCTTGGCAGGTCAAGGGCAAGGATTTCTGCGAGGTCCTCGACATAAAGTGGCCGGATCGCTACCGTGAGGCATTGCAGGAGACGATGAACATGGTCTCTGTGGGCCTTGTCGATTTGCAATAGCGCACGCTCATACGTCTCACCCAGCGATTCAGGGAAAGGAAATTCAACCCGGAATCTTGCCGGAGGACAGTCGCGCAGCGCCTTCAGCTGGCATGAAGCAAATAGAAACCTGAATGATGGACAGCATAAGCAATATGGTTGGGCATACGGCAAGGACCTTACATTCCGTCGGCTCTTCGTGAGAGCGTATCAAAAACTAATTCCTTGTCCTCCCTTTCCCATCTTTGCATCATTGGGTCTGAGTCGACGAAACGCTTGATAAAGTCGATCACGTCTTGTTTTTGTCGAAATTCGTTCTCTAAAGATATTCGGGAAGGGGACAAGGGCTCAAGGGCTTTTCGGATGTCGATCTCGGGTCGGCTAGAGACACACAGACGGAAGTTCTTGAGACGAAACTTGGTAAGTTCCTCCACAAGCTGGAGGATATCTTCACGGGGTGACGGTGATCCAGGAGAACTAGGACTTTCATCGAGTCCGTCCAGGATGATGTAGATCTGGGATTGAGCTGAGAGCATTTTTTTCAAGTATGCTGTCAAAACGCGTCCATCGGGCATCTGTTCTGGGTCGCTGTAGTAGGTAGAATAAAGCTCGTCCAGGACGTCACAACAGTGATTGGACTGATTGGATAGTTGGATAAGGAGAGAAGAAAGTACATAGAAGCGAGTTTGTTTATCCGTGTCCCTACAATCGAAGAAACAGTAGGCCATGAGAGCTCGTTCATCCTTTGCTTGGATGTCTTTGATGATCGTGGAACTAAATAACGAAAATAAGATCTGATAGAATGAGTGCAAGGATAACGAACCAGAGGCCAGTCTTTCCAGAGCCAGCTATCGAAATGGGGAGGCATCAGAAATTAAACTATAAGGGTAGAAGGGTACAAACGCATTCCACTGATCCACAACAGGGAACCGCTGGCCTTCCATCGTTTGTAGGAATCGTTTTCGAGAAACCACCTAGAAGCCTTGCGCACGGTGTACTTTTGCAAGTGATCGGGTGGAGAGAGCCACGACTTGACGAGTCCTAGCAGAGTGCGTCCTGTGTGAACGTTTGACCCATCCATCACGTGCAACGTGGGAGAAACGAGGGAGTACGAACGCTTCTCGTCCATGTCATCACCACTTGGCTGTTGTAGAGCCACTGGTCTAGGCAGCTTCTCCTCGTCTTGTATCAACTTGTCAAGTTTAATAACTGCGGTCTGTATGCTACGCTCTTTGTCATCGGAAGACTTGGACGGACGTCTTTCGGAGGAGCTCAACGGGCGTGCTTCTAGAAGGGGGGTAATAATCTTCATATAGTTTGCTGAATAGGCTAGATGAGTGAAATACGATATGTCACCCAGGATAAACTCACTCAAATGCCGTTGCTTGATGTGCTTTGTTAACATGGCAAGCGTCGTGAGTACTTCGGCCATGAACACTACCATTCTGTCCTTCACTTTCTCATCGAGAGAGACCTCGGTGAAACTCTTGAGCCGTTGAAAAAAGGTTTGCATGCGCAGGAAGAAGTCTGAGAGGGCCTCTGTGGGGACAACAGCCTGAAACATTTAGGCGTCATAACTATAGCGCGCGGAAATGGAGGAAGATACGAACTTCGAGGAAGATACCGATAGCAGTAAGAAGAGCATTCGAGGGTGTGAATAACTGTAAACGTGGGTTAGAAAGGACGGTGATGGAATATGAGCCTGAATGATGTTCACAATGCCAACGTGTCTCCCTAGAGTAAACGAAAATGCGTGGAGGACATCCACGGTTGTGGCAAGCCAGAGTCCTGATCCTTCCTTGCCACCAAAAAAATTTCGGGCATAAACTCGAAGCACAGAGAGAATCATGTCGGGAGTGCTGCAATTTTGCAACTTGGGGAGTAGAGAATGCTCCGAAATGTCAATCTTTGTTTGCTTCCGGTATGAACTTAAGGCATCGAGAAATATGTTCCTAGGAGATGCTGGGGATAAGGATACATTGTAGGAATATGGGAAGGTGCAGTGAGAGTGGGAGAGCGCAGTGAGAGTGAGAAGAGTGTTAAGCATGGACAGCAGTGCAGTCGTTGACAAAGGGATAAATATGACCTTTTTTGGGCATATGTCATGTGCCCTAAAGTCTCCAAGTCACCATTCGGGGAATTTGTCTCTGTGACGTGGTTGTAATCTTCTATCTTTCCGTTGTGTTACTGCAACTTGAGAGTCCGCATCAGATAGGACATGGGCCGGCTCAGGTCAAGCACTGAACTTGAAGTCATTTGAATGAACATTCGTCTAGAACCGATACGAAGATACGAACCGCTCGCAAATGAAAGGGGTCCAATTTGAAGTGCCCTTGCCAGTTCAAAACTCGACGCATTCGATGCTCGTGTACAACCAGCGGGCGGGGAATCGCCTGCTGACTTGGATCCTGGTGTCATATCAGAAGTTTCCGTCCATCAGTGACGTCCGCATTATATCCGCCTTTCCTAACTAAACTCACACTGGCAGGCAATACCCTCTTCGACCCCACTATAAGGTCAGCGGCCGTGTCGCAGACCTCGAAACCACATTTTATTTGCCTTATTACACCCTCTTTCGTTCTCTCTTCAGGCTTTCGTCTCAAGCTTGTCCTACCTCCCACCTTTCCATCGCCTTCGGAGTCGTCTCTTTGCAATCGTCCTAGGTTCCTGGCCGCTCCTCTCGTTCCCTTTTCTTCCCGCCCCACGACGCCCTTGCCAGTGCTCCTTAGGGTTAGTCCCGCTGACCGTGTGGCCCGGGCCTCGTGCCACATATGTGCTCCTTTCAAGTCATCTCCTTCGTATCTGCTAGGTCCCTCCTGACTAACAACCTCCCATTTGATTAGATCGCCTCGCCTTCGTTTTTGTTTTTTCGCTCAGTACAGCAATCTCTCTATCTTTGTTTTTCCTTCATTAGTTTCAGCCCTAGCGGAGATAGCTTACTTCTCTTCTGCGTACATTTGCCAAATGTGCAGGTCATTCGAAGCCACTGTTATTGAGAACGAAACGCGTTAAGAATGGGAAGAGATGTAAGCCCACAAACAGAATGGGGACGGTTAAAAGGTCAGAAAACGAGACGAGGAAGCAGAAAAGAGCAGAGTGCCCTTCTGGAAAGGCTAAGAGCACAGGGGAAATACCGAAACTAGAGTGCGAAGCCGAAAATTACAAGGAGAATTTTCAATTGAAAAGCTTAGACACGGCGTGAAGCGTAGCACCCAGATTCGTCGCTCGATCCCCCTTTGTCACCGCTGCATGCCCTTTCCTGTTCTCTCTCTTGAACTCACGTGGATGCCCTGGTCTGCCCATATCACTCTGAGCCCGATCCTGCTTGTGCCTTGGCAGCCTTTTGTGAGGGCACACCCAGCGAGTAGGGTGACTGAGTGCGGGTACCCGCAATGAATATTTTATTGTGGTGGAAGCCGACACGCTCGAGCTGACGGCGGCGGCCGCACAGGGGAGATGACAGCGGCAAAACTTAAGGAATTACCAAACCAGGAGCTACGAAATGGGACAACTAAATAGACGAGATACTAAGAACTGTGGAACAGGAACAACAGCACGCAGGCCAACGCTGGAAATTTGAGGAAAAGTTCCAGGGACAGCAGGGAAGTAAGAGAAGGGACGCAGGGTTGGAGAGAAAGGGGTGACACATAGTAGCTATTAGTCAAAGTAATTCTGGTAAAGGTAGCACAGGGAGAAGTACGCTGACGCACATCATGATCCTTGGGAGGATAAATGGGTCTGCAGCCAAAGGTGTGTCAATTTAGCATTGATACAGTATGACTGGGGCTGTGCACCAGCGGCGGTAAGCCCCAAAGTGTAGTAGACAACAGAGACGCATGTATTGAGCCCGTGGAAGGTGCAGGGAAGGACCTGCTGGGGGTGCGCACCCAAGGGAATGAGATGTTCCGATCAAAAAGTTGAAAAAGGCGTCGGCGACCTTCGGTGGCCGATGCAATCATAGGACCAACCTTGGATGGCAAAAAGGTCGCCCTGATGGAACAAAGGTAGTGCGTGAAGACAACATAAGAATCAGCTTCAGACGGAATAAGTCAAAGAGAGCCAGAGGTAGAGAAAGACGGAGACGTGGGAGTCCCGACTGCGGCAAAGCCTGCTAGTGAGGGAAAGGTCGAGCTACTCAACGATGATGCTGCGCATTTCTGCAGGCCAGGGGAGTACCTTGCGGCAGCTGTCGATAATTCGGTGTTAAGCTTGGTTTGATGATCGGTTCGCCCAAAAACCGCGTCATCTGGCACTCGGCCCGAGTGCCAAAGGCGGAGCGTGTCAATGTCAATGACACGAAGGCTACAACTTGATGAAATCTCTGGCATTTCGCTCTCTCTTTCATCCGACGTCCCTCCGAGATTATTCCGGGCACGTGCCTCATTGTACGGACCCGAGTACGATAATTGGCTTGCTTCCGATCTGTGTACATCCAAAATCTGTGATTACCAACCCTGTCACAATCACCGGATGGATCTCAACCTCTATCATCGTTGGCGAACACATGTAACTGGAGACATGGGGGGTACAGAAAGGATATATGATGGGAGGCGTGGGAGGTGAGGGAGGTCAGCTGGAGTATCACGCGTTTGCCAGGGCAGTGGCTGTACTAGTACAGAACCACCATCTTCTCAGGTTTACGTGAAGAACTTACGGAACGGACGGCGAAGATGGGTGCGAGCAAGGAGACATGGGATCGTCGTGAGATGAGGCGGAAGAGACAGCTGATCGTCCTGTGTTTACGTACATGGCTGTTCTGTGTTCACCGATTGAAAACTTACTATAGCTTGCAAGTCGACCGGTACTCCAAACCTGCCGCGCACGTTCCCACCCGTCTTCATGCGTGTACACATATAGTGCCCAAGGGTTGCTCACTTGGCGCTTAGCTGATCGATAAAACATTTTCGTTATAGGCGCCTCGCCTTGCGTCGACTGGCGACGCCCATCTGATGTCGTTGCTTCTGCAGAAGTTTCCCTCCAGTTGCCTCTTGAGATGATTCTACTTCTGCCTCGCCAAGACGTGCAGGGGTATTGACCAACGTATAAAGGGATTATCCCGACCCTAATTTGGGGTTCCGTACTCTCAGGCTTGCCATATATTTCGAACCGCTGCGCCGTCATGATCCGTCGTGGGGTTGTCATCATCAGTGACTTGCAAAGTCACTCTTTGTAGGAAGATCCACAGGAGTGTATTGTAAAAGAGGATTCCATCAAAAGATCGATCAGGTTACGCCGGAGCACATGGGACAAGACTCAGATTTACGTGACAGCCGGGGTCATAAGGTACGTCCAATCGACTCGGAGACTCGGAGAGGACGATTACAGCTCGGACGGAGCACAAGTGTGGTGGATCACATATCTCAGTAATCGAAATTCACGTCACTAAATCTCCGTAGGGATCAAGCGCTCGTTCCACGTGTCAACCAACGGAGTTACCCCGGGTCGATCTCTGTCGCCCGCAGCATCAAAGACTGGGCACATTCCGCCGCAATCAGGCTGAACGGGGCCCTCTTCTCGTCCCGCCAGTCAGTCGAAGCTGACGTGAGAATGGTCATACTGCACGAGAAATTTGGGGATGTCTACCAGTGATATTGCGGGGCGGGTTTTCAGGCGAGATCGGATGTGTCGAAGAGACATTGTTAGGAACGGACACCGTGCTAGGTGTCACTGACAACTTCAAGTTGAACGGTATCTGAACCTTTTGCAATTGGCTCATATGTCTGTAGACGAGTGTCCAATCAAGCGACCTTCAGTTGGAGTAATTTGATGAGCAGTCCGAGTCCCGGACGCAGTAACCGTGACACAGAAAATAAAACGACCGCACCACATACTCACAGAGGCAAAGTCCCAACTGTCTGCCAGTGTGTTCAAAACAAGCCCAGTAATTCACCCCTGCTGTGATCACACAATTTCAAGCGTTCCATATAACTTGAACGATGGGTATCTGAGAGAGCTTCAGTTGAAGATGAATGCACGTAAGGAACGGCCAGCACTGCCAAGCCACGACAATAGAAGTACGGCTTGGCTCATAGAACATTACATCCCTCCCTCACCCTAGGCCTTGGGGAAACATCTGGGCGTCTTGGATAAGAGTAAGTACACCACAGGTCGAGCATATCTACGTTCAATTTACAGGTAGCAGCTTGGAACTCTTCTTAGTCACCTCGTAAGATACTGTATATGCGAATAAAACGTGGGTATATCGTGTGTGGGAAAAGAAGCGGAAGCAATTTGGCACCGGCGGACTGGTAATCAAAATAGACAGTGATCAATTGAGGGTTGTACTGCGAGCTGATGGTTACTGGACATGGCGCTTGAGAACCGCCAATACCCTATCCCGGAAACCAAAACGGCGTTCCCTTCCTCGCGGCCTAACTTTTTGGAGGTCTTCGACTGCAAGTCTGATATCAGGCAAATCACTCAGCCCTGCAGCCACCTTGTCTAGTAGCTTCACGACTTCGTTCTCGATGTAGTTGGGATAAGTGAAATCAACAAATACACCACGATTAGCGGCTATATCAGAGATGGCTTGAAGAATGACTCGCTGCGTCCAGATGGAGTCTACAGCATGAGGTTGGTCGTCGTTGGATGTGATGAGCTCGAATGCGCCAGCATAGAAGGTATTGTGGGACTCGTTTGATGGGGACGTGGAAGTCGAGTGTATGTCCCTAAGTGAGAGCAAATATAGCTCCACCGTAAAGCCAACAGCGCCACCGTCGCGTATGTCAAAGAAACGCCAAAGCTGCCGTTCCATAGGTCGATGGAGCCGCGGGATCGCGCTTCCTCGTTCCGCGCCTTCTTGTGCATCCTTATGCACGCCCTGTTCCTGGTCGGGGGACATAATCGACTTCGCAGATACTTCAATTGGGCCTGGATGGGATTAAGGAGGAAGTCACAAGCGTCAACTGATTGAGTCATTTCTTTAAGGGTATTCCAGGGAAACTTTTTCGGCAACTCGTAGGTGGCTTTCTCAACTTCAGAGCGGAGATCGGAGATGAGCCTGGAGATGTGTCCCATCTGCTCAAGTTCATGGTCGATCCACTGTCGATGATCATTGTCCTCCTGCCTCTCTGGCCCACCCCTACCTAAAATTTCCACACGATCCCACACCTCCTTGAAGTGATTGTCTATCTTCCTGGCACGCTCTATCGCCCGGTATTCGCTCAGCTCGAATGCTTGCAAAACAGTTTGCGCAGCCACCCGTGGCCGTTCGCTGTTCAGCAATTTTCCTGTGATTACTGTTGAAAGACCCGTCCAGTTCGCGGCGAATGATTGGTTCGAGGCCGTTGTCATTGACCGCCGAGGATGTCTTCCATAACTTTGGTCCTTGAGTAGTTGCCCGATTGTACTTATGTCTCCAAACCAGTGCAACTCGGCTTTCATGCGGAATACAAACAACGCCACGGCCTCAATACAGGCACGTGAGCGTGCATGGCGCTTATCTTCCTTGTTCACGAAGTGGTATGGGTTGTTACACGTTTGGAACAAGTGTCCAACGCGCTTGCAGAGCGCTGGGAAACCCTTCACCTGGAGGATATGAAGATGGGAAGTCGTTGGCGAGCGTGTGAGACCGGGAGAGGTGGGGAAATTGGCCCTGGTCGGGCGATCGATCCATTTAAGGAAATTCCAAGGTGTCCCGAGGCGAGAGGGGGGATGGAGTAGGTCATAGTCATCGATTGCCAGGGATTTATTCGAGTCGATAGTTCCATCGTGTTCTCTTTTTCCCCACACGTGTGCACCCCATCCTGGGTCGAAAGAACCGGGAATGCTCGAGGCGAGAGATTCCATCTCAACGTCCTCTGTGAGGTCTCCCACCAGCCATGAAATTGCTCGCTGATCGCGATCTTTCCGAGCGGGCATGTTTTCCAGGGCGAGTTCCATCTGCCCATCTGCCATGTTTTGGCTTACTGGCTTCGGTTTTCCATCGATACGATCCTTGTACAACCTGAAAGGGAGCCCCTGGGCCAAAAACCAAAGCAGGACAGAGAATGGGCTACGAAGCGGAAATTGCGGATTCCAGACTGGTACGACTGTGGTGATGGCATAGAATATGCAATAGAGGACGATGAAAACAACAGTGGGTGCACCAACAGTCACATCCGTATGCACTAGAAAATCGGCAAGGCCAATCATGAACAGGAAGAGAGAAGTGTGGATGAGTGCAGGTACTGCTTCTGCTATCGCCGACATGTGCCAGTGCTCGACACCTTCATGTAGATATTGTCGGATCCGTGAAAGTTTCAAAGGGTGTTTGTACCGGTGGAAGATTTGCATGTGGTTGCGGGACCATCGCTGGACAAGGGTCGCGAGGAGTGCAGCGGCCAGACTCAAGACGAGACTTATGAACCAGAACACATTCACTCGTCTGTCTGATCGTGACGGGTTGGCGGTAAGGCTACTAATGGGAGGCAATGGGGGTGGAGATGGGATGGAGGCCTGTGGAAAAGCAGAAGAGAGCTGTGCTGAGATTTGTTTGAGCATCTCAACTGATTGTTGCTCATAGAATACCATCTGCTGTGCAGGGGTTACTTGTATGGTCTGAACACGATCGACGATAAAAGGGGTGAGCGCAGCAGCGAACAAGCCAGCCTACGAGATAATAATCAGTCACGTAGTCACTAGCAAGGTGGAACCCATGTAAACGTACAAACAAAAGGACACCATTCATGCCCTCGGTTAAAGTCTCAATCTTAGCCTCGTCATGATCTTTAGCTTTTTCAGAATAGAGGGTCCATAAGGGATTGGCATTATCGTTGAAATCTCCGCGATTCTCTTGTGGCGAAATGAGTGGTCTCAGACCATCAGGAACATTGACAGAAAACCAACGTACCGGGAACGACCCCCGGGCTTGGTTGTGGGTGATTCCGTTCGAGGTCGTTAATTCGCCGCGGCATGGCACAAACGGTGGAATATGAAAGGGCGTGTAGGCGACTGTGTGGAGGGAGAACGGCGGGGCATAGTGATAAAACTGGTTCAGTGCATCGCGGTGTTCGTGACACGGAAATACCCGAAATTCCGTAATTATGAGAACAAGGTCCCTCTGCCGCTGTTGTGATGGTTCCTGAGACAATAAAATATTGGCACTCAGACTCCGGCAATGAGTGAAAATTATACTGTTTTACTATAAGTATTCAACAATCCTTGTTAATCAAAATACTCCAGATGTTGGTTTCTTTAAATCGCTCCAAATTTGGTCGAGATGCACGCTGATAGTCACTGTTCATGTTTTCGAAGCTGGTTGTCATGAAGGGAAGGGGGTGAAACAGCAAGGGACAGGCACACGGCTGGTGCAAACGTACTCATCCGTCGGTACTGTACTAGTAGTATAGCATGTTCAGAGATTATGACCACGCGGAGTGCAGAATGCACAACAGTTTCAATCATTGTTGGTCTTGAACAATTGGTGGGAGAAAAAAAAAAGATGAGCTGTACAAATGAAGTTGTGGCCAGGGCATGGGGAGACTGAGGACCTGTGACTGCGGGAGATTTCGGGCCATGCCTAATCGATGAGAGAATTTATATGCTACGGTCCTCGGCAACGTCCAGAGACAGGTTGATAGAGTCTGCAAGCTCATGATCTTCCGCTTTGGCTCGCATCCTGCCTTTTGATCTGATCAACCCACATCTTGCGCTCAAGTAGTCAAATGGCCGTATCTCATCGCAATCTGACTGAAGGTCGCGGTGAAGCTGGAAGTCACGGCGGCCGCGCAGGATGTCGCGATTTTGGCAGTTTAACCGCGGCCTTCTCATCTGAGAAAGGCGCTGAATCAAACGATCGGCGTCAGTTGGCGTCAAATCAGCAAGCTCGTCTCTAAGGTGGCGCGGCGCTGTAATGGCTTGCAGAACTGTGCACACTGGGATTGTAGCCCCAATGGCAACGCCAACATGGACGTGCAGCCATCCCGAATACGGCCGACAGAGGTTGTAAAGTCGTAAAGATGAATACTTAACCACGTGTAGAGGAAGAGAACAATTGTGAGCAGGATGTTGGGAAATCATGGAAAATAAGCCAGAACCTCCGAGTTGCGGTCGTCCGGGTGGAAGCCTCAGAAACATTCCACGCTGCGGTTGTTGGCCAAAATTTCACGCACAGAGAGTTCCTAGCGGGTGAGGAAATCTCGGCAGCGTTGTAACATGTTGCGGCAGTGGTGTCTGGATATCTCAGTACATGTGCTCCACGTAACAGCGGAACTGGCACACACAGCCAAATATCGGCTACTCGAATACGAACTTCAAAGGTGGCCCGACACCCGAGAAAGAACCACCTGTGGCGCGAACGTCGATCCCACACCCGAGCCCTATATACCGAAGTCAAGCAAAAGACCGCGGCGGACACGGCAAAACGTACTTATCCCTGGCGCCGGGCCCGGTTTCCCCAGCAGCCTTCCAGCCATCAGAGGTCCGGAAATCTCCAACACAAGACTGGTCACCGCCCTCCGGCGAAGAGGGAAATCACCTGTGAAGTTCAGAGTCGTTCAGGGAGCGTGAGGTACTTAAGTTACAAGAGTTTAACAGTAATTTTTGGCCTATGACTTCGACGACGGAAACGGGTCACTCCCGGCGGCCATGGGCCAGGGCCCCGGAGCACGGCTTTGAGAAAGGAACTCCATCCGGCGATTTCCGCGCTCGTCACACGCGAGGTCAATGAGATTAAGGATGAGAGCGTTGGAGACAGGGACAGAGTATGATTTTTGATCCTGGAAAAGGGGACCATTTTCAACTGCGAGTGATTCGTATCTTCGTAACAGTAATTTCAACGCTAGAGTAACGTCCAATCCGATGACTCAGAGCAATCGCAGGTCTTAGTAACACAACAGAAAACCAGAAATTTGAGAACGACCGAATCACAGAGGCGAAGATTTTGTAACTTTCGGTGCTAGTTCTCAAAGGCTAAACTGGCCGAGCTGAGTAATTCAGCCTTACGTCACAATTCCCAGGGAGGACGGCGGTAGGTTGAAGGGGTATACCTGATAAGTTAGATCAAAAAATCCCAAAGATCTTATGGGTGGCCCTGGCCTGTGAGAACACGAGTCCCTTATATAGATGGTTGTTATAGACAAGATGACAGACGACATTATTTAAATTTTACTTGTGGCGACTGGGACTTTTCTCTGGAGTAGGTTTACAGAATATTCGAATGACGTCATTTGGATGTTGGCATAATTAAGACGAATAAGATAAACGACTTGCACTGTAACTCGACCATGATACTAGCGAGATATTCTCAGTTGAATCTGTGGTGATCGGGGAATCATTGAAGCTGGTCGAACGACGAGGGGCCCGGAGGAGGTACTATTACTAGTACCAGGCGCCACCATCGGGGGCGCTAATGGCCTCGGCAAGTGATGCCTGAGAACATTTAATACATTCTCCCGGAAACCTGCATAACGGTATCGCGACTTGACTTTTTCGAGATCTTCCACTGCAAGTCCGATATCGGACACATCATGCACCCCCGCAACTACATGGCGTAGTATGCGCACGAGTTCCTCCTGGATAAACTTGGGATAACTGAAATCAGAAAAAACACCACGATTGGCTGCTATATCGAGGATCAGTTCGAGAATGAGTTGCTGCGTCCAGATGGTGCATTCGGTCAAGGCGCGGTTGGATGTGATGGCTTCGAAGGCGCCAAAGAAGGTGTCATGCGAGTCGTCTGATGACGAAGTAGAAGTCGAGAGAATTTCCCTAAGGGAGACGAGATAAAGCTCTAGCGTGAACCCAACGGCGCTACCTTCACGTAACTCGAGGAGTCGCCACAGTTGTCGTTCCGTGGGTCGGTACAGACGTGCGACCGGACGGCTCTGTTCCACGGCTTGCCTTGTACCCTGTTCCGCACCTTGTTCCGCACCTGGTCCCCAGCTGGACAAGTCAGACCGATCAAATCGACTTCGCAGGTACTTCAATTGGGCCTCGATGGGGTTGAGGAGAAAATCACAAGCATCAACTGATCGAGTTATTGCTTTGAGAGCATTCCAGGGAAGTCCTTCGGGTAACTTGTAGGAGGCGGTGTCAACCTCAGTATGGAGCTTGGAAATGGGCATTTGGATGCGAGCCATCTGTTCAACTTCATGATCGATCCACTCTCGATGGCGCTTGTCCTCCTCTGTTTCTGGCCTATCCACGTGGCGCCTTAAATCTTTATCTAGGAATTCTACACGATCCCACACCACCTTGAGGGTGTCGTCGATCCTCCGAGCGCGTGAGATCGCTTCATTTGGGGAGTAAGGCTCAAAGCTTAGCAAAACCCCTTGCGCTGCCGCCTTTAACCGTTCCATGACCAGCGTTCTTTGGATGATCACTATCGAGAGGCCTGTCCAATTCGCGGCGAATGACTGGTTCGAACCCGTTGCCAATGACAGCCGGGGATGGTCTCCGTAACCTTGGGCCTTGAGCAGTTCTCCGATCGTTTCTATGTCTCCAAACCAGTTCAAATCGGCTTTCATGCGAAATACAAGCAACGCTACGGTCTGGACACAGGTACGCGAGCGCGTAAGCCGTTTATCCTCTTTCTCGAAGAGGTAAGGGTTGCTGCATGTTTGGAACAAGCGACCAATGCGCGTGCAGAGCTCCTGAAAACTCTTCACTTGCAGATGAGCAGGACGAGAAATTGTTGGCGCGCGCATGGGAGGTAGAGGGGTGCCAGTGGGGGAGTTGTCCCCAATTGGGATGCCCATGGATCCAAGGAGATTCAAAAGAGTCCCGAGGCGCGATGGGGGGTAGAGCGTGTCATAGTTATCGACCGTCAGCCCTGGTGAGTATTCATCCTGGTTCCCGTCGCTTTCGTTTGTTCTTCTTCCCCATACGCGTACACCCCATTCTGGGTTGAAAGAACCAGGAATGCTTAGGGCAAAAGATTCCATCTCGACGTCCTCTGTGAGGTCTCCAACCAGCCATGCAATTGCCCGCCGATCGCGATATCTCCGGAGGGGTTTGGTTTCCAGGGCTAGTTCCATCTGTCCGTCTCCCATGTTTTGGCTCACAGGCTTCATTTTTCCGTCGTGGTCCCTGTACAACCTGCAAGGGAACCACTGGGCCAAAAACCAAAGCATGACAGAGAATGGGCTACGAAGCGGAAATTGCGGCTTCGAGACCGGTACAATTGTGGTGGCAGCATAGAATGCGCAATAAAGCACGATGAAAAAAACAGTAGGTGCACCAACAGTCACATCCGTATGCATTAGGAAGTCGGCAAGGCCAAACATGAACAGGAAGAGAGCAATATGGATGAGCGCAGGAACTGCTTCCGCTATTGCTGCCATGTGCCAATGCTCGACACCTTCATGTAGATATTGTCGGATCCGTGAAAGCCTCAAAGGATTTTTGTACCGGAGGAAGATTTGCATGTGCCTCCGGGCCCATCGCTGGACAAGAGTCGCGAGGAGTGCAGCGGAAAGACTCAAGATGAGACTTATGAACCACAACACATTCACTCGTTTGTCTGACGGTGACGGATTGGCAGTAAGGCTACTGAGGGGAGGCAGTGGGGATGGAGATGGAACGGAGGCCTGTGGAAAGGCAGAAGAGAGCTGTGCTGAGATTTGTTTGAGCAGCTCAACTGATTGTTGCTCATGGAAAACCATCTGCTGAGCGGGAGTGACTTGTATGGTCTGGACACGATCGACGATAAATGGGGTGAGAACAGCAGCGAACAAGCCAGCCTAGGAGATCATAATCAGACACGTAGTCACTAGCAGGTTGTGGGAAGCATGTGAACACACAAACAAAAGGACACCAGTCATACCCTCGGTTAAATTCTCAATCTTCGCCGCATCATAGTCTTTAGCTTTTTCCGAATAGAGGGACCATAAGGGATTGGCTTCATGGTTGAAATCTGTTGTGGCGAAATGAGTGGTATCAGGAGCACTGACAGAGAACCAACGTACCGCTTGTTTGTGAAGGATCCTCTGGCATGGAACTTTGCGGCTGCATGGCACAAATGGTGGAATACGAAAGGGCGTGTGGGCGAGTGTGTGGTTGGGGAACTTATGAGAACGGCGGGGCGCAATGAAAAGAATGGTTCAGTGCAACGCGGTGTTCGCGCCACGGAAATACCCGAAATTCCGTAATTATGAGTGAACAAGGTTTGTTCCTGAGACAATATTGGCACTCAAACTCCGCCAAAGCGTGGAAATTATACCATTCTTGTCAATCAAAATACTCCAAATTCGGTCGAGATGCACGCTGATAGACACTGTTCGTGATTATTCCGAGCTTTCGAAGCCGGTCGTCGGATGTAAGGGAGTGAGGAGGCAACAGGAGACCAGGGCACGGCTAGTGCACACATACTCTTCCGTCGGTAGTTTGGCATGTACAGAGAATGTGACCACGCTGAGAATGCACAACAGTTTCAATCATGATTAATTTTGAACAATTGACGGGAAAGAACCATGAACTATATAAATGAAGTTGTAGCATGGGAAGAACTGAGGACCTGGAACTGCGGCAGATTTCGGGCCATGCCTGATCGATGAGAGAACTGATATGCCACGGTCCTCTCGGCAACGTCCTTGACAGGTTGATAAAGTCTGCAAGTTCATGATCTTCCGCTTTGGCTCGCTGCCAGGTGTCCTGCCCTTTGATGTGGTCAACCCTCATTTTGCACTCAGGTAGTCAAACGGCAGTGTCTTATCGCAATGGCAACGCCAACATGGACATGCAGTCTATCCCGGAGCCAATGTGGCAGGCAGAGGCTTGTAAAGTAGCCCGAGGAAGGTAACCACGTGCAGAGGAAGATAACGCTTGTGAATAGGATGGCAAATAACCCAGAACCTCCGAGTTGCGGTCGTCCGGGTGGAAGCCTCAGAAACATTCCACGCTGCGGGTGTTGGCCAATTCACGTACAGAGATTTCCTGGCGGGTGAAGAAACCTCGGCGGCGTTGTAACATGTTGCGGCAGTGGTATCTGGGATTCTCGGTATATGTAACAGCGGAACTGGCACGCACTCGAATACGAACTTCAAAGGTGACCCGACACCCGAGAACGAACCACCTGTGGCGCGAACGTCGATCACACACCCGAGCCTTATATACCGAAGTCAAGCAAAAGACCGCGGCGGACACGGCAAAATGTATTTATTCATGGCGCCGGGCCCGGTTTCCCCAGCAGTCCAGCCATCAGAGGTCCGGAAATTCAAGACTGGCCACCGCCCTCTGACGAAAATGGATCACCTGTGAAGTCAGGGAGCGTGAGGTTCAATGACAGGGTTTACAGTAATTTTGGCTATGACTCCGGCGACGGACGGAAACGGGTCGCTCGCAGCGGCCATGGGCCGGGACCCCGGAGCACGGCTTTGAGAAGGAGCTCCATCCGGCGATTCCGCGCTGGTCACGATGAGAACAAGGATGAGAACGTTGGAGACGGGACAGGCATGATTTTAGACCCTGGCAAAGGGACCGGCGCGTGATTCGTATCTTCGTAACCGTGACTTCAACGCTAAAGTAACGTCCAATCCGATGACTCGGAGCAATCGCAGGTCTTAGTAACACAATAGAAAGCCAGAAATTTGAGAAAGACCGAATCAGAGGCGAATTTTTTGTAACTTTCGGTGGCTAGGGTCGATCTGCACTCTCAAAGGCCAATTGGCCGAGCCTGAGTAATTCAGCTTACGTCACAATTCCCAGGAGGAGGACGGCGGCAGGTAGGTTGAATGCGTTACCTGATAAGTTAGATCAAAAAATCCCTGGGCGGCCCTGGCCTGTGAGTACACGAGTCCCTTATATAGATGGTCGTTATAGACAAGATGACACATCACCTGACGACATTTAAATTTTACTTGTTGCGACTGGGAATATCTCTAGAGTAGGTTTACAGTATATTCGAATGAGGTCATTCGAATGTTGGTATAATTAAGACAAATAAGGTAAACGACTTGCACTGTAACTCGGCCATGATGCTAGCGAGATCCGCTCAGTTGAATCTGTGGTGGTCGAGGAATCGGGCGATTCATTCTAGCTGGTCGAACGACGGGTCCGGCGGTTGTTGTCACGGTACCATTACTAGTACTGGGCGCCATCGGGGGCGCTGGCCTCGGCAAGTGATGCCTGAGAACATTTAATACATTCTCCCGGAAACCTGCATGACGGTGTCGCGGCTTGACATTTTCGAGATATTCCACTGCAACTCCGATATCGGACACGTCATGCACCCCCGCAACTACATGGCGTAGTATGCGCACGAGTTCCTCTTCGATAAACTTGGGATAACTGAAATCAGAAAAGACACCACGATTGGCTGCTATATCGAGGATCAGTTCGAGAATGAGTTGCTGCGTCCAGATGGTGCATTCGGACAGGTCGCGGTTGGATGTGATGGCTTCGAAGGCGCTAAAGAAGGTGTCATGCGAGTCGTCTGATAAAGCAGAAGTCGAAAGTATTTCCCTAAGGGAGACGAGATAGAGCTCTAGCGTAAACCCAATGGCGCCACCTTCAACTAAGTCGAGCAGTCGCCACAGTTGTCGTTCCATGGGTCGATACAGACGTGTGACCGGACGGCGCTGTTCCACGGCTTGCCTTGTGCCCTGTTCCGCACCTTGTTCCGCACCTGGTCCTCGGCTGGACAAGTCAGACCGATCAAATCGACTTCGCAGGTACTTCAATTGGGCCGCGATGGGGTTGAGGAGAAAATCACATGTATCAACTGATAGGGTTATTGCTTTGAGAGCATTCCAGGGAAGTTCTTCGGGTAACTTGTAGGAGGCGGTGTCAACCTCAGTATGGAGCTTGGAAATGGGCGTTTGAATGCGAGCCATCTGTTCAACTTCATGAACGATCCATTCTCGATGGTGTCTGTCTTCCTCTGTTTCTGGCCTATCGAAGCGTTTTGAATCTTTATCTAGGACTTCTACACGATCCCACACCACCTTGAGGGTGTCGTCGATCCTCCGAGCGCGCGAGATCGCTTTATTTTGGGAGCTAGGCTCAAAGCTCAGCAAAACCCCCTGCGCTGCCAACTTTAACCGTTCCATGACCAGCGTTCTTTGGATGATCACTATCGAGAGGCCTGTCCAATTCGCGGCGAATGACTGGTTCGAACCTGTTGCCAATGAAAGCCGGGGATGGTCTCCCGGGCCGTAACCTTGGACCTTGAGTAGTTTCCCGATCATTTCTATGTCTCCAAACCAGGTCAAATCGGCTTTCATGCGGAATATAAGCAACGCTACGGCCTGGACACAGGTACGCGAGCGCGTAATCCGTTTTTCCTCTTTCTCGAAGAGGTAAGGGTTGCTGCATGTTTGGAACAAGCGACCAATGCGCGTGCAGAGCTCCTGAAAACTCTTCACTTGGAAAGGAGCAGGGCGAGAAAATGTTGACGCGCGCATGGGAGTTAAAGAAGTGCCAGTAAGGGGGTTGTCCTCAATTTGGGTGTCCATGCATCCAAGGAGATTCCAAGGAGTTCCGAGGCGCGATGGGGGGTAGAGTGTGTCATAGTTATCGATCGTCAGCCCTGGTGGTGAGTATTCATTCGAGTTGCCGTCGCTTTCGTTTGTTCTGCTTCCCCATACGCGTACACCCCACTCTGGATTGAAAGAACCAGGAATACTTAGGGCAAAGGATTCCATCTCGACGTCCTCTGTGAGGCCTCCAACCAGCCATGCAATTGCCCGCCGATCGCGATATCTCCGGAGGGGTTTGGTTTCCAGAGCTAGTTCCATCTGTCCGTCTGCCATGTTTTGGCTCACAGGCTTCAGGTCTCCATCGACACGATCCCTGTACAACCTGAAACGGAACCCCTGGGCCAAAAACCAAAGCATGACAGAGAATGGGCTCCGAAGCGGAAATTGTGGTTTCAAGAGTGGTAAAATTGTGGTGGTGGCGTAGAAAATGAAATAGAGCACGATGATAAACATAGTAGGTGCGCCAACGGTCTTGTCCGCGTGCATTAGGAAGTCGGCAAGGCCGCACATGAACAGGAAGAGAGCAATGTGGATGAGCGCAGGAACTGCTTCCGCTATTGCTGCCATGTGCCAATGTTCGACACCTTCATGTAGATATTGTCGGATCCGTGAAAGTTTCAAAGGATGTTTGTACCGGAGGAAGATTTGCATGTGGCTCCGTGCCCAACGTTGAACAAGGGTCGCGAGGAGTGCAGCGGAAAGACTCAAGACGAGACTTATGAACCACAACACATTCACTCGTTTGTCTGACGGTGACGGGTTGGCGGTAAGGGGAGGCAAAGGGGATGGAGATGGGATGGAGGCCTGTGGAAAGGCAGAAGAGAGCTGTGCTGAGATTTGTTTGAGCAGCTCAACTGATTGTTGCTCATAGAACACCATCTGCTGAGGGGGAGTGACTTGTATGGTCTGGACACGATCGACGATAAAAGGGGTGAGAGCAGCAGCGAACAAGCCAGCCTAGGAGATCATAATCAGACACATAGTCACTGGCAGGGTGGGAAGCATGTTGAACGTACAAACAAAAGGACACCAGTCATACCCTCGGTTAAAGTCTCGATCTTTGCGTCATCGTGGACTTTGGCTTTTTCTGCATAGAGGGACCATAGGCGATTGGCATTATCGTTGAAATCCCCATGAGGCTCTTGTAACAAAAAAAATGAGACTTTCAGGAATAATAAAGGCAGCGAATTAACGTACCGGATGAGCCTGAGACTGCCGAGTTCGGCTGTTGAGGTTCGTTGATTCGCGGCATGGAGCGAAGAATCACAAATGAAAAGTCAAAGGTCCAAATGAAAGGGCGTGGGGGTGGGGAGGAGAAAAGCCCCAAGTCGGCAGTACCACTGTTTAAGTAACACAAGATGGCGCCAAGAGTTTATGGTGCCAAGAGCGAGTTAGCTCATCATCGCCACCCATATTCGTTGCCGTAATAGCTATGCAATAGCTATGCAAGCGGTTGGGACTGATAATTCTGCTACCAAGTGCCTCTTCGTTTCCTGGTTCCCCCACACCAAACAACGGACTCTGGAGACTAAGTGCTTGGAAACTTGGCAAAAAAGTGTCTCGGAAAAAAAATTATTTGCTTGTTGAAGGACATTTGCTTTTGTCCACAGTTACACTTGTTGAAGTGCGTTGACAGAGTCATTCAAGTTGTTCCTGGGACAATATTCGATCCCCGTTTGACACATGGTACAATCCCAATTTTCATCAGACATATCGAAACTCCGCTGGCAATGACCTCAAGACGGTACTGGGACTGTCTTGGATGAGTTAACTATTCGACACAAAGTTTCTGGTTTTCTTTAATCATTCCAACGGCTCGCTCATGTTTATTCCGAAAATTTTAAACCTCGCCTCGGCATATTCCGTGCTGGGGATTTCCAAAGGGATTCCCCATAGCCTCTCCGCTTTATTATCCGATAGATGACATAATCACTTTCTCACTGCCCCAACCCCAACAGATTCAAGGTCTTTGAAGAGGGAAATTTGCCACGAATGGAGGCCTGGAGACAAATCAGATTGCTTAACTTTTATACGTAACTGTGGACGTAGGGCTGATGTATGCCCATAAAAGGATAGATTTATCTCTTGTCAAAGACGCACTGCCCCCCCATGCTCAGCTCTCTTCTCTCTCTCACTGCGCTCTCCCACTCTCACTGCACCTTCCCATATTCCTACAATGTATCCTTATCCCCCGACAACTGTCCCAGCATCTCCTAGGAACATATTTCTCGATGCCCTAAGTTCATACCGGAAGCAAACAAAGATTGACATTTCGGAGCATTCTCTACTCCCCAAGTTGCAAAATTGCAATACTCCCGACATGATTCTCTCTGTGCTTCGAGTTCATGCCCGAAATTTTTTTCGTGGCGACGAAGGGTCAAGGCGCTGGCTTGCCACAACCGTGGATGTCCTCCACGCATTTTCGTTTACTCTAGGGAGACACGTTGGCATTGTGAACATCACTCAGGCTCATATTCTATCACCGTCCTTTCTAACCCACGTTTACAGTTATTCACGCCCTCTAATGCTCTTCTTACTGCCATCGGTATCTTTCTCGAAGTCCGTATCTTCCTCAATTTCCGCGCGCTATGGTTATGACGCTTAAATGTTTCAGGCCGTTGTCGCCCCAGACGCCCTCTCAGACTTCTTCCTGCGCATGCAAAACTTTTTTCAACGGCTCAAGAGTTTCACCGAGGTCTCTCTCGATGAGAAAGTGAAGGACAGAATGGTAGTGTTCATGGCCGAAGTACTCACGACGCTTGCCAACTTAACAAAACACATCAAGCAACGGCGTTTGAGTGAGTTTATCCTGGGCGACATATCGTATTTCACTCATCTAGTCTATTCAGCAAACTATATGAAGATTATTACCCCCCTTCTAGAAGCGCGCCCGTTGAGCTCCGCCGAAAGACGCCCGTCCAGGTCTTCCGATGACAAAGAGCGTAGCATACAGACTGCAGTTGGTAGACTTGACAAGTTGATACAAGACGAGGCGAAGCTGCCTAGACCAGTGGCTCTACCACAGCCAAGTGGCGATGACATGGACGAGAAGCGTTCGTATTCACTCGTTTCTCCCACGTTGCACGTGATGGATGGGTCAAACGTTCACACACAGGACGCACTCTGCTGGGACGCGTCAAGTCGTGGCTCTCTCCACCCGATCAGTTGCAAAAGTACACCGTGCGCCAGGCTTTTGAGGGAACAACTAGGTGGTTTCTCGAAAACGATTCCTACAAACGATGGAAGACCAGTGGTTCCCTGTTGTGGATCAGTGGAATGCGTTTGTACCCTTCTACCCTTATAGTTAAAATTTCTGATGCCATTTCGATAGCGGGCTCTGGAAAGACTGGCCTCTGGTTCGTTATCCTTGCACTCATTCTATCAGATCTTATTTTCGTTTTTTTAGTTCCGCGATCATCAAAGACATCCAAGCAAAGGATGAACGAGCTCTCATGGCCTATTGTTTCTTCGATTATAGGGACACGGATATCCAAACTCGTCACTATATACTCTCTTCTCTCCTTATCCAACTATCCAATCAGTCCAACCCCTGTTGTGACGTTCTGGACGACCTCTATAAAACCCACCACAAAGACCCACCACAGATGCCTAGTGGGCGCGTTTTGACCGAATACTTGAAAAAAATGCTCTCAGCTCCCGGTCAAACCCAGATCTACATCATCCTGGACGGACTCGATGAAAGTCCCAGTTCTCCTGGATCACCGTCGCCCCGTGAAGATATCCTCCAGCTTGTGGAGGAACTTACCAAGTTTCGTCTCAAGAACTTCCGTCTGTGTGTCTCAAGCCGACCCGAGATCGACATCCGAAAAGCCCTTGAGCCCCTGTCTCCTTCCTGGATATCTTTAGAGAACGAATCTCGACAAAAACAAGACGTGATTGACTTTATCAAGCGTTTCGTCGACTCAGACCCAATGATGCAAAGATGGGAAACGGAGGACAAGGAATTAGTTTTTGAGACGCTCTCACGAAGAGCCGACGGAATGTAAGATTCTTGTCGTATGCCCAACCATATTGCTTATGCTGTCCATTATTCAGGTTTCGATTTGCTTCATGCCAGCTGAAGGCGCTGCGCGACTGTCCTCCGGCAAGATTCCGGGTTGAATTTCCTTTCCCTGAATCGCTGGGTGAGACGTACGAGCGTGCGCTATTGCAAATCGACAAGGCTCACAGAGAGCATGCTCATCGTCTCCTGCAATGCCTCACGGTAGCGATCCGGCCGCTTGATGTCAAGGACCTCGCAGAAATCCTTGCTCTTGACCTGCCAAGAAATGGGATTCCGAAGCTCGATGTGGATAAGCGGTCGAAGGACCCAGAGCAGGCGGTGTTGTCATTGTCCTCGGACTTGATTGCCATTGTTAACCGAGACCGTCGCCGGATCGCCCAACTCTCCCACGTTTCCCTAAAGGATTTCCTAACCTCGGATCGCCTCGCCACGTCGTCCAATGGATGCCTCTCACATTATCATGTCTCTCTCGAAGATGCCCATACTGTCCTTGCACAAGCTTGCCTTGGTGTCTTACTCGGATTGGACGGCCGGGTTGACTTGTCCACTGTCGGGGAATCACCGCTAGTCAAATACGCTGCTCGACATTGGGTCGACCATGCCCAGTTTAAGAACGTGTCATCCCACGTACAGGATGGGATGAAATCACTCTTCGACCCGACCGCACCGCAATTCAGAAATTGGATTCGTATGCATAATGTGGACAGGGACGTGTCACCGAGAGACTCGGATGCAGTGCTACCGGAAGCCGGCACGTTGTACTATGCCACGCTCTGCGGTTTCCGTGACCTGGCAGACCATCTCATCAGGAAACATAAGGAAGATGTCAATGCCAGAGGCGGTAGCTTCGCAACTCCACTCCACGCAGCATGTTACATGGGACACCTCGAGATTGCTCGCCTATTAGTTGACCACCGCGTGAATGTCAATGCCCCGGACCACGACGGCTTCACCCCACTGTACATTACCTTGACCAAAGGGCACACCGAGATCGTACGACTACTAGTTGGCCACAGCGCGGTTTTGAACATGCCGGGAGAAGAACTCTCGTCTTTGTTGCGTGCAGCAGTGGAAAGCGGAAACGTTGACAGTGTCCAACTGCTACTTAAAGAAGGCGCGAAAGTAGATGCCCCGGACGACCAGGGCTCGTTACCGATTCACCTCGCATCGGTCAAAGGGAATGTCGAGATTGTCAAGCTGTTGGTCGAGTATGGCGCAAAAGTGGATTCCCGGGATAGGAACAGCTCGACTCCTTTGCACCTCGCGTTGGCCAATGAAAACCTGCAAGTTGCCGAATTTCTGTTTTCTCGTGGAGCGAAAATCGATGCAGTTGATAACAAAGGTTCAACGCCACTACACCTAGCATCGGAGAGCGGAAGCCTCGAGCTTGTCAGGTTGCTCTTTGATCATGGCGCGAGAGTGAATGCCCAAGACAACAAGAACTCGACGCCGTTACATGTGGCGTCGCGCTGCGGACCTGCCAACGTCGTGAAGTTCTTACTCGACATGGGCGGAGATTTAACCGCGCGTAATGTCAAGGACTGGACTCCGTTACATGTTGCATCGCAGGAGGGGGCTCTCGAAGTCGTGCAGTGTTTACTCGAGAACGGCGGGGATATCAATGCGTCCAACGACATGGGCTGGACCCCTTTGCATGTGGCGTCGTTTGTGGGCGCTGTCGATGTTGTGCAGTGCTTACTCAATGGAGGAGCGGACGTGAACGCGGAGGGCAACGATGGCAAGACACCGCTACACCTCGCAAAGAATAACAAGAAAATGAAGACGGTGCAAATACTACTCATGAACGGCGCCGATGTGTACGCGCGGGATAATAACAATCAGATACCGTTGGAAGTTCCGCCCCTGCCCGCGGGGAGAAGCCATTCGACTGTTTGGTGATGGTCGTTCGATCGATTTACTATATGATATCACATTTCAAAGGTCCGCTCGACGTCATAGATATCATACCTGTTGCTTCGTCATTTTCGTTTTTATTTCCCTGGCGACGCTGTTCACCGAGACTGCTAGAGCTTGAATGCGGCATGGCATGCCATCCCTGGCATACTTAGAGCTATTTCGCAGTAGATTATCTATGATTGCTCATTGAATCTCTCTTCTGTTAGGTTCTCTTGGTTCAAGTGACTGACCCACTAGTCTTTGTTAACGGCAGTGGCTTTTATTGATTCTGACAGGATACCTTACGACTCGGAAGATTTCACTGCTGTATAATAATACTAGCGTTAACCCATGCTTCGCATGGTAGCCGTCGTTGTCTGTCGATGAATGAACGGCTTCTTTTACCATTCTCGTATGAGAGAAGGTTACGCAGGAAGGGGTGCAAATGGTTGAGAACTGTATCGATTCGTGCCGAAGAAGTGTCATAGAGTCAAATTTTCATCATTTTCGCGTTCAGTTCGACATGTGATTCATCCGGTTTTTCACTACCACGTAGTATGATTACAGACAGATGATGTAAAGAAGATAAACATGGCATCAAGATGAATGAAATTGCTCCCAGAGCGTGACAAACATTCAACGTTCAGCGCTCAGCGCTCAACGTTCAACCCCAGTGAAAAATAACTTACAATTAATTAATCCCGATCATAGACTGGAATTTTGATAGTGGCCTGGGCAAGAGCCTAGCGGAGGCTAGGTGTTGCGCAGGTCACCATGCTGCTATCGCATCTAAAGCAGATCGTGATTTCTCTTGGCGGTACCCTTGAAATGGGAAAAATATATTAGCCTGGTACAAGACCCTCACCTGTCTCCTTGACCATACGATGAGGTATGTCAAGTAATTGTTTAGATGTTGGCGAGCCACGGATGTCATGTGACATTACAGGTCACGTGGCTGCCAAACGGTTGGGCCCAGTTGGCAACGACTGCACTTGGTCTACGACTACTAGGCTAGCTGCAACAGCCCTACCAGTTGGAACGTCACAAGCACATTCATGGTGTATTCACCTTCTGCCCCAAATTTCACAAGGGCTTTTATCGCGTGAGAGGGTGCGCTAGTAGGATCCGAGCAATATCCCTGGCACCGAGAAGGGAATAACATGTCCAGGCTGGTTGTCACAAGCAATGGACAAATATCACGATTGGGTGGGGATACGCTTTGAAGAGAGAGGGAACTGCGGTCCATGTCCCAGGGTAATATCACACTGGCAGCTTGAGGACAATGATGCCAGAGACTGGCCCGGGCCCGGGTATCCAATGATTGGCTGTTCCACGACCGCCGATTCTTAGTCTTCTTCATCGAGTCGTGGGGAGACATCACTGCTGATCGGCCTCAAATAGACTCGGAGTGTTTCGCTCATGCCGTTGATTTTGGTGCCAGTGGGACATTGGCTTCCTTTGCTTCCTAACTTTGCGGTTCGCATTGGAATACACCCACACTCAAACCCTCCTTTACGCTTCCAGGCCACTGACTGTCTAATTTACTTCATCCGGAACTACACGCGCTGCTCTCGCAAGAACTCCCTCCTCCTGTATCTCTTTCACCTCCAGCTTTCCATCCCTCCCGAGTCCACATTTGACACACCTTTCGCACACTAGTTCGTGTCACTTATGTCACCTTGACATGGCGAATGTTGAGTGCCCTTTTTTTATTAAGTATCCAGTTGTGCGGGTGCCTCGCACGCTACCCATCTCTCTTGTCCGCGCTTGAGCCCTGGGCTGCCAGCCTGAGTGATCACTCATAATTTGATTCTTCGTGCTCGCCTCCAAAGTCGCCACGTCACATTGTGTGGCGTGCGTAGCACATCGGGCGCCATCACTCTCAGAGCCTCATCGGGAGATCACCCGAATCTACCCGCCTTAGTATTTCGCCTCGGGAACCTCCGACAGCCTGAGCCTTGGGAGTTTTCTCATCCACACTCACACAAAATCTATCTCTCATACCAAGAAAAGGTATGGATTGTGACAATATGAACCTGCTTCTCACGCCCCAAAGTCCTCAACAAATTATGATCCGCCTTTTTGAGCTGGGTCATGGGAGTCGGCGGATACTGGGACTTCTTCTAGAGCCACACTTGAGCCGACAAGGACAGTAGGATTGAAAGGGGACATTACCATCACTAGTTCTCGATGACACTAGTAGGAGGATAGTCCGTCGCCGCCGCCGTTGGTGAGCACGGCGGCGCCGCGCGGGCGAAGGGAAAGTTTATTTGCGTTTGGTTGATTCAACTTGTTCAACTTCATTGATCCAAACCACACGTACGATTATTCACGCCCTGCGGGAGAGCGAGTCCGAGAATTGCAAAAGAGAGAGCAAAGACGGTTTTCATCAACATCATTGTCACCGCAGGAAGTCACTGGTATGTTGGGTGATGAGGATAAAATCAAGAAACGACGGCTGATAGTGAGAGAAGGAAATGGCTCGACCTTATACTGCACACGACTTGACTGTGTCCGTACAGGCGGAGCCGCGGGGTTCAATAGCCGGAGGATATTATTAATAAGATCATTGGTACAATCCATTCAGGCTTCACTCGATACTGTCAGTGCTTTACCACATATGTTCAACAGGCATCATAATAGGTAATGTCATCCGCAACTTCTGAATCTCCGCTTGGATGTTCAGTGTGTGCTTACTGTGACTAATGCCATATTTCCCAAAACAAAAGTCCATGAATACTACATAGTGATTGGGTTTGAAGTAATGTAGTAGTAATTTCAGCAACTGAAATGAGATGAGATGAGATACCGTCTCAGCCTGAGGGTACGATGACCGCATATACTAGCCTTGATACTAGCTTGCACTCTCATGGATAGAGAGCTTCATCTCCACTATCTTGTATCTGTAAATATGTAGGATTATTTTGTTTCCATGTCTAGCCGGTATTGTCACCGCGGCCAAGTGCTGACATAAAAACCGAAATATTGCTGGGAGTCGCATGCGAGAGCGCTCAATTTGGTTGCTCATAGCGCTCATATCTTGGCTCATATGGCTGGGCAGTTTAACACTCTTCGTTGCGAGCAATTTTGCCAGTGGTGCACAAAAAGGGATTTTGTGAAAACTTACGTAGTTTGAAAAATTCCAGTTTTCGCAACATTGAGCCATTTCACTTACTGGCGAGGCAGTGTTCTTTCACCAACGACAAGTAGCAAAAATCCGTCTGCGTGTTTTCAATTATTTATAACCCTCGCTTTGCAGGTATTCGCACTCTCAAATGCAAGCCTTGCTGCAATTGGTACCCACCTCGAAGTCCGTATCTTCCTCTATTCCCGCGCACCGTTGTTATGAACCCCTAAATGTCCCACTGCAGTTGGTCAACGACTCAAGCGCCGCACAAGACACCCCCTCGTCCTCGCAAACTTCTTCCCGTGAATGCAGAACTGAAATTCTTTCATCTCCTCGAGGCTTACACCAAGGTCTCCCTCGAAAATGGCGTGCCAGTGAAGCACGCAATCGTAGGACTTAAGGCCGAAGTGCTCTCGATTCTTGCCATCATTGACGGAACACTTTAAGCAACGGCGTACGCTGTGTTGTGTTTGGCTCACCTACCTTATTCAGCAAGCTATAATATTTTGATGTTCATCCTCACACCACTGTCGTCGAAGTTTTCAAGTTGTGACAGCAGAAAATGTGGAATTCAGAGTCCATTGAATAACCTTGACAGGTTGATGCAGGGTGAGGAGGAACTGGGTACTGATGACACGCGTTCGTGCTTTCCCAACCTCCCCCTCGTTTCCCGTCGAGACTCAAATATGCACGCAGGAAGAGCGGTGCTACAAAAAGTCAAGTTTATGGCTCTCGCAACCAGATCCGGTACGAAAATACAATAAGGGGCTATCTACATGGCTCCACGAAAATGATGCCAACAAATGCAATTCCACAACGGGAGAGTCACGGTCAAACGATCCACAAAAAAGAGATATTCTGTTGTACCAGAACATTTCGCATCTCTCCTCGAACACGGGGAGCGCAAACGTTTTTCGCTATTGGGTGGGCCATAATCCGGTTCTGCGGTATGAATTGAACTATATGTGGGTGATGAGACCATGTAACCTGAGCGCGCGACCACGATCGACCTTTCGGGTCTTCCTTCTGAGTTCGAGTCTCTCGCTTGCACACAATGAATCTGAGACATCATTTGAAGGAGTTTTCTCAGTGCCAACAATGTCTTGGGGTCTGGTCGTGCCTCTCATTGCCTGCGGCAGCGATCGGGCCAAACAGGTAGAGTGGCCCAGCCCTACGTCATAATAGCCCCAAGCGTTTCGTTCATATAATGACGGGAATCTAAGAGAGCTTTAAGATGATTGTATGTAGGGGAACGGCCAGAACCGCTAGAGCATGAAAGTAGGGCGAAGGTGAGGTACTGCACAGGCCACGAAGACAAAGCCGCGTCGGACATTCAATTTCATTCCTGCGCCTCCCTTTACTAAGATAGGCCGCGGATCAGGTGGGCACCTCATCACTCCTTATCTGACGGCATCTGAACACGTGGTAGATTCCCTTCAACCTTAATTCCAGCCACAAGACTCCTCACCAACAAGGGCCGGGTTGAACATCATGAAGATAACGCAACCGAGGTCGAGGCGGTATCAGAGAAGTCAGTTCGATGTGCTGTAAGTTAAAGCGCAAGGAAGTCGTACGATGATGTCGCTGACCCATATTCCCATCGCTATACCTTTCTTGTGGCTATAGTTATCCAATACCTCTGCGGAAAGCAGTCTATTATACCCGCCCAGGAATCCCGCTCCATGGACACAGCGTCCTGTAGAACCATATTAGCACGACACTGGCTAGCTAGCGGACGGACCAACAACCACTGCCCTAGGCTACTTGTCTGATTTTCTGCAGGGCCTAACAAGTGGGTCCTAAGTAACCCATGCACCACCATTACGCACTGATTTGAAACAGGAGCAGGCCCACATCGTGTTTGTCTTGTATGATACGAGGTACATTATGACGTCACATTGGGCACTGTTTTTTGGGGTCTGATCTATCCGCGTAGATGCATCAACTATAGGCTGTACCCCATCACCAGGAGTAAATGGCCTTGGAGGCAAGAATGGCGCAGTGTTCCCGACCAACGGAGTCATACCAGGCTGACGAGTTTGTCTGGGGACCGGGAACCCTGCTTCATCTGCTATTCTCAGCTGAGTACCGATGTCAGTGGTCCCTGGAGATCCCCTATTGCAGTCATGTGACCGTTCGCGGTGTTATTCCACCGTGTAACTTTGTTGTAGGTTCTCTACTGTATCTGCACCTTCAGTCTTAAGCTAAACACGTCCAAACATGAGACACGGAGTGTTAATCAGAAGTTAGCCGATCATCCTATGTTGTTCACCCATTGTCGCTACCCCCCACTGGCATCGAGACGATGAAAGACCCGCTGGCCGCAGTGATGGAATACGATTCGCATAAAGAATAGTGCTAATCAGGATCGGCGCCCGTTCGATACAGTATCTGGCTGCTGATACCGTCCGGAATCGTCATCACTGTCGTTGTCTCTCCGTTCTTCGGCGCTAGAAGGTTTCTCGTGGGAACATTCCTAATGGGACCCTGGCGCAATATGGCGCAGCGGGGCAACGTGATGTCTTCTCACTGCATCTCGTCTCCACTTTGGTCATTATCGACCTCGATCTATGACTGCGGGTGTGTACCATTCTGCGCAGCACGTAACTCCGCCTTACGCATCTGTAAGCAATACAAGGTTAGAACCGCTGTGAGTGGTTCGAATTTCCCAACAATCTTAATGGCCTTAACACCTGTGGCATTGCAGACTCAAATGAGCAAGCATTAGGTCAACCTCCACCTGGTATCCTACTACGCAGTAATCACGGTTTACGTGAAGTGTCGTTAAGGGCGCTTATGGCTGCGCAGAGGTCACCGATGCTAGCCGTGCTAGGCCTTATCATAATCTGGATCTTCGGTTTGCCACATTCAAAGGGTATTTAAACACACGCTAGAATCGGCTAGATGGATCCCCATACCACATGAAACTATGTCCACTACAACCCCTCTGGAGACCTCAGCATCTAACAACAATGTCGTAAAAGACGAATCTACAGCCTTCGAATACCCTCACGCAGACTTAATTCTTCGTTCCTGCGATTCCTGTGATTTCCGGGTGACAAAGCTTTACATCGTCCATAGCTCACCGGTCCTTGGCGAGCTGATACGAGGTTCCTCGATTTCTTCCGACATCGCAAATGACAAAAATTCGCTTCCGGTGGCCCAGTTATCCGAAAGCAAAGTGATTCTCCGTAGTCTTTTCACTTTCATTTTCCCTGTATCCCCCGCCCTCCCCTCGACCATCGAAGCGATTATGGAGCGCCTATCCGTGGCTCAGAAGTATCAGATGATGTCAGCACTGGCTCACATTCGAGGCAGCATCGCTTGTCTCGATCTACCTTTCACCAGCCCAGAGACCGCGTTCCGCGTTTATTCTCTTGCCCAAAAGTACGGACTGCGTCAAGAAGCACTTCTGGCGGCCCGTGTCATTACATTGAACTTTTCCATGACTCTTGAAGACTTGGAAGATAAGCTTGACATCACGTCCGGTGCTGCTCTTTATCAACTGTGGATGTACCACGAGAAAATTCGAACTGTCCTCGCATCGGATCTTGCGGAATTTAGGGAATCTGGTGCCTCCGGAACACTGACTGGTTCAAATTGTGTCGCGTCTAGCCCCTCCCTTATTCCTCGTTGGCTTGAAGAATACATCGAATCAATAGGAAGATCCCCGAACCTTTTTGATCCCCTTGAATTTGACATCGCCCGAACCCGCCACATTAACCATGACAAATGCACATCCACGTGCCTAACGAGCCAGACCATATGGACTTTTCGGAAAGCTTTGACGACCGTTGTTTATGGGAGTATAGAAAAGGTGAGTAATTGAGTGTAACTGATGTCACCAATCCACTTACGAGGTGGAATGTCTCTACAGGCCGAGCCGAGTCTATTTCTCGCACCGGAAAGAGATGGTTCTAATCATGATGAACCGAAAAAGGGAGCGAGAAAGGTCTCGTTTGTTCCTGGACCCTTGGATATACCTGATGCGAATCTAATACTCCGGTCGGCTGACCTCGTCAACTTTCGGGTCCACAAGTCAGTGTTGGCGATGGCCTCACCATTCTTCAAAAACCTTCTTTCAATTCCCTCTGACGATGAAGTTATCGATGGACTTCCTGTGGTCCGCGTATCTGAAGACGCACAACTGTTGAATATTCTTCTCTGCAGGCTTTACCCTGTTCTCCCTGTGATGCCCTCGTCTAATGACCAAGGGTTCTCCCTCCTCGCTGCTTGTCAGAAATATGGAATGACTTCAATTCAACCACATATTCATTTAAATTGTAGGTCACTTGGGACCGATCCCTTCCGCGCATACGCTATCGCAAGCCGTGAGAAACTCACTGGAGAAATGGAGAGGGCAGCTGGTTACACTTTGGATCATCCAATGACATTCGAAACCCTTGGAAAAAGACTACAATTATTCGAAGGCTGGGCACTACGCGATCTTGTCCGCTTTCGCAGGCGCTGCAGGGACAACGTGGTTGCATTCCTTGAACCGTACCTCGAAGATCGAGCAGGACCCTCAAATATTTGGGTTGGTTGTCCCGATTCCACGCGTCACAGTCGGAGTTCTGGGGACGCAACGAATCAATGAAGGATGTCCTCCCCAGATGGCTGTGCGAATTTCTTACAAGAAATAAGGACACCGTACAACAAGGGTTCACGCATGGACTCTACTTGTCGGAGGATATTGAAAAAGAGATTTTGAGAGCTCTTCGGGCTCATGCAGACTGTAATTTCTGCTTTCGGGTTTTCGTTTCGGAAGAGGGGTCCAAATTTAGCTATCGGCTTTATCGTGGGCTATTATTCGCATGTTATAAGGTAGGCCCCGTTGCTGTGCTACTTGCCACCGTTCAGAGAATTATTCATCAATTTCAACTCGTTCATGTTCTAGGAATCGGTAATGAACAACCGAGAACTCGCCCCGATGCTTGGTTCGAAACTGATTAGGTCACGAATTGCCTGGAGACATTGTTTTCAAGTTACCTGTGCCGACCAACTGGAATGACCAACAGTAGTTTTTTCTCTCTTTCTACTTCCGTTTGTATGGGTCCCAACAGAGAATTCTCGTTTGATATCACTAGGGTGTAAAATTGTGACCACCTACCTCCAGTTCCTCCATTACGACCCGATTCAGGAGGTTATGCACGTAGAAGCTCGTGCTCAGACTCAGTGCCTTTGAAATAAGCGAATGGAAGAGTGAGATACACCCCGAGTCCCCCAGCCTGAGTGTATGCCGTACCCAAACCCTCGAGGGATCGAACCAGGAGATCAGTAGGCGATGGCAGGGCCCATTGTAGGTGAGAGTGACTCGCGTAGACCAAGGGCTCGGGCGTTTCATTTTTATTTTGTACAGTTAACTAGTTTTGTGGCGTTGACACACGTGAATTTTGCTGGACGCCGTGACGTACGGCATCTGTCGTTCCTGGGCCTTTGATACGTTTATTCTATTCGGTACCTTCCCCTTTCATCAGCTTGTAACTGTGCCATACTCGACAGACATTCCAAATCTCGTCACCCTACTTTATGACCCTGCATACATATAATCTTTGTGCTCATTTAGAACTTCAAAAGTATATAGTCTTGCTGGCCACCACCGCTACACATTTTCGCATGTTTATTGTACTCACGCATATTCATTATCTAACCATCTACACCCCCCCACTCAGTAGTACACTTTTTGCGCACCTTCCTCCATGTGTCTTTCATGCCTAGGCTGTACTGGAGTTGAACAAGCTTGTGGTTTCAACAAAAGAGGGCTGCATACACCCATTGTGTAATACCTCAAACACAAGAAGCAGATAAGAGAAAAGTGGATGCAAACTGGTGAGGTTTCCTCGGGGGGAATCACGTGACCAGAGTTTACGGCCGGCCGGGGCGGCGTCCAATATATTATACCCGTTAAGCACAGCTTACAAAGATCCCTAGATGGACTCGGACATGCGGCCCCAACAGATATAGATTTCATATCTGAAACACAGAAACGACAGGCACGATACCGCAGCGTGTGAGCCCAAGCAGTAGCGACGTCAAACTGCACCCCCCAATGATATGTCGACCAACGGAGCGACTGACACACTTAAGGCGCGCATAATATAAACGCACAATAAGTGAACTTGAAGGACACAGCATTCCTCCGAGTTGTGGGCCGCGGATTGTGGGGAAATACGGCGACGCCATGGCTGATTAAGTTGTCACACTACTTCTGTACTTCAACCTTCCATCACACCCGGGCCCTATCGTTACTTCTCCCCCCTTCCCTTCGGTCCCTGACATGTCCAGTCGCTTATCTACCACTCGTGGTCTTAAGAAGCCCCGCGGTCGTGCATCAAGACGTGAGTCTCAAAATTCACTGTCCCTGTTCCATGTACTGACTTTTAGTTCAATAGGGCTCACGAGTAACAAACTCAACGACGATATCCTACTCAATATATTCCATCTCTATCAACTCGATTATCTCTATACCAGAGATGAAGAAGACAGTAGTGGCAGGAATGTCCGATTACGGTGGGACCGCCAACGCTGGTGGTACAAGCTGGCTCAGGTCTGCCGAAAGTGGCGGTGCCTCATCCTTGCATCCCCAATTCGACTGGATATCCATCTTCTTTGCTCTTATGGTGTGCCTGTAGCAGACATGCTAGCACATTCACCACCCCTCCCACTCGCCATCTGGTACTCAAATGGCGACCGCGAGATGACAGCAAAAGACGAAGAAGATGCGCTACTGGCGCTGTCGCACCATGATCGTGTGCACCGTATTTCCCTTTGTATGCCAGCCTCAAAGTTAGGCAAATTTATCAACGCTATGGATGACGAATTCCCAAATTTGGAGCACATCCGTATCAGCTCCGGTCCCGGAGGTTCCACAGTCCAAATGTTTCCTACGACATTCCAAGCACCCAATCTACGCCACGCGTGGACGAGTTGCCGTCCTATTGGGTCTCCCTTAGTCACAGCCACCGTAGGACTCGTCAGTCTTGAGCTTATGGATGTCCCATCGTCCCCCTGGTTCCCCCCAAGTTATATACTCGCACGGCTTTCACTCATGCCCCAGCTGACGACTCTTAGAATTCATTTTCATTCCCCTCACCCAAACCGTGATGTCGAGTCCCCAGCAGCGACGCATGTGATGCTTCCTAACCTACAAGTATTTTCATACCGAGGTGTCACCGCTTACTTGGAGGGCCTGGCTCGGATGAGAGCGCCTATCCTCAGCGTTCTAGATGTCCGGTTTTTCAACCAGCTCACTTTTACTGTCCCACGCCTCATGGAGTTCATGGAGGCATCAGAGAGCCTCGTGTTCAACTCTGTCGACATCACTTTCAATGAGAATTCCCTTGAGTTAATGACAGGTCCTGATCCCAGTCAGCAGCAAAGGGCGTTGTGCTTGCAGATCACCTGCAAACACCTTGATTGGCAGGTAGCGTCCGCGGTGCAAATCTTCGATTCAATTTCGCCCGTACTCTCCGGTGTGGAGGAGCTCACGCTCAGCCACGTGGCACACAATCAGTCATCACACACGCACGACGAGGTCGACAGAACACAGTGGCGCAAACTTTTCAGGTTGTTCAGCAACGTGAAGTCACTTGGTGTACCAGAATCACTCTCTGGGGTACTCTCTCATTCACTATGTTCGGAGAATGGGGAAATGTCTCTGGAACTTTTGCCAAATCTGCTGGTACTTCAATACCTTGGCAGAAGCACTGTTGGGGACGTATTTACCTCTTTCATAAATGAGCAACAGGCAGCGGGCCATAGTGTCAATTTAGTGGCCTCCTCGTCATCGTATACATCATGGCACCAGATGCAGCGACTGCAGAAGAAGGAACAGCGGCGACTGCAGAAGCAGCAACGGCGACAGTTGCAGAAGGAGCAGCGGCGACTGCAGCAGGGCCGAAAGGGACTGAAGGAAGTGCAGCAGAAGGAACAGTGGCGACTGCAACAGGAGGAACTGCAGCGACTGCAGCAGCAGGACCAGAAGGAGTGGCAGCAATACCTTCAGCAGTCTCAGCAAGTGTTGCACCGTTGTCATAAACTGCTGCAGAAACTGCAGAAGAAACAGCAGCAGCAGCAGCAGCAATAGCTACAGCTGCTGCGATAGTGGTGGGTGTAGGAGTGGGTTTTTGAGCTGCAGCTGTGATGAAATAATTGGAGCAGCAGTGTCTCTGGACTGCCTGCAGTGGATTTAGGTCCGCACCACAACGTCACTTGAAGGCTCGCCTGTAGCTTTCACTTTCTTTTTACACTTCCGTTCGTGTGCCAGTCGTTCCCACTGATAGCATTGAAATTCTTGTATGATGGCACTGGTCCTGTAAGAGCATCTAGGTGTACTCTTGCACTCGCAGTCGTGTACTATTGTCCGAATCGTGTAGCAATGATATATACCATGTGCACGTGTCCCCATCGGATGGGGCCAGTAGTCCAACTGGTCCTGGGCCTCTTATTATTAGTAACTGTGTGGCTACTTGGAACGACTCACAAGGGGCAATGTCAGACCATGTGTTACGGATTCGTCTAGACCTCTGCCTCCCTGTTGCCTCATGTTTTTTTTCATTTCCGTCTACATTCTCGCTTACGGACAGAGCCTCACCTTGTATGACACAGAACGGCGTGTTCTTGACTCATAGTGACTCTTATGACATCATTAGCCTAGAACTTCGATGACGTCGTAGTTAGACCCAGGCTCATGACATCATTACTGATGTCACTCGCCCTTTGCCCTGTACAGTATATAAGACTCCTTGACTTGTGTCCTTGCTCTCCAGCTTGGACTTCTCTCCAATACTAGCCTCTTGAATCTCATCACAAACCCCTTGTGATCCCTCCTCCTCTTGAAGCCCTCTAAGTGCTATAACTTAGCTAGACCCAACTTAGACTCGCGTCTCTGTTGGTCCCTCCTGAACAACTTGATCCTATCTTAGGAACTAGGAACAGCTAGTCCCTAACATAAGTCCAAGCTCCCATGCACCACTGAAAGGTGGCAGAACCCCCGAACGACCGCATTGAACATCTGGTAGAGGCGCTCGCCATCCGGATCTCCGCGGAGAAGGAATACTTCACAGTACTCCTCCTACTTGACCTAGCTACAGGTGAAAAGAAGCGAAGGCTCCTGACGGAACTCCACGAACTTGCCCAAACCATTGAGCAAGCAGACGAGATCCTGAGCGACAGTCTAGAAGACTACAGAAGCGAGACGATCCTTTTGGAAACGCTTGACCCAGAGCTAGAACACGACGGTGCCTAGATTCTCATCCCTTTGCCAGAACTGCCTCAGAAGTCAGCGTACTTGCAGTTGCAATATGAGCGCGACCCTCCTCAGAATAGAATTCCCCGACAACGAAACACTGATCCCAGTACCCACCCGATACAACGATGACTTACCTGCGCATGTGAAAGGCGGTATATACTGGAACCCTACAGACCGGTGTTACTGCGTAGCGCAAGAAGGAGAGTCGGTTCGCGTAGAATTCATCAATGACGTCTGGCACGCCGTACTACGCCACCACGAGATACTCAAATCCTGCCCCGCGCTCAGACTCAATGAAGCGGCAGGAGCAGGATGGTGGCATGAGAACGATGCCCAACACCCGAATAACCGCGCTCTTAATGCAATAAGGGAGGACAGTGAGGACGATGGAAGCACGGGGGAGCCGGAACCAACGACCCCCCTATCCACCCACTCCTACCAAGAACCACCAGCAAACACCCCGATGACCCACCTAGCAGAACAGGTTGATGCCATCACAATAGAACCAGAACCAATACAAGTCAGAGCAACTATGACCGAAGCACCGATCGTTGAAGCCAATCTGGCTATAAGGGGAGGAGGACCACTCCCTCCGATCGGTAACCAAGGATGGGTACTCAACCAAGGAGGGGCACCGCCTCCAGGACCGCCTCAAGGCCCGCCACAGGGACCGCCTCAAGGCCCGCCACAGGGACCGCCTCAAGGCCCGCCACAGGGACCGCCTCAAGGCCCGCCTCAGGGAGGAGGACCCCCAGGCTGGCCCCCGGTTGGGCCCCCAGGAGGAGGACCCCCAGGAGGTGGACTACCACAAGGACCGATGCCAGGACCGGGTTACCTCATGGGAGCACCCACTGGACGACCACCCACCATTTTTGATGGAGACAGACAGAAAGCAGACGACTTCATGGACGAGTGGAACCTCTTTTGCCTCAACAACACGTTCAACTACGCCTTCGCCCTCCCCTACCAAAGAGTTGCCAACTGCCTGTCCTACATCAAGGGGCCCAAGGTCGCCAATTGGAATAGGACCCAGGTCCAATGGCTCCACAACGTCACAACACGAAACGTGAACCCAGTCGGTTATGATAACCAATGGCTGTGGGACACTTTCGCGGATGAATTCAGGAACGCGTTCCAGGACACAGCAGCGGAACAGAACGCAGAAAGAAACCTCTCTAACCTTCAGATGAAGGGAGGAGAACTAGACACCTACGTCAGCGACTTCACGGAACTCGCCAGGAAGGCAAACAGAAGCCTTCAGGACAAAGGAACCATTATTATGTTCCGACAAGGACTCCAACAAGGACTACACAACGCCCTCTACCACATCAACCCAGCCCCACGCACCTTCCAGCAGTGGGTAGATGCGGCAAGAGCCGAGCAAGCCAAATGGGCGGAGTGGGGTGCACACGGATTCCAGGAACGCATAAAGAAGTACAAAGAAAGCAAAGATGGCAGGCGCACCTGGCAGGAACGTGCTAAGAACAGACAGAAAGACCGACGATCCGACGCCATGGATGTAGACAACGTCCAGGTCAACGCCATGACGGACGCAGAAAAAGACAACCTTATGAAGAAAGGAGCTTGCTTCTTCTGCAAGGAGACTGGACACATGGCCAGGGTCTGTCCCAAGAAGAAAGGAAGGACGAACACCTGGAAAACTGCGCCCAAACGTGTAGTGGCAAAAGAAGCCTCTGCAACCAGCGTGGAACCAAGTGAGGGACCAGAAGAAGACGACGACAAGAGAGACTTTCTAGGAAAAGTCAGAGGAATGTCCAGAGAGCAACGCGAGGAGCTCATGGACAGTATGCTGAAAGACGAGGGTTTTTAGGCAGCTCTAACCCACCGGCCTGGGAAAGAGCTATAGAACTGTATCGGATCGGTATTAGGACTCGGAATTCTATGATTTTGAATGTGCCCTACCGATCCATGCAGCGAATGGCCGAAGTAAAAACCCTTGTGGACAGCGGAGCCACAGAAAATCTCATGGACACCTCCACCGCCTCTTTCTTGAACATCGCCCTCCAGAAACTCCCCCTTCCTCGAACCATCACCAACGCCGATGGCTCTGCTAATACAGCAGGAGCCCTCACCCACTACTGCGAGCTCAGAATTAGACAAGGAGACAAAGAAGAAGTGCAGAACTTCTACGTCTCAAACCTGGGCTCAGACCGAATCATCTTGGGATATCCTTGGCTGAAAGCGTTCCAACCGAAGTTCGATTGGGAGACCAGTCAACTGAAAGGACCTCCAGTACGCCTAGAAGCCAAGTGGTACGACCGAGTGAGGAAAAGACAGGAACAAATGATAGTACGAAGAGCGTGCGTAGACCCTGCCTGGGAAGAAGGAGACGAAATCATTCTAGTCAGCAAAGTCAATATGGCACAGCAATGGGCGGAAAAAGCGAACAAAGACAAAGAGAAAGTAGAAATTCCCCCACAATACTGAGACTTTACCGACGTCTTCTCTGAAGAAGGAGTGAAACGATTCCCGCCATCCAGACCAGAAGACCACGCAATCAAACTCAAACCAGAAGTACCAGACGTTATTAACTGCAAAGTGTACCCCCTGACCATGGCGGAAAAGCAAGCCACAAAGGAGTGGATTGACGAACACGAACAGAAGAACTATATCGAAAAATCCAACTCCCCTTGGTCCACACCCTGGTTCTTCATCAAAAAGAAAGATGGTAGTCTCCGTCCCATCCAAGACTATCGTGAAGTCAACAAGTGGACAGTCAGAGACGTCTACCCCATGCCAAGGATAGAACAGATCATGGAGGAGCTCAGTGGCAAAGAACTGTTCACCAAGTTCGATATCCGATCAGGGTACCACAATATATGTATCAAAGAGGAGGACCGCTGGAAAGCGGCCTTCAAAACCCCCTTCGGACTGTACCACCCCAACGTCATGTTATTCGGACTAAACAACTCCCCAGCCACCTTCCAACGCATGGCGGACAGAGTCTTTAAACCCATCTATGATGAATTTCCTGGGGAATGCCACGGGTACATGTGTTACGGTTATGCGGGCCGCCCGGCCCATTTCTTACTATTTTCCGTCTGATTTTCGACTTGTGTTGTGACCTAGGACCCCTTTCCTTGGCCAGCCCCTTCTGTTCCGCTTCTAGGGGCTGTGCGTCGCCGTTTTGGACGTGTATTTGACTCAGGGATCATGACTCAAATCTTGAGTCAGCGTTCTTGACTCAGATCTTGAGTCAGACACACTGAGTCAGTTCTTGAGTCATCAGAACTGACTCAGGTCCTTAGTCAATAGTCTTGACTTCGCTACTGTACTGTGACCTTTGTAGGATAGCTGGCTGGCCCTCTGTACGCATAAATAGGGCCCTGTAGACGAGCTAAAGCCCCAGCTTCAGCTTCGTCTAGAATCGCAGTTCATTGTTCCCCGCTCACACTCGCATCGCATCTTCTCCTCTCTTCTTGTGAATCCCCTCTTCGTACCTTGATCCAGGTACTTCGCGCCACGATCAGACATCTGTGAATTTGTTCCATTTCCTTGTAACAAGTTCCCAGACGCCTGAACCCTAATACGAACGCGCTGTGAGAAGTAGTCTCACTTCTCACCTCGCGTCCGCGTCACAAACCTTAGTTCAACCTCTCACGAGTGTCCTTGGAAGGCGAGACTCCCTTGCATCCCAATTACACTCGCGCCCGTGTTGCGGTTGAACCTACACATCGTCATTCATCCATCTGCCACCGTCTATCCTCTTTAGGAACGGTAACTCCGACCATCGCGTGCGCCGGCCCGTATTAACCGCCTCACGCGATACGAACCCCAAGAGTTCGCACAGTCAAGTCTACTCCTTGTTGGACCTTGCCTGCGCGCTCTAGAATCGACTATTTGGTGTTGCTAGTCTTGTCCGACTCGCCACAGCAAATAGCCAACCTGAACGAAGCTCACTTCGAGCCACGGTCCCTGCGAACCGTGACATAAGCTGAAGCTCTTCCCCTCCACTTCTTCGTCACAAGAAGTGTACCCCGAACGAACCAAACCGTTGCCCACTTTCTTTTCAGGCCGAGAAAGTGTGTGCCAGAGTGCACAGAAATTTTTTCGTTCCTCTTGCTAGAGTGAACAACTTATAGGCTACTGAGACCGCTCCTCTTGCGAAGAGTGGGCGATTGATCGACAAAACGGCTTCCATAACTGTTGGTTGGACCTCAGAGAAGGGGAAGCTCAGCAGAGTCGAAACCAGAGACGCACCAGACCTCCCAGACCACGTAGTTGGGCACGCCTTTTGGATAGAACGTCAAGAAAACCCCAAGCAAAGTGCCTATTGGGCTTTTGACAAAGGAGATCCACACGGACCCATCGAGTTTATCAACCAAAAGTGGTATCACGTCGAGTGGTTCGATAAACAACAGACCTACGCGACGGAGATAGGGAGATACATCACAGACGACGACATTGCACGATTTGAACTCGGCTGGTGGAAACCAAGTGATCCACAGCACCCAGACTATCCAGTACACGCGCTGTCCTTGACACCGGCAGGCTCAGGATCCGGAAGTACCCCAGAGTGACCCGAAGCACTTTCACCTAGTGGACAGTTATTTGAACCGGTCTATCAAGCCGCACAACCCCCTTTAACCAGTGTTCCCCCAGGAATTCATCAGCAGCTTGAACCAACCTCGACGTTGCAAGTGCCCCCAGCACAAAAACAAATGGACTCACCATACTCCGACGTCAGTGTGTCAATGGTGACAGACCCAACCAGTGGAATGTTGGTGGATCCCACCATGTTTCCAGTCGCCCTCTCCCCCTCTCCACAACCTCATCCTAGTGTGCCTAGTGGTAGTGCGTTCATCAGGTCTGCTGCAGTCAGCACTGCCATTACCGCACCAACAGCACTAGCGGGCATCACAGGATTCAGCTCCTCTGGGCAACCTGGAGGAGGACCTCCGGCTGGGGCACAGCCGGGAGGAAGTGGAGGCGGTGGTGGAGGCGGCGGTGGAGGCGGCGGTGGAGGTGGAGGCGGGGAGGAGGCGGAGGAGGAGCTCCCCCTCCGGGAGGACAAGCAGCAGGTGGTCAACCACACCAGCCTTCAGCCCTCTATGGCACGATCCCTGAAATTTCAATGGGGATCGTGACGACCTCGCACGTTTCCGCCGCGCCTTCTCAGTCTTTTGGGAAATGAACCGGGACCACCCCTCCATAAGCAACCCTTATCTGCGGGTCCTCACCTGTATAGGAAGGATCCGAGGCAAGGCAGTTGACCAGTGGGTTGATGGAATCATCCAGCCTCTCATGAATGGAGTGGCGATGTGGCGACAGCATCCACACCACCTCCTAGCCACTGATCCCAACGATGAAATGGTTTGGACGAACTTCGACAACGCATTCAGGGCACAGTTCGAAAACACTGTGGCCAGAGAGGAGGCGTTGGGAAGACTGCTCACCCTGGAGATGCAGGGGGAGGACCTCAAAACGTACATCAATGACTTCAACACACTAATCGCTCTCGCCAAGTGGGGTCCAAACGAGCAAGGAACCCTCCTTCGGTTCAAGGATGGGCTGAAGCGAGCCCTCCGCGAAAAGATCATTGATTTTGAACCCACCTTGCCTGACACTCTAGCGGGATGGCAGGCAGCGGCCCTGAGGCGCCAAGGGAGGTGGATCGAAGCCAGAGCCACCTCTGGAGACAGGCCAGGCCAGGACTTCCGCCGACGCCTTGCTGCGGCCTTGGGGAGGTACCAGCCAGGCAGACAAGCGAAGCCACGGCCCTCAGACGCCATGGACGTGGACGCCATTCGCACAGGGGGGCCTACCCCTGAAGAAAAAAGAAGCTACGCGCGGAAGGACGATGTTTCTTCTGCCGCCGGCAGGGCCACATGAGTAGCTCATGCCCTGAGAAGAAAAAGGGCCAGCACAAGGACAGCAAGCCTGCACAGCGCCCTGCCGCAGTGCGGGCTGTCGAAGAAGAAAGAAAGGAAATCACCCGCGACCAGCTTATGGACGGACTTATGAAGTTGTCTGACGACGACAAGGAACGCTTTATCAAGGATATGGTTGACTCCACCGACTCTGCGCCCCAGGATTTTTGAAGAGCTCATGCCGCGCGACCTGGGTACGAGCCTTAGGACTGAAACGAATGTACATTAGCTATGCCAATGCCAATGCTTTGAATTTGCCCATTTCGTTTTCAAATGTCCACAAAACGGTCGCAGATGTCGCCTTAGTCGACAGTGGAGCCACGGAAAACTTCCTTGATCAGCGCACAGTCCGTCGATGGGGGCTCAGCACTCATAAACTCCCTCACCCCCGCTACGTCTACAATGTGGATGGAACCCAGAACCAAGCTGGGACACTCACGGAGTACTGTGTTCTTCGCTGTGTCGTAGGAGACAAGGATACCCTCCAGCGGTTCTATGTCACCAATCTTGGCAAAGATCGTGTACTCTTGGGGCACCCCTGGCTCTCAGAGTTCAATCCTCGCATCGATTGGACCAAGGGGGAAGTGCAGAATGGAGGAGTACGGATCGAAACCAAGTGGAGGAAGTTTCAGCGCCCTCGTCAGATATACAAGGACAGGGAAAAGGAACCAGCACGCATTGATCGCACCAATGTGGCCCAGGAATGGGCCATAAAGGCGCACCAAGAGCAGGTAGCCAGTGGGGAAAAGCGCGAGGTGCTGCCACCCCAATACCAGGACTATGTGGACGTCTTTGACGAAGAGAAATCCCATCGCTTCCCACCTTCACGACCAGAGGATCATGCCATCGTCTTGAAGGAGGACGCCCCAGCTACCATCAATTGTAAGGTCTATGCCCTCACGAGGGAGGAGAAGGAGGCGACCCAGAAGTTCTTGAAAGAGAATGAGCAGTGGGGATTCATCGAAAAATCCAACTCTCCTTGGTCGACCCCTTGGTTCTTATAAAGAAAAGAGATGGGAGTCTCCGACCCATCCAGGACTATAGGGAAGTGAACAGTTGGACGATTCGAGATGTGTACCCCATCCCTCGCATTGAACAAATTCTGGAAGCGCTGCATGGACGCACCCTCTTCACGGCACTAGACATTCGTTGGGGCTATCATAACATCCAGATTCGCCCTGAGGATCGATGGAAGGCCGCGTTTAAGACTCCCTTTGGCCTGTACCAACCAAAGGTGATGCTCTTCGCCTCCAGAACTCTCCAGCCACCTTTCAGCGTTGCATGGATCGGGTCTTCGCTAAGATCATGAACCGCTACCCAGGGAAGGTGTTTGTGTACATGGACGACGTCTTGGTGGCCACAGGGGGAGATGTGGAGGAGCACAGGAGGATAGTCCGAGAAATCCTCGAGATGTTCCGCCAGGAATCCTTCTTCCTCAAACTGTCGAAGTGCAAGTTTGAGCAACCAGCATTGACTACCTTGGCATCCGCGTGGAACATGGGACTATCCGCATCGATCCCACGAAGAGGAAAGGACTATCTCAATGGCCTCGAACCTTGTCTTCAGTGAAAGAGGTCCGGAGCACGCTTGGTGTTTTGGGGTACCAGAGACCATTCATCCCCCACTTTGCACATCTTGCGGCGCCACTCACTGCTTTACTGAAGAAGGGACGACCATTCGAATGGACGGATGAGTGCACCAAGGCCCTGGATGCACTCCTCCAGATCATAGAGTCCGATCCTGTCCTCCAAAGACCTGATTATGACCGCCCCTTCGAGATGGAGGTGGACGCGTCCCAGTATGCCACTGGGGCCATCCTCTACCAACGAAATGACAAACAGAGGCTCTGTCCAGTGGGCTACCACTCCCAGACATTGAACGAAGCTGAGAGAGGGTATGACGTCCACGATAGAGAGCTCTTGGCGGTAATTCGGGGTTTGCGACGATGGAGACACTTGTTCCTCTCCTCTCCCTTCACTGCCATTGTGCACACCGATCATAATAATCTTCGATACTACCGGCAACCCCAAGAATCAACCGACGCGTAGCAAAGGTACCTAGTGACCTTGCGGACTACAATTACAAACTGGTGCACCGCCCAGGCAAGCTGAACAAGGCTGACGCGCTGTCCAGACCACCAGGGGTGGATGAAGGGAACACGATAACGAAAAACACCCTTGTCCTGCCTGACAAACTCTTCGCGCGGGCAGCGGAGGTCAGCAGTCTGAACACAGGTTTGGGATTGGCAAGCACGCACACCGAGCTATTTCGCAGAGCTGCATCGCTCCTACCCACTGGACTCAGTAAATCACCACTGGGTGCACCAAGGAAGACCTGTGGTCGCAGACCAGGAGGATCTGAAGCGACAGATCTTACATGAGTACCATGACCATGCCTTGGCTGGGCACCCAGCATCGCCACGACGCTTCAGAAGGTGTCTGAGGACTACTGGTGGCCAACAATGCGGCAGTTTGTCAGAACTACGTTAAGGATGTGCAACTTGCCAAATGACGAAACCCAACACTGGTGAAACCCTAAACCACCATTGATGCCGATCACTGTTGAGCCAAAGGCAATCCCTTTCCAGACCATTTCCCTTGACCTCATCACCGATCTCCAGTCTCAAAGGGATATGACTCGATCCTCACAGTAGTAGACCACGATTGCTCGAAGGCAGCCTTCTTCTTGCCCTGTCCAGAAGACAATTGACGCAGAAGAAGTGGCCCGGCTCTATGTGGAACACATCTTCCCCTCTTTGGCTGCCCCCACCACGTCATTTCGGACAGGGATCCCCGTTTTACTGCCACTTTACCCGCCAGATGTGTGAACTGCTAGGAATCACACAGAACATCAGCTCTGCTTACCATCCGCAGACTGATGGACAATCAGAACGCGCTAATCAGTGGGTGGAGCAGTATTTGCGGATCTATGGAAGCAGCCAACAAGACGACTGGGCAAACCTTCTTCCTCTCGCCCAATTTGTTCACAACTCCTGGCCAAATGCGAGCACAGGGAAGACTCCCTGTGAACTCTTGTGGGGCGCAAACCCAATCATCCACCCCGGGAAAAAGACAAATATCCCGCTTACATCAAGGCAGATGTGGCTTAAGGAGGCTAGGGAGCGCGCCCAGGATGCTATCAGAAAGCACAGGAACTGTGGCTAAAAAGCGCCAGAGAAAGAAGGGTCAAAGCACTTCTACCCATTCGAAAAAGGACAACAAGTATTGTGGAGGGAACAAACCTAAAGACAATGTATCCGTCCGCAAAGTTGGGCCCAAAAGATATGGTCCATTCCCATCATTGACGTCATTTCCCCTGTGGTGTACCGCCTCAGCTTCCCCCACACTGGCGCATTCACAATGTCTTCCACGCGTCCTTGTTAACACCTTACAAGGAGACGGAGAGCATGGGCGCAACTTCGCAGAGCCGCCACTGATCTGATGGAAGGCGAACCAGAATATGAGGTGGAGCAGATCATTGATGCGCGCAAGAAAGGGAAGGCAGAAAAGCTTGAGTATCTCCTTCGTTGGAAGGGATATTCACCGCTCATGATAGTTGGGAACCCGCTGACAATGTGAAGGCTCCGGAGCTCATTAAGGAATTCTATCAGCGCAACCCCAATGCGATAGGAGGAGGAAGGATAAAAGCGAAGAGGAAGAGACGAATCCGCACCATCATCACCCCCACTACCTCCTCCTCCATGAGTAATGCCTTACAACTTGCGTTCCAGTACCCCAACTCGGAGGATGACTACCTCCAACTCCTCGACTCGTCGTTCAACTCCCTCACGGTCTGTGAGGGGGGGGAGAGTGGTCCCTCTCAGAGACGTCCCTTGCCGAGGGCACCCCAGCAGAACCAGCCCAGATCAGCGCCGCCACCGTACAGGAGGACCACCCGCTCGCCTCGCCAAGAGCCTCGCCGCAGCCCCTCGTACCGTCCGAGGACCCCATCTCCTCTCCCAGGCCCGACGCCGCCTCCCCAACTCTCGCCTATCCAGGAAGCCCTGGAGACGCTAGCAGCGGACATGAGGTTCCAGCCAGAAGTCATGTCGCTGGAGACCCCCACGCGCTGCGATCCGAACCCCCTCACGATCCCTGGAAGGTCTTCAGCTGGGCCCAACCTTCTGCAGGTGACGGTGCTCATCAACTCCAGGGGATACGTGCAGCAGATGGGGACAGCCTACGTTCACTCGTCGTCGCGTCTTCGTCGCATGGGGGGCCGTCTGGTGGTGATTCCGGAGTCAGCCCTCTGAGAATCACGGGCAAGCGCAAGAGGAAGGGGAAGAAGTCACATTATTGTGGCAAGTGCAACAAGGATGGGGCGGACCACAAGTACGAGAACTGTCCTTTGTGGAGGGAGTGCCTCTATTGCCAGAAGAAGGGGCACTACTCCCATGACTGTCACCACCCCCATACGCGTTGCACCGTCTACAGGTGCCGGGTCTTCCCTGACCACCAGTACTATGGGAGGAACTGTCCTATCAAGGCCACGGAGTTGCGGCCCGTTACTCATCTTTGGGATGAGTATGATGCGGATGACGTCGACGCAGGTGAGGCGCTTTTTGATGACATTGACTGGGAGTCCATGGACAGGGGTGACTGAGGCGCATGGTGGTACATGCGCCTAGGAGAGAGGGTACTGTTACGGTTATGCGGGCCGCCCGGCCATTTCTTACTATTTTCCGTCTGATTTTCGACTTGTGTTGTGACCTAGGATCCCTTTCCTTGGCCAGCCCCTTCTGTTCCGCTTCTAGGGGCTGTGCGTCGCCGTTTTGGACGTGTATTTGACTCAGGGATCATGACTCAAATCTTGAGTCAGCGTTCTTGACTCAGATCTTGAGTCAGACGCACTGAGTCAGTTCTTGAGTCATCAGAACTGACTCAGGTCCTTAGTCAATAGTCTTGACTTCGCTACTGTACTGTGACCTTTGTAGGATAGTTGGCTGGCCCTCTGTACGCATAAATAGGGCCCTGTAGACGAGCTAAAGCCCCAGCTTCAGCTTCGTCTAGAATCGCAGTTCATTGTCTCCTGCTCACACTCGCATCGCATCTTCCTCCTCTCTTCTTGTGAATCCCCTCTTCGTACCTTGATCTAGGTACTTCGCGCCACGATCAGACATCTGTGAACTTGTTCCATTTCCGTGTAACAAGTCCCCAGACGCCTGAACCCTAATACGAACGCGCTGTGAGAAGTAGTCCCCACTTCTCACCCCGCGTCCGCCCTCGAACCTTAGTTCAACCTCACACGAGTGTCCTTGGAAGGCGAGAATCCCTTGCATTCCAATTACACTCGCGCCCGTGTTGCGGTTGAACCTACACATCGTCATTTATCCATCTGCCACCGTCTATCCTCTTTAGGAACGGTAACTCCGACCATTGCGTGCGCCGGCCCGCTAGTCCGTCTCGCGCGATACAGACACCCAGAGTTCGCACAGCCAAGTCTACTCCACACAGGACCTTGCCTGCGCGTGCTAGAATCGACTATTGGTGTTGCTAGTCTTGTCCGACTCACCACAGCAAATAGCCAACCAGAACGACGCTCACTTCGAGCCACGGTCCCTGCGAACCGTGACAATGAATCGAGTCACCGCTTTTCACGCCCACCGCTGCCTCATCGGCCGGAATCCCTGCGGACACTTGAAGAGTGGCAGCCCCAACGGCTGTGTTGCAGGAGGAAGACTCGGCTACCGAAAGTGAGTAGAGTGGTCAAGAGGTTACCATCAGGCCGGGTGCGAGTTGTTGGGTAGTGCTGAGCAGTCTGCAAAATACGTGGACAATACCTTGCCACGTGTTGTCAAATGTGACGTAAGTAGAATCGGACTCGAGCACAACCAGTCAACACGGCATTTTAATAGGTATCTGCCTGCTCCCGCTTCCGTCGACAGGCTGCGGCACGAAACTGAAGGTCAGAGTCAAAGAGAAAGTGATTTCGTGATTGGAGCTATAGGATTAGCAGCCTTTGAACTTGGGGAAAGAAAAGGAAACACACGAAGTTGAAGGTTACGCAGTATAGCCAAGAAGTCCAACTCCTTGAAAGTGTCCTTGTTGATTGGAGGATTGCAGACAGGGATATGAAGTGAACAAGGAACGATGAGAGTTACGATGTGTGATGGAAATGGTAATGAGGCCATTGGGGAGCAGGAAACATGGGACAAAGCTCACCTAGACTGGGTGTATCCCCTTGAGAGATTCGAGGCAGACCAAGTACTTTGCGCGCGGGGTGAGGCACGGACAGGGCGTGACCCTGACAGGTCACGCCCTGTTCAAAAAGACATGGCAGAAGCATATAACAATGGAATCCACAGAGAGATCCATGTAAAAAGTTTATGATAACTTTGACAGACAGAGACAAAACATACCCTGTCCCACAACGATAGCATATTGCAACAGTGGGCATGACCCTGCGGGTCACGCCAATATATCGATCAGAAAAACATACCAGAGTGACAGTAACACATCACAAAACATACTCGTTAAGGCCACAACATATGTTTTTTTTTGTGCGGAACAAACAGGAAAGGCAGGCAATCGACACGAAAAAGGACGGAAGGACCGTAAGAGTTTCATCCGAAGGCCAAGAAAGGAAAATGATGATGTAAGTTGATTACCAACACCTGTCATCAGCGGGTGTGATTACGGGCGCATAGACCTTGCAAGCAAGGTAATTACTATCTTCGTCTATCTGATACATCGCTTTACAAAAAAAAAAGAAGGTTCTCAACTATATCGGTTCGCCCTTCCCATCTTTTACTTAGTTCCTTTTGTCTGAGAACACCACGCAGAGATTATGAACTATGATCCTGGTCTGCCAGTGTTTGACCTAATGCACCTTTGGACGACTCGTGCGCGCCCACAGCTGAGGGTTCCGTGATGTCATCCGTGAAGGCTTGGTCCAAAGCTGGTTTCCCTATCAAATAAATGATCCTCGTTGTCCCATCGTACGGGAATTCCTTCCGCGTAACCCCTACGTATGCCCTTGACTTGTCGACCAACATCATACTCTACGCACCTTTCAACAAATCTGCTCAACCCGCGAGCGACAAATAGGGTTCCACGGCGGGCGGTGTTGACAAATGCGGAAATCCGAAGGTTGTCAGTGGCGTCTTCCTTCTGGGCATTGGTCTATGATGGTTCCTCACGACGAATGGAAATGCTGCAAGCGGGATCGACTACATTTCGATAACTGGAGCGAGACTGTGAGCACTCTGAGCCCTTTTAGAAACTACCCGAGGAGTTCGCTGATGATGGTCCTTTGAACTTAGCCTTTCGTGTACAACGCCACATCGCAAGTGATGACTATCGAGATTCGAAGCTATTGGACAGCGTGGAAATGGTGGACCGGGGACAAGTGGAGGATGCTTATGCCGAGGTTTATGTTGTTCAATCAGGTGTCCGAGGCGATAGATGGAGGACGTGCTCCGTGGTCATGTGGTGATTGTTTGTTGCAGTATTTGTACCACTGCCCACGGCGTTGTAATCAAGCGTCTAAGTCCACTGACGTTAGCGTCCAATATTACTTTGATCATTCCCCCAAAGCCGGCCTCAGTGAATTGTACATTAAGATGTACTGTACACATCAAGGTACACATCATATAAAAAACATTTGGCGCCCACGCACGGGGCATACATAAAGAAACTGTAGAAAGTGTTCGAGTCAGGTAAATCAAAGCCATCCAGAAGAGCGCTAGGCCTTCTGCAACTAAGAACATATGTCAAGGCAACAACTAAAATGAGTCACGACTGAGACTCACCTTGGTCAGAAGCCCTAATTGTAATGACACTGGCAGCTGACGATTCTGATTCATGAGGTGACGGGGAAGTTAGAATTGGTTAGAAACGTTCCTAAATTAACGCATTCCGGGGATTTCAATGGTTGTAGTAACACTGGGAGATGACCGAGAATAGATGCGGGGGGGGTTGGAGATGGAGATTCAAGGGGCAGTGGGTCCCAGCAGGACAGAGACGTGATGAGATGGGGATCCATCCGAAACGGGTTGGACATGGGTCAATGGGCCAGCGCACAAAGGATACCGCGATGGGTCGTCCCACCTGTTGAAGAGGGTTGGGCCATGTAACGTATGGAAAGATTCGGAAGCAAGGAAGAGCATGAAGTGGAGAACGCTTCTATCCGACGAGTCCCCAGTCTTCGCCATTTCTACGATTTCATTCCACGTTTCACAGAATCGGTCCTTCAATTCAGGGAGAGTATCTTGTATGTTAAACCCAGAAAGGGATGGTAAGATGTATTGTGCGATGGACCACTTGGCGGAGGGTGAGGCGTTCAAGATCTGGGTGGCGATGAGGTTCCAATTGGCAAGTAACAAGTTATTGCGATTTTGACTGTAGTTTTCACGAATGGCGTCTTCCGTTTCACCCAATTGCTTCGCAGCGAGTTCAATCCAATCGTCACCCCTTTCCTCCGCGGATACGGCGACCAGAACGTCCGCAATAATCGTTTGTGCGAGTGAGCCCATCTTCCCGTCCCTTGCATTCTGGCTGAGAGATTGCCCAACCTCAATGGTTTGTACGGCCTTTCGGTACTCGGTGTGATAAAATAAGTCCAATAAGCCTAAACTATTGGCCAGATCTGCAACCTTCAGGTACGTTTTGAATTGTTCCATTGTGTTCTGGTCGAAGAGTGAAGTGAGTGAGAAAACGCGCTTCATGAAAGCCACCGAGACCGAAGAAAACTTCATTGAGTCCAATTTCGCAAGAACACCGTGGGAATCCGAGACGATATTCGAGCCATAAAAGCCGTGGATGTCGTTGAAGAACTGACCCAGTTCAAGATCTGAGGCCAGGACATGGGCGTCAAGCGTCCAATTCAGGATGAAGCTGTCAACCGTCGACGAATTTTTGGAAACAATCTCTGCTGCCATCTTCTCGATACCTTTAGAAAACCCGAGGGAATATTTAGCAGCCTGGTCACGAAGGCGCTTCGAGAAGGAAACTGAGTATAATAGCCAGCCATATACTCGAAAGGTCCAAGAGGAAAATGGGGAATAGTATGGGCTATCCGCCCACACCATTGGTATGATTGTGATGATCAGGTACGCCGTGGCAGCGACGGCGATCCATCCAACTACGAAGTAAAAGATGGTGCGATTGATATTGAAGAGATATATGAGAAGGCCGGTGAAGAACAGGAAGAGGGAAGTGTGTATCAGGAAGGTCATGACGTCTGACACCGATGAGAAGCCCAGCCTATCGACACCACGGGAAAAGAATGCACGAATCCGAGCCACTTCGTGTGGCGTATGCCCTAGCTCTGACGATCCGGAGGAATCGACGGGCCCATTGCTGTAACATTAGTGCCAGCATAGCAGAAGTAAGAGCGATAGTCAAGCTCAAGAACCAGAGAGTATTGACAATGATGACGTAATTCTGGGGAGAGAAGGGCGGCGGAGTAACTTCCGTGGGTGGCTGAGATGGGTTGGTGTCGGCATGAAGCTGAAGCTTATAGATATTTTCAAGGTAAAATGATGAGGTCTCTTGAGGATTTGGCTTGAGGTCGAGGACAGTCACGGCGAGCAATACCGCAACGGAAGCAGAGAATAGACCGGTCTATGATTGTTGACTTGAGGTGATGGGAATGTTTGTTATAAAGTGAGGACTCACAAAGACAAGAATGCCGTCAGAATCTTTCTGCCAGCGTTTGGCCATCTCCCTGTGTTCTTCCTCTGCCACATGAGAATAATTGTTGAAGAGAGAAGCTGAACTATCAGCGAGTTCAAGTTAGGCGTGGGGAACGCTTGATCTACGTCCAGATTGGCGAGATTAGCAAAGACAACGAAGGCCAAGGGAGAGGTAACATACCTGTGGGCTCTGGGTTATTAGGTGTTACTGACATTGAAATCCAGTGGTGCAGCCGAATAAAAGACTAGGTATTTCAGTTAGAGGAACACGTTACTACTAAGGTGGGGCCCCTTTCAGGCTCTGTTCACCCCCCTTTCCTGATCAGTCACGCTATGGTCACACATCATATTTGAGACTCTGATTGGCTGTTGCGAGCGCTAAGCATGCCATTTTGGAAATATTGTAAACTCCGACACAGGCAGGCGTGACAAACACGTAAAACACATAGAAAAAAAAAAAAAAGGAAGATAGATCAAGAAATGGAGAAAAGGGCGAGGGGGGGTGATCAGAGAGGGGCCCCCGTTAGTACACCTAGCGAAAGCTCACGCCCTCTTTACCTTCCTCTTCGAACTCACGCGTGCTCCAGGAGTACGTTCAACACACACTCTTGTTTTTATCCTAAACCTCAGAGAAAGGCTAGCCAGTAATGTCTTCCATCTCCAATCACACGATGTTTGAGTTGGGCCAACAAGTTCCGCGGCACCCCGAGCTAGATGTGCCGAAACCCTCGGAAGAAATTGGGATATGAAGAAGATCACCTCCTCTCCGTCCGGTATCAGTTTGCGAATACAGAATCATCATGCAAAATAACAACGGGTGCGTTCTGCTCTTATGACACTCTCATCTGCTGATACATATGACGAGATAGGCCGTGCTCGTTCATTACGATGTGCAATATCCCTATCCTCCATAGTACCTCCCCAAGACCGCGAATCCGTCTCGTTTGAGATACTATCGAAACTTGTCCTAGGCTATATCGAGACGGCCGTATCGAAAAAAAAGCAACCAGGATATGTCTAATAAGCTCCGTATGATGTCCTCCGCTAGTGAGTCTGTGTAGAGCCAATTTGATTCGCTTTCTCACCCGTGCTTGTGCTTGCAGTAGAAATGTCGTTCAACCCCATCTTCACCTCCATAGCCTTTGACCAGATTGCTGGGGAGGTCTCACTTTTTGCAAGTCTGGGAATTCCCTTGGTGCATGGCCTGCTCGTGGATCCCGCGAATATGCCGCTGTCTCACATGTGGAGAGCTACCAGTCGGCACAGGATCTGATAAACGACGTGGAAGAACTCGCACACCGGTTCAGCGTGGGCGCTGATGCAGATCATGTTGGTACTATAAAACAGGCGGACGAAATGTAAGAGAACTTTGGGAACGGTCAGTACCTCCCTGGGCTCCCCGGACATTTGCTGATGCGACGCTCCAGCTGTCGCAATCAAGAGGTTCCGGACCACTCACTCATAGCTTACGTCCTACGGCCGGAGCCGTCTTCTTCTTTCGTGCTGCCGCCGAATTCCCCTACTTCGAAACTAATGTCGTCTCCGTCCTTCCATCATATTTTCCCCCCACGGCAAGAACCACCTACCTGACAACCGCTGCCTGTGAGGCTGTGACCATTCTACTTGCTTCCCTCTTCGGTACCAAGGAGGCATAGCACTCATCAATTTCTTAGAAGCGACCAAGGTTTTCTTCTACCCAGAGACGACCCTTTCCGCCCGGATAATCACTCGACTCAGCTGCCTCATTCAATGCCAAATACGCCTGCTGTCCCAACCCAGTGTAAACACTTTTCCGAGTCATTCCCCCTCCTGTAATCGTGTACAATCCTATTTTGGGGACCGCCTCTTGGCTTGAGCCTACTAGTATAACAGAATACGAATCATTAAATGCCGTGTTGCTAAATCACGTTGACACAGGGGCGCAGAATGGACTGCTTTACTGTAAAGTTGAACATAGGGGCAACCACGGAAGTGAATAAAGTCCTCTGAGGTAGCCTGAGATGGAACGCATCCTTCCACTTGTATGGGAACTGAATGCGCACAGACAAACACCTGCCAGTGGATGATACTAGAGGTGGGGGAAGTACTATTTTCGTGCGGACTGTCAACAATCGACGAGGGAACATAGTTAGTAGAAGCGACTTGCCTCTATAGGTACTACCGTTTTACTCCATGGTATGTTACTGCAAGGTCCACTGCTGGCGGATATCACGATTTTAATAGTCTCTTCTGTCCATTCGTGCAGAGGGTCACCGTATGGCCCGGGGCAGCGTTCGAGTATTTTGGCATCTCCTGCGGCGTTCTTGCTTCTTCTATCGCTTCTCCAGGGTAAAAAGTACAAGTCCCGTAATGATCATTGTGAATAGGTAGATTATAACAGAGCGTAAATAAACATAGGAACTGAAATCCCAACAAGCCATATCCTTTACATACAAGAAACGCGGCCCCGATCCATCAGAAATTCAGGAATAGAGAGAGGTGAGGTCATGATGGCGAATTCTGGACGTCAAAGACTACTAGGTGGGGATGAATCTGGGGGATGAGAGCTGGTACGGGTGGGGATTAATGAAGATAAGAGGGTTATGGCAGTCGCTTGGGAGCGATGGTGTGGGTTGTTGCACAATGGATATGACGAGACCTTGAACTTGTCGAATGACGGTGCCGGAGAGTGATCAGTGTCTTGATGCAGCTCGATGTAAAGACTGCGAAGGATGAAGACAAGAAGGTGGGGAATGCTTCCATCTCCGCTCTTGTGTGCCTTCAGCACGGTGTCGTTCCACAAGGAACAGAAGTCGCGCTGCAGTTCAGGAAGGGTATTGTGTATGTCAAATGTCGAAGGTGGTCGTAGGATGCACGCTGCCGCATCGCTAGCGATACCCTGATTGGTCCCGGAAGAGGTCTTCGAGATCTGGCGGGCCATGTGGATCCAGTTCGCGAGCAACACATTATCGTTTCCATGTGCGAGATACCTTTGAATATCATCTTCCGATTTCCCCAATTGGTCCGCGGCGAGTTCGGCCCAACTCTTGTCCCTTTCCTCCACCTTCGCAATGATGTCGGAGACAAAGGTTTGTGCACACAAACCAATTTCCTCGCCAGGTCTACTCGAGCCTCTTAGAATGCGCCCCACTTCAACGGTTCGCAGAAAGCTGTAGCCCGCGGCTTCGGAAAACAGGTCCCGTAAAGCTGCATCTTGAGTTTCATCGGCGATCCTAACGCACATTATGAATCGTAGTACTTTGTCCGAGTTCGTGACCGAATTGGATGTCAGAGTACGGTTCAAGAATGCCACCAAAGCTGAAGAAAACTTCCTGGAGCCCAATGTCGCGAGTCTCCGTAGGGGGTCCCGGACGGTTTGTGTCGAGTTATAAAAGCTATAAATGCACTCGAAAAACCGATCCAGTTGATCATCTGAGGCGAAAGTATGGGCGTTGAATGTCCATTTCAGGACGCGGTCATCGATCTCCGCCGAAGACTTTCGAACAATCTCTTCTGCTACCTTCTCCAATCCTCGGGTGCATCGTTTGAAATACTGGTCGCTCAAGCCAAATAAGTGCTTCGACGCTCTAGAGCTGAACCAAGAAAACCAGCCGAGAATTAAGAACGTTGGTCCTAATATGCCAGCATGAACCCGAAATGCCAGTGAGGAAAGTGGAGCATAGTATGGGCTGTCCAGCCGCAAAATTGGCATAAATGTGATGAGTGTGTATGTCGCCACGGATATCCCAACTGCCCACGCTACAGCGTAGAAGACGGTGTGATTGACATTGAAGAGGTATATGAGAAGGCCGGCAAAGAAGAGGAAGAGAGAGAGGTGGATCAGGGCGGGTAAGGTTTCAACCACACGGGAAAAGCCCAACTTCTCAACACCGTGGGCAAAGAACGCACGAATCCGGGCTCCATCGTGTGGGCTGGACAGTTCTCTGTGAGTGATCCGGAGGTATCGGCGGGCCCATTGCTGTACCAACGTCGCCAACATAGCGCAGGTAAGACTGATAACTAGGCTCAAGAACCAGAGCGAATTCACCCAGATCACGTATGTCGGCGGAGAGAATGGTGGCGGTACAGCGGGGGTGGCAGGAACCGATGGCGGAGATCCATTGGAATCGGTGAGAAACTGAAGCTGATAGATGTTCTGGAGATAGAATGCGGAGATGTCCTGGGAGTTTGGCTTGAGGTCGAGGACTGTCACTGCGACGAAGAATGCAACGACAACAGAAAATAAACCGGACTATAGTTTTGATCGGTGCTTGAGTTAAATGGAGGTTAGAGAAGCCGAAGACTCACGAAGATGAGAACACCATCAGCTTTTTTTTGCCAGCGTGCGGCCATCTTATCATCTTCTTCCTCTGCCATTCTTAGATACATGTTGAAGAGAGGAGCTGAGCTATCAGCATATTCAGATTTCCCTCCGCTGTGTAGGGAGTGAACGGGGAGACCTAGTTTATGGGTTGGTGAGTTGACGAGGGCAAGGTTAGGGGATGGGCAACATACCTGACAGTGCGTGGCTCTCTCCCTGCGGGATATTGAGGATATGATCACCGGGTTGCATCAGAAAAGGTATTGTGGGTTCAGACTCGGAATGGCAAGAGAAGGCTTGTAGATTCGTTGGTTAAGGTGCAAGAGAGAAGACCCGGTATTTTTTAAAGAGAAATTTGCGGCACACGAGGTGGCAACAAGGCGCATTTGTGGGTAAGGACATTGATACGCAACCACACACGAGGGTGAAATTGTCAGAAGTGAATTGGAGGCAGCCTTTCCACACGTCCACAGTCACGCATTTCCCCCTCTCTCCCGCCTCAAACCACCTCGCCGCAATGCCTTGCTACCCACCTCCCTATTGTGTATATGGCATCAACTCGCATGAATTCCTTCAGTCTCTAGTATCGAAGAGTCCCAGCTTTCCCTTTCTCCTCAAAAGTCAGACGGTCTAATGCTTTTCCGGCCGGCGTGCCAATGGCCCCGGTTTTGGCCCGGCTCAATCAAGGGCCTCGGCTGGTCTTGCCAAATGCCAGCACCCAGGCCAAGGCTAGAAGAGCCGGCTTGGAGGCTTGGCCTGTACTGGACCCCGGCTTTCGTATGGCAAGAGGGGGTAGAAGCAGCAGAAGGGAGGGGGGGTGCTAGGCAACGGTGGCAGTGGCATGGAGGACTCAGGAGGGAACGCTGAGTCACCTTGAGCTCTACTCAATGCTATGCAGCGCAGCGCAACAACGGGTGCGTAGACATGAGGCAACTAATATCACTTTCATGTCTGCCAATTGTAACAGGACACCTATATCTATACGGTAACCGACTTCCCAATCATAGGTTGCTGCACCTTGCCTATTAGCATTCTTCCATCATGGGAAATCTTGGGAAACCCTTCCCAGAGGTCACCGCTTTGCGTTCCCAAACAATGATGTCATTAGAATGCTAAATACGGCGAGGTATACTATGAAAACCTTGCAGCACTACGCAATCACCATACTCGCGCACGCAACTCCCGTATGCACCCAGTGCTGCCTAGGCCCCTAGATACCAGCCCCTTCCCAACACGACCTCGCAACCGGCGACAAAGTTTAATAGACTAAGCGATTCCCCTGTCAAGTATGCTCAAGAGATCGGCAAACAGCTCGCACACATGAGTCAAATGGCATGCAACGCAGCACCCACTCGACATACATGCATTCAGTCTCGACTGCAGTGGAATCATCGGACTGCCTGGACGCCTCCGAGACTTCGGTAAGATATGGACCGTCGCGACCACACATCGTTTTCCTATACCCTATTGACTTTGGACCGATACGCTCGCTACAGTAAAGAGAGTGATTTCAAGCCCAACTTGGATATGGATAATCTCTACGCAACCCTGTCTTTTCGGTGGCCCACAACAATCCATCGTTTCAGTATTTTATGTCCTAGAATTTGTGTTTTTGAAACTATGTTACCCTTGTGGGCTACCTGAGCTGGTGTTGCATCGCAGAGCAAGTTGGTGAAAAAAGAGTATACACGATGTGAGGTATTTCTTTATTTTTTGAACAAAAAAGCATCGACATCCGTTTAGCCACCTTTATTCCACGTACTACAGTGAACCTGTAAGTGCCACGCACGAACTTCAGATACTGCTTTGCTTGTGCGGGTGAATATCGGCTGTCAGATGGTCTTCTACCTCCCTTTTGTCCGATGCGACGCCCACTATGGCCGAGACCGTTATCCGTTGAGTCGCGAAGGATACGGAATATGGGTCCCGTATGTTGTGTGCTGATTGTCAATTGACTAAGTTATACCTTATCACTTGCAGGATCGACGTCACTCTAAACCAGAAAGAAAATATAAATTCGTCAGAAGCGCAACGACCATCGATGAGGCCACGGCCGTGTTTCACTATCCCCACGTCCCGAAAACGATCGTGACGGCATTAGAGACTGACTGTGAGTTCCAACTGACTGTGGATGTTCTTGTCTCGGGTCTTCAACCACTCCAGGAATTGTAATGGTTGTATTAGCGCTAGGATTGACATCAAAGACTCGGAGGCTACCTGCGAATCAACGGGTAGGAGGATGGCTGCTGGAAATGAAAGTGAACTGCCTGCTAGCGACTAAGCAAAATGGCAGCGGGTGATGGGGAGTCAGACGTCATGGTGTAACAATACTGCAACGAAAATAGCGAATAGACCGGTCACGGGTTTTGACTTGAGTGAAGTGATGGAATGACTTATAAACTTAGGACTCACAAGAATAAGAAGACTGCCGTCAACAACTTTCTGCTTGCGTTTGGTCATCTTCCCGTGTTCTTTCTCTGCTACAGTATCCGGGAATAGTAGTGGAAGCTTTGAAGGGTGAAGCCGTGTTATCATTGACTTATCAGCGACCTCAGGCAGTTTAGCCATGTTCTCGAAGGGCTCATCTCACGTTGGAGGGGCGGGCGCTGCTTCGAGGAGGTAGTGGTTAGGGATGAAGTCGCGTTGTCTGTGCTTATACAGTGTCGGGTAACTGTACAATGCCCGCTACGCTTCCCACGCCTGTCATCGCTGCCCCGCTGTCCCTAATCCCTACTCCAACGTCCACATTGGTGAGATTAAGGCCAAGGGAGAAGTTACCTTGCTTGCAAGGTATTGTGAGGTTTCGGAAGTAAGCGCGCGTCCTTTTTCTCCTTGCACTAATCCTTTTTGGCTCGCTCCCCACTCTGGCAGTTTGTCCAACGCTCGGTCGACTCCATATCCTTCCACTGATGCAGAAATGCCACGTGTTGCGTAGAAGCAGCCTATTTGTGGTCGCGTAACCGCACGCATGTCTCCGCTATTTTTTTTCTTGTCTGGTAATTGTACGCAGTATCACCACTAATTTTTTTCTCAGATAGTTTAGACGTCCACTACAAGTCAATGTTAGGTTCGAAACGATGCCGAAAAAAAGAAGTGGAGGATAGCAACGGGCGATTCGAGAACCGAGAACGGCTTGACGTTCCCAAAAAGGTCTCCAGGCGTCCGCGTTTAACCATTCGCCTACTGCTGTCGTGGCGGCTTATATCGCCTCAACATAAGAGAACTACAAGTGACAGAGAACGAGCTGATGCGTACTCCAAATGTGAGTGAGGTTTGATTGCTATCGGAATGAGTCGACTTACGACAAAGCCATGGCAAGTGAAGCCCAGACAGGGTCAAGGCGGATGTGCCTAATGGGGTATAGGAAGCCTGCCGCAATCGGAATCGCAGCTATGTTGTACACCAGTGCCCACAACTGATGTACCTTTGAGGTCAGTATATATTTTCATCCATCTCTGGGGTCACTCACAAAGTTAAGCTTGATCCGCCGAAACACAGTAGCAGATAGATCCACTAGGGTCAGAATACTAACGAGATCCGACGAAACAAGGATGAACGAGGCACTCGAGAGCGCCACATCGCTTCCCGACCCAATTGCTATGGCCACGTCAGCGGCAGCTAATGCCTATGGAATGGTCAAGTCCGTCAAGAGCGGCCGCTGAATACTTTTAACACTCACCGGTGCGTCGTTGATGCCATCCCCAACCATGGCGACCACGCAACGGTTGTTCAATCTTATGCCAGATAGCCTTGATCTCTGCTTCTTCGGAGCGTTCTCTTGAAGCCAACGAACCTTGTCCGCCTAACCATGAACAATAGTCAGCAGGTAACAAGTGAAGTATTACCCGATGTTTCACCTTTTCGTGAGGTAATACGCCCGCAATCACGTTAGATTCAGGAATGCCTACTTGCCTCGCCACGGACTTTGCAGTGGCCACGTCATCACCGGAAATCATCCAAGTTGCCAATTTCTGGGACTGTAGGTGTGAAACCACAGCTTTGGCGTCAAGTCGGAGGGGATCTGTAATAGCAAACAAGAAGAGGATTTTGAATGGGCTAGCCTCCGATGCTTCTGCCGCATTGTCTTGGCGAACAGCGAGTAATACAACACTTTTTCCCTCCGATTTCCAGGACTCCAGTCGGTCAGCGAACTCTGTAGGAACCTCTGCCCTATGTTCTGCCATCCACGCCTCACTTCCGATGGCCACTGAACAACCCACATCTCGGAATGTAGCCTTGAGTCCCCGTCCAGGGATTTCTTCAACAGAGCCGGCCGTGTGAAGAATGGCATGGTTTAGCTCGCAATACGAACGAACGGCAGTAGCAAGCGGATGGGAACTAGATGTTTCAATTGCGGCTGCCAATCCAAGCACGACTTCGCGACTCCATGGGCTTCTGTTACACAAATCTCCAGTGTCTGTGACCGTCGGCTGTCCGCCCACTGTTAGGGTCCCCGTCTTTCAAAAATGACGACATCGAGCTGCGCGGCCTCCTGAAAAGCCTCGCCACCTCCACGAGCCAAGATCCCAAACTTCGCGGCAACACCGGAGCCGACTAGAAGAGCGGTTGGAGCAGCAAGTCCAATGCCACATGGACACGCTACGACAAACACAGCGATAGCGAACTCGAGGGACCACAACGCTAGTGAAAACGATTATCAATAAACAGCTCTATATCGAAAAGAAGAAACTCACGCCATCCCCCTACGTCTTTATCAAGGTAGCTACGTGGGAGTACGTTACCCAGTCCTAGACTAAGCCATACGGTCCAAGTAAGGAGGGCAAGTAGCGTGACCACAGGCACGAAATAACTCGTTAAGCGGTCAGCGAAGCGCTCTATGGGCGCTTTTTTTATCTGGCTATCCCTGACTACGTTGATGACATGATCGAGCCTACACTTGGGTGAGGGTCGCATTATTCGACATGAATGAAGGTACTGACATGGTCTTGCCCTCTGTCACATCTATTCTCACATCTACAGCCTGACCAATGTTAATAGTTCCCAGGAATACATGGTCTCCGGAATCCTTCCTGATTGGTTTAGATTCCCCTGTCACCGCGCTCTCATCAAACAAAGAGGGACCGGAGACAACGACACCATCAATCGCAGGTGTGGCTCCTTTTGGCACTCGAATTATATCGCCAGCTTCCAGGAGATCCGCAGGGACCTTCTGTACTTTGGAACCGGATTTCGACATCTGAGCTGCTGTGTCTGTGTCTGTGTCTCCCTTTTCTATGTCGTGATTTTCGCTGGGAAAGCTGGAAAGCTGTCTTGTCTTGTCTACGAAACCCACGACAAAAGCTTCTGCTGGCTTCAACTTTGCTAGGCTAGTAATCGCATCGCTTGTTCGACTCTTGGCATACGCCTTTATGTATCTGCCTGGCCTGGGGTCAGACGTGCTCCTCATTACGGCGGGCAAGTGGCGTACCAGTGAGTAGAAACATCGTTAAGAAGACGACGGAATCAAAGTAAGTTGATGTATCGGCGTGGCCATCTGGGGATGGTAGACTCGAGGCTGCGAGGGCTAGCAAAACGATCGAGGAGAAATAGGCCACACAGACTCCAGATGATACCTGCCATAGCGGGATACTTGAATAAGCGCCGGGTGGCTGGCGTAGCTGTGAAGACACGTACCAGCAAATCCATACTCCCAAATTGAGTAAAACGTCTCCATACAGGCGTGCGACTTCCCCTTCTCCACAGAACATATATGTCCTTCAAACCTCGCCTATGGAAGCTTCCAGCGCTATAGAACATCACAGGTGTAGCCAAGAAGAAAAGGACCATTGTATCCGCGATGAATTCCCTGTCCACATCGGTTCCATCAAAAAATTCTGACAGAGTTCTTTGGTGATACTAGGCTCATAAAGAGAACACCAAGACGAAAGTGGGAACGGCAATAATAGCAGAAACCCCAAGCAGTAGAGTAGCTGGCGTTTTTCCCTTGCCTGTGCGGAAGAGCGCGTCCTCGAGAGAGGGTGTTTTATGTACCGTGACCTGGAAAGGGGGACTGTTGGAGGACGCGATGGCGGCGACAATGTCACGTATGGTGAAGGTGGGTGGGGATGGGTCATAAGTGAGACGAATAACGGGATCCCGGAGAGTTGGTGCTTCTGTATATACAATCTGACTCATTTTGCTGAGGCATTGCATAACCTTTTCAGGACAATGGCTGACGGGAATCTATTGGTCTTTGTGCAAAATTTCTGCTACAATGACTTACTCGCAGAACATGCCCTCTACTGCAGAGCAATGGTACGTCGCACCAAGGCAGTGTTTGGAGAATCCGACGTCGTTTCGTTGATAGGCTCCACGGTGACCACAGATGCTTCGAACCCTGCAGCTTTGATAACTTCCTGCGTTCCTTGATTATATTCCTGCTTTCGACAACAAAAAGGCAGAATTTCCGATGAGATCGACCGAAACCTCTTCGACTCCTTCCAACTCGGAAAGTAACTTGGTGATGGTGGAAGAGCACGAGTCACGAGTCATCCCCGCGACAGTGAGAGTGACACGAAGGGGCCCGTTCACTTCGACGATTGTCGCTTCTAGGTTTTGGGGTTGTACTGATACAACTTCGGCTTCGTATCCTATGCTTCTAATAGTCTCGAGTAGGTCCTCTATGATAACGTTGCTATCCAAGGTCGCAGTGGCTGAACTTCCGAGAAGCGAGACGGACACGTCATGCACGCCAGATAGTTCGGTCAATGCCTGAGCCACCGTCGTTGTACACGATGCACAAGTCATTCCACCGACCGAAAGCGTGAGAAAACGCTGCGGCCGCGGGTGTTTTGAGGATGTCCCCGCCTCTGCTTCTAGTATATCAGGCCTACTTTTGAAATCGTGCTGACAAAAATGGCATTGTTCCAGATGCTTCTTAAATTTATGCGAGGGTATCGAGAGAAAAGAGCGATCCGGTGGTCGAGCAAGGCCCACGTTTGTGGCGTCAGCAATATCGAAGCCGGCATCTTCAATCGCCTCCCTGATAATGAGACCTGATAGGGAGATAGGATGGTCTACGGTTACACGTTGAGAACGAAAGTAAATGTGGACTGAATAGATGGAAGGGCCCCGGGGAGAGTTGTTGAAGAATCTCCTTGATGGTTTCAACGCAACTGCATTGAGAATAGATTAGCAGATCCCGTGGTGGGGAGTCAAGAAGTAGCGGAAGGTACCTTCCACAATGAAGGTTGGAGATAAATATTGTTGTTGTAACTTGATCGCGGTTATTCACTGACATTGGCGCGAAGGAGTTTAGTGATAAGAGATGGTGGTTAAAAAGAAGGAGAATATGACTGGACGTATCAATTAATCACTGAAGAACTATCTCAGGCTATCGAGGTATGCCTTAGGCACCAAACGTCACATGCTCAGGCTTATATTCTATTTGGCAGTCTGATATCAGAGCATCTGGCTGATTTTGTTTGATCCGGCCCGTCATGGGTGCAGTTTTTCCCAGATAATCGGCCTTCCTCTTCGGGCTTCCCACAGGAACGCCACCGAGTCGGACCACGCACCCTTGACCCGCATGCTACACATGTCAATGGGGGCGTCAGTTCTTCGTGGGTCACCGTCACCATCGTCGTAACCTCGTCATGTGGTGGTTCGGGTTCAAGGGCCCTGATTTTCTACACGTTCTCTTGATCCGGATTATGCCAATGCGGTTCAGAACGCCGTATAGAAGGCATGCTACTAGTATCATCACAATCGGTTCTGCCAGTGAAAAGGTCTATGTACAGTCGTAAATCACTCATGAATCTCGTACAATGCATGGCTTCATCCTTCGCGCCCTCAATACTTGAGAATCCACATGCTCCATGCCACGAGGATGACCGGCACGATACTTACCATCTCTCCTAAACCTGCATATTCCGGAGCGATGCGGACCTTTAGAAATGCCCCCGCAGCTAATGAGACCGCGAAAAGGTTGTAAACGAACGACCATGCGAAATTGAGGTACACCCGCCGCACCGCGCCACGCGAAAGGCGAAAGAGAGCTTCCAATGCACGGGCGAGGTCGGGTGCGAGGATCACGACATCCGCCGCACTTCGAGCAACATCCGTCCCGCTGCCCATGGCAATACCGATGTCCGCGGCGGCAAGTGCCGGCGTGTCGTTTGTCCCATCGCCAACGAACATGACACGTGCCCCTGTCGCTTGAAGCGCGCGCACACGAGCAACTTTGACTGTGGGTAGGCAGCCACCGACCGCACACACGCTCGGGATGCCCAGCTCTTTCGCGAGGGCGTAACGACGGGAGGTGCATCGCCAGAGACGATGTGCACCTGGATCCCTTGGCGTTGAAGAAGGTCAATGGCAGCTCGAGCGCTGGACGTGGCACGTCGGATAGTCCGAAAAAGGCAACAACTTCGGTGTGGAAAGTGACGGCGAACATGGTCAGGGCCTTCTGCTCATGAGGGATATGAGTGGTTCATTTTGTAGGTCGAGCCAGCTTGGGCTGCCGCCACGGACTTGACGCCATCGAGTGTTACTTCGAGACCTTGGCCGGTGATGGACTGAACTTCGCTCGAAGTGGCACCGCAGATAGATGCGGATACTTTGCCGGAGATACTCAGCTACTGCTTTTGAAACAGGATGCGAGCTCTCGGAGACAAGTGCCATGATCGTGCTATTGCGTCTTCACGCAAGATGTGTGCCTCCACATGGCCAAATGGCCAGACGTCAATGTACCAGTCTTGTCAAACACGGCCACAGTTGTATTCCTGGAGCGTTGAACGGCGGTCGCAGTCTCCAGGTTCGTTAGTACTGCAGTGGAACAGGTAGATGTATGAAACAAACTTTGAACAGCACACCCTCCCTAATTGCGACGGCACCAGTAATGACGATGACCATCGGCACACACAACAACATAGCGCACGGGCATGAAACTACCAGCACCGCAATCGTGTATCGCAGCGCCATCACGCCGGCTTTGTTAATGTCTTCCCCGCGGACGCGCAAGCCTACGATAACCCATATCACGAAAACTGCCAGTGCCACCGCCAGGGTTACCGGACCAAACCACCCAGCCACACGATCCGCCAAGTCCTGAATAGGAAGGCGCTCCTCCTGCAGACGCGTCACAAGCGCAGCGAGCTCGGCGAGGGTACTCTCCGCGGGCACTCGGGTGACTTCCATGTCGATGGAAGAAGTTATGTTCCAGGTACCAGCGATGAGGGGGACGCCAGGAGCCTTGTCAACGGGCCGACTCTCGCCTGTCAAAGTGGACTCGTCGGCTTGAGTTGATCCTCGCAACACAATTCCATCCGTAGGGACAAGGGTGTTCGCAGAAACGCGAAGCACGTCATGAGCTTGAACTAGGCTTGCATGAATAGCCGTGACCGTGGTGCCTTCTGACGAGACCAGTTGAACAAGATCCGGTTGCAGCGAAACCAAATCATCAAGCACTGATGTCGCGCGTCGGCGTGCATACTCCGAGATAAGCCGGCCGAGGGTGATTAGGGTCAACAATAGCGCCGGTGTTTCAAAGAATGGCATGCTGAATCCATGACCCGCGGCTTCCGTCACAAAAGCGACGAACGAGAAAAGATATGCAATCGTAGAGGAGAGAATAACGAGTACGTAAATATCGAGGACATGCTGTAGGAAAAGAGTGCGATATGCGGTAGAGTACAAGGGTGCGCCAACATAAATTTGTATGCATGTCGCTAGAAAGAGACAAATCGCGCCATATTTGATCGGGCTCGGCCGTAAAGGCGCCCAGGCGAGTATCATCACGGGGACGCAAAGAATGACGGATATGAGGGTACGGCGGAAAAGTGAACGAATTTCTTCGCGAATCTGTGCGCTGGAATTGGAGCTAAAAGGAGAAAGCAAGGAACCGCCGAAAGGGGCAAAGATTTCCAAAACCGAGCGAGGTTCTATAATAGCGGCGTCGTACTGAACGTCAAGAACTATGCTGGACGTTGTGCGTGACGTCCCGAGGAGCTTCACGCCCAGAGGAAGACTGGGGTATTCGCTGGGCATTCCAGCATCGGACGATACTTTGATGCGAAGAAACCTGTGCTTTCCCTCAAGGAGAGGTTCGTCAACCACGGCGCAAACAAATCCAGTAATCTCCGTGACTCTCTTGGCTATGTTGGGAGGAAAGACAAGACCTTCGCTGTATCTCAGAGAAGCTTGTCCAGTGAAAGCATTAACCTTGACATCGTGAACCGAAGGAAGTGTAAGAAGCGCCTTCGACACCTTTGTTGTACAGGACGCGCACTCCATTCCCTCAACAGACAGGACGAGTGTATGGACGCGGCCACCACCTTCCGCAGCTACAAGATCGGGGGCCAGGTGGCCTTGAATTTGCCTTGTAGATTTCGTGTTTTTCTCCTTTGCACCAGGGTTATGGACACGATGGTGGCGGCTTTGGGTGGTCTGACGCGCCAGTCGATGAGGCAACAACATGCGACTTCGAAAAACGTCCAAAGGTGGTTTCAGACAACACTTGGAATTTCGGGCCTTGCCAGAGTGGGATGATCTGTGAAGCGAGCGGAATCTTCAATGGACGTGTCATGGGACACTATGCGGGTGATGTCGCGATGGCCTTCGCAACAGCCTTCGCTACGCGCAAGCCTGTTTCAAGTTTTGTTAGCAAGACGCACACTGAGGTGACAGTGGAATTTACACACGAGGAGTGTCGAAACCGGTCGCATTGTGTATACCTTCGGCAGACAGGCTGGTACCAACGCAACAAGGTTCTTCACATGCTGAAACAGGTTGAGGGGGGCAAGCGGTGCGGGAACCGGTTTCTGGAGGAAGGTGATCGTCTGACTCGCTCTGGTATCTGAAAGAAAAGGAAGAACCTCTTACCTTGTTGGCGTACGGTAGTTTGAGGATCAATGCAGCCTCTGTCCTTGCAGCCGAGACCTTGTTCATCATCACCGCAAGGCGCTAATTCCCGAAGTAAGCAACGAGGAGTGGCATTCAAGGGACTATATTGCGCACTTTGTCCGGAGCCGGAGCGAGGCCGGCAACAACTGGAAGGCAAGCCCCGAGAAGATCTCTGGCATCCTCCTTGACCATCTGGTATACATCGCCAACAATATATTGTATGGTTTGGTGTTCGAGCTCTCCATCCTGTGCTAATTGTCGATCTTGGTCCGCTGGCACCATGCATCGCAGAGGGAGTAGAAGGAGAATTAAACACGGAGAACGGAATTTGCGTGGGATTCCTGAATACAAGCGTTTTCTGGCATGGCCAGATATTGCGATGGGAATTGGGATGTCGGGATCACCAGCGAAGAGAGAGATGAGGCCTCGATGAGGTTTAATTTAATTTCACGTACTGTACCTGGCGAAGCCGCGCAAGAAGAAAATCGCCGTCAAACTCTATATCTCGCTAAAAACTCAACAAAGTTGTATGAAAACTACACCACTGTGCTCAGCACATTCTAACCTATCGTTCTAAATTGTGCTGAGACTGATATTTCAAGTATTTCAAGATCTCATTTTTGGAACTCCGATATTATATACCTGAACTTGAATTTGGGACATCAATGCGATTGCCCTTTTTCCGTCTGTTAAAAGACGCAACTTGTGTGTTCTGTTCTTATGATACTCTCGTTTGTGCTGATACATAACCTGATTGTTGATTACAATATGCAATAGGCCATCAGGAAACTAGGACTTGTACAAGCGAAAAAGGTCAAAAAAGGTTTTTGTACATTTTCCTGATGACTACCCTTATCCTCCATGATCAGATAGTACTTCCCCAAGACCGCGAATCCATCTCAACTTGTCCTAGCCTACATAGATGGCATCAAAAAAGCTACGTATGATGTTCTCTTCCATTAGTGAGTCACGTGGAGCCAACTGGATTCGCTGTCACGACTCACCCACGCTTGTGCTTGCAAGTATGTCATCTAAGGCCAAGGAATGGGCATAAAATAACCACTTCAAGGTGAGACTGTCGATCTTCCACGACCTTGTGGTAATCTCCTCTTCTGCCCTGCGAAATATTTGGGGGCCAGGTCACGAAAGTGCTTCTGAGGCGAGTAAGTATAATAGGACGGCATATACGCGAAAGACCAGTGAAGAAAAAAGGTGATTAGTATGGGCTGTTCACCCGCCAAATTGGGGTGATTGTGATGGACAAGGACGCCACTGCCAAAACCGCGATCCACCAAAGTACGGCACAGAAGACGATGGTATTAATATTGAAGAGATATATGAGAAGGCCGGCAAAGAGCAGGAAGAGGGAAATGTGTATCAGAGTTGGGTGTCGCTTCCGCCGCCAAGGAAAAGCGTAAGTCTTCGAAGCCGCGGGCAAAAAGTGCACAATCCGGGCTGCGTCGTGAAGGGATCGTGGAGTCTGAGTGATCCGGAGGTAGTATCGACGCGCCCATTTCTCATTACCACCAGCATGGCAGAGGTAAGACTAATAATCAAGCTCAAGAACAAAAGAGAGTTCACACAGACACAGATGACGTAATTCGGGGAGAGAAGGGCGACTGGGTAACTCGAGTGACAGGGATGGAGGATAGAAATATGCTCGCATCGGCGAGAAGAACATATATCTTTTCGAGATAGAACGCTGACTTCTCCTGGGGATCTGGCTTGAAGTCGGCGACAGTTGCCGAAATCACTACTGCAACCGTGACGGAAAGCTGCGAATAGACCGGTCTATCGATTTTGACTTGATGTGTGAACTGATGGAGAAGCTTATAAACTGAGGACTACAAAGATAAGACCGCTGTCAGCACCTTTCTTCCAACTTTCGTCCTTCTGCCCGTGTACTTTCTCTAGCATTCGGAAATAATTGGCGAAGAACAAAATCGAGCTATCCGAGTCCGCGCGACGAAATTGGCGAGGAAAGGCTAAGGGAGAGGTAACACTCGGTGGAGACATCGCTACCTCGACATTTATATTGGGTGCTATGAATAGTAAGGAGAGGTTAGAGAATCTTGAGTGAGTGAAGAAGCTAATTATAAGTTACTTACAATTACTAGCCAATAGGATGAGGATGAAGGCGCAAACAGTGTCTAACCAATAGCACAAAGCCCTTGTTGGCACTGCCAGTTCACACGTTCACGATCCCATATACACAGTCCGAACCGGCATGAGTCAGCTATGGCTTGGCTAAGAAGCCTCGTGCAGTCAGGCCTAGTCAGGTGTCTACACAACCCACACCCCTCACCATATTTCTGAACCTCGAGCGAGACCAGCCTAGCAATGCCGCCATCTATTGATAATCATCGGCACTCCAAGTCTGAATGGGACCAACAACAACACCCCATCGGTGAGCAACCTCGCTCTTCTTTCGGCCATTCCGAGAGATGTGCGCTGAAACCCTCATAAGAACGCTTGCACGTCAAGACAATCTCTTTCTCTTTGTCTGGCCGGGGTGAACGTCGTGAATACAACATCATCATAGAGAGTAGCGACAGGTGCGTTTTAGATCTTGTGATACTCTCGTGTGTGCTAATACATCCGATGAGATAGGCCGTGCTCGTTTATCGCGATATTGAATATCCTCATCCTCCGCGAGCTGATAGAAGTTCCCGGAGAGTACAAAGACAAAGTCGTCTCGTATGATTCCTCGAGAAGCTTGTCCACGAATACATTGAGAAGCCAAAAAGCAACCTGCATGTGTTTGAAGCACTAAAAGCGATGTCTTCTTCCCCCGGGGAGTCGCATTTTAGTCGAGCCAACACCCGCAGCCATAGCTCACGTAAGCTCGTGGCTGCAGGAGGAGTGCACTTCAACCCGGTCTTCACCGCCCCAAAGTTCTCCCCGATAAATGACGAGCTCAAACTCTTTGCGACAGTGGGGATTTTGCTCGTGCATGGTTGGATCGTTGATCCTGAGAGTGAAGAATACCCGCCGTCTCGCATGTAGAGAACTACGAGTCGGCGCATGATCTGATAGCCGATGATCTCACAGAGAAGAAGAAGTACAAGGACGGTGAGTACCTCCTTGAGCCCTGCCCTTCGTGGGTCTTATGCTAATGCGACTCAAGCGGTCACGAAGTTCTTACGTCACTCGTGCTCACAGTTCACGTCCTACGGCCGGAGTCGTCTTCTTACCTTGGCCGTGCACAGAAGCTCTAGCTTGGAAGAGCCGGTATCTCCACCGCCTAACGGTATTACCCCTGAGCTCAACTCAGCCTCGCACCTTGAACTTTTCGCGCTCTTGCGCAAATCGCATGTCGTGGTGCTCTGCAGGCACGCCAATGAGTTGTATACCCTCGTGACCGACCACCGGTTCCTGAATCATTCGGGCGTGGTCTGGCAGCGTCTCCTGGAGACGGATGGTCGAGCCGAATATTTTGACAGCGCCTTCCGGCACGTCCACCCAGACGTGGAGGATTTTAAGGGACACTTCGATGGGAACTTTCTTGGCAAAGAAAATCACCACCACCATGAACACAGATTCAGTAAATTCGTCAGCTCAACCAAACACAAGGGTATGTACTCCGTGCCATCCTATGCTGCGCTTTCTTTTGCTAACTATCAAAAATCGTCTCTCGTCGTTTGAAGTTGAACACCTTTTCAAGTCGCATCATGAGTCGCATCACACAACCATCATGATACCCCTAGGGGGAGTAACTAAATGGCGTCAGTTCGACGATCCTCGGCGAGGTGGTTGTTGCTAGGTGCTCGACCCGGCTCGGCTACGGCTTGGCTCATTTTGGTATGATCCAAGCCCGAGCCGAGTCGTGCGAGCCATTCCTGATTTACCTTTTTTTTTTTTTCTTTTTCTGCATATCTCCTTTCCACCTACCTCCTTCCACCTACCCATAACACCCCAGTAATAACCCCTGGCTTGTTCTCCATTACTTTCATCTCTCTGAGGAAGATTACAAGTTGAGAGCTAGAAGGTTGGGTCGAAGGGCGAGGCGTATATCGCCTCGCTTTTCGCTCTATAACTCTTTGAGTTCCTATCTAGCTGTGCGCTCATCTGCGCTCCTTTCATCGTCTCTTCTCCTATTCCCTTCTTCCCCCAATTCTCTTCTCTCCCTTCAAATGGCACAATGCAACCCACCTTCTCATCCCCTTCATCTGAATAGGCAGCCAAGGACTTGCCCCTAGTTGCCGCACCCTCCCTTACGCAACATTACCTTCCGATTCCCCTTCAACCGCGGGCAAAGTTCGCTCCGGTCAAGGTCGGTCCATCACCCGGCTATTGGCCTTGCCCTAATCAACCCTTGAGAGCGCTCATTCACAGCCCACTCGCTTTTCGCAGGGGCTGACGTCAAATATCCCCCGAGGAGTTCTCCACTGCGCTGCAACACCCACGTCCCTCCTTGAGTGCGGAGAGTGCACAATTTCCGCCAAGAGTGGGGCAGGTTCCGGTCTGTAGTGCAAGGGTGAGGACTGGACTGGAGTGATGTTGATGGTGGGGCCAACATGTACGTGCAGCTCACGATCGATCGATCGACTGTTTATCTGAACTGAAGGGTACCCTGCATAGCCTGTTGGCACCTCTTCCTCCAGGACAACACGACCCTCTCCCCCCATTCCATTCCTCATCGCCTCATCTTCGATACCCACCTTCTGGATCTCGTCCCACATCAGCCACGCCCATACACCTTGTAAAAGCCACGGCATCATCGGCATCTACACTGCCCAATCCGTACTATTTCCTCCCACTGGGAAACAACCCCAAGCCGTCACGGTCACCCCAAGTCATCAAACGTTGCCTCTAGGTCACCGTGGTGAGGATCACCTGCTTGATTACTTGCTCGATACCCGCCGCACGTAACCTTCCATACGAAGATACCCTCAAGCGCAGCCGCCTACAAATGGAACGAAATTTATTGTTTTGCCCGATCGTAAAAACTTGTTTTACCCTGTAACCACGTAGAGCCCTATTTAGTGAGGATTAAGTCTATGTTATAGCAGGATGCGAATCGGATTTTTTTTAACAAGATGACGTTTTACATATCGGGCCATTCTTGCTGATGGATCGCGTTGACAGATATGCTTTGAAACGAGCCAAATGGAATCAACTCCAGTCATGAATTGGTTTAGTTGAATACAGGAGTATCACGGGTGAAATAATGTATACTTGCACTTTGATGGCTCTGCCAGGATCTGAATCATGATGCAACTATCTTTGGTACTCAGGCTCTAGGGAAGCCAATCCTAGTACACTGGCGGATTCTGCTATCTTGCATCCTGATTGTCAATTGACCGATCAAGTTGCGCATGGCATCTGGCATGATCATACAGGGGGGTAGAAAAACGTTTATAATAACCGAAGGGGGCACACTACGAAGCGTACAGATTCAGAAAAGGGATGCACTAAAATTCGATACGCGAAAGAGCACTTCACTCCCGATATTTGCTAGAGCTCAGCTCAGCCCAAGAAAGTACCAAGGGTGGTAGTACGGTACGAGAATAATGGACCTTGACACAGTAAAAATACGTCAAAACCATGCAACAACAAATCGACGAGCCATGATTGCGACCCACCTCAGACATGTGAATTTTTTGAGGGGTGACGCGGGAGGTTAACTATAGATGTCCCTATCTTGGGTATCTTCACTAGGATCCGACAAACAAACGAACTGCGAAATGTACAAGTAGAGAGGTGGCGATAGGTGAAGCTGTGAAGGGGAGGTGACGAAATCACCCAGAGGAATCTGCAGGTGAGCGGTGGTCCCCTGCGGGTTGGCTGCTAGGGACTGGCAAGATGGCGAACGATGATGGAGAGTCGTGCAGCATAGTTTGAGGGCCGGCAGCTGTTTCATGGTATTGCGAAGTTACACTGGCACCGGCTACTTGCGTTAAGGGGCCAAGAATGTGTCGTTTCAGGGGAGATACGAGAGAGGGTGGCTTTCGGCGCGTCCGAGGCATAATCGGGTGAGTCATATATAGGCTGGTAAGAGCAGGAATCAATGAAGACAATGGGGTCTCGGAGCTCTTCCGGGGGTGATGGTCTGGGTTGGTGCACAAAGGATACGATAACACTTGGAACTTATCGAGTGTGGGTGTCGAAGAGTCGTCAGAACCGTGATGCAAGTCGATATAAAGACGGCGGAGGAGGAAGACAATGAAGTGGGGAACGCTTCCATCACCCGTATTCTGCGCTTTTTGAACGATTTCATTCCACAAGGAACAGAAGTCATGCTGCAATTCAGGGAGAGTGTGTCGTATGTCAAATTTGGAGGCTGTTTGGAGGATACAAGAGGCCGCGTCGCCAGCCATAACCCGATTGTTGCCGGAAGAGACGTTCGAAATTTTGCGAGCCATGTGGATCAAGTTGGCGAGTATAGGCTATCATCGCCCTGAGCGACATACCTTATGATGTCACTTTCCGATTTGCCGAGCTGGTCCGCAGCGAGTTCGATCCAACGGTCGTCTCTTTCCTCCACATTCGCTATGATGTCAGCGACAATCGTTTGTGCGCATAAACCAATTTCTTCGCCGATTCTATTCGGGCTTCTCAGACAACGCCCCACTTCAACGGATCGCACCAGACTCTGGTCCGTAGTCTCTGAAAACAAGTCCCAAAAAGCCGTGCCTCGGGTTTCGTCGGCGATCTTCACGCACATTATGAATCGCTTTACTTTTTCTGGCTTGGTGACCGAACCAGACGAGAGGGTACGGTTCAAGAATGCCACCAAAGCCGAAGAAAACTTCGGGGAATCCAATGTCGCGATGCTACGCAGGGGATCTCGGACGATTCCGTTTGAGGTATAAAAGCCATGGATATACTCAAAAAATCGATCTAGTTGGTCGTTTGAAGCGAAAGCATGGGCATTAAATGTCCAGTTCAAGATGAAGCTGTCAATCCTCGTTGACGTTTTGGTAACCTCCTCCCTTGCAAGCTTCTCAAGTCCTCTTGAGAACCCTATGGAATATTTGGGGGCCATGTCACGAAGGCGCTTCGAGAAGAAGGATAGATATAATATGCCGGCATATACGCGAAAGACCAGTGAAGAAAGTGGCGAATAGAATGGGCTGTCCACCCACAGAAGTGGCAAGATTGTGATGACCAAATACGCCGCCGTGAAAGCTGCAATCCACCAAACTACGGCGAAGAAGGGTGTGTGATTAATATTGAAGAGATATATGAGTAGGCCGGCAAAGAACAGGAAGAGGGAAAAGTGTATCAGGGAGGGTATCGCCTCTGCCACCGATGAAAAGCGGAACCTTCCAACCCCGTGGGCAAAGAACGCACGCATCCGTGCCCCATCGTGAGGATTCCAACGCGACCTTTGAGTGATCCAGAGGTATCGACGGGCCCATTGTTGTAACATTGACACCAGCAGAGCACAGGTAAGACTGATAGTGAAGCTCAAAAACCAGAGAGAGTTGACCCAAATGATGTATTTCGGGGGAGAGAAGGGCGGTGGGCTGAGTGGAGTGGCGGCAAGAGGTGCGTTGGAGGCTTGATTGACCTGATTCTTATAGAGGTTCTCGAGATAAAATACGGACAGGTTTTGTTTGAGGTCGACAACGGTCACCGTGATCATTATCGCAACAGCAATAGAGAATAAACCAGTCTATTATTTGTTTATGTTATGCAAAGTGAGATGAATGCTGGATGCTGAGGACTAACGAAGATGAGAATGCCGTTAGCATCTTTTTGCCAGCGGGCAGCTATCTTATTGTCTTCTTCCTCTGTCATACTGCGATACATGCTGAAGAAAGGCGCTGAGCTATCAGAAAATTCCTGTTCTTCATCCCTCATCGTATGGAAGGGGTCAGCTATTGAATAGATTAGAGAAATTCGTGAGCTTCATGACGAGACCAAAGGGTCAGGTAACATACCAATAAAGCTCGCCCTTCGAGACATGTCAAGGACTTTATCGCCAGATTGTACCATAGAAAAGTGTCTGGTATGAGGTTGGAAATCTTTCGGGGGATAGGGTGCGAGTGAACCTCGAAACGCCAACCCGAGTAGACCAGCGAACGGGTTTGTTCGGTCGAAAATTGATCGACCAATAGCATAAAAGAGCGTAAGACGGAGCGCTTCAACAACGGTCAGGTGATATCATATTATCAGGTGATCCAACCCCAAAAACCCCAAACCCAGAACATGTCAAGGTGGGGAATGGGATTCATTAGAGTCCCAGCTGCAGCCTCCTTTGAAAATTAGAACCTCACGAGTGAATTGGATCCCTTGAGATGGTCATCGAGTCCTTGTACTACCTTCACACGATTCCGGATCATCGTTCATCTTGTTTGTCCTTGTTCTGCCATCGCCTTGGCAGCGCCTTCCCTGAAGTAGCCTTGGCGTTACCGCAGTTTCCCTATCCCTTCCCATGTCACTGTACATTCTTGTGCTTGACTCTCTCACCGTCATGCGAACATCGTGTATAAAGCCGTCCAAGTGAAATCAATGTAACTTTCGAGAAATACTGAGCCGCAGTCAAGATCGGGGAATACGTCACCGCGGCCTATTTTCGGCAAACGGAGATTGGGAAGTTCTTTGAATGGGGGGAGTTCGAGCTGGGCAGTGCTCTCGTCTTCAATTGGATATCATGGTGCGCTCTGGGGATCGCAATCGTAATCGCACCAACATCTGTGGGGCTACAGTATCATGATGTGAAATCGGATAACCTCCGTTAAGACTACGATGTGACGTACATGATGCCTGTTCATGCAGAAACACCACCTTTGTTTCAGAGAAATGTACGTGGACGTGTAGAAGCCCCCAGCATACATCCAACCTGGCCGGCATGACTGTGAGGTGAGACCAGAGCTGTTCCAGGGGTCCCATCACAAATCGGCTTAAATATCTCATGTGCCCACCAACGTAGCTATGTCCCATAACAATAATTTTGTTACAGAGATGACTCATTTCTCGTACAAAGGGCAATCACGTCACTGTCAACCGACACTGGAAAGCGCTTTTGCCTCCATTGCAGTACATGATTTGATACTAGTACCCGAGACGCTTAGCGCGGGAAGAGAGACTGGCAGGGACCCCGAGTTTCAGTATACGTATACATGTTCTGTCACGGTATTGATCGGAGAGGACACAGTGCGTACAGAAGACGGGAAAATGAATCCCTGCTAGTAGTAATCTACCTGCTTGTTTAAAGGGTCCGTGGAAATGTACGAAAAATCTGTTATGCGAAAGGGCGGCCTCAAACTCTCAACCCTTTGTCGTCTGTCCCAAGCCATTACGGCCAGAGTTCCAACGGTTACTACAGGCACCCTGGGGTGACATGTCCAAGCCTGAGACAGTAGGAACGCCTCTAGTCAGTCGGATGTAAGTGTAAGTGGGAATGCAATAAATGGTGATGATGAACTTGAACATGGTCTTGGACGGTCTGATTCATTCACACAGAGGATTCTGTGGGTGAATGGAAGTCCTCCATAAGCCGGCTGCTGAGGACTGGCAGAGTGCTAGCCGATGATGGGGAGGTAGTGTGAGGGTGGTGATCGTTTCGTGTTGCGCAGTTGGGCTGTGGCCAGCTGCGTGTTCCGAAGAAACTGGAATGGTATTTTCAGGAGAGACTCGGATTTGGGATATAGAGCCTCCCGGAACGTCATAATTATGTGAAGACGGATCTGGGTTGTCTGAGCTGGTAAAAGCGGGATTCAACGGAGGCAAGGGATGGTCCGGGTCCCTGCACAAAGGATACGACGTTGGGTCGAGTCTATGGAAGGAGGCTGTCGGCACATCATCAGTGCCTTGATGTAAGTCAATATAGTGGTCAAGAATCTGTATGAGAATATAGCTGGGGGTATTGAAAACCCTGCCCTTCTGCGCTTCGGGAATGATTTCGTTCCACAATGTACAGAAATCATGCCGAAGTTCAGGAAGAGTATTTCGTATGTCAAATATGGAGAGTGATTGTAGAATAGTGCGTGTGATGGTGGTAGCCGTGTATTGATCGATCCCAGGAAGCGAGTAGAAGAGCTGGCGAGCCATGTGGATCCAGTTGGCAAGTAACACGCTATCATTGCCATGTGCGAGATACCTTCGGATGTCGTTTTCCGATTTTCCGAATTGCTCCGCAGCGAGGGCGATCCAACGGTCGTCCCTTTCCTCTACATTTGCGATAATGTCGGCAACGATGGCTTGCGCGCACAAACCAATCTCCTGGTCGCTTCCACCGTCCTTACTTCTCAGCAAATGGCCCACTTCAATGGATTGCAGGAGATCCTGGTTCATAACGAAGGTATTAAAAAGGTTCCGGAAGGCTCTGGCGTGGGTCGCGTCGGCGACCTTCACGCACATGACGAATCGTCGTATCTTGTCCGACTTGGATACCGAACTAGACGACAAAGTGCGGTTCAAGAACGCCACCAAAGCCGAGGAAAACTTGAAAGAGCGCAGTCTCGAGAGGCTACTGGCGGGATCCTCGATCACCTTCCGATTTGAACTATACAAGAAACCATGGATACAGTCAAAAAATTGATCCAGGTCACGATCCTCATTCAGGGCGTCGAATGTCCATTGCAGAACAGGCCGTCGATGGCCGCTGACGAGTTTCGAACGACTTTTTCTGCTATTTTCGTCATGCCTCGTATGCATCTCTTGGAATAGTGATCGCTCAACCGAAAAAAAAACTCCGAGGCTCTAGAGCTGCAGCCAAGCAACCAGCCGAGGATTAAAAGGTTGGACCTAATACGCCGGCATATACCCGGAAGGCGAGTGAAGACAGTGGTGCATAGTAAGGGCTATCTAGCCGCAGAATTGGCATGAATGTGATGAGGATGTATGTTGCCGTGGAAACTGCGACCCACCACACCACGGCAACGAACACGGTATGATTCACATTGAAGAGATATATGAGGAGGCCAGTGAAGAAAAGGAAGAGGGAAACATGTATCAGGGTTGGTATGGTTTCAACCACCCAGGAAACCGCATTTTTTCGACGCCATGGGCGAAGAATGCGCGAATCCGGGCTCTGTCATGTGGACTGTACCGTGGCCTCTGAGTGATCCGGAGGTATCGCGGGCCCATTGCTGTACCAGTGTCGCCAGTAAAGCACAAGTAAGACTGATAACTAAGCTCAAGATCCAGAGCGAGTTACCCAGATCACGTACGTCGGCGGAGAGAATGGTGGTGGTGTAACAGGGTGACAGGGTGGATGGTCGGATACGTTAGAATCAGCGAGAAGCTGAAGCTGATAGATATTCCCAAGGTAGAATGCGGACGTGTCCTGGGAATTTGGCTTGAGGTCGATGACCGTCACCGCGATTAATGCCGCAACAGCAGCCGAAAACAAACCGGTCTATCATGACGGTTTCTGATTTGGTATTCGAGTGGTGTTGACGCTAAGCTGAAGACTCACGAAAATGAGAACGCCATCAGCATCCTTTTGCCAGCGTTCCGCCATCTTATTGTCTTCTTCCTCTGCTAATTTGAGATACATGTTGAAGAGAGGAGCTGAACTGTCGGCATACTCGGACTGTTCTTCATCGCGTACAGGGTGAACGGGGAGACCTAGTTTATGGGTTTGTGAGATTCACGAGGGCAAGGCTGGGCAGGGTAACATACTTGTGTGACTCCCTTTCCGTGGCATGTTGAGGACATGGTCACCAGGTTGTGCCATTGAATAAAACCCTGGATTGTAAGGAAAGCTTCTTCGTGTGTTGAGGTGCAAGGTGTTAGAAGAGGAGCTGCACAGGAGTCATTTTTTAACGGCCAACTTGAACGTGCACACACGAGGGGGAAATGAGGCATCTTTGTGAGTTGAAGGGCAAGGTGTTGGAGGTATAGTCACATCACGAGGGAGACCGTGGGAGAGAGAAACTAGGCCAGCATAATGTCCAAACAAGACGCGGAATGAAGCGGAGGAAGCTGCCGGTGGCATCGAAGCCTTGATTTGAATTGACGTAACTTGGAGGCGGCGTACCTCCCTGAGGATATGGACAGCCTCAAACGAACTCATTAACTTACTTAGTCACGGTCGGAAGAGTATTTCATTTGTCAAATCTTCAATGTGGGACCAGTCAGGGTTGAAGAAGAGCCGACTTAGTCATGCTTCAAAACGTTCCCCTGTTGGTTTCCGATTGTTTGAACAAGAAACTTTACGAAAGGATTTCATTGAATGGGAGGGACCAGTGCTTTACAAGGCTGCGACGTATAGTTAATAGAGACAACTTGAAGGGCGGAAGGTCGAAAGTATCATTCATTAGGCGTCCACGCCGGGTATGTCCGTGACTAATAATGACCACTGGCACCACTTGATTCATCATATCCACGGCCACAAGTGGGCTCATGCACTGGCATGACGCCACTATCTATTTTCATCACCACGACTAATAGTGGGATGACGAAAGACCTTCGGTTATGGTGATACTGTATTTATAGGTCATGAATCAATTGAGAACTTGTATTCTTGATCATCGGTACGATGGCCACAGCTGATGTTATTTTTTATACTGCCAAGGTGAGTGTTGCCCCCGCTCTCTAATACTATAACTGATCTCGTGGGTCCCGCAGGTCTGCCCATTCGCCCAACGGGTTGGTCGAGCCAGCTTTGACCTAGTCCGTGTGGCGTTGACTCCTCTCATCAGGTGGAGCTTGCCTTCCAAGAGGCAGGCACCGACGTGACAAGGTATCAGATAGATCTTCAGAACAAACCTGAGTGGTATGCATCACGAGTAAACCCAGCAGGCAAAGTCGGTCGCACCTCCCTATAACTCGATTTGAACTCATGCTCATGACGGTCAATGACATGGACTAACCTACAGGTTCCAGCTGTCGTGTATGGATCGCCCCAGTCAAAGCCTGAAAACCCGTCTGCAGAATCCGTCAAGCTCGCCGAGTCATTGGTCTTGCTCGAGTTTGTCGCGGACCTGCACCCCGGCTCTGATCTACTGCCTCACGACCCTGTGCAACGCGCGCGGGTGCGTTTCTTCATCGACACGGCCTCGAACAAGCTACTTGCTTCCAGTACCCCTTTCTTCTACCGCGGTGAGGCCCCGGAACGCTTCATTGAAGCGCTCGCAGAGGTTCAAGAGTTGCTCTCCCCAAGCGGGTTCGCCATTGGGGACCACTTTACGATCGCGGATGCTGCACTGGCGCCATTCCTCGGCCGCTGGGAGCTCCAGCTTCGCAATGACGTCGGCAAGTATGCTGAAGGAACAGGACCACGCGTACATGCAATACTCTTCCAGAGCGAGCGCTTTTCGCGCCTACAAAATTACTTTGCAAATATCACGAGTCGCCAGAGCTTTAAGAATAGCTTTGATTCGGTACGTTTATTCGTGGCTGAGGTGGATTGCTTGCGTGGTCACGGAATTGATCGAGTTTGATGACAGGATTACCTGCTGGGGCAAGCAAAGATTAGGTTGGCTCGACAGAAGTAGTCAATGAATTGGCCAAGAAGGAAGACCGTGTGATCTGATCAGAGGATTATTTTGTTTTGTTTGAGCAAGTAAAGAGACAATCAGTGTTACTTCGAGGCCTTGGCCGGTGATGGACTGAACTTCGCTCGAGAGTGGCACTGCAGATAGATGCGGATACTTTGCACGGAGATGCTCAGCTACTGCTTTGAAACAGGATGCGAGCTCTCCGAGACAAGTGCCATGATCGTGCCTATTTCATCTTCGCGCAAGATGTGTGCCTCCACGATGGTCAAACGGCCAAATGTCAATGTACCAGCCTTGTCAAACACGGCAACGGTTGTATTCCTGGCGCGTTGAACCGTGACGGTGGTCGCAGACCGCGAATCCATCTCAACTCGTCCTGGCCTACATAGAGGCGATCCCATCAAAAAAGCAACTGGATATGTCTACAAAGCTACGTATCATGTTCTCTTCCATTAGTGAGTCGTGTGGAGCCAACCGTGGACTCGCTCGGGATCAAGTCGCACACGATCATGATGCTCAGACTCCCGGGCCTGGAAACTATGCTTGCGTCCCTGACACTCGATGGGCTGGCTCGACCTACAAAATGAACCGCTTATATCCCTCATGACGCAGAAGGCCCTGACCACGTTCGCCGTCACTTTCCACACCGAGATTGTTGCTTTTTTCGGACTACCCGACGTGCCACGTCCTAACGCTCGAGCTGTCATTGACCTTCTTCAACGCCAAGGGATCCAGGTGCACATCGTCTCTGGAGATGCACCTCCCCGTTGGTCGCGCACGTCGCGAGAGAGCTGGGCGTCCCGAGCGTGTGTGCGATCGGTGGCTGCCTACCCACAGTCAAAGTTGCTCGCGTGCGCGCACCGCGCGCTTCAAGCGACAGGGGCATATGTCATGTTTATTGGCGAAGGGACAAACAACACGCCGGCACTTGCCGCCGCGGACATCGGTATCGCCATGGGCAGCGGGACGGATGTTGCTCGAAGTGTGGCGGATGCGCACCCGACCTCGCCCGTGCATTGGAAGCTCTCTTTCACCTTTCGCGTAGCGCGGTGTAGCGGGTGTACCTCAATTTCGCATGGTCGTTCCTTCACAACCTTTTCGCGGTCTCATTAGCCGCGGGGGCATTTCTAAAGGTCCGCATCGCTCCGGAGTATGCAGGTTTAGGAGAGATGGTAAGTATTGTGCCGGTCGTCCTCGTAGCTTGGACTCGTGGAGCATGTGGTTTCTCAAGTATTTAGGGCGCAAAGGATGAAGCCGTGCATTGTACGAGATTCACGAGCAATTTACGACTGTACATAGACCTCTTCACTGGCAGAACCGATTGTGATAATATGAAGCTCCGAATGGAGAAATGGAAGAGAACGAGCGGGGTAAACGTGAGAATGCGGGAAGGCACGCGAGAATGGGAAAGAATGAAAGTGGGCACAACTGATGCCCTTACAACTGACCATTCGAAGGTATTTACGCTAGAACCCATAGTAATTACTAATGTAGCTACTAATTTGCTACAGTAAGGCTGAAACGTGGATGAACGCGAGGAAATGACGAGCAGGCGCGCTCGGTCCTCAAATGAGACAGCGGTCTCGTAAAACACGAAAGGAGGCCTCGGGAATAGTAGAACTATCTAAAACGAATATATGTCAGTCCGGAACATGAAAGGGTATCATGGGCGTCCGCCCTCAACGAGGAGCGGTCGTGATCCAGTTCTGGGCTGCCCTCGGGGCGCGATGGGATCTCCTTCCTCGCTCCTCGGACCTCCCGCGGTCAATTCCCCTCAGCCCTTGGCATCCAACATCCCCTACAAAAGCACCATTATGTGAACAATATACTCAAATAGAACTTGTTGTCATTTACCTTCAACATCGACAGTCATTCCGTATTACGTAAATGACTTGACTCATCATATCCACAGGCTCTACAGTACCTCTTGTCATCACCATGACTAGTAGTCGGATGACAAACGACCTTCCTCTGGGTGGATTACGGTGACATTTATAGGCCACACGAATCTTTACCCTGCGATTCAGAGTCTGTATTCTTGATCCTACCCCACATAGGTACGATGGCCACCGCTGATGTTATCTTTTATACCGCCAAGGTGTGTGTTTCCCCCGCTCTCTGACACTATAACTGACCTCGTGGGTCCCGCAGGTCTGCCCATTCGCCCAACGGGTTGGTCGAGTCAGCTTTGGCCTACTAGTGTGGTGCTGACTCGTCTCATCAGGTGGAACTTTCCTTCCAAGAGGCAGGCGCCGATGTGACAAGGTATCAAATAGATCTTCAGAACAAGCCCGAGTGGTATGCATCACGAGTAAACCCAGCGAGCAAAGTCGGTCGCGCCTCCCTATGATTTGTTTCGAACGCATTCTCATGACATTCAATGGCATGGACTAACCTGCAGGTCCCAGCTGTCGTGTATGGATCACCCTGTTCAGAGCCTGAAAACCCACCTGCAGAATCCGCCAAGCTCGCCGAGTCATTGGTCTTGCTCGAGTTCGTCGCAGACCTGTACCCCGGTTCTGGTCTGCTGCCTCACGACCCGGTGCAACGTGCGCGGGTACGCCTCTTCATCGACACGGTCTCGAACAAGCTATTTGCTTCCAATGTCGCTTTCTTCTACCGCGGTGAAGCCCCGGACAACTTCGTTGAAGCGCTCGCAGAGGTTCAAGAGTTGCTCTCCCCAAGTGGGTTCGCCATTGGGGACCACTTTACGATCGCGGATGCCGCACTGGCGCCATTCCTCGGCCGCTGGGAGCTCCTACTCCGCAATGACGTCGGCAAGTATGCTGAAGGAACAGGACCACGTGTACACGCTATACTCTTCCAGAGCGAGCGCTTTTGCGCCTACAAAATTACTTTGCAAATATCACGAGTCGCCAGAGCTTTAAGAATAGCTTTGATTCGGTACGTTCATTCGTGGCTGAGGTGGATTCTCTGGCGCGGTCACGGTATTGACCGAGTTTGGTGACAGGATTACCTGCTGAAGCAAGCAAAGATTAGGTTGGGCCACGAAACTAGGCCAAGAAGGAAAATCATGTGATCTGATATCAGGCGATTGTTTGTTTTGTTTTGTTTTGTTTGTTTGAGCAAATAAAGAACCGATCAGCGTCAGGGATGGTTGCATAGTTTCCAGGGGTCTGCACATCATGATCGTGTGCGACTTGATCCCGAGCGAGTACCCTGTCTATCCCCAGAATTGAATCGTTCTGGGAAATTTAATGGACGAAGCTACCTCAGGGATGACGCTGAAAGGGCTTCAGTCTATCTGGCTCTCTCCACACCACTACCATGTACCCCATGGCAATTACATCACCCAACATCCTCTGAAAATCCATCACTGGCAGGTTTACTGTTTCAGGTTCAGGTCAGGTTCGCGAATATCATGATGATGCGCCACCTCAGCAAAAATGAACTCATTTCCACTATGACGCAGGCGCTTCAGAGAGTAGTACATAACAATCTGATGGGGGAATAACTCGTCCAACATGGTGGTATTTGTCAAGGTTTAACCTTGTGTCACATAATGCCCTGCATCGCATCACAATGAAAGCCTACCGTCTCAGGTCAAACTAAATTTTCAGGGTCAATTCTTTGAGGGATCTATCACGGGGCGTATAGACCTGTCAATCAGCCCCTGCCACAGCCTCCCCCTGTCCGCCATCATACTGAGGGAGCGACCTATATATGTGCGTATCGGGTGCTTTCAGAGTTGGCAGTTCTGCTATTTCAACCGGCGACCCTCGTAGCTGTTCCGCCAGGATGGTCAATTATCATGATCCTGCTGTGGTTGAGAAAGACTTTCGTGCGTACATTTTCACGGCCTGGGTCTGTGTGGCTCGAAAACAATCTGAAAGCTTTGCACTGGCAGTGGCTGTGGTGAAGCTCTGGTACACTGTGGATGGTCTATACATGTGGGTTTGGCGCAGCGCATGCGTCGCTCCTACAATGTATATGCCGGACATGGCGTTAACTCAATTCGACATATTTCAGTTGGGAGTTCTTCAATCGTCTTGGGTATGAATGGAGCGTTATCCGAAAACGTCGCCCCTACCATCGGTCGATATGGGTCAATAATGACAGTCCCGCTGTTTCGGGAGCCTTGGACTAATTTTTCCCCTTCGTTAGATTTACTCCTTTACGCGCATCGCCACACTCGTATACGCTGTCCTTAACCTTGGCGGGTTTGCTTTTACGAGGAAATACAATTGTCAGGTACATGCCGTCTCCCGCGATTGCTTACTGCCGCACTGACCTACACGATTCCAAGGTCTGGATCGACTTCGAACTTGTGAGTAACCCCTTCCAATGCCCTAAAGTCTCCGAGGAGAACACTCAGCACCTTTTGTCCTCTAGAGCTTTGCTTACTTGGCCCTTTCTGCAGCTTCGCTGTTAATTGTACTTCGGATGTGAGTTTTCCCTCCGCTTTTGCTCTAGGACCGACCCCCGAAGCCAGCGCTTATGGATGTTTTCAGCATCGCTATTTGGAACAAAAATAAGGTTATTTTGGTGTTCGTAAGTGGGGCATGGACGATAAACCTTGGATTTCTTATTCAAGGTAAGTTGTTGTTCTCCATCCTGCGAGTGCATCGGGATCTTATAGATTACTGGTATCAGATGTCGTCCGGGTGAGTGGCCAATCTTAACTCTTTTATTCTATTATCTTCTGGACTTATCCGGTCGTAGCTCCGCGCTGCATGGTCACCCGCTGCAGAGACCTGTGCAGTGCTCAACATGGAGAGTACCAGACCTTACTTGAACATCATCGTGACGTTCGCTACCGACGTCGTCTTGCTTCTCGTTATGCTCATGGGCTTGCTCCGATCACGTCGCCGTGACGTGGGCTTCCTTGGTTTAGGGCTCTTCTTATGGAAGCAGGTGTGGTGTTACTGCTCTTGGGTGCAGTGTGTCAATTCGCTAACGCGTTCTCCCTTCTTGAGGGTGTCATTTGGCTCGTACTTGCCACTATCGCTGCGGTTGTGCCAACGGTTAGTCTTACTGCTGTTATTTTCACTTCTCTTTAACACTCATGGTCCGTTTTTGCGGCAGGTGTTTGTCTGTTTGAATCTCAACGGTTGAGCCATTTTTCTCTTCCGGTTATCGGCCAAGAATGTTGACCCGCCCAATTGTGCTCAAAATTTCAGACCCATTCAACCGCGTACGTTTCTTTTTGATACGAGTGGTGTCGGTTTCTTACGCATCTCGAAACACAGATGTTTGAGGTCCCTTCGATGATTACAATGTCAATCGCTGCGACACGAATGCATCTCTCTCTGGTAGACTATAACGCCTCCAACAGGTAGGATATCCTTACTTCGCCTCCTCCCTTCTCACTGTTATTGCAGCACAACCGAAATCGCTCAAAGAAGTGATCGCGCGGCGTCCAAAACCAAGGGGATTCCTACCCTGTCCACCCCACTTGACCGGATGCAGGTGTCCATAACTCGAGAATACGAGCAGTATCCGCCGTCAGAGACCGGCCATAATAGTTCGCAAGTCGGCAGGGACGAGTACTTGGGTAACGGGGTGAGCCTTGGAGACGACCTAGAGAGCGGGGAGAGATGAGTCCCGCAGGGAAAAAAGCCAGTTGGTTGGTGTCTACTCGACAGCACCCATGATGGCCGCACTAGGGACTCCTCAGTTTATAGCTCACAGCGTTTATCGATGATTTGGTCGCGGCCGTCAAAGCCGTGACTTATTTTACCGAGTCCCGTTGTAGAAACTTGTGTGTAGGTAGTATTGTTCGTCGGTGTATGAAATTGTTAGTATTCTCGCAGGGATGGAAGCAAAATGTGTGGGTCTTGTGTCCACAAATGGCAACTTGTCATTATGGACACCTATAAGATAGCCCTCATGGCTCCGGCCTCCAATTATCATTATCAGGTCAATTTATTGTTCCAGCCAGAAGTCTACTGGCAGCGCTTTGAATAAGAAGAGAGACTAGGCGAGGATTCGAGAGCCCGAGGAGGGCGCAGCCATCAAGGCAGCCATCTCAGAAGTGGGGGGACATCGATGTTCATCACCGTCATTTTTCGTGTGTAGTCAGGGAAGCAAAGAGGAAGCACGTGCTAGGAACGTGTATGATATTGTCTCAGTACAGTAGGGCCTTCCAGAGAAAAAAGTCCCTGAATAGCGTAAAAATGGATCGGCCATGGCCGTTGGGTGTTTCCTCAACTCCGGGACCGTCGTACTCTTTAGACACTCCGTGCGCAACGCTCTTCTCACTAACATACAAGCGGAGCAACGAACGACGCGTCAGCGAATAAATTGAAGTGTACCAAGAGCGGGAGGCATAGTGGGAGGACAAAGAGGCCGAAAACAATTGAGCAGGGCATATAGAACACGTGACAATCAGCGTTAGCGTTGGGCGGTCCGTGATCCCGGTACGGTCCGGTCTTTTGATGGCAGACGCGGCGGTGTGGAGGCTGGTTTGCGTTGACCTCTCCGTCACTCAGGTGTTCTGTTACCGAGGGGATATCCAGAATATCGTAGCAACTTTTTGACTCTTGTCTGATACACGATCAGATATAGACCAGAAATCCCAGCCGTTACTAGAATTCCCGGGTGAGTGAATCGGTGTACGAACCGAATGTCTGTCCATCACCTGATACTGAACATCTTCGAGGACATAGGCTGTCTCGGTGCACCAAATGGATAACTCTCTGGACTCTTCCCCACAAAGTGGTGCCAAGCCAACCGCATCAGTCGAAAATGACCTCGTCGTGCCTCGTCCACCTTCCCCACCCCCCGTCGACGGTCCGAGCATCCTAGCACCCACACCCGCGCCCGAATCCCCTTCTGTGGAGAAACAAGATAACGTAGAAGTGGTTCCCCAACCCGTAACAGAGAATCAGAATGGTTCTATAGATCGTCAGCTCAATGTCACAGACGCACTTAGCTATCTCGACGCTGTCAAGATCCAATTCCACGACCGACCGGATGTCTATAATGTTTTTTTGGACATTATGAAGGACTTTAAGAGCCAAGTGTAAGTCTCCTACATTCAAATTATCCCCCTTTTCGTTTTGTATCTGTCAGAAATCCATGTCGTTATCTACGCGGGCCAACGATTTCGTTTGGCCTGTTTCCGTCAAAGGTGTACAATGGCATCGCTCAATAACATTCTTTCGACAGGATCGATACTCCCGGAGTCATTCAGCGCGTTGCCAACTTGTTTCACGGCCACCCTTCTCTTATTCAGGGATTCAACACGTTCCTCCCTGTCGGATACCGCATTGAAGTTGGCTCTGACGCACAGTCATCCGAGGTTATCACAGTCACGACTCCATCAGGCACAATGTTACAGTCAACAAATAGTCCAATCATTCCGCCTCCGCCTCCGCCGCCGGCACCGCCTCACCCAGCAGCACTTCCGCAGGAGCCTGGTCCATTATCTTCGGATCAACATCCAATGCTTGTTCCGCCACTCTCTACATCTGTTCTAGGATTGTCGAATACCCCAAAACTTGCTGGGGGCTCCATTGATATCTCCACTCTTGACGACCACGAGCGTCACGGTCTAGGACCTGCGATGGATTACGTCCAGCGCATCAAGACACGCTTTAGCAACGATCCGGACACATATAAGCAATTCCTGGAGATCCTTTCGAGCCATAAATCCAGTGCGAACAACGTTCGTTTTTTCTACTCCCGCGTGTCTGGCTATGTGCTAATGCTCGACGGCGCAGGCTGAGGTTTTTGCAAAAGTAGAAGAACTGTTCAGGGACGCTCCGGACCTGTGCGCCGCATTTCGTGACTTCTTGCCCGGCGCGGGCGGGGCGCAGGAAAACGATGGCCTTGGTGTGCTTAGGGGCACTAGCACTCGGACAGGCTCGCCAGCTGGTGAGCCAACGCGGGCGCAGAAGCGAAAACAGCCCGCAGAACCCGCGGCGGCACCTGCGTCTGCCCCTGCTAAAAGAAGACGAAAGGTTGCGGACCGAGAGAAGGAGAAGGAACGGGACACTGGGCGTGCAACCGGGAGCCGGGTGAGTATTCAAAATTTCATACCCTTTCAGATGATGCTTAGTGCTTCGAGAAGGCGAAACAACATCCAACGGGTCGAGAACCACCGGCCTTTTCCCATTTTAGCACTATCCCCGCTCCATCATCACCGCGCCGATCCGGTCATGCATATTCGCACCTTGCGCCTCCCCCACCCGCACCACAGAATTACGCCCAGCCAGGCACAACTATTGGGCTTCCTCAACCACTTGTTCCTTTCACTAATTTTGACGAAACGCAGTTCTTCCCCCGCGTAAAAGCAGCGCTCGACTCGCGCGAGACGTATCAAGAGTTCCTCAGGCTCGTGAACCTGTTTACCCAAGACTTCATTGATCGCGCGCGCCTTGTGCGCGAAAGCCGCTCCTTCCTTGGGGAAGGAGAGCTCATGGCTCAATTCAAGGAAATACTGGGATGGGATGAGGCTATGGAACGTTCAGCATTGGCCAAGGAGCGCGAAGAACTTTACCAACCCCCAGGGCGTCCATTGACTATTCTCGATCGTCCAAGTCGCGAAGAGCTGAATATCCGGTATGGCAGCTACAGACGCTTGCCTGCAGATGTACGTGTTTGCCGCCTTGTTTTGTTAAGTGTCACGATATATGGTTTTGTTGTGCAGGAAATCAATGTGGAATGTAGCGGACGTGATGATATGTGCAAGTCAGTGCTGAACGACGAATGGGTTCTCACCCAAGTTTCTCGAGCGAAGACTCTGTCTTTATGGCACACAAGAAAAACCTTTATGAAGAGGCGCTACATCGCACTGAGGAAGAACGTCACGAGTACGACTTCCATATCGATGCGCTCGTGCGTACGATCGGCGTTCTTGAGCCGCTCAATCATAAGGTCATGGGGATGAGCCCAGAAGAACGCGCGCTCTTCCGCATCAAACCAAATTTCGGTGGTGCGGGTAAGGCAGTACACCAACGCATTATCAAGAAGATCTACGGGCGAGAGGCAGGGCTTGAGGTCCTGCAGGCGATGCAAGACTCCCCCGCTCTCGCTCTGCCCGTCGTGCTGGCTCGGCTGAAGCAAAAAGAGGGCGAGTGGAAGCGTGCGCAGCGGGAGTGGAACAAGATCTGGCGCGCAGTGGATGCAGCGAACTATGCGCGCTCGCTGGACCATCAAGGCATCACGTTCAAGACGGGGGACAAGAAGGCACTCTCCACGAAGGCGTTCGTTGCGCAAATCGAGGCGATCATGGAGACGCAGATGGCCCGCCGCGCCGCGCTCGTAGATCCGCTCTTCGCTCGTGCACGGCCGCAGCACCAGCTCGCCTACGAGATTGAGGACTCGGACGTACTCCGTGACGTTGTCAAGCTCGCGTTTTCGTATCTCTCACGACTCAGCGGCACACAACTACGCCTCGATGCCGCGCGGAAGAGCTGGATCGAGATCAGACTATACAGCATCATCCGCGTGTTCTTCCAGCTCAATGATTGGGACGAACGGCCTTTGGGGAGCCGGCCACGTGGTCCTTCGAAGCAGTCGACGGGGCCGAACTCGCATCCGAATGGCATGGCGACGTCGGTACCAGCAGAAGTCGTGGGAAGCGCGACAGGCAGCACCGTCGGCTGCGGCGATGACGCGGACCCTGCGATGGGCGCTAGCACATCACGCACGGCTGGCCTTGGCGCGCGGAATGGCGCCTTGCCAGCTAACTTTTCGGGAGATTTGAGGAAGAGTCTACTCAAGAGTGAACAAGCCAAATTAACGCGCGGCCAGACACATCCCCTACCTTCGCCCTCACCCAAGAGCTCCCGGAAGCCGTCGCCGGTCCCCATGGGCCCAGAAGAGGAAGCGTCGGCATCGGCGTCGGCGCGGAGCCCGCCTCCCGGGCCGCCTGTGCCGCCAATAATGCACCCGACTCGGGTGTGGGAGAAAAACGACGATCAAAGCGGCGGTCGTTCTTCACGAGTACCTGGTTTTATACCCTACTTAGGATGATCGAGGTACGTGGAATTTTCCAGAGACAATCAAAGGACAAGGAGGCTGAATTGGTCCGTCGGCTAGGCTCTGTATTCTCGCCTGCACCTCTTAAAGAACATCGCAATAGAACGCGCGAACGATCCAACCTTTGGCAAAAATTCCAATGCCACAGCCATGGAGGTAGAGCTGAAGCAAGCGATGACGGGCTCCCAAGATGGACTGGGACAGGGTCCGATCACTGCTTTGCAGTACTACGAACTCATGCTGGAAACCTGTGAACGGTTGTTCGATAACCAGGTGGAGCAACCCGTGTTTGAAGACCAGATGCGTGAGATGTTCGGAATACATGCAAGTTTTCTTTTTTTTCCCTTGTTGGTATAGATCATCAACTAACATGGGTGCAGGATGCGTACAAAGTTTTCACAATTGACAAAGTACTCGCCTCCCTCATCAAACATGTACGTCCTCCACTTCCACCCTCGCAGCACACCTAATATGATGTCATAGGTTCAAAGCTGGGAGCAAGATCCAAAACTCGAGAAGATCGCCAAATTGCTCTGGGACGAACGACGTCTGGAAGCCCCGACCGTTGAAGACCACCGCAAGTTACGCCGGGAAGCAGAGGAGATTCTAGGCCCAGAGGAAAATTTATTTCGTATTGACTGGGTAAGCTCCACCACTAATATGTAGTAGATCATTTGGCTGATCTAAAAGGCCCGACGCGCGCACAGCTCCCAGAATCGAAAATGATGACATTTCAGTTGCTGAGTAAGGATGGTTCGAGCCTTGACGATGCCGAAGTGCTCTCTGGGCGCTGGCAGGCGTACGTTGAGGGTTTCGTGTCGGACGCGGAGACGCCAGGCGTGCCCGCGAGCAAAGTGCGCCGCCCGTTCCTCAGAAGGTCCGTTCACTCGCGCTGCCTCCCCTCCCTAAACTTAGTATTGCCTCAGGTCTCTACCCGCCAAGGTTATGGCGGGGACAGAGCCAGGAAACGACTTTTTCGCCCGCGGTGGGCTGGAGATCAAAGTGTGTGTACGGACGTATCGTCTGTTTTACGTCTCGCGAACCGAAGACGTGCTATGGCGCGTCCCCTCCGTTCCGGAGCAAGAGCGCGCGAATGCGAGGCTTGCCGCGAGGAACGCCGTCCGTGGGGGTTGGCTTGATAAGTTTACGTTTAAGGGCGGAAGTGCAGATACCGTCACAGCGGCGTCAACGGTTGTTGAGTAATTTTATTTTTTTGGTTTTCCCTTGTTCCTGAACGCATGGACCATGGGCTCATCGCCTGTGCCATAATGAACAAGATATACGCTTTCGTCAATAATATCTGGATCTGTATTTGGTGTAATTTTTTTTTTTTTCAGATTGGAATATTCAGAAAGCGCTTCCTCTGTGATTTTGTCGTATCATTCAATCCACGTTCCCATCAGATCAGGTCTTGCGGAAGTATTTCCGAGCGCTGGGCAGCCGGCGCACCTAACTCATTGCGTCAACAGCCCCGCTGTGTGCTTGATTTGACCGAGGTCGAGACTCCTGGTCTGCGCTGTCCTATTTTTGTAACAGTGAAATATCATGGGGAACATATTAATACTTACGTTCACAGCGGACTCCACGGACTACTATGTCAAAGGCGGTGCAACAAAAGTATTACCAATCGCGCACATGACGCACACACCTCCCATTTATGACAACATCCCATCGAGATTCATGCTGGAAGTACCGTAGCAAAGTCGATCCAACGAGTGAGGAATAAAGCCAAGTCCTGCAGACGATACAAGTATCATCCGGCTGCGAATGGCACAGCATCTTCCGAGCTTCGATTCTGCGGAGAAAGGTTAGATTATTGGGGAAATTTTTTGAAAACCTTCGCGATTGTAATGTCGACAAATGAAGGCCAGGCGTCTGCCCTGTGGATTAAACTTGCGGTGGGTGGCGCGGATCTTGCACGAGACAATTCGAAATTGACCTAGATCCTCAGGCTTATGCGGCTGTTCGTCGATGGGGCTGACGCCTTCATCAACTGCGGGGGGACTTTTTCTACGAATATTACTGTGTCGATTGGTAGGATAACTGACGTCTATAGAAAGTCACCCTGCATGCACCAAATTTCTGGCGAATATTCACGGCGCTAGTCGCGAACAAACGCTTCTGGCGAATTAGCTCACGTCAAACGTTGCGCCTTAGGGCTGACAGTAATTGCCAACATTGTGGCAATCTCAGATCAAAATGAGCGCGCGCACGAGGTCCCTTCACTTTGGTGTCTCAATGGGCAGGGGGTGTGGCACAGCACAGACCCAGGGTGCTGCTAGACTGGCGTTATCTTGAACCCCTTTGGACTATAAAAACTAGACTGAATCGACTCAACTTTGTACAAAGTCTTCACCATCAGCTCCAATTCGCTGTCCAGCGTGGCGCTTCATTCGTGTTATCTACAACCAGAGCTCCTTCACAACGCGGCTATGGACAACAACAATTTTTACTTTTACGCTGGGCCTAGTCCATACGAGGTCAGCATTTCTCGTCAGATGCGGACGTCTAGATTTAACAAGTCTTGTACACACCCCGGCGCAGACCCTTCCTCTTACCACCGCCGGCGAGTCAACAGGCGCACGCTGGAAGTGCCCCTGGGCGACATGTAGAGTGTCGTGTCGCCGCCGGCAAGAATTGTGCCGACATGCCCTGTCGATTCACTTGCCGTGTTGGATCCATTGCCCGACTTGCTTCTGGAGGGGGGATCGTGAGGAAGACTTCAATAGGCACTTGAGAGAACAGGATTGTGGTCCAAAACCCCCGCGCGAACAATACCAGATATACGTGACGAGGCTGATTTTGGACTGGGTCCTCAATGACGGTGTACCCGTTGAGACGGTAGTATGCTACGCACTCAACTTCGTTGCGGAAAGGGCCCGAGAATTAGGGAAGGTGGAAGAGTGGAGGGATGCCTGGGGAAGCCAAGGGAAGAGAGCTCGACGTCGCCGTAATCACCTGCCAGTGTAGTGTAGTCATTACCGTTGAGGTATCGTGACTGCCGCACGTTCCCGACTGGACGTATCATTTCCAGCATTAGCATACGAGACCTGTCTGTACATTATAGATTTTTGATAAATGCCCGCGATCTTGGAGCATGGCTCTGTTTTTCCAACAAAGACAGCTTGTTTTCCGTAAATACACCGAATTGATAACACAGCACATCATGCTATCTGTTCGCCGCTGGCAAAACTCAGCAATGTAACCAAAGCGGATGTGCGGGACTAGCAGCCGATTGACGCTCTGTATGTTGGGATGAGCCAAGCGTTTGGATGAAAGATGCTAGCCAAGAATGTGGTGTGTTGTTCAAATAAGGCCGCGGCGTCGGCGGACCAGAAACTTAAGTTATCCGCGGTCACGTGCAATATGGAAAATCTTAGTAATAAAATTCTAAAACCGCCTTGAATGAACTGGCAGCATGTGCCTGAAGGGCCTGAACCTGAGAACTTCCCTGCAGACAGCCGCGATAATTTTTACGGATTCCGGTGGCGCCTGCACCTCCGTAGATTGTAATCAAGTCATGTTATTTCTCACTAGATAGTGATGCGTCAGCGCCACGGCCGCCGCCGCCGCCGGCGGGCATCGCAAAACCGATGTCACCCCACTCGGCCCCGCGGCTGCACAACATCAAAGATACGTGCTGTGTAATTGCTGGCGCCATCATGGCGCTAGTAATATTGTCGCCCTGTTACCACTGCAGCCGCCATGAAGTCAAGCGGGATATTTTGCCGACATGACACTTGTCAGAAGCTAGTCATCAAAATCTATAGGATTCTCGTGCGAGTGCAAATGCAAGCCAGCCATTATCGTTGTCGCTGCTGCCTGGAAGGGTCTGGTAAGTCCGGGTGGTTATAGTATCATTCGACTCGTCGTCATTGCTCGTCAAATTTGGAAGCTTAAAGACTGGGATGCAGTTTTTTATGATTCTTGAGTAGTAACGTAGGTGAAAAAGGAGCGGCTGTCAACAGCTGTCGGTACATATGTGATAAAGATAGGGTAGACATCAGCCCGTAGAAATAAAAAGAGAAAGGAAAAACTGAAAGTCCTCTAGTGGGCGGCGACGCCCATTCCCGAACGGATTGCATCGAGTAGAATATCGTAGTAATCTCCGCCAGCTTCCCACATCGCGAAACCGGCGAGCCCTGTGTTCTTGATATAATCTCCCTTTGCAACTATTTGAAAAAGATATGAATCAATGGATAACCTAACTGAAGGGTTAACGCAGGGGACGCACCAAATGAGGGGGCATTATCGTAGGATACCATCACTTGCGACGTGGCGTTGTACACGAAAGGCTAAGTTCAAAAGGACCCATCAGCGAACTCCTCGGGTAATTTGTAAAAGGGCTCAGAGTGCGCACAGTCTCGCTGCAGTTATCGAAAATGTAGTCGATCCCGCTTGCAGCATTTCCATTCGTCGTGAGGAAACCACCATAGACCAACCCCCAAAAGTTGAAGACGCCGCCGACAACGTTCGGATTTCCACACTCGTCGACACCGCCCGCCGTGGCATCCCATTTGTCGCCCGTGGGTTGAGCAGATTTGTTAAAGGGTGCGTAGAGCATGATGTTGTTCGACGAGTTAAGGGCGTGCGCAGGGGTTACGCGGAAGGAATGCCCATACGTTGGGACACCGAGGATCATTTGCTTGATAGGGAAACCAGCTTTGGACCAAGCCTTCACGGCTGACATCGCGGAACCCTCAGCTGTGGGCGCGCACGAGTCATCTAAAGGTGCATTAGGTCCGACACTGGCAGACCAAGATCCCCAGATATCATAGTTCATAATCTCTGCGTGGTACTGTCAGACAAAAGGGACCGGGTAAAAGATGGGAAAGGCGAACCGATATAGTTGAGAACCTTCGCAAATGCGGAGACGTCGGTCATAGGTGTGCCATTTGAGTCGACAAAGGGTGTGAGCGAAACGGCAGCAGAGATGATGAGCTTCTGTGCACCCTGCTGGCTACGAAGCGTGGTCAAAAAGAAGGAAGTTTGCGCTGTCATTTGTGGACACAACATTGCAACCGATGCCAGCTTGTGGGGTATTCCCAGCTAAATGGACGTGAGTACTTCAGTCTGGAAATTCAAAAACACGCACTCAAATTCAATCCATCTAATTTGTACTGTGAGACGAGCTGCATGACTCCTTGAGCAAATGCAGTGCGGTTTGCATCGCTGCCTACAGCATAAGAAAAGTAGCGAGAGCCCGACCAGCCTCCGATAGACAAAAGGGCAAGAACGCTCTGACAAATTTTGAGCCATGCACGTTGGAAAAGTCTGGAAAGACATACGTTCTGGTGAGCAGTCTGGACAAACTGAGGCAGTAGCTGTTTATCAGAGTCCTCAAGCGCGATGAAGTTGCCATTTGGCGCTGTGTTTCTGAGAAGCTCGTTAGCTCGAATCATCTGCAATAATTTTCGCAACACTCACGCGAAGGAATAAATGACTGAGGTGTACTTCGACCAGCTAACGTCTTGGAGAGTAAAGTTACTGCTATGCCACGAGGCATACCACGATGCAGACACGAGTGAGCCTGTATTCGACGAGCCACCAGGTACACCGCTCGGGCTGGCAGAGGGAGAGTAGTTATGTGAATGAATCAAGGAGCAGTGCGGAGAGGCCCTGGCCAGCTGGGCGGCATAAAAACATAGAGAGGCAGAAACATTGCGACAGGTAGAAAGGGGACAGGCTTGTATCTTCCAGGGCATGAGGCAGGGCAGATTATATAGCACTAGTCTAGTTTGGAACGCCACGGCGCAATATGACGGAGCTAGTCAAATCCAAAATAAGGAGGTAAATCCCAGCCCTACTAGTAGTTGTACGCGTGACCAGCAAATGCGAGCTTAAACGTGGAAAATAGTCGGTTATCCGAGGGGATGTAACGCCAGAATAGAGGGTAAGCCACGCCGTAGCCATTCGAATCAGCTCGTTTGATTTCTGAATAGTGACGTTATGCAATGAATCGTAAATCCTAAGCATACCATCAGAGTTGGCATCTCAATGGGCCGCAGCGTGGTTCCCACACCTTGTGACACGTGCTATACTCATGGCGCCCTGGAGGAACTTAAACCCTGGAAAGGGGTTTGCTTCCAGTTGGCGATGTACACCGCAACGCATGCATCGAACAAGACAACGAGCAGCATTTATTGTCTTACTTGCAGGGGACTCGAAAACGAAGCCAGACTTGTGTGTCTAATATCCTTAAACCCTTATCTGATCTATCTTTGCATCATCACCGTCGCTCACTCGCACCGAGGTTTTCCTTCTTGTTTTCCTTATTGATTTTTTCGGGGGAGTAAATGGGGAGAAGTCGTGATTTGAGTTCTTTGGAGTTTCAGGGTCCTGCAAAAACGCAAAAAAACTGGAACAACAAAAATACCTATGGAACTTCTCAGGCTTGGTCGTAACCCACGGCCATACAAACTCATCGACCTTCCTCGAAAACCGCAAACTCAAAAATAGACCAAAACCCCGAAAGCCCAAAGCGAACCGAAAGCTAGCTTTACAAAATATGATGAGATTCTCGGGTTGTGAGATTTTGGATATCTCAATACCCGAGAATGCCAAAGAAATTTCGAAACTGGAAATATACTTTGTGATGCTACCTGCCTGTAGACATGTGATCACTCTCTACTACAACTCATAATTTGATGGCAAGATCTGAAATTTGCCAGAATACTCCACAAGCCCCATTCGCATTAAGCACTCATTCTGCAGACCGAATAATCAACAAGCCTGTTCATGAGAATTCCGATCTTTCGGCCAGTTCAGTGTGGTCCAAGTGGTGGTAAAAAAAAAATTCTCCCGCGCCATGTGGCGTGTGGTGCATGAACGGGGAAGAGGTGACGCTGTGGGCATCAATGGAATCCAGAGTTCTGAGGATCGGGTCAATCAGGTTTCATGTTTTTGCAGACAGAATTAGATGATGTCGTAGAATGCCGCCGCCGTGCATGCTCCATGTTTCGATCTCCGCCAGTCATCATCGCGACGTGCGCAAAGTCGCAAGCGTGTTGCGACCAACGTTTCATCACCTCCGAGTCAACCCTTAACTCCACATTCTGTATGGCCGTGCATATCTTCTAGCTTGTAGGGATTCGATCGATCAAATAAGAAAATGGGCCAGTTTGTAGAATCACTTCATAACTGGTTAATTACCAATAAGGTCGGGTCGCGGCTCAGTCTTTGGGGGCAAGTTTACCGTGTCAATGAACAGTTTTTCATGCGGTTTTAAGTACATTAATTGGGACGCAAAAAGAGCTTGTGAAGTGACGTAGAAGGACCAGTATTTCCCGCACCTGATCGAAGTGTCTTTTCTATTTCGTCTACTGGCACTGCCAGTGACACTCGGTCGGGTTTGGTGAACGTCACGCGCTAAGTCATGGCTAATGACGCCTCTGCGGCTGCATCTCCAACAAGGACCTGTTGCGTGTTGCCAGAGAGCATGCAGCCGTAGACCGAGTCGGAGGCAAATCGCACGCAGTGGATGAATACTGTAAGGTTTAGCTGCTGATTTACTTATCCGTGGTTCGGTGGCCCGAGACGCGGGCTGACCGAGCGGAGTACTGTATTAGCGTTGCTTAGGGCAAACGAAGAGTTGTACAGTACAGTAGGTCTTCATGGCGACCCGAATGCCGGAGGCGACGCGATCGGGCGCTCCAGATCCAAGGCGCGTTCCGCCGCGGCCACTACTAGTAATGCGCGTCTCGCGTGTGGAATTCCCTTATCCGCCCTCGCGCACGCCCCAGCTTTCCAACAGAATACGTAAGTTTTCCAACTTGTTGGATAGCCTTCAGTACACTCCGAATGGATGCGAACGCTGAATTACCCAATCGTCTTCGCGCGACTCTCCGGGCATCGGGTAGCTCCAGCTTCTTCCCGTTCGAGCTACCGTGGCACAAGGCGTGATTTTTTTTTTTCTCAATAGAACGTGCGATGGCCGGTCTGGCTCGGTTTCAACGCCAGTGGGTGAAACGTTAGGCCATCCCAGCGGGCATTGCGACTGTACGTGACCGTACGTGTTGCACTGGTATGCTTCACAGACACTGATAATGATATCGTTACGATGTAACGAAGCAGATTTAGTCTGTACCTGTACTAGCACTAGTATGACACAAGAGTCACATCCGGGCAAAGGTTGCAACACCTGAAATGGGGCGTCTGAGACTGCTTGTGTGCGTGAGGTTCGGCCAGCCAGGGGGTGCTCATCGGCTTGCCAGCATTCAGCGCTTCAGGATAAAAAAGGAGCCACAGCGCCGCATGCATATGTATGCGCGTGTTACGCCCTCGTTCCTTATATCTATGTACTTTCATACTAGCGATGATCACCGAGGGGATGATGCGCAAGTAGGCCCACGTCGGATCCTGCGCCGAGGAGCTACTTAGCATTCAAATTCTGTAGTACTGTATGTAGTTATTTCTGGGTGTACGATACCCTCGATATCTTCGAATTCTATGGCACGTGTCGTCGATTAGAGTAGCTGGCGCTCGGATTGGCTGGTGGGCGCCATGCACTCGGGACACCTCGTCGCACCTCCGCACTAAATTTCGGAATGGTCAGCTGTCTGGTATTTACAGGACGACAGGTAGTTCACGAACTTCTTCAATTACAAAACTGTGACCGTTTTCGCAGTTGTATACTAAGTGTCCCCCAAGGGCGGAAAAAAAAGACAAAGGGCCATCGGTGCCTATGGCTTATAGGATGACCAAGAACTTACAGAAGTCAAATGATTTGATGAAGTCAGTCTTTCTTGCAGAGGCAGGGCCAGGTATCCGCTTCCGGCGAGAAGATGTGTTGCCAGTGTGTGGTACTCCTCCACGTATCTATCTCCTCTCGCACGGCAGTTTTGGGCGAACCACCTACTTTCCACTTCCAGTCCATCCAGGCTGAGGGGTGGAAGACCCAGGATGTAAGTTTCCTCGAGCTTCTTTAGTTGAGTGGCTGTGATAGTGGCCCTTTTTTGTGCCCTGTCGCTGTACTCTTGACGATGGACATCATCGAGAGGTTTATCTTGAATCAGTAAAGCGCGCTCTGTCAGAACTCCGAAGCGGAACAATTCGAGCTCTCCGCGAAGAATGTATACTTCGGCCCGGGCAGCGAGTCGAAACGCCGAAGACTTCTGCGCAATGGCGAGGGCCTTCCCTACTCGTGGATGCATGACTCGTAGATGAAGGATACGTAGGACCGCCATAAACGTGAATGCTGGACAATGTCATCGTCCCTGGAGGCCGGTTGAGACCCTCAATTCGGGCCTGCGCAATTTCCGCTAACATGTACCGCAACTCGAGGGACAGGAAGAAACCTTCCACTTGAAAGCGGGAGTTGGCCTTGTGTGGAGGCTGTCCAATCTTCTGTTCACCTTTCCATTGCTACGGTCTCGGGTTTTCGCAAGCCCTCTCGTGGTTGCGTGCTATGGCGGCAAGTTCTAGGTTATATAACGTTTCGAGTGCAGCACCGTACGCTTGAAATGTGGTCCCCGTGTCCGCGCGATGTCAAAAACTGTCTTGTACAGCTTGAGAAGGTCCCGCACGACCCTTTTCCATGCTCTTCCCTCCTCTCCAGAGAATCCGTGGACGGCTGTCATGCTGCTCTGATCGATTACCCCATGGGGAAGTGGCTCAAACTCTTTTCCAAATAGGTTCCTGCGATTCTCACTTAGGAGATCGAAATCTTCTGCAGCCTTTGCCCGGGCCGGTCGTCGGAAAGGTATCTTTCTTGCTGCTCCTTAACGCCCTGGAGTTTCGCCCAAAATCTTCGATGTCTGGACCAACCCCCGCAAGCGCTGATGACATCGCTCTTGCTACATTTTGTTCGAGTATATCGAGGTTCGCCCGCTTGGTGACGCGCCCATATCGGAGAGCAGTGATGGGTCCACGACAGATGGGACAAGTGGGAGGCGTCTGATAGTTCACTGGTGGTGACTTTGTAGCCAAGTAGGCGCCGGTAACGTCGACTTCATAGTACGCAGACATACTACAATGTCTGTCCAGAGTTTCGACGGTGAAGATGTGTCCGCATTCCAACTTGATGAGACGTTCTAAGATATCTTTGGAGTCGAGATCGACCTCTGCCAATGTCCTCTGCTGGATTAAGTCGACAACGTCAACTTTTTTCTCGTCTGGAAGGCAGGCGATACATGTCTGCCCCTCACAAGGTTCTCCACAAACTAAACAATTTGATATTAGACCAAGTTCAGTTTACAGTCAGCGGGTGGGCGATCACATACTTGAGGGGCATCCATGACCGCATAATAGTCGTTGTTTGCAGGCGCGGTTGCAGGGTAGACGAGGACAAACCTGCAGATGCAGAATCAAAACTCAGTGACAATTTAAGATAGCGCTTTCAAAGCATGCTTACTGAGCCGCATACTACAGGGCAAGATTCGTGAGGACAAGACCATTCGCACGGTTCCATACAAGGCGAGCAAGGCTTCCAGCATGGCTCTTCACACTTGTGGTGAGCGCAGCGTTTTTGGCATTGTTCAGAACACGCCTGGTTGCATGTATGGTCCGAGTCGGAGGAACAAGGAAGACCACATAAGTGCTGGCATTTGAGCACCGTTGGCAAACGTGACTGGCGTGATGCGTGCGATCCAAGGGAAAGGCCCCTGCTGGTATCGTTGCCGTTTCTCGAGTGACCTGCTGACACTTATGGCATCGAGCGGTGCACTTCCCAGAACAACACACAGTCAAGGCCCCACAGGCCTCTTCGCATGCGAAGTTGGCAGAATCCTCGCCACAAGCTATCACGGCGCTGTGCTCACAGCCTGGCAGAGGCAGTGAAACGAGGGAAGCGCAATATACGTCATCCAGATTTTCAAGCATGTGACTGAAGAAACGGTATCAGTCGATAGAAGCGGGCGAACGACTTGAAAAGCACTTCCAAGGAACGATTCAGCTGTGTGGTTGCATGGTAGTTTAACTCCATGTATTGGAAACTTGCAGTCTCCGCAATCATCTGAACACCGGAAGGACAAGGATGAGCCCTGGGGCAGGTGGCCCTTGCGCAGGGCTCATTACACTTCATCCTTCTATGGTTATCTTGGTCAGCGTGACACTGCAACGCTCTAGTCAGTAAAAGCGCCGGACAGTTCAATTTTCGAAAGCAATGTACCACTGATGGACAAAAGTGGCCGCATGGCAGAACTGATTCACAGGGTGTGACGCAACCACCTTCGGGTGCGAGTTCGGGAAGTTCTCCGGGCTCGGAAATGAAGCGTGTAGTAGAGGGGTGACGTGGGCAAACGATTGGGATCGCATAACCAACCTGATCTGCCCTCTCCATCTCGTCTAGTACCTTCTTCCACGTTTCGTTTTTCCTCAGATTGGAGTCATTTCCAAAGATGTATAGACCATGCTGAGCCCGGGACAGGGCAACGTTAATCCTATTTGAGCTCTACAGCGGGTTAGTGAGTACGAAACGTCCGTAATCTTAAGTTTCGTGTGGCAGCGTACCTTCAAGAAACCAATCGACCCATCGCTATCGAACGAGCCTGAGTTCCTGACCAGAGAAATGATCACAATCTTTGCCTCCTCTCCCTGGAAGTTGTCGACAGTCCCAAGACGAATCTACGTAATGATTTGGAATCCTCGGGTATTCAATTCAAAATTCGTAGTGTACGTACGTGTCTGGCGACTTCGACCTGCGCGAATCCAATCTCGTCATTCATGAGACCCGTGCGCCCCAGCATCTCTTCATCGCGTTCATCCACATTAACTTCAATTTCGAGGTCTCGGAGGGCCACGCGGACCTTCTGTAGTTGGCCAAGGTACGCACAAAGGACCGCAATGTCTCCGACACCGTTATAGGGACCTTGTTTGAGGAAATATAGAACAAGGTCACGTATCATCTCAACCTGATCATGAAGGACCAATATTCGGTTAGTGTGCGATGTAAAACGTATTAATTAATCCCGACGAACCTCAAACGTGTTATATCTGGAGACAGAATCAACTTCTGCAGACTCCGGGTTGGCATGTGAAAAAAAGAAGATATCCTTCTCCATGCCTTGAACCGCGGGATAGCGATAGACAATGGGGTGATCTTCGAGATTTGGATATAAGATTGTCCTAGGAGGGCGTCTGAAATTTCGAACCCAAATTCTAATGAGGGGGTACGACATACCGGATGAAATGGGATATCATGGGTCGCATTCTCCGCTGCACGTTAAGTTGCGACATGCTCATTCCGGCATCGGAAAGCCGCTCCATGAGCGAACGATCAAATTTATACAGTTTTCTGCCAGGTGCGCTATCCATTGACAAGGCTTCCGAGAAAAGTTGAGCTTGGAGAATGAGCCTGAGGCATGTTGGGACTCACTGAAAGTTGACAAGTTTGTGCGTAATTGTTTTGGGTCTCCAATACAGATCAAATGCTCAACTGTGTGCAGCGACGTGAGGGGTACGTCGATGCCAAGCTAGTAGGTTTGGCTGTACCTGAAGAAACAAGAGAGGCCAAAACATGGGCTTCTAAAACTTGGCCGGCTTCTTCCACCATTAGAACCTTCGGTCCGACGCTCTGTGGGATCAGGTTCAGGTCATGCGATACACAAACATTCCCAACAAACCGTGAGGAGAGAGACCAGGTTTGCGGCACCTACAGTTTCAAGCGTCAGACCACCGTTTTTCTCGCTACAACCAAATACCTACCAGTGGTGGTGCATGCGATTAGATCAGTTTCGCTGAGAAGCCTACGTCGAACCTTCCAATAAACAGCGCTCAATACCCAGCAGAGTGAGCTTTTGGATTATGATAACTAACCTCGTCCTTGACGTTGTCAAACCCACTACATGCGCTTTTATACCATGTCCTGAGGTTCTGATACTTGGCCAAGTTTGAATAAAATGCCAGTTGGCGCATCTCCTTCTCCCATAATTTCGCGAGGCACTTTCGCTCGCTCAGCGACATTGACCAGACATCATTGACGTCGTTTGTAAGACATTCGAGAGAACGGCATTTCGAAGGAACAGCTGGAATTTGGTCGGGGAAACCGTGCTTGCCAAAGAATGCTACCCGCGGCTTGGGGCTGTCACTTCTTTCGTCCTCGGGCTTCGTGGGAGGTGAGAACGTCAGAAGGAATTCGATATCTCGACCATCCTTCCAGAATCCGTATATCCCGAAAATTTGAGAATCCTCAGAGACCTCCCTGCCCTTGGAAATCCGAGTCCACCGCCCCTTCTCGTTCTCATCCTCGAGAACCTCCCGGAAGACTTCTGTAATCCAAGAAGGTGGGCCCCGGAAAGAACCGACATGGTTGGGATAATGAGAGCCGAGAAACGGCTCTGCGATTTCCCATGTTACTTCAGGGAGCTGCATTTGATTCAAGATCCTTGCTATCTCGTTTTCTGTCCTCTTGACGCAAGCAAATTCACGTCCTATTTTTCGACTCAGAACTTCAGGACTTGAGACCCGTTCCAGTCTATTTAGCGTGTACTGTGCAATGCGTTCATGTTTCGTCTTGGTGCCAATGCGCACGATATTTGTGGTAATCTCGGCATCAAGGATGGATGTGAGCAAGTGGTCGAGTGCGTGGTTTGTAAAGGCGATAAGAACTAGAGTGCCGTGAGGTTATTTATAAGGATCATGGAGGACCCACATACCTATTGGCCTGATATTGTTTGAGAGAAGCACTCGAAGGATCTCGACTCCTGTGTAACTCTTACAGAGAAATGAGAAATGAGTTTATCCTCGCTCACCGAGAGTCTCGTACCTTTCCTGTTCCGGGAGGGCTAGTTGCTGGAAAATCAGAAACCGGACTTCACAGAAGTTTTTGGGCGCACCCTTGTATCAGGGAAACCTCTCGCGTGAGAGCATCAACCAGGGCATCAACTTGTGAGGGATCCAAATCGCTCGATGCTTGGAGCTCCCGACGCGCATTTAGAGCAGACATCTCGTCGCTGGCGTCGAGACTTGGAACATTTTCTCCAGATCGAGCCAAGCACTGCAAATCAAATTTAAAGCCCGGAACACGTGCGTAGCGTGGAGGCTGAACGGAGAGAGATTCGAGAGACTCAGAAGATGATATGATATGTGAAAAGGGTATAGAGGTAGGCTCCACATTTTGTAGGGTTTCGAGAAATGGGTGTAAAGCTTCAAACATGATGTTGTTGTCCAAGAGAATGGCATATTCTGACGTGTTGATTGAGATCGGCTGTCGTCGCAATGCCATCATTTCAATCTCGGCATCGAAAAATGAAACTCGAAGGTGAACAGTTTCTGCATCCTGTTTGGCGGAGACTCCGATATCTCTACCCGTAGAGATGATGGTTCCAAGATATACATGGAACTGATTCGGAGAAATAAGGATCAGAGCGACCAGATTTGCATGCTGTAGGCGCTTCGATTGTCCCCAGTATTCTGTTCTCTTTCTCCAGCTTTTGTCACGGGCAGCACCAGGAGGTGCATCAAGTCTCAAATCCACAGTGAATCGTTGACGTTCAGCCCTTACGAGCGCAAATTCCACACCTGTATAGAGGTGGAAGAACACAGAATTAGTCCCAGACGTTTTGTAGGAACCTCCTTTGGACGATAGTAATTGTTCCAATGTCGTTGGATTTCGGATGGAAGGAGTTCTCGGAGCCCACATGATTTCGAGATCATTGCAAATTTCCGCAATAGAGTGACGGATAGGTGAGCTTCGAGGGCGATCCGAGTCAGTGCACAAGAAACAACTAAAAATCAGCAGCATACATCATTTCTTCCCTCAGGAGCCGGAACTGTATGTCGAGATGCCGTTCCATTGAACCCTCAGGTAGACGATGCGGTGCCAAGGGAAGAAATATAGGGAGATTTGGTGGTAGAGGACAGACAAGTTCTTCATGGGTCGGCGCAATGCGAATGTCCCATATGTTGGTGAAATCGTTGTCGTGGTGAGGTAACCCCCCATTGCGTAAAGTCCCTGGCGGGTCGTGGGCAAGTTCTAGGCGGGAGGTCAGAGCTTGATGCATCTGACCACCGCCTCCACGTCCGCGGTCAACAGTTGAGCTACTTGACGACATGTAGAAAACAGGTGAGGACAAGGTGTACAAGGTGTCGAACGATAGACAAAGATGGGGGGAAAGGTCAGTACCAAGCAATGAACCGCGCGCAGCCGCCGCAGCCTGACGCCGATAACGAGAGGAGTCCACGCGGCTTCTGATGAGAATCTGAGGGCTACATTGAACTGTATTTGGCAGTAGGTATTGCGCCTCCATAGAAGCAGACGGGTATGAGCCTGGTAATGCAGGTATTCTACAAAGTAACACCCGGGCGCTACTTCCAACTGAAAAGCCGCATCGTCGGTCCGGCGGGAGTAACCCCATTTTCGATGATGACATAATTACCGTGATCAACAAAGGTCACGTTGTTGGCCCTAATTGGGACCAAGTTGTCATACAGTAGGCTTACTGTTGGACATTTGACTGGCCCCGGTGGCCGAATATCGAAAATTTTTGACTTTCCCTGGCTAATCGTTGCTACGTGCGCAACGACCAAGTCACCAGTTTGATAATCCAATGATGTGATCCGTGAAAAAATGTCTGCCTTCCCTACCGTCTGTATATCTGACCTTATACAGATGCAGGACAGCACAATCTGAAGTTCTTGCAAAACCCGGACTTTTCAACGACACTTTGCACCCCCCCAGCTACATTTCGATAAACGATTAGTATGGTTTACTAGATCGCCTTGGCCCCTGCGTTAACAGAAGATTCGGAAATAAGAAGGGACGGGACGTTGAGCGGGGTCGGGGTAAGTGCTTCTGATTTTCTACACCTTCAGGCTTAGGAGTCAACGCGCTAGGGTTACCAAATACTGTGCCCGCGTTCTAATCACTGTGCCGATCCGGAAATTCATATCCAAACAACGTACTTCCCTCTACCTGCACCGCGGAATTACACAGGCCCAGCCGTCGGAACTTCTGTGCCACTTATATCAGGGATCCGTGACCAACATAGATGAAATGCTATTCTTTCCCAGTATGAGAGCAGCACTCCGCTCACGCGACAAGCACCTCGAGCTTGTGAATCTGTTCAAGCATAGCTTTGATCTGTGGTGTTCTCCCTTGCGCGGAGGGAACATGAAGGGTTTCATTGCGCAAGAAATCGATCGACATGGGATCCGGTGGGCGTGATGAGATGCAAATCGATGCTGAAAAACAAGTGGATCCATCATCCGTGCCTCTCGAGCGAAGGGTCTGTCTCCATGATGCAGGAGAAAGTCCATATGAAGAGGCATACGTTATCAAGAGACATCACGGTCTACGTTCACGCATTGTGCACATAATTGACATGCATATGTCACTCAATCAAAGAAATAGGAGAAAGTGAGCATAGTGAAGACGGCAAACCAGGTACCACCGCGGAATTGCTCGGGCATCTCATTCAGGCAGCAGCTAAGAGAGCACGCACTGACAAAACGTTCACTATCGAGCCGATCATAGAGATGCAGATGGTATGCCGCCCCGTACTTGTAGGCGGTCTACTCTCTCGCCCGCCCACAACGCCAGCTCACATTCTCGTATCTCTCGCAGCGCATCTCGGTGCCAACTAAATCCGCGATTCAGAAGAGCTGTGTCTAGACCAGGTTGTACAGGGACATTGTCATATCTCCCCCAGCGGAAGTGGTGGGAAACGAAATGGGTGTTACCGATGGCGGCGGCCGTGACGATGTCGAAAACGAATAACACATTCGGCGTGCCTAGGCCCATGAGCCATCAATCAATGGTCAGTCACGGAAATTCAAACTGTCGGGCATCTATTATCTTTTTGGGCCGGTTGTCGAAACTACTTGACAAGTTGTCACGGCGTGTATTACAGGTAATAAGCCAGACAGAAGATTTTCATCATCGACATCAATCAAAAATTTTTAAGATACGACTGCACGAGACAATTACCCGCACTGCGAAGCCTCAACGGCGCAGGTGGTCGTAGCGACGTCGAGCTCTCTTCCCCTCGCGCCCCCAGGGGTCCCTCCACTCCTCGACCTTTCCCAGCTCTAGGGCCTTTTCACGAACAAAGCTGAGTACGTAGCATACCGCCTTCTCGATGGGTACGTCGTCATTGAGGATCCAGTCTAGGATCAGCGTCGTCTGGTAAATCTGGCATTGCTCGCGCGTGGGTTTTGGGCCGCACTTCGCAACTTTGAAATGTTTGTTGAAGCCATCTTTTCTGTCCCACCTCAAGAAGCAAGTTGGACAATAGAGGTGGCACGGGAGGTGAGACGTCAGCATGTGTCGGTCCAAATCTTGCGGTCGATCACTAGTAACAGATTCTGTGCAACGAGGGGCAGGACAGTAAAGACGGGTCTCGTTGGAAGAATAGACCTATGGTAGAACGTGGGTACATCAAATTCTGGCGTTGTGCCTTGACATAAACGCTTACCTCAGGCTGGCGCAAGCTAGATTCGGGTAGAGCTCCAGCGGTAAAGTAGGCAAAGTTATTGTCCATGGAAGGGTGAAAAGGATATCTTTATGAATGACGATCAGGACCACGCGCAAAGTGGAGTATTTTTGAGATGCGGTGGACCATGGGCACTACATCGTAACCAAACCTCGGCCTTTTATAAGTTCATGGCTTATGGGGATGCCCTTCTACTTCCACTGTACCGTCTGTAGAATGGAAGTACTGATGAGGTTGATAAGACCCGCGGGGACCCGTGGTGATCTTTCTGTCCCTGTCCTAGCCATGAAGGGGCCTGACAGTGCCGGGTGGCGATGTGGCAAACTCCCTTAATTGTCTGAGCCGATATCTGGGTTCGATTCTAGACTATTAGTAAGTTACGAGTATTCAAGCCAACTGAGCTGACTAACTTCAAGTTCTTGAGGATCATCGCTGGCTAGTCTTTATTGAGGCTTTCTTTGACGCCTTTGTACTGCCAAGAATTGAAAAGTTCGATTAGAATGTACTTGCAGAAATACCTTTTGCCGATGACTGAGTACCTCAGACTAATTAACTAGTAACTTACTGACACCGACATCGAGGAGACGATCATGATGTGGGTGTTAATAGAGTACCACAAGGCGTACCAGCTTTTCTCCTCTGAGACAAGTAAAGTGTTCCGGTAACCATGTGCTAGTGGGGAATGCACGCGTTTATTTCCAGAGGTGAGTTTACCTCACTCGAGGATGTAATCCATCACATTGGATCCCAGTGACACCTCTATCTGGTGTCGAAAACGAGAGTGAAGACGCGGAGAATGAACACGCGCGCGGGAGCGGAACGAGCGGGAGAGGCGGCGAAGAGCAAAAAGAATGTGGGACGCGTCCTTGATCCCCCAGTCTCGTATTTTGGTATTTAACTAGTCTAGTGTGTATGCTACGGACTGAATGGATTTAGTGCCAAGACGGCCGCTCGATCTTAGTGTGCACGAGGCGGGGCATTGCCATGTGCTCGGGTGAACTAACTATGCTAAGGTAAAAGGGAATTTGTCTGTAGAAAGTGAATGGTATCGTAATGGGCGGCTGTGGGCGCCCGCCCCCAACGAGGAGCAGGCGTTGTCCACGCCGGCGGGCCCTCAGGGAGCCGCGGGCGTTGGCAATCCCGTCTCAGGGTCCCAGTGCACGCTGCACGCCGTTCTCGGCTGTCAGCTCCTCTTCGTGCCCGATTCGATTTCCCCAACACTATCTCCAAAAGACTCAGGATTGGGTTGAGGAGCACCTGCTTGAGGCCTAACCAGAGACTCGGGAGGACGACAGTACCGAATTGCGGCAGCCGGAACACAAGCTTGTCGACTGCGGTTCTCGGTACCCTAGATAGTGTACACGTGTATCACTGCCCAAAGACAGTCGTGGGAGGAAACGGGGAGGGAGCAATGAGGCGAAATACCGTACCTGCATCGCTTATCCCTACTTAGTATTGTGGGTCAGACAAAGCAGGTAGTTCCCATCTGGCACCTCAACTGGCGACGGGCGCGCGGAGGCAGTACTGTAGTGCTGCTGTACTAGGATTCAGCGTCCCTGAAAGACCGGACTCCACGTTTTCACTAGCCGAGCAGTATTTGGTTCCCCGAACTTGCATCTCACCTTCTTCGGACTGGTCTCCAGATATATCTTCGAGCCTGGCCAGTTTTTATCCCGGTGGTTGACTTGGTTCCGTAAAAAATACAAGAAGTCGACCACTGTAGATAATTTGATACAAGACGTGGCTGCGTTCGGGTAAGTTACCGATTTGGTGGAGGAAGCCGCCGCAAATCTAGGCAATTTTGCAAGGTTCACCCCGCAACGATGGTATCAGAATGTAGGAAAGGTCATTGATTGACATTAGAATTCCCTGACAAAGAATGCCAAGGGCACGGAAAGGCGGATGTAAGGAGTGGATCAGTGAGGCGGTCAACGCCACACGATATCGATATCGATTTGGGTTGCCCCTTCAAGGAACTGCCGTACATAAGACCGCGTGCTCCGAGTCTGCGTTGGGCAGGTCCCTCCTTTCATGACTCTGGGTTGATTAGATTTCAGTTCGTATAAGAACTACGAATGCACAACGTGCCTAACAGCCAGCTTGAAAAAATTGCACACGCCTTATAGAATGCGAGTCGAGACCGACGAGACCGACGGATGAGGTGAAGGACACTGGAGATCGTAGTCCAGGCCCTCATTCAATAAAACGTTGCAGATCCAACTACTCCAGTCCTCGGCTGTCATCGAGTAAAGCCAAAATAATGCTGTCGTCTGGGATGGAAGATCCCATCGCATGGGTGGGAATCGCATGTTCACAGGATCGCTGCGGACATTACTGCACAAAGTTGACATCATCGCTTGATCTGAAATGGTGAGTAAAGGGCTGCATGATAATTGACTGGTGGATCCGGCCCTATCCACTGGAGAGCAAACCTACGCCGACAACAGTGCCTGGTCACTGATTGATGGGAGATGGTACCGGTCCGAGTCGTACACGTTGGTAACTTACGTACTGTATGGGCGCTCCCCCAATTTGAGAAACAGCTACTGTACATTGTATTTTTCTCCCAAAGACTACAAAAATCGATACGATCAACCAAAACATTAGTACGGGGAGGGGGGGGGGGATCCGGGTGAACGCCACACGGAGATCAATATCGATTCGGATCTTTGTTATTCTTTTCCGTCGTCCATGTCAAAGGGCTGGCGTAAACAACATCGCGCTTAGAGTCTGCGTTTGGGGTTCCTCCGGAGTCGTTTCGTCCCTCTGGGTTTATTATAATATGTTCCACCCGTATAAGAACTGGTTATCAGCCAGCTTGAAAATTGCACACGTCGTACAGGATGCGAGTCAGGGTCGAAGGACGAGATTCGGATGAGGTGATGGATCGGGAGTGTGTCTTTTTTGGCCCTGTTTGGAAACCCAAGAAGAGGCTTCGTTTGGATTTAATTACTCCGATCCTCGGCTGCTATATCATATATGTAGTAAAGCCAAAATAACGTCATGGTGGGGGCATCGCACGCTCACAGGATCGCGACGGACCACGCTGCACATGGTTGACCGCTGTGACATTGAAACGTACAGAACCTTTTGTCTCACATCTTTGCCAATGACTTCCTCTCCTCAGTTGGCGATTTGGCCGACTGGACCCGGCCTATGCCGCCGTGGAGACTCGGAGCAAACTGCATATGCCGCTATGCCTCCTGCCTGGGGAAGTGTGGAGTTAGATCATGGATAGCCTGAACGATCTTGGCCTGTTCTCCTCCTCTTCCTTCTGAGCGACCACAAGTTGATCCTTGGTCATTCCTGCAATTATGTTGGTGTCCTGTTCAAATGCTGCTCTGTTCATCTGTACACGAGCAGACATCAATGCTTCCCTGCGTTGCAAAATTCCGAAAGTGAAAAACAGGAACGTTTTGTGTTTGCGGAATCGCCAGTCAAAGTGCAGAGACCATCCGGGAGACTGACCAGTGCAGGATTGATTGACAGGGGGCGAATCGAGTGCGGACCGGCCCAGGGACGTGGATGTGGACAAGACAAGGCAGAGGGGGAGGGGCACAGATCAGGACATGGGTGCGTTGGGTGAGAAAGACCAACGGGCACATGCGAGTCCTAGGAAGTGGCTGTGGCGGAATCGTGATAGGCGCGTGAACGGGTGGTACATTCGAATGCTGAGGCGGTGGAGGTAGCTGAGGCAGTGGTGTCGATGGTGTGATACCACGATAGCGCCTGTTGCAGGCATCAGATGCTCCGACAAGCGCAACTGCGATGTCAGCACAATTCTGATGCCAGGGACGGACACTATGCGAACGGGTCCCCTCATTACAGAGAACGAGGGAAGAATTCAACAAAAGTCATATCACCAATGAACAAAGAAACAGAGGGGGTAACACACATGACCACGCCTGGCAGGGAGGCACCATCCAGATGGCCCGACGCTCTTCCGACATGTCACAGACGACACCCCTTCAAGATCATTGTAATGACGATGTCAAGATCCTTTCCAGAAGTAGCGGCGGCATTGGCAGAAAGGTCTACAAGACAGACAGCGTTATTCGCATCTGCACGCTTCGGGAATTGTGAGTCTTCAGCGGGGCGGACTAGACGTAAATCGGTGCCTATGCTGAGACAAAATAGCCTGAAAAATGAATAGCAGAAAGGGTGAAAAAGAAAAAAGAAAAGGAATTCTCGAGAGCAAGGTAGCGGGAGCGAGAACGTGAACGAGAGATGAAGCGAAAGCTGAAGCGGAGATTGAGAGCCTCCCCAAGGGCAACAGCGGACCGGAGCGTGTGAATAACATACTCGTTACAAGCAACAACAAATGTTTTCTATGTCGCGGGACATCCAGAAAAGGAAGGCGATTCGGCGAAAACCATACCGGAATACTCAAAAAGGCAGGACGGGAGACCCAAAAAGGAAAAACGCCACGTGAAAATCATGACATAAGGGCATTAGTAAGAAGGCGAATTACGACCTCCAGAATACCTTGCAAGGTAACTTATTGGTCCCTGGCCCATTTGACTAAAAAAACTGGCCCCGGTGTTACTATAAGGTGATCGAATATCGGAAAATTTTGACTTTCCCTGCCTAATCCTTGCTACATCCGCTACGAGCAAGTCACCACTCTGATAATCCAATGATGTGTTCCGTGAAAAAAGGTCTGCCTTGCCTACCGTCTGTATATCTGCCCTTATACAGATGTGAGACAGCACAATGTGAAGTTCTTGCAAAACCCGGACTTTTCAACGACACTTTGCATCCCCCCAGCTACATTTCGATAAACGATTAGTATGCTTTACTAGTTCGCCTCGGCCCCTGCGTTAACAGAAGGTCGTGGACAGATTCAGAAATAAGAAGGGACAGGACGTTGAGCGGGGTCGAGGTAAGTGCTTCTGACTTTCTACACCTTCAGGCCTAGGAATGAGACAGATCAACACGCTAGGGTTACCAAATACTGTACCCGCGTTCTAATCACTGTGCCGATCCGGAAATTCACATCCAAACATTGTACTTCCCTCTACCTGCACCGCGGAATTACACAGGCCCAGCCGTCGGAACTTCTCTGCCAGTTATATCAGGGATCTGTGATCAACATAGATGAAATGCCGTTCTTTCTCAGCATGAGAGCAGCACGCGACAAGCTTCCTCGAGCTTGTGAATGTTCAAGCATGGCCTTGATCTGTGGTGTTCTCCCTGTGCGCGGAGGGAACATGAAGGGTTTATTGTGCAAGAAATCGACGTATGATCCAGCGGGCGTGACGAGATGCAAGTCGATGCTGAAAAACAAGTGGATCTATCATCCGTGCCTCTCGAGCGAAGGCTGTCTCCATGACGCAGGAGAAAGTCCATATGACGAGGCATACGTTATCAAGAGACATCACGGGTGATTTCTACGTTCACGCATTGTGCAAATAATAGACATGCATATGTCACTCAGTCACTCGATCATGGACATCGAGCCCAATTTTGGCTGTGCGAGAAAAATAACACATTAACTGATGCTACAGAAATAGGAGAAGGAGAGCATAGTGAGGGCGGCAAACCATGCGCCACCGCGGGGACCGCTTGGGAATCTCATTCAGGGAGCAGCTAAGAGTGACAAACATTCACTATCGAGCCGATCATAGAGATCAGATGGTATGCCGCTCCGTACTTGTAGGCGGTCTACTCTCACGCCTGCCCACAATGCCAGCTCACATTCTCGTATCTCTCGCAGCGCACCTCGGTGCCAACTAAATCCGCGATTCTTCAGAAGAGCTGTGTCTAAACTAGGTTGTACAGGGACATTGAAGAGCGACCCTCGGGGAGCAGACAGATGATGCTGAGCTTGGAAGGACGCGACAGAGCCAACTTGCGACATTGTCATATCTCCCAGCGGAAGTGGTGGGAAACGCAACGGGTGTTACCGATGGCGGCGGCCGTGACGATGTCGAAAACGAATAACACATTCGGCGTGCCTGGGCCCAATCAATGGTCAGTCACGGGGGGAGTGGGGCTGCCCACTCAGGGTGCTCGATCGTAACATGAAGGTCCCAATCCCGGTCCAAATTCAAACTGTCGGGCATCTATCATCGAGTTGTCGAAACGACTTGACACGTTGTCACGGCGTGTATTACACGTAATAAGCCAGACACGAGAATTTCATCATCGACATCAATCAAGTTTTTGATATGACTGCACAAAACAATTACCCGCAATGCCTCAACGACGCAGGTGGTCGTAGCGACGTCGAGCTCTCTTCGCCTCGCGCCCCCAGGGGTCCCTCCACTCCTCAACCTTTCCCAGCTCTATTGCCTTTTCATAAACAAAGCTGAGTGCGTAGCATACCACCTTCTCAATGGGTATACCGTCATTGAGGACCCAATCCAGGATCAGCTTCGTCTCGTAAATCTGGCATTGCTCGCGCGTGGGTCTTGGGCCGCACTTCGCAACTTGTAAGTGTTTAGTGAGGTCTTCTGTTCTGTCCCCCCTCCAGAAGCAAGTTGGACAATAGAGGTGACACGGGAGGTGCGACTCCAGCGTGTGTCGGTCCAAATCTTGCGGTCGCTTAACCGATCCTGTACAATGATGGACAGGGCAATAAAGGCGGGTAACATTGGATGAAGAGGCCTGTGGCAGAATCCGTACAAGACCAGGTGCATCAAATTCCGACCTTGTGCCTTGATGTGAACGCTTACCTGGCGCAAGCTGGTTTCAGGTAGGGCCCCAGGGGTAAAGTAAGTCACGTTGTTGTCCATGGAAGGGTGAAAGGATCGTTATTGACGACACGATCAGGATCACGCGCAAAGTAGAGTGTTGTTTTGGGGCGAGAGGGTTGGTACTCAGAGAGTAGGCAACTTGACTGTGACTTCGAGCCCTTTATACTGGTAATTAATTTCATGGCTCACGGGGATAACCCCTTCTACTGCCACTATATTTTCTATAGAATGGAAGTAATATAGTGACGAGATAAGTCCTGCGGTGATCTTTCTGATGCTTCCCCAACCATAAAAGGGCCTGACAGGTGCCAGTGGCGATGTGCCGTCTCGAGTTAATTGTAACCGACCCGGTTCGATTCTAGACTAACTTCTTGGTACGAGTACTTTAAAGATTTCAAGCTCACTGAGCTGACTAACTCGACGGGGATCACCACAGGCTAGGCTTTAATTGAGGGTTTCGTTGGCCCCTCAGGCCTCAGGGTTGATGTCTTGTGCTAAGAATTGCCAGTGAAAAGTTCGAGCACTTGCGCGATAGCATGTAGTCAAAATACCTATGCCGATTGAGACTGGGTATGTCATTCAGGGCGCATTGGAAGCGCCTGCTTTCCTGAACGGCCTCTTCCCCTGACACAAGTAAAGTGCTCCGGTAATTCGTGGGGATTACGCGCGTTTATTTCTAGAAGCATGGTCATAAATTTCATCCCACTCGAGCCTGAGGATGTCATGTCATCCATCCATCACATCGGGCGCCAGCGACACCTCTATCACCAACTTGAAAGGTCTCGGATTTGGTTGTGGAGCACCTGCTTATAGCCTAACCAGAGACGACAGCCTGAGCGCTGCAGTAGTAACAAGCTGGACATTGAAGGGGAAGGAGCAAGCAGGCCCGGGCGCAACTGAATCTTCGCATCTAGTCCCGACCATTACCATGTATTTCCCGACGTTTGATCGGACCACCCTCGGCTTGAGGGGTCCGGCATCTTAACTAGTGACGCACGCACAGTAAAGTAAGTGCTGTTGTACTCGGATTCAGCGCTTTCCTCTGGCTCCACGTTCGGCATTTCCCAATTTCAATAGCCGGGGAGTATTCGATTCCCCGAACTTGTCACTTGTGTCCCCTCATGTGATGTCCAAAGTAATCCAGCAAGTCCCATTTCACCTTCTCGGGACTAACCTCTTAGGTATTGCTCCTCCAAAGGGCCAGTTTTATCCCGGTGGTTGACCAGATTCCGTAAAGATCCGACAAGTCGACCACCAGCATTGATCAAAGTGGGGTACTGCCCCTTACTAGTAAGTCAAGTCGGTGGTGTTGGAAGGCGCTCTGAAATATTTTTGCAAGGCTCAATCAACGCTGGTATCAGGATGTGGAAATATCGCTGATTGCTTGATATCAAGTTATCCCATGATTCCCGTGATATCCCGTGACGCAGGGCGTGAACAGCGCGCATCAAAGCAGATGTGGGTGAGGGGTGAACGCCACGCGGAGATCGATATCGGTTGAGAGCTTTGTTGTTTTTTTTCCGTCGTCCATGTCAAAGGGCTGGCGTAAACAACATCGCGCTTAGAGTCTGCGTTTGGGGTTCCTCAGGAGTCCTTATGTTCCTCTGGGTTTATTATAATATGTTCCGCCCGTATAAGAACCGCGAATGCGCATCGTGATTATCAGCCAGCTTGAAAATTGCACACGCCTTACAGGATGCGAGTCAGGGTCGAAGGACGAGATTCGGATGAGGTGATCATGATGGGTCGGGACTCGGGAGTGTGTTTTTTGGCCCTGTTTGGAAACTCGTTTGGATTCAATTACTCCGGTCCTCGGCTGTTATATCATATATGTAGTAAAGCCAAAATAACGTCACGGTAGTGTTGGGATGAAAGAAGCTCATCGCATACGGGGGCATCGCACGCTGACAGGATCGCGACGGACCATGGCATGCTGCACATGGTTGACCATGGTATGGCGCTCCGCCGCGGCACTTACGCTCGCGAGTTCCCGCGCGACACTAACTCATATTCTCGTATCTCTCTCGGCACAGCTCTGCGCTAATCAGCTGCGATTCAGAAGATCTATGTCTAGACCAGGTTACACCTCATCATATGGTGAGCAGCCCTCGAGGAGCTGACAGCCCCTGCGGGACCTTGAAGGACGCGACAGAGCCAAAATCGCAACATGGTCATATCTCCTCCAGTGGAGGCGGTGAACGAATGGGTATCACCGAGGGCCGCCGCCGCCGCCGGGGGGATGTGAACGAGGGAGAAAGTTCCCTTACATCGCGTTCCGCGTGCCTGGCCTAAGAGCCGCCCACTGTACATGTGAAACCGGTCAGCCTGAGGCTCAAAGTACTCGATCGTGAATGACTTCCCAAGTTCAAACTATCGGGCAACTATTGTCTTTTTGGGTCGGTACTATAGCCGAAATAAATAATTGACACGTTTTCGAGGCGTGCTTATAGGTAATGAGCCAAAAATAAGGATCTACACCAATTGACATCAATCAAGCCTATTGACCGCATGAAACGGATTATTCGCCATCCCTCAACGGCGCAAGTGGTCGTAGCGACGTCGGGCTATTTTCCCCTGGCGCCCCCAAGCATCCCTCCACTCCTCGACCTTTCCCAGCTCTCGTGCCTTTTCCGAAACAAAACTGAGTGCGTAGCATACCACCTTCTCAATGGGTTCACCGTCATTGAGGATCCAATCCAGGATCAGCTTCTTCTCGTAAATCTGGCATTGCTTGCGCGGTCTTTGGCCGCACTTCGCAACTTGTAAGTGTTTAGTGAGGTCTTCTGTTCTGTCCCCCCTCCAGAAGCAACTTGGACAATAGAGGTGACACGGGAGGTGCGACTCCAGCATGTGTCGGTCCAAATCTTGTGGTCGCTTAGCCGATCCTGTGCAATGATGGACAGGGCAATAAAGACGTGTATCATTGGACGAAGAGGCCTGTGGTAGAATCTGTACAAGACCAGGTGCATCAAATTCCGACCTTGTGCCTGGACGAGAAGGCTTACCTGGCACACGCTAGGGTCAGGTGGAAATTCAAGGGTGAAGTAAGTCACGCTGTTATCCATGGATGGGCGGAAGAGGTATCGTTATTCGACACAATCAGGACCATGCGGAATTATTTGAGATGAGGAAGTGGGTGAAGTACGCAGACTATATACCTCATGACCCATCCTTCCGCTAGGCGACCGTCTGCAGAATGGACTGATGGATTGATAAGATCTGCCCTGTCCCAATCAAGGGGCTGACGGCGTGACAGGTGCCAAGTGGCTGTGTGCCACTCTTCCACAGACCATTCTTTTTTATGAACCAGTCCCACGAACCGCTAACAGAGAAAACGCTGCTAATCACTGCGATGTATTGTAACTGAACCGGTTTAATTTGGAATTGTTGGTAAGAGCTGGCTTGGGTACTAACGACAGGCTAATCTTGATTGAGGCTTTCGTTGGCCCTTTGATGTCCTACAGGGGTCGACAAGTTCGATTTAAATCCATTTGCACGATCACCTGGAACTCCAGAGTTCTTCCAACTGAAGCCCTGACTGATTGTGACATCGGGCGGGTATTGAGACCTGAGGCCCGAAGTCTCCGTCGAGGATGCGATGCGAATGTTATCATGGCTGAGCGTCAAATTTGCGTCAAAGGGCGCACTTACCTTTCCTCTTTTTCTGAATGCTTCCCACGAGTGTCTGCAGGGGAGGGATTTGCGTGCGCGCGTTTAATTTCCAGGGGATCACCACGTATTTCTGGAGAAAGTGCTTTTGATATTTCTCTTGGGAGATCCATCTTATTGGGCGACACTGCGTACAGGTGCAAAGACAGTCGTCCAAAGAAGCGGACGGAGCTGAGAGGGGACAAGGCGCTAGGCGCATCATCTTGATTTCGCCATCGCTCAGAACCCACCCTGGTTACGGGGTGAACACAAGCTCCGACCGAGACCTAGCTGGATAGTCCCATCTGGTGGAGATTGATTTACGTTTCGTTCACAGAACACACAACTCGATATACCCTCGGGCTGTGAGTGGTGGGTCCAGCAAATCAAGGAATCACAAACCGCCGGTGCCCAGTATTTCTCGTCTGGTAGGATTGTATTGTCACTTCTCTTGAAACTCAATTTCGGCCGTAAATGTCGTCGGATTGTGAGTCGTCAGTCGTGCAAATTGAACAGCCCCAGATTGTGCCGGCACCCAGTTTGGAACAGAACACGTTTCTCGGAATTCGATCCCAGACTGCTGATGGTGGTGGTTAAACATGCGAGCCGGTTATAGCCAGATATGTCCGTGGGCTGTGAGTGGTTTTCTTCACATCAACACTCAACTTCAGCGCCCATGGCACTACCCAGCGCTCCGCGTTCAGTTTTCCGCCTCGGGCCTTTGCAAGTAATATTCCGATCCCTAAACTTGTCCCTTTGACAGGGCCCAGGTCTGAAACTCCGATTCGCGAGCTGGATCCACCAAGATACTGTACCCCCGTTTTACTCTCGGTTCCCAGACTGGGTCTGTAGCGCCCCCAGGGTCAAGCTTCATCCGTGTGGCTGACTTCTAGTGGGCAGGTCCTGGGCAGGGCAGGTAACAAAAGCTTACCGAGTCTTAAATGAGCCTAATCGTCATCTTTGTCAGTTCCCTACAGACCCGATTAGTTAAGGTCGATAAAAGTGAGTCATCCGCGCGACTCGCGCCCCGGGGTACCCCCACAGTAGTGTGGGGACAAGTCATTTTCTCACGCTCTGTTTTCTCTCGGTGACAAAGCACCTTACCCCGCTTCTGCTAACTTAGCACATGCACTGCAGGGATGTGGGCACAGCCTCGCCTCGCCTTCAAAGGTCCCTATATTAGCGTCTTGTACTAGCGGCGCCCTCCCGTGCCCCCCAAGAGGCGAGAACTCTCCATCTACATTACAAAACATGTTGCTTCTACAGCGCGGCGTCTTTCTAGTCCGGAAAGTTGATCTCATTCTTTTTTTTTTTCGGGTGACAACGCCACCACTCTGTATTGGGGAGGTGCCTCGCTTCGGTGCCAGTGCCTCTGGGTCGAGCAGGTTCGAACAGATGATGGATACGGACTAGTGCTTATCCAGCTTGAACAATTGCTCCGTGGTACGTATCACCGGAGTCAGGGTCGTTGGAAGACGAGGGTTTAGAGTACTTGCTTCTAGGCCCCGTTTGGTAATTGCAACTACCCGGTAGAGATCTCCAACATCTCCAGTCCTCGGTTGTCAAGAGAGAAAGCAAAAATGACATTGATTGCTAACAATTCCGGTCCATTGGTGTGATGGGGTCGGACACACGGAAGCGCATGCGCAGAATATGTTTACAGGAATTGCGCTTGTCTGTTATCACTGTTATCATTTAATGCATACAGTCAACCCATCCCCGCCTTACCCGAAATGTTGGGCAAAGAGTCCGATGACATTTGCATTTGATTGATTGATTGGGTACCCCACCTAATCATCATAGTCTCCGCAGCAGCAGGGCCTAGAGGCGTTCTTCGTCACTTGATCTTGTGGAATATTCCTGCATTCGAGAGGTTGGCCCTTGGCACCTAATAACAAGCTCCGCAGCCTCGATCGAGAAAAAGCTACATTTCATTTTTTAAATCCCAGAATAAGACATCATCGCAACAACCAAAACATTAGTAAGAGAGCGGGGAAAGGCACAGCAGGAAAATGATCGAGCAAAGGGGGAATCCATCACGGAACGAGCAAAGATTAGAATATCACAGATGGTAACATAGTTCAGGGGAATGACAATGACATGAGTGGAGAGGGGGGATCACATGGCAAAAGAGTTTCACACCGACCAGGGGGAGTAACGCAACTTTCCTAGCTTCGCTTTTCACTTCTTGCCCAGCGTCAACGCACGCATGCTCTCTTCCAACACGCCGAGACCCGTCTCCCGCGCACGCGCACACGAACAAAGCTTCGCGCATGCCGGCTGAGCCTGGGTTTGCACCTCATTCGCCTCCCTGGTCTTGCTGCCCTGCGCGGCAGGAGTTGGGGGTAGCTCGACATCGACGACACGCACGACGGCGGTACCCTCCAAAACGCGCCGGACTTTATCGGCATCCCACGCCGGCATGGATGCCATCGCACCAGAGGAGGAGGTCGGATGCAACCGAGGGTGATGTGGAGCGGAAGAGGTGCCCGAAAAGGCCTGCCAAAACGAGCTGCCGAGGCGCTGTATCAGCGTCTGCGAGGCCATCGTCGCGAGCGCGGCGTGCTGCGGAGTCGGCGATGGTGGCGGAGACGCGGATGTAGACGTCGAGCCAAGCTTCGGAGAGGAAGGTGGTGTGGGGTACGCCGATGCTGCCGACCACATAGAAGCGGACGCAGACGACGGAACGGTGTGCTTGCCACTGAGGAGAGATGACGCCAGAGGGCTGCGTACGGATGATGCAGAAGAAAAGTAGCGTGGACGGAGGCCAGCTGCAAGGCCAGTGAGCGGCGAAGGGGAGGGGGAGGGTGAAGCGGGCTGCTGTGGTTGTTGTTGTTGTTGTTGTTGTTGTGACATGCGAGTCCATAACTGCATGCGGTAGCTGAGTAATACAACAAGTCAGGTACTGAGCGCCACACTCCAAAAAATAAATGACACGTACGCATCGAGCATCTTCATTGTAAATGGATTCGCATCGGTAAACGTGTCAAACGGTGCCGGTTTACCAGCCGCCCCAAGGGTCGAAAGCCCAATGCTGTTGACGCTACTAGTGGCATTGAGCGCTGGGTTGATATTCTCTTGGAGAGTTGGCTTGAATGCTGCGCTGGCGACAAGGTCGGGAATGGTGACAGTATGCACGGGTGTGATGCCACCAAATGTGCTGCTGCTGCCACCCCAGAACGCCTTCGCCGCAAGGCGCGGAGATGTCGTGGACGGTAGGTCCTTGTGGGTATTCGGCGTGAGCAACGAGGAAGTAGATGCGACATTTCGAGATGCGGAAGGCGGGGCGGATATTGGCAGTGGGCCAGGCGGGGGGAGGACCGGCGAGCTAGCGCGTCCGGCAGAAGCGAGGAGGGTTTTCTTGAGGGCTTTGATCTCCTGTTGTAGGGCGGCATTCTCAGACTTTGTAGATCCAAGTTCGGCGCGGATAGCATCGATGAGCCGATCACGTTCGGCAACATCACACTCAAGGGTGGTGATGTATTCTGCTCGGGTAAATCAAAGTTCGAGAGGGAGGAAAAAGTAAGCTCACCCTTACGACGGTTGCGGAAGTTACGGGCGCTTATCTTGTTGCGCAGCTGTCGTTTCTCTTTGCTTGACATTTTCTGATACTCGTCGGGGGTGGGGCGCCAGTCATCCAAGGTGTTGTCAAAAGGGTCAGTCTTTACGACGGCGCTGATGTGGACTTTCTTTTGGACACCACCTGAGTGAACGACGTGTTTGCGGTCCTTGGTCTTATTTCCTGGCCTAGCCGGGGGAGGGGTGACGGGGCCCTCATCGTCCTCATCGTCCTCCTCTTCAGGGCCATGTTCGTCCTTGGCAGAGTCGTCGTCCCCGAAATCACTGGCGGCCTTAGAAGTCGCAGGGGTCACCATTAGCTGGGGATCGATAGCAAATGACGGAGAGAGACCACCAGATGTACTAGTGGTCCCAGAACCGGGACTATCATGAGGGAAGGTGAAAAAGTCCCATGGGGAATCTGCATTGGACTTGGATGGAACGGGTTTGGGGCTGTTTATATCATCTTGGATATTTGAGAAGTCGAACCAGAGATCGTTGAGGTCTGGCTGCGGCTCGGCAATAGCTGGAATGGCAGGCGAGGTCTGCCTAGAACTAGAAGATGACGAGTTGAAATTGAAAAAACTGTCGAGTTCGGCGAGTGTTGAGAAATCATGTGAATCGAAAACGAAAGGCGACGGTTCGAGTGGATTATCCTCAAACATGGCGAGTCGGAATAAAGACGAGGCGGGGGTCGCTTAGTGAGCAACTCGCTTAATTATAAGTCAGAACTGTAAAAAATTAAATATTTACCGCATCATGGATCCTCAAATATTTCAGCGACTTCACCCAAAATCATATCTTGAACGATTCATCGCAGAAAGCTTTCGTCCAGATGGTCGCGAGGAAAAAGATTGGCGCGATATCTCTGTGCACGTTGGCTCCATCTCGACCGCCGATGGTTCTGCACTCGTGCGTCTCGGCGATACGACTATCGTTTGTGGTGTGAAGGCAGAGATCGCAGAGCCAGACCTTGAACAACCTACAGAAGGCTTTCTTGGTTCGTATCTACTCACATTCGTTAGTGGTTGAACAAAGTTTGGAATGTCGCTAGTCCCGAATATCGACCTCCCCCCATTGTGCGCTCCACGATTCAAACCGGGACCCCCATCTGAAGAAGCGCAGGTTCTTTCTGACCGGCTTGCGTCCGTGATTAATGCGTGCGCCATTCGCAAATTTTCCGCGGCCTTCGTTCCCTACCAACTTGATGTCCAGCGCAGGTGTCCTCCCACTTTCGAATCTATGCATACATCCCGAGCGCGCTGCTTGGGTGTTGTATGTCGACGCGACATGCATCAATTACGACGGCAATGCGTTTGATGCCGCACTTATTGCCATGGTCACCGCACTTCAAAACAGTGCGATCCCTTAGCAACTCATGTCGCATTCTTTCTTTCTAACTGTGGAAACGACATTCGAAATAACAGCGACCCTTCCAAAGGCTACGTATAACGAGGAGACTGGCAGCACTCTGTGCACGCGGGGAATCCGCGAACCGCTCCTGCTGGGACCCCTCCCGATCTCATATTCCTTTGGTGTGTTTGACGGGTAGCGCATCTCTGTTTTGCAACGCTCTCTATGTTGCTTACATCAGTGCCTGTTCTTTCAGAACAACGGTCCTTGCAGACCCTACCGCATTTGAGGAGCCTCTACTGGATACATCTATATCAATCGTGCTTGACAAGCACGGGTCCCTCTTGTCCACGAGCCAGCTTGGTATCGCTGATAAGGACACGATGTCTGTATGTGTGGCCGCTGCAAAACACCGCCATGAGGCGCGTGGGCGTGAAATATATTCATTTTGAGAAAGAGCCGTCGAAAAAAAATCACCCAATCGTGAAAAGTAGAGTATGTCTGAGAGAGCGCCTTTGTTCAGCGCTTAGAGACCGGAAGGAGGCGAACACGGGACCCGACATTGATGTCCCCTACCAAGCTATGACCCTAAGCCCCCAATCTAGACCCCAGCCTCGCACTGCCCCTCCTTCTACCCCTTCCTTTCTTATTCTCCCGCTCTCCTAGCTTTAATGATCGTTGGCCAGTCCCAGCTCGAGCGAGCGATCTATGAGATACAGCACAGGGCGACCGTGCCCGAGCTCGATTTTACACAGCATCAACTCGAGAATGGGTATACTATTAGTACCCAAGAGCGGGTTGTCAAGGAGGTCCGTTTCGCCACTCTTTATTTTTATCCTTGGACCCTACGGTAGACATTGCTTGCGACATAGGTGCAAGCACCTGCGGTGACCATTCCGACCGACGAACAGTTCTTCTCCAAGACGGAGAAGGGAAAACCCGACGTTGCATTTCTGAAGAACCACTTTTATCATGAAGGGCGCATAAAGGAGGAACATGCGCTGTATATCATCGAGAAGGCGACCCAGCTCCTCCGCGCTGAGCCGAATGTCTTGATCGTCGATGCCCCCATAACAGGTGCCACAACCAACCATCGCACACGCATACAACTCATTTCTAACCCTTATTCTCAGTCTGCGGTGATATACATGGCCAATACGTGCGCGCCCCCTCACCACCGTTGGATGTTTGCTCCTGATAGCTTACACGATTACAGTATGATCTAATGAAGCTGTTCGAGATCGGCGGCAAGCCAGCCGATACACGCTATCTATTCCTCGGGGATTACGTCGATAGAGGCTACTTCAGCATCGAAGTGCGTCTTTCCACCTTCTTCTCGATAACCTACTTATATCTTTGATGCGGTCTCGCAGTGCGTGCTCTATCTATGGACGCTCAAGATTTGGTACCCTGACTCTTTCTTCCTTCTCCGCGGAAATCACGAGTGCCGGCACTTGACCGACTACTTCACGTTTAAACTCGAGTGTAAGCACAAGTACTCCGAGCGCATATACGATGCGTGCCTGCAATCGTTCTGCGCTTTGCCGCTCGCGGCGGTCATGAACAAACAATTCCTATGTATCCACGGCGGCCTATCGCCCGAGCTGCACACTATCGACGATATCCGCAAAGTAAGCCCTTCATTTTGTCATCACCAGTGCCATAACTGTGAGTGTTATCGCAGTTGGACCGTTTCCGCGAGCCGCCTACGTCCGGTCTCATGTGTGACATCCTGTGGTCGGACCCGATCGAGAATTTTGGTCAAGAAAGAGGCTCGGAGAACTTTGTACACAACCACGTGCGCGGGTGCTCGTACTTTTACACGTATAAGGCCGCGTGCGAGTTTCTGGAGCGAAATCAGTTGCTTTCTATCATTCGCGCGCATGAGGCCCAAGATTCTGGGTACGCCAACCTTCTAGCTCTCTCCGGTCCTCTTGGCTGAGTAGAGTGGTGGAAATTATCGATAGCTATCGCATGTATCGCAAGAGCCGCAAGACCGGGTTCCCGAGCGTGATGACTCTTTTCTCTGCGCCGAATTATCTGGACGTCTATAACAACAAGGCAGCGATGGTCAAATACGAGGCGAACATGTTCAGCATCCGGCAGTTCAACAACATGCCACACCCCTACTGGCTTCCCAACTTTATGGACGCTTTCAGTTGGAGTTTGCCGTTCGTCTGCGAGAAGAGTGAGCCCGCGCGGCCTTGATGCTTCCGTCGTTGTTGATTGATCGTGCATGGCAGTTACGGACATGTTGGCCGCAGTGCTCAATATATGCACACAGGAAGAACTCAAGGAGGGTACCACTGGGGCGGTGGCGAGCATATCGCCCGTTGACAATGACTTCGTCGAGCGCCGCCGGGTGATCAAGAACAAGATCTTGGCCGTCGGGCGCATGGCACACTTATTCTCCGTTCTCCGGTGGGCATCTCGGTCATTTCCCTGAAGGGATTTTCTAACCTTCTTTTGGCAATCTTCGGTATCAGCGAGGAGTCTGAACGTGTATCTGAGCTCAAAAGTATATCGGGATCGTCTAAACTGCCCTACGGCACACTGGCACTTGGGGCCGAGGGCATCAAAAACGCTATCAAGACATTCGATCAGGCGTATGTCCCCCATATCGGCGTTCTCCATTGAATGAATTGATTGACATGGTTCTTTTGCAGACGCAAGTCAGATATCGATAACGAGCGCTTACCTCCAGTCGAGGAACGGCCTGCCCAAGCATCGCCCTTGCCCCGCACAACCACAAGTACAACCGCCAGCGCGAGTTCGGGGGCAGTCGTTAGCGCAAGTGCGAGCACCAGTACAGCTGCGAGCACTGCCTCCGTGACTTCGTCCAAGAGGACGAAGGAAGGAAAGACGGGGTCTATACAGCGCCGATGACAGCTTTTGGGCAGATACCCAGGCGGAGGGCGGATATCGGAGCTCACGGAAGATTGTTTGGCTAATGTCATGATAAGGGCTTGGCCTCTCATTTTCTTTGTTGTTTTGAGATGGTCTCTTTTGTAGCTAGTTAATCCACTTACTATTGGAGGGTGGAAGCATCTTTTGTATTCTCGTAAGTCTTACTAAGTAGTGTAGCTTAACAGATGATATTGATATCATGATTTGGTTTCGCCTTGGGTTACCATCATGGCCACACCACGACGCTGTAATGTTGGTTGTTATTTCCGATGATGTGGAACGTGGTAGCCTGGGAGTAGCATAGGTCCTGTTGGAAAGGAGCCTGGTATCCACGAATGAGATGATTAAGAAGTGAAAGCCCATGGTTGCAGGTCCTTGTACTTGACCTGGGTACCGCCATTCGCTATTGTCGTTTAGGGAGAATAAACCACTACTCCTGGGCAGGCGTCGCCGGCCATGACTCATGAGCTAACGGCATGAACAGCGACAACTCGTAACGACTTGCAGTGACTATTGATTGGGTCGGTAGATGAGTACAACGCAACAGTGAACAAGGGAGGCTCATAATACAAGGGAGGCACCCCCCAGAAGTGGCGGTGGCGGTGCCCGGCGCTGGGCAGCTGAACGTGCAAGAAAAGGGTGCGTCTAGTTCACGTTATAGTGAAGGTCTGGTTTTGTGCATCGTGCATGGGTTAAAGTGTGTTCGGGTTCTGAGGAATTGAAGGCCCAGAAGAGCGCTTATTTGAGCCGTAAGGAAGACTCCATGCCCGGGTCTCCTCTCAGTAATGTGAATCGCAATCATGATATCTGCTGGGCACTGATTCACTTCTCACGTCAGTCACATGTGTTCCTAGCCACGATTTCCCCACACGCTCATATTGAACTAGTACATCTAGCCGCCAGTAGTACAGTAGTAGGCTCAAGATTTGTTTAGTTCCTGTCATATCAGAGCTTGGCCTCTCATTTGACATGGCTTCTTCTGTAGCTAGTCAGTTCAGTCTAGTTCATGTTGCTAAATATTCGAGGGGTGGAAGGAAATATCTTGTATCCTCGTACTTACGAAGTAACTGTAAGGATATTATTGATATCATGATCAGAAATATGGAGTTACGTCTTGGATTGTCATCCCGGCCATGACTGGGCTCGCGACGCTGTACTACTGCTTGTTGTTGTTTCCGATATGATGTGGAACATACCTTGCCATCGTCGACAACGTTGAGGGCGAGAGAGAACGGATTGCATAATCATTGCGACAAACAAAGAACTTTGAAAGTCCCACCACGGCCTTTCCTCCCTGTCCTACCTGTCCTATACACACGAACACACTTAAATGATCCCGAACTCGTATGCCGAAATCCCTCACGCCCGATTTACCTTTCTGTTAATCATGACTTCAGCCCAGATCCTCAAATCTCCAGAATAGCGACCACCAGTCGCCCTCAGCTCAGCGGAACACAAACCCAAGGCGGTGTGAGGAACGTAAATACGCAGCTAATGGAAATGTCGAACTTAGCATTAGAAGCCGGTGCGTAATTCTGACAGACACAAAATCGATGCATCGTCGGTCTCACAAGCACTGTGAACACAGAATTGGATGCGAAAATTAGAGAAATACCTTGCAAGGGAGGCTGGCGATTCGGCGATGAACGGCGTTGTCTTCCGGGCACCCGTGTCGCCTTCTTGGACTATATCGTCAACTGGATCAACAATCCCGGATCGGAGCGTGGGCTCGTTCTTTTCGGCCAAGCAGGCATGGGAAAATCTTCAATTGCGCATGAGGTTGCGCGGCGCTTCGACAAGAAATGTCTCGGCTCATACTTCGCTTTCATGCGGAAAGAAAACTCCAAAGACGAGGCTTACCAGCTGTTCACGACACTTGCACGCGATCTCGCTGATCACCATCCTACATTCAAACACGCCCTCGGAAGAGTCATCGAGGATGATTCATCTCTTCGCAGTACCCGAGACTATCGTACACTTTTCGAATGCCTCCTTCTCGAATCATTGAAGAACCTGTCACTTCCCAGTCCAATTCTGATCATCATCGATGCGCTAGACGAGAGCGGAGCCGCGATCGGCAAAAACGGGCTGCATACGTTTCTTGCTCAACGTCTTATTGACCTCCCCCCAAACTTTCGCGTGCTCATCACCTCGAGACCGGAGACTGGTATTGAACCTGCGTTTGCCAACGCAGGGTCCATTCGTACCCTCTACATGGATGACGCCGAACTGGCTGCAAATACGGAGCAAGATATTCGCGTGTATCTTCGGAACGAGCTCCCTGAGGAGGTGTTCGAAGACCATGGTGACAAATTGGCAAAGGCAGCAGAAGGCCTGTTTCAGTGGGTGGCCATCGCATCCGGGTTCATCAATAGCCGTGCCAGTCGTGGCATCAGCAAGAAAATGCGAGTCCAGCGTATATTGGGACAATCTCAAGGCCATGATAGGGAAGGTCTGTTGGATAGCTTGTACGAACAGGTTCTCAAAGAGTACTTCAAATCAGATGAAGCACAGACTCTATTTCGGTCAATCATGGGACAACTTCTTGCTGCGATCGAGCCCCTCTCGGTTGACACGTTGATTGCACTACGACGGCATGCACCCCTTGGCGACCCCGAGGATTTTGATCCGGTTCTTGTTCTTGAAATTCTTGGTGACCTCGGCTCGCTGCTGAGCAATGTCACTTCATCTGATCGAACGCGTCCCATCATCCCTCTCCATACGTCGTTCCGTGATTTTCTGACCAATAAGGCGAGCAGCATGTTTTGCGTGGATCTTGGCGATTCGCACCATCAGTTGGCACATTCCTGCCTCCGTTTAATGCTGAAGAACCTCAAATTCAACATGTGCAAACTCGAGTCGTCGTATCTCGCCAATTGCGACGTCCCAGACTTGGAATCTCGAATCACCGAACACATTGGGCCTGCCCTATCGTATGCCTGTATTTACTGGGGCGATCATTTACAACATCTTGCATCCGATCACAATATTTTCAAGAATTTTCGATCGTTCTTCGAGACAAAGTTTCTGTTTTGGCTGGAAGTGCTTAGCGTCAAGAACAGGGTGGCCGTTGCTTCACGAGCACTGTCATCTTTGTTGATATGGTTGCAGCGGGAGGTAGGTACACTTCATAATCCATTACGGCATATAGTAACTATCGTGTAAAGTCGCAACAGAGTTTGCAAGCGGAGATGAAGGATTTGTCGTCATTAGTGAATGACGCGTCCGCGTTTATACGGTATTTCGGAATGGCGGTGGCAAGGAGCGCTCCGCATATTTATATCTCTGCACTTCCTTTCGCACCAACGTCTTCCTGGGTCCTCAATCAATTCCTTCACCAATTTCCTCGCACGTTGACTTTTGAACGCGGGCGGCTGTCCGATTGGCCAGCATTGGAAATGACGATTCAGGCCCATGACGACTTGGTCAATGCTGTTGCATTCTCACCGGACGGACAACGTATTGCATCAGCCTCAAAGGATCGCACGATTCGTGTGTGGGATGCTACAACGGGACAGCTCGTAGCAGGCCCATTTGTTGGACACATCGATGAGGTCATGTCTGTTGCCTTCTCGCCTGACGGGCAGCATGTCGCATCGGCCTCATTTGACCGCACAATTCGCGTGTGGGATGCCACAACAGGACAGGTCGAGGCGGGTCCATTTACCGGACACACGGATCGCGTCAGTTTTGTTGCATTCTCACCTGACGGGCAGCGTATCGCATCGGCCTCGTTCGATCGCGCGATTCGCGTGTGGAATGCCACAACAGGAGAAGCCCCAGCGGGTCCGTTTACAGGACACACCGATGCGCTCTATTGTGTCGCATTCTCACCTGACGGGCAGTATATTGCATCGTCCTCGGAGGATCGCACGATTCGTTTGTGGGATGCCTCAACAGGACAGGTCGTAACAGACCCATTTACTGGACACACCGGTCCGGTCTTTTCTGTTACATTCTCGCCTGACGGCCAGCGTATCGCATCAGCCTCGTTTGATCGCACGATTCGCTTGTGGGATGCCACAACAGGGCAGGTTGTAGCGGGCCCATTTACTGGACATACCAATTTGGTTAGTTCTGTTGCATTCTCGCCAGACGGACAGCGTATCGCGTCAGGCTCAAAAGATCGCACGATTCGGGTGTGGGATGTTGCAATAGGACAGGTAGTAGGCGGCCCATTTACTGGACACACCGAGTTGGTCCTTTCTATTGCATTCTCTCCGGACGGACAGCGTATCGCATCTGCCTCGTTGGATCGCACGATTCGCATATGGGTTGCCACAGGAGGGCAAGTTGTAGCGGGCTCATTTACTGGACACATCGACCCGGTCCTTTCTGTTGCATTCTCACCTGACGGACAGCATATCGCATCGGCCTCGTTGGATCACATGATTCGTGTGTGGGATTCCAAAACAGGACAGGTCGTAGTGGGCCCATTTACTGGACACGTCGATGCGGCCACTTCTGTTGCATTCTCGCCTGACGGCCAGCGTATCGCATCGGCCTCAGCAGATCGCACGATTCGTGTCTGGGATTCCTCAACAGGACAGGTCATAACAGACCCATTTATTGGACACACCGATAAGGTCTTTTCTGTTGCATTTTCCCCGGATGGACAGCGTATTGCATCGGCCTCAGCAGATCGCACAATTCGTGTTTGGAATGCCACAACAGGACAGCTCATAGCGGGCCCATTTACTGGACACACCAATATGGTCATTTCTGTTGCATTCTCGCCCGATGGGGAGTGTATCGCATCGGCCTCATTTGATCGCACGATTCGAGTGTGGGATGCCACAACAGGACAGGTCGTCGCTGGCCCGTTTACTGGACACACCGATACGGTCTTTTCTGTTGCATTTTCTCCGGACGGAGATCATATAGCATCGGCCTCATTTGATCGCACGATTCTGGTTTGGGATGCCACGACAGGACAGGTCATAGCGGGCCCTTTTACAGGACACACTGATTCGGTCATTTTCGTTGTATTTTCGCCGGACGGCCAACGTATCGCATCGGCCTCGAGGGATCGCACGATTTGCGTGTGGGATGCCAAATCCGGACAGGTCGTAGTGGGCCCAATTATTGGACACACCAATTTGGTCTTTTCAGTTGCATTCTCACCTGACGAGCAGTCTATCGCATCGGCTTCGGACGATTGCACGATTCGGATGACAAAAGTAGCGAGCCCATGTACTGGACACACCGATCGAGCTGCCTCAGCCTCGGGCGGTTGCGCAATTCATGTGGAGAAAGAAGATATTGAGGAGATCCATTTCACGAACCAATCCCTGATTAACGATGATGGCTGGATATATGGGGAAGAGAAAGGACTTTTTCTGTGGATTCCGGGGGTGCACAGGACGTCTCTTCATAGACCTAGCACTCTTTGGGTTGCAGGCGAGCATGAGACCCGACTTGATTTCTCAAAGTTTGTGCACGGATCAAATTGGGCTACGATATATGACCAGAATTCATCTACATAAAATTACTTGTATGTTATGACTTTGTATACTACATTCAAAGTGGTAAAGAATCATTCTCTCGGCCTTTGTTGATGTCAGTAAAGGTGTCATCGTCATTGGCGAAAGTTTTATCTTGTCATTACTTTTTGGCATCTGACGGGATTACGTCGAAGAGGATGGAAAGAGATCACCTTTGAAGTTACCTTTTTTTCGACGGAGACGATATAACTGTGAGAATGCTGATGGACTGGCATTTCTATCGAGGGCCTTCAAGGACGGAAAATTTCAACTTTTGTTCTGCCGATTTGCCCACTTGGCTTTGTATCGTGTATTTCAAGTTCGCGATGGCAATGCGTGCCATGTACCATAATATCTAACTTGAAGACAGGTACTAGTAGCTGATGAGGGACGACGTCGATGTGTGCAAGGTGTCATGCATTGGCACGGGTATTACCACCTGGGTCTATCCACGCGGGGGGAGTATTCACTGGAGAAACTAAAAGTATATATCTCAGCATGGTATTCCGAAACGTGGTCGCCCTATTTAATTCCTCTATGATGAAAAGAGCTCTATCCGGCAACCGCCGTAAGAACTGGGATTGAGATGGCTGCCGTCCTAACGCAAGTCGGATATCGATAATGAGCGCCTACCTCCAATCGAGGAACGGCGTGCCCAACCATCGCCTTTGCCCCGCACAAAGCACAAATACAACCGTCAGCGGTGGTGCGAGCGTGAGATCGGGGGTAGCGTTGGCTTGAGTGAGAGCACCTGCACAGCTGCGGGGCACGGCTTTCGTGACGCAGTCTAAGAGGACGAGGGAAGGAAAAATGGCGTCGGTACAGCGCCGATGACAGCATTTAGGTAGATACTGTCGAAGCGTGCCAATGCGGAGGCGAATATTAGGGCTCACAAAGATTTATTTGGCTCCTGCCATATGACTCGGAGGGCTTGGCTTCATTTTATTGTCACTTGACATGACCTCTATTGTAGCTAGTCAGTCTACTTTCTATTTGGAGGTATCATCATCAGAAATTTGGGGGTTGTTTTTTTGCCTTGACCTCTCTGGGGGTTCCACTAGCAGCAGCACATTGGCCAGGTAGCAGGAGTCCTGTCAAGTACAGGAGTTCTGCAAGAAAGAAGTACGGGATGAGACCAGAGAACAATACACCAGCAGAAAAGGAATGGATGCGATTCTGCGAGTGTGTGACCAGTGTAAATGTAGTATATCAAGATGCTTAGCGTGCGTATGCAGCGTTAGCCTCCGGTTGATGTGTTCCTTGTGCGTGATTTCGGTCATGGTAACTTCGACCCCGCGCACCTGAATGAACGATTTGGTTTGTCCAGTCTGGTCTGGCATAAGATCCTTCACTGGGCGGGCTCTGTCGGAATAGATGTGGGTTGTAGCGGTATCCGTCGTCCTCAGCAGTCAATGTTCGGTGCGTTGGGGTGTGATATAGACTAGATTTGATCTCCTTGACGCAGTTCACGGTGCACTTGGTGGTGCTGTCCCTGGCACGGCGACAAAAAATGAGAGATTATATGCGTCCCCGCTGAAGACAGGTGTACGGCAAGAGCAAGGTATGAAGCCGACTCTGAGTGATGGAGCGCCAATCAAAAGGCGACTTCCCGAAATAGAAATTGGGTTGGATTGGATCCCGGGGTATCTAGTCAGTCAAGTCACTCTTTTACCTACTCTACGCTTTATCATCCTCACCTTCATCCCTTTACCTCACTCTATTTTTTTTATTTTATGGCCGGTAAATCACAGATAGAGCGGGCAATAAAACAGATACAAGGTAGAGGTCCAGCACCAGATATCGACTTTACTCAACACCAGCTCGAAAATGGTTACACCGTCAGCACGCAGGAACGAGTCGTTAAAGAGGTCCTTTCACCCTTCTCTCCTGCACCATTCCCACTCTTTCTGACGTTTATTTGTCCCATCCGCGCGCGGCGGGAATGCATGCAGGTCCAAGCCCCAGCTATGAACATCCCAACTGATGATCAATTCTTTTCCAAAACAGAAAGGGGAAAACCAGACATCGCCTATCTTAAGAACCATTTTTACAGGGAAGGGAGGATAAACGAGGATCATGCGCTCTATATCATCGAAAAGGCGACCGAGATTTTGCACACCGAGCCCAATCTGCTCTACGTCGATGCACCCGTGACTGGTGAGTTTGTCCGAACCACCCCCGTCTCCTGCTGCGGTGCTTTAATGAGCTGATTTTTTTTTCTTGAATCACAGTCTGCGGCGATATTCACGGTCAATACGTACGTCTTGCCCTGTTACAATCCACTCCACACGCCACCGCTGATCCCGCAGCCAGTATGACCTTATGAAACTTTTCGAGATTGGTGGAAACCCTGCCACTACCAGATACCTCTTCTTGGGTGATTACGTCGATAGGGGATACTTTAGCATTGAGGTGCGTGTGAAGCAACCTGATATGTCGTGATGGAGCTTGATCATTTCTCCGTAGTGCGTCCTCTACCTATGGTCGCTCAAGATCTGGTATCCCGATACTATTTTCCTCTTGCGAGGAAATCATGAATGTCGACACTTGACTGACTACTTTACATTCAAACTCGAGTGTGAGTCGCCACGATCACACCCAATCTGATCCAACCTTGATTCTCCGCTGCATGTAGGTAAACGTAAATACTCCGAGCGCTTGTACGAGGCCTGCATGAACTCGTTTTGCGCACTCCCCCTGGCTGCCATCATGAACAAGCAGTTTTTCTGCATTCACGGTGGGTTGTCTCCGGAACTCGTAACGTTGGATGACATTCGCAACGTACGTCACCCAGTGGAGCAGGAGATTAGAAGCCTCACCTTTTGTGCTTGTCTACCAGCTCGATCGCTTCCGCGAGCCACCGACTTCTGGTCTCATGTGCGACATCCTCTGGTCCGATCCCGTCGAGGACTTTGGGCAAGAGAAGGGCTCAGAGAGCTTCGTACATAATCACGTGCGAGGCTGCTCTTATTTTTTCACCTACCAGGCAGCTTGCGCGTTCCTCGAACGTAATCGCTTGTTGTCCATCATCCGCGCGCACGAAGCGCAAGATGCTGGGTACGTCTCCTACTCGCTCTTGTGTCATGTTTATACTTAATTAATCGTGCAGATACCGTATGTACCGGAAGACCCGCACGACAGGTTTCCCATCCGTCATGACACTTTTCTCGGCTCCAAATTATCTTGACGTGTACAACAACAAGGCTGCAATCCTCAAGTATGAATCGAACGTACTGAACATCCGACAGTTCAATTGCACGCCACACCCGTATTGGCTGCCCAACTTTATGGATGCCTTCACATGGAGTCTGCCGTTTGTTGGGGAGAAGAGTGAGCGCCTCGGATGGCCATTTTGTCTCGTGACATCATAAACTGACGTGAGGACCCGAAATAAGTTACCGATATGCTCGTTGCGGTGTTGAATACATGCACGCAAGAAGAACTCATGGAAAGCTCAGACGACGACTCTGTGGTCATCCCACCACCATCAACGTCGCTGCCTGCAGATGCGGCGGAGCGGCGGAGAATTGTCAGAAGCAAGATCCTTGCCGTTGGCCGGATGTCGCGCGTTTTCTCGGTGCTTCGGTGAGCGGTTCTTTCTCTTTCTGTATTCCTCGGCCAAGCGCCCTGAACTGTACTCGCAGCGAGGAGTCGGAACGGGTGTCAGAGCTCAAGAGCATGTCTGGGTCTGCCAAGCTGCCGTTCGGGACATTGGCGATGGGCGCAGAAGGAATCAAGGACGCCATAAAGGGCTTCGATGATGCGTACGCCCCTGTTTGCTGTCAAATTCTCACACTGCCGTTGGCGTTGACACACACACGTCTTGACCGTCTGTAGACGTAAATCGGACATTGAAAATGAGCGACTGCCACCCGAGCTGGTTGACGCAGACTCAGAAGAGGGCAAAGCATACATCTCGTCTTCGATGCCTCAGACGCCAGTAGACGATTCCCAAACAGATGGCGGGTTTCCACTGAACGGCGTCGATGCGGCGCTGGCGCTGGACGAGTCGTTTTCGAGTGTACCATCAAGCCCTGTTGGGCCGCCGTCGCCTACATCTAGTTCTGGACCGATGACGCCATTCCGGCGTGGGCATGCACGACACGCGAGTCTGGGTACGACGATGACTAGCCCGAGCACTCGAAGGCGGAGCATTGAGAACACGATGTCACTTTTGAAGGAGGCGGCGGATGGAAAAGAGGATGCCGATTTTGTGCAGCTGGCAGACCAGGTGGCAGGGAAGGAGAAGAGGAATGAGGCAAAGGAGAACGCTGCTCCTGCACGTTGACCTGCTTCGCTTCTTGCTCGATAGAACCATGACACATACAGTGTGTTCCCTTGGCTGTATGTACTTTCGTGAATGCGCGTGGGCAGAATCGTCGTTTTTCTGATTGATTGAGTCCAATGTGATATTTTTCTTTACAAGGCAAGGAAGGAATCGTTCTAGTTGGGTCCAACGAACGATTGATCAATCAAATCGACAATGCGATGCGATTGACATGGAAGGGTGCTGCTACTCGATCTCTGCTCCCTTCTTGTCAATGTCAATGTCAATGAAAATGCCATTATGGCCTCGAGGGTTCCATTCTATTTTTTTCATCCTCGGCCACGTTTCCTGACTGCCGACTGAGCTGAGTGAGCGTCTCGTTTCCTCTCTCGTCGAGCTCTCGCTCTTTTGTATATAATCACCACACACATCCCCCCTTAAACACAATCATTCCTCTCCCTCCGTCGATTTGATCAAAAAATTCCAATGCAAAAGTGCCCCTCCGAAATTCACGCTCTCATATTTGAGCTAGCCTGTACCGATGGTGGCGCTACCGGCGTCGCACTCTCCGCCGTCTCTCGCTACGTCCGTGCGATGTCTGCGCCATATCAATGGTACACCCTTGCCGTCACTGGCACAACACAGACCGTGCGCCTTGCAGAGCGCATTCGACACTTTTCCTTTTCCTCCTCCTCCTCCTCCTCCTCCTCTTCATCACCATCATCATCACCATCACCATTATCATCACAGCCCGATCCCATAGAGGTAGAGGGTAAGGGGAAGAAGCTCAGCGGACCTACGATCACACACCTATTCTTATCAAACCGTACTGCGCCGCGAGCCCGCGAGCTACGATACTTGGAGATGGGCGCAACGCGCGATATGGCGGAGCGCCGACGGATCGAGGCCGTGTTTAATGCAAAGGCGGATGCGTGGGCGCGCGCGGTGCGCGTACTCTTCGCGTATGCATCGCCGACGCTTCGCACGCTCTCGATGATGTGTTATGATATACACGTCTCGCCCAACGGTCGGCTCTTCTTCTCCGATCTCAGACGATATCGCTTCCCACATCTCGAAGAGATCTCCATTCGCGGAGGGTTCGACGCCCGTCTGAGGGATTACGATGGTACCGTGGGTAGTAGCGTCACCGTGCGACTACGCTCGGCGGCTGTCGAGGGCGTGGGTGAGGATAGAGAAGTAGAGGAGGAGGAGGAGGGGGAGGAGGAGAGGAGAGGAGATGCGAAAGGTCATGGGGGGAAGAATGGGGAAGAACCGACTTTGCCCGCGTTACGACGACTTCACCTCGCCTCGCCGATCTCGTTCGATCTCTTCTTGCAGCGTCTACGACCTCTCGCTCCGGGCCTCACACACATTCGTCTATCCGAGCTCCTCGCATTCGACTACGACATGGTACGCGCACTCCATTCTGAACTCGCCGAACGCGGCGCCGTACCCGCACGCTTCCCACAGCTACGGGACAGACAATGGAACGCGGAACCGCGCGCCGAACCCGTCAATTGGGAACGTTACCTCCCGCCACCGGGTACGCTTCGACATTTGATCGTTCAACCGTCACAGTTGCCACCATCGCCAGAACAGCTCTGCGGATGCTGTTCGGGTTATTACCGCGTAGACGATATGACGCGTCTGTTACGCGAGATGGCACGAGAGGCGCAGTCGTCGTCGTCGTCGTCGTGCGTGGAAGAAGAAGGAGAAGAAGAAGGATTCGGATCGGTGGCGTATGTGTTTTTGCCGCCAGGACCGAGACATAACGCGTATGGGTTCGAGGAAGGATATAGAGATTGGCTCGGGCGCGCGGCTGGAGAACGTGGATGCTGGAAAGAGCGGGACCAAGTGAATATAGATGCCAAGCCCGAGGAATTGATAGGCGAGGATGGACTACGGTCGTGGGATATCAACCTGAAACGGTCGAGGAGGCCAGTCCTTGGTGGTTTCTATTAAACTACTACTGTTACTGTAATTTAGAGACGCTTTAGAGCCTTGCTATGTCTGCCTTTACTTTTGATTTTGACCTCCAAGACGACCTCGACGAATCTTTCGATGCCATCTCGCTGCAAGACCCTCCTCGTTCTATTCAAAGTAACAGCATCGAGAAGGAGGTACAGCAGCCGGCTGAGGAAATCCCTCTCTCTGCCTTGGTCCGTGTTCCCCTTCCAACTTGAACCCCATTTCCAATCAAAAGGGTACTTATAGCTCTCATCGCTCCCAGAAGCGTTCTCATATTCTCCTCTCTCACTACCCGGCTCTCATCATCACACAATCGCACGACGAGACCTCTTCGATGCGCGTTTCCAGCTTCTGCTCAGACCGACGATGACGCATGATGGAAGAACCATCATCACCCCCAGCGGCGCAGAGCAGCACCACCACAGTGCTGCTGCTGCTGCTGCTGCTGCTGCTGATAACTCGTCTAGTACTGATTCTGATCTCGTACCTGGGATTTATGAAGGAGGACTCAAGACTTGGGAGTGTGCGCTCGATCTGGCTGCCTATCTCGATCGGGACGTGCTCGGGACGACGACGACGACGACGGGGGAAGGGCAAAAAAAGACGCGGCGGACGGGTACTACGATTCGTGGATTGCGATTGCTCGAGGCGAGTACATAACATACATTTTTTCCTGCGTTGCAGGTCGATCGTTGTTGACAATGTGGTAATGCGTCATACCTTGTGCTGCTGCTGCTGTTGTTACGAGCAGTTGGGCTGTGGGACGGCGGTGCCTACGCTTTTATTCTTAGATCACCTCTTTGCCTTTCTCGCTTCCGACTCACTACTACCTTCTGGTGGTGGAAATGGCGAGGACGACGACGACGTGCCGCTGTTGCATACCGAAATCCACCTACAAGACTACAATCGTTCCGTACTCGAGCTCGTCACGTTCCCAAATATCCTTCTCGCATGGTGTTCGTACCGATCTTCTTCTTCTGCCGCTTATTCTCCCCCCCTACCGTTGGCGAGAGATCTTATTCTAAAAAAAAAATAATTTTAATAGACATGTCGCCGCTCTCGGCAGAATATCGCTCGTCGACGACGATCGACCTAGACCTAGACCTAGACCCAGACTCATCAAACTCGGACCCAGACTCGGCGGTCGATGACGGTCGTCGTCGTCGTGGTCCAGGGGCAATCACCGTGTCAGAAGCGTTACTCTCCGCTTTTACGGCGTCGCTCGAAGCGTACAGAGTACACTTACGTTTCTTTGCCGGTAGCTGGTCCACATCCCTACACCAACTCCTCTTTCTTCCTCCTCCTCCACCACTGGCAGAGTCATTCGAGTCGTCTACACCACGCCCATACGATATCGTGCTTGCGAGCGAGACCATATACCGTTCCGAGACTCTCGACGCGTTTATTGGTCTGTTGCGCGCTGCGACGACGATGACGAGAAATGTGCCGGGACCTCCTTCATTGTGCCTCGTTGCGGCCAAGGTGCTCTACTTTGGTGTTGGCGGCGGAGTGGAGGGGTTCGTACGTGCTGTCGAGGCAGAGGGCGGTGTAGTGCGCACTGTATGGGAACACCGGGAGGGCGTCGGACGTCGGATCATGCGCATCGAATGGTAGATGATACAATATCTGTAATACAAAACGAGAATGTCCCCAAAATCCCAATATTATAGGTCAAAAATATAATTTATATATCTTTCAAATGCGCAAACGGGTTCCATACTTCTGAAGAACCCTCATTGTCCCTTTGAGTTACCGGTATCCTATATTTCCCCTTCCCCTTTTCTTTCTTCCCGTCTCCGCCCTTCTTACTACCACCACCATGACTCTGACTCTGACCCTGCACGGCTCGGCCCTCGACCCCATCAGCCTCTTCGGCCGCGGCGCTCTGCAACCCACGCTCCGTTAAACCCAACAATCGCCGCGCTGCCCTCGCGACGCGATACCGTGTCCGAACGCGCGCCGGTGCGGGCGTCAGACTTGGCAGACTGCGCGCTGGCGAGGGTGACGAAGCGTTTGTGGTGCTGCTGCTCTGTTTGTGTTTAGGCCGAGATGATGATAATGATAAGGAGGTGGTGGAAGAGCCTGCCACGGGAAGGAGAAGGGAGAGTGAGGTCGCGCTGCTCGTGCTCGTGCGGGGTCCCCTGGTGTAGTAGGGCATCGTTGAAGACCGACGGGTGTTTCTTGTAGGTGAGGATGAGGAGGCGGGGGTGGCACGGATGGGCGAGGAGGGTGAGGGCGGGACAGAGGGAGAGGGAGAGGGAGAGGCGGACGAAGCGGACGAGGACGATATCGCGCGGGCGCGCACGAGCGAGAGGAAGCGGTGGAAGGCGCCGATGTGGTTCCACACGCGGGTGTTGAGCCCTCCATCAAAGTCATCTTCATCTGAGGAGGACCCGTTCCCGTCGTCGTCGTCGATGTCCGTGTCGCCTGGTCCGTCCGACGGCCGCGTAGCAGCGCGACGCTTGTATGCTGGGAAGATGCGCGGAGCTGGAGTGGGTAAGGGAGTTGGGAGAGCATCTGGGTCGGAAGAAGAACGTGGAGGTGGAAGATCGATATGCGCGGCACCATAGGCGCGGAAGACGAAGGGCATGTTGCCGACGCCTTTGCGATGCGGCACTGTCTGCGTGTTCGACGTGATATGGACAACCGTTTTATCGTCATGGTTCTACAAAAATTGCAAGTGGTGTCAGCACCCGAAATATTATTAAAAAAAATAGGTGAGAGAGGAAGGGGCGCACATAGACGATTGCGCGCTTCGGGTCGCGCGAGCGCACTTCCCATACATGACCGAGCGTAAAGTCATCCTCGCCTTCCCATCGCCAGCTTGCGTCCTCCTCCTCATCTTCGAGGTCCTCTTCGCCCTGCCCTTGCGCATCGGCGGCGGCTATAAGATCAGCGAGGGAGCGCGAGGAGTAGTACGGATCCCGTGCGCGAGACAACTTTACTCGCACCCTGCCACGTGAAATTTCACCCCGAGGTCTGGTCGATATGCCATGGTGAACAACAAAGAGATGGCCAGGCGGACGAGGTGCGGCAGCGGGATCGCCAGAGAATAGAAAAAGGATGAGAGCGTGTAGATGACGGAATGTATATGAAAGGGGGACCTGCACGATGCGATAGGTACCCTCGCAAGCGTACCCTGCAGCCGCGGGATTCTTAAGACGGACTGCACCAGGAGAGGGAGAAGAATCTGGGGGTGTAGGCCAGGGAGAGGGTTTTGAGGGAGGAACATCTGATGAGCTGATGAGCTGAAAACGGAGGGCTATATGTTTAGAAAATGGCGTGGCTTTGGGAAGGGTGAGATTATTGACGCGTCGTTTGAGACCAAGGGGGTTCGTAGGTGAGTCTGCAGGAGTAGAATATATCGATGGAGTGTAGGGCGTCGAAAAGGCCGAGCTAGCGGTTGAACGCGAAGCAGGTGTAGAAGTATGAAACCTTTTCAACGGAGACGAGGATGGCGAAGATTGTTCAATCTGAGCAAAACTACGTTTTTTTGACATTGTTTTTTTTACAGAGTCAAAAAAAAGAAAAGATGAGACGCGTAAATGATTGAGTCACGTGTATCGTGGTAGACCCTAACCCGAGTTGACAACTGCCTCGTTTCTGATAGAAACTTCCTTCGTGGCGTGCAGTGGTAGTACCCTACACCCTGTATCTACAATTTCTGTCGCGTGTACAACAATTTAGCAGCAAACGTGTCGCTCCACCGCGAGTGTGCATTCTCGTACTTGTTTCATCTACCCGATCATATCACTAGTGGCCAAGGGCCTTACCCCCCCCTCGCCCTTCTGAACTGTGCTGTGAGACATCCCTGCCAAGTTAACAACTTTACGCCCTACAATCAATCTGGCTTCCTGGATTACTTTTTTTTCCGATGGCGTTTCAGCCAAAAACACGTTCCCTCCCTCCAGCTAGATCGCCTCAACTCATTTTTAATCTTGCTTGCCTTCGCTAGGTGTTACCAGTTTCCGTTTTCTCCGACCACATTGCAACCCAAGTTAGCTAGATCTGTATATCCACTCGGTCAATTCCATATGGTTCGACTCTCGCTACTGTAGCTCCATCATGCCCAGGCCTAATTTCCCCAGGGCCAAGCCCCTGTAGACGTAATTTGTTCGCCAGCCGTCGAGCGCCTGTTACTGTACGCCAACCCCCTTCTCTGGAAATCCTTTCTTTTCTCGCCTTCTCAACTTCTCAGAAACAGCCTCTGACGTAGCTATTTCTCCAAACGCCGCTGCGTTGCCTCCCACGAGGAACAACTCTCTCGTAACTCCTACTCCCCCCCCCCTTGAACGTCTTTCGGGGTCTTCATTCGCTTCATCGACACCTTCTCTTCTTCCCCCCAATGTGCGCAAAATCCGACGGACCGTATCAAATCTCCTCGCCTAGGTATTTGAATAATTAGCCCGCCCAATCCGTTCCCTTCTCTTCAATTTCCATTTTACCTCTCCTTCTGGTCCACCTAATTTCCCTCTGCAAACAAGTCACGCAGCGGGAATGCTTCGTTGTTGAATACCCAAGTTCAGAAAATCGATAACCCCCTCGTTCGGATACGATTCGGTTGCCTCAACCGCCTTCATGATTATCTATGACAGGGCATCAAATATTGCCCGCAACGTCATCCTGGAACTTTCTCTTTCTGTCCCATCAGAGGGCTCGCCCCCCAATGAGCACCCCCCTTGGCTAGCTTCTTTTGTATCATACTCATCTGGAGCTGCAAGGAAATGAATTCCCCCTTGGGTTATCTGTCCGGCAAATCGCAGACAGGTCGGCAAGTCACGTAGATGCGAGTGCCTTGATCGCTGGGAGAGCTCTAGTGAGTAAATCCATCAACGACCAACGACTGGACTACCGGAGACAGGGCGGGGGACCTGGCCGGTCGGTATTCTTGTACGAGACCGAGCTGGGCTTCTTCGTGCGCTGCCTCCTTTTGCATTGATCCCTCGAGCTCGTGAGAGCGAAGCGTCGAGGTTGTTCCACCAGAAGAGACACGTAACAGACACATCCCTGGGCTAGAATATCGCGCCAATTCAAACGTAAAAGCCTTTTTTTCTGTAAAAAAAAAAACGTTCCTTATGTCCAAAAACTTTGATGTGGATACCATTCGACGACAAAGACTGCCTCTTTAAGCTGTAAAATTTGAATGATTCATTCATGCAAATGCAGATGGCTCCTTTCGTTGTTGTTTTCCACAACAAGTAAACCCCCAGTCAAACTCAATCACACCCTTTTTTTTTCCGGTGAAAATGGAGAATCGATGGCTTACTTTTATGCTGCTGAATGATGATCGTCCCTGGTGGCGGGGAATCCCGTACGTCGAGAAACAACACACGGTTCCTTATCAGATCTTACGCGCTACTGTATATTATATTGTATGGAGTGAATAGCACACCTGTATTTGAATTTTTTTTTAAATCACCCATTCTCAAAATTCAACTGCGAAGCCACCCTATCGAAGAATGTGATGCGCCATCGGGGGGACCGCTCGTCCGCACGGCCCGGATTATGTTGCCTGTTGGTGCACAATCTTCTAACATTCTTTTTTTTGATAACTCGCCGGGATGTAATGCATTTATCACTTATGATCACATCCATCCATCATTCTGTGTGCCTAAAAGTGCGTTTTGCGAAAAAAACGAGAACAAAGGAAGGCACCACCCCGGTGGTTTATTAGGTTAAATTTCAAGTTCCCTCCCCCCGCCCCTCCTCGGTCCGTTGTTTTTTTTTTTGACCTTACCCCACAGCACTCCGGCACAAAACAGACGCCGACTGGTTCAAAAAAGGTCATCAAGGGTGTGGTGGGGGGGTACAAGTGGAGTTTTTTTATTGATCAGCACCTTTTTAGCGCAGGGCTAGCCATAACTTTACAAAAGTAAAAAAAACAGTTTACCGTGAACTTGTGCGCGCGCTCTAGTGGAGAAGCTTTTTTCCTAAATGCAACCGAAACAAAACCCTCACTCTGTCGCAGCCGAAAAGACGAAAAGACGTAAACGAGCGTACGTCATTTGTCGTCGTTCGTCGTTAATGCGACCCGGGTAGATCGCGTCATCATACAAATTACACACAAGTGAAATTGCCTCGCGCCCTCCGAGCCGACATGTTGATATATATGTATGTACAATTTCAAAGGTTCTTCTTCTTCTTCCAACGCCAATAGGTTACCCCAAAAGAATCGAGAGAGGGAAGTGAGACACCCGACGGGTACTAGCACTGCCAGAGGCAGGCACAGGCAGCACGGTCAGAAATCGGAATATGCGGGGTTGTTGGGTAAATTCCTCTTGGCTTTCCAACCCCCAAGAGTTCGACGTTCAACACACAACATATTAGCCTATGATGACTTGTTCCATTTTCAGGTTCAGGCCCAGGTGTGCCCAAAAACTCCACTCCACGTGGAAAGGCACCAAAGGTCGCACATTCTCGCAATTTCCACACACTGCCACACGACTCACACGCCTATCAACGTCAACGCGTGGGGCGGTCGAGTGGGGCGGTGGGGGAGGGTGGAAGGAAGGCGTAGAACAAAGGGGGGGAAAGGACCCCGACAACTGGGCGGGCGCCGACGTGTGTGAACTCTCCAGGCCCGGGGTGAGTGGGGTGTAATGGCCAATCAAAGGTACTGTATGGAAATACTAGTAGGCCCCCGTCCCTGTTGCCTATCTAGGCGATCGTCCCTCGAAAGAGCGACGTACCTTCCACAAGTGGCAAGTGGGTGATGATAGTCGTTTTTTTTTTTAAGCAGTGAGGCACGCGCGCGCGAAAGAACCTATTACGGGGCTATCATCGGGAACCGGAACTTGGGTTTTCTGCACCGGTAAACAAGTATATAAAAAGAGATATGTTCTTGCCCTCTTGTGCGTTAGGACCGCGGGGGTGAGGGAGTTCGGGCCCGGACGCAATCACGGTTGCCAGGCGCCAGGGTGGTCGTGGCCCCCCGGGTTCGGCGAACTTGAACCATTCGGTCTCCTTAGGAATTTCTTCCCCGGTGTTGGCTCGCCTACGGCGTGATGTGTGATTGCCAGTGGTGGTAAAGGCTTTTTTTTTTCGCTACGGGGCGATTCGGCTTTTGGGGGCGACAAAGATAAAAAGAAAGGCTTAGCCAACGCGATTGTGAACAAGCGCCGAAAGGAAGCGTTATCATTGATCATGATGACTGAAGTGCATGCTGTATATTATAGGCGAGAAGGTTGCTGCACAGAACGGTTAACGTCATGTTTTAAAAAAAAAGCGGTTATCTCGGGGTGTCCGTGAGGTGTGGAAGGGTGGAGATTTTTCTTGCGTGCTTACCTGCATGCTTTCATGACGCCGGATTAAGGTGTTCATGATGTCGAATTTACTAACTACATACCTATCATACGAAACAAAACAACAAAAAAAACCGCGATTGAAAGATTCCGACTCAACGGCGAGGACAAGTTTCGAACGAACAATAAAAGGTTTTTATTTTCACCGTTCATCGAAACCGGGGGGCGAAACGATCTCACTTTATTGTGTGAAATGGGCTTCGAATAGAGTAGGTCGGTCCCCCAGTGGTGTATCAAGTCGAAAAAATGTTTCCGGATCTGATTCGACTTTGCTGCTAGCTTGACTAGTACCGAGAATTATGTGATGGATGAATGGCATCATGCATCGTGGCTTGCCTGCCCTGCCTGCCTGGACCAGTGCCCAGTGCCCAACCCTGTAGTATGCCATACGTTTGCTTATCACCACACACACCACACCCGCCAATACAGGACCCGCGCAGCACGGTACATTCTGTCAGATAGAGCCAAGCGAAAGTATAAAAACTCGATAAATTCAGTCCGAAACGCCAACAACAACAACGAAAATTCTACTTTGGCCAAACCGGGCCTTTTGACCTTCCTCATTTAAATAAATACCGTAAAACAAAAAAAGTCAGTCAGTCGGTCCCTTTTACTTTGAACACTCGTGTTTCCCGGAGACCGCGGAACAGCAAAGAGAAAAAAAAACAATTGTCACAAACTGGCACACCTGGTGGTGACAAATTAAAAAAAAGCAAGACTTGGGTAAAAACAAGCAGGCCAAAATTAAAAGCCGAAGGTCCGGTCCGACAACCGAAGTGGAGATGGCAGCAGCATGGTTTCTATGTAGCGCTGGTACTGTAGCAGGTATATGCGGGACGGCGGACAAAAGAAAGCAAGCCGCAATTGAGCGCTTCTTTTTGCAAGTTTGTTGTCGTACGCTGCTTCGGCTTTTCACGTCCGAACAGGAAGGGACCGGAGCTCCTATCCTGATCCTGAAAGAAAAAGGCGCCCATGCGACCCCTCTCTCTCTCTCTTGGGGTTCGGGCCAAAGATGACGCAACGCAATAGTTTTGCCGAAGAGGGTTGACAAGTCTATCAAATCACAAAGGGAAAAAAAAAACATGCAGTTATCTATCGTTATTATCATGCATACACCACACGGAGAACGCGTTTTTTTTCAGATTAAAACACTACACCTTTTGTGAAACTGGCGCCAAAAATTGAACTAGTACTACTTGACCAAACGACAGTTACAAAAAGTGCGGTTGAAGCAGCAAGGTTCTCAAACATACAACACATCAATTCGTAGCGTGCAGGTCCTCAGACACTCATCGATCGCTCACCGCCACCTAACAGGGTCGAGCGACAAGACAAAGCAAGGAGAGGTACCAATGGAGAGCCACTGCCACTAGCCACTGTTCCTCCTTCCCTCCGAGTCCATTCTCTCTCTCTCACGCTCTCTTTGAGGATTCTTGATTTGCCGCGGGTCCACCGATCGATAAACTAAAACTCCACACCTTTTGCTCCACCACAACAAAAATCAAGATCTAGGGGGGGGGTGTGCACCAACCATCGCAACAATCGGACCGAATGAAAAAAAAAAAGCTAAATCAGTAATAAAAATGGGCAATATGTACATGCATTTTTTTTTTCTCATTCTCTTACCGTTCCGATCCCCATCATCATTAAGTTATATTGAGGTTCCAGGGATGTTTGAGAGAAAGAAAGGTACCGTGTTGGGATTACGCCACAGCTCCACCACACCCAGCCAAGAGAGAGTGAGAACGTTCAAGGGTTGGCAAAGACTCATCCATCCATCAGTGTCGTAAGCTTTGGTGTCGAGGCCCGGTTCAAATACAGTAAAAAAACTGTCGCGACTACTCCGCGGGAAAGGACAAGCAGTAATCAGTTATGACCAAAGCAGGTACCTGGGGAACTGGCAAAGGACTACGCCAAGCCAAAAAAAGGGCTTGTCCTGCCCGACCAACTTGGTCTCCTCTCCCCCCTTTTTTTCATTAGAACTTTCGATCTTTTATTGGATAAAACTTCTTCGGGATGTATACGTACAACACGGGTCCGGCCTTCTTCCCGACTCTCCCCTCCTTTCCCCCCCAAATTTCTGTCACTCTCCTCCGTGGCGGGAAATGGCATATATGCCGGTTATAGGTTAATAGGTAGCGCATCATGAAAGAAAACGTAACGGGGAAGAAGGAACGACAAGATGATATTGGGGATACGTCAGTAAGGAGGACGGAAGGCCGCAATGGAGATGCCGTTGTCATGGTTATTATAGACGATGAGGGCCAAGCCAAAGAGTAGGGAGAGTAAAAAGGAGATAAAGTGAGCAAGAGGTTGGTAACACTACTGGCACAGCGAAGACAGGCGGAAATAGATAAATAAGAAGAACAAAAGGGAGAGTGACGTACAACGTTAAGTGTGGTGATGGTACAGCGGCAAAAGTCTCGGCCGCGTGGAACGAATTCGGATGATGATGGAATTTTGGGGCATGTGGGGTCATCCAAAGATAGCGCCAAGGGGCCATCATGAGACCTCCATACCCTCCTCTTTGACGCGCACGTCCTCTGCAAGACTCACGCGGTGCCGTTGGCGTCCTCGCTCAAGACCCTCTGCTTCCATGTCAACATCATCGCTCTCACTCTCCGCCAGCGCGCTCAGCGCGTGCTCCCATTTGCCCGAACCTACGTGGTGTAGCTCGTCGTGCAAAACAAGCTCTTCGGGCGCACTTCCGTTACCGTTAAGGGACGAATGAGTTCCATTATGATGCGCAGAAGCAGGCGCACAGGGTGTGTCTGACGTGCGCAGCGCGCCAATCTGGGCTTCAAGCTCGCGGTTGCGGGTCGCCTGCGCCATAACGAGCTGTTGCAAATATCTGCAACACGCATTTGAATGAGGAAAAAGTTCACTTGGACAAATGGAGACGAGTGGCGCACCGGATGTAATCTACACTTTTGCGTAAAATCATACCCTTGTTTGCCTTGACGACAGACTCTCCGGGGCTCTCACATTTTCCCGAGTCCTCGCTTGTTCCAACTTGCGCAGCGCCCTCTGGAATCAGATTTCCTGACAAGACATCATCGTGTGTGGGCGAAGTCGGAGTTTGGGTAGTGGCTGGATGAGAAGCTTGGGTTGAGTTTGATCATGAAAAAGAAGGACGAAAAACGAAGCAAGGCGCATACCACTTGCATCGAGCATACATTCGGGAATAAGCGTTGCGAGCTCACTGATCTTCTCATTGATGTTGTCTCTGCGGCGTCGCTCGACAGCATTATGGCTCTCACGGCGCCGTCGACGTTTTTCACTTGCGATGATCGCCCTGACAACCCCCGTCTCTCAGGGTGTTCCTTGAGAAAAGAAAATGATGACTCACTGTTTGGTAGCTGCATCATGGGATGGGTCTGTTCCAATGTCTTTGGGACTGATACCACCAGCACCGGGTGTGCCGTAACTGCCAAAGGCGCCCGTGCCAAGACTATCTGGTGTTGGGAGGGAAAACTCCTGATGCCAGGCACTGGCAGAGTGCATGGAGAGTGGGGAGACGGGAAGGGTCGATGAGGACTGGCGGTGAGGGGGTATGAGGATAGCATGTGGGTGTGCACCGTGCCGCGGGGGGGATACAGAACTGACGCTACCACGTTTGGTACGGGCCGTGCGTGCGGGACCACCATGGGTGGATGGAGGCTCGGTGGCAGTAGGTGGACGAGAGCGAGAACGGGAACGAGTATCGGCAGACTCGGAACGGGAGTAGTCCACTGGAGGGTGGTATGAAGATGGTGGGGGATCACGTGGATCGTATCGAAGGGAGGACGAGAGGGTGGGGAGGCCATTGTTGTAGTGTGGCGGTGGATGAGCGGAGGAATTCGGGTTGGAATTGGCGTAAGGGTCGTGGAAGGGGGTGGAGAGTGGGGGTAGTTGAGTGGGGAGGGAGAACTGTTGAGGTGGTTGTTGTTGATGCGGCTGGTGTTGTTGCTGGTGTTGCTGGTGCTGGTAGGAAGAGTGGGACGCGGAGATTTCGAAGATGTTTGGCCGATACTGCTGTGGTTGGTGAGATTGGGAATGGGGAGATCGTTCGGAAGCGTCCGGTGACTGAGTTGAACGCTCGTGAGACTGATGATGATGAGGGTGATGCTGGTGTTGAGGAGGCTGAGGGGAGTTAGCCATGAGACTGGCTAGCTCTTCGGTGAAATCCATGGATGGTTGAGAGGAATCTGGGTGTGCTTTACGGAAAGAGTCGGGGAGGAAGTGAGGCACGAACATGTTATTCGGATCGAATTGAGACTGAGGAGGGGGGGGAGAAGGTACTGATGGTGGAGGGGATGGGAGATGAAAACCCTCTTGTCTGATTTGAGGTTTATACGACGAAGCCTGGTAAAAGGCCATTAAGGATGAGAGAAATTTTAATTTTTTTGGAAAAAAGATAAATCGGATAGGTGGATAGGTGGAGAAAAGAGAGAGAGAAAGAGAAAGGTGACAAAGAGTGGGTGAGGTGAGCGAGTCCAGGGGGACAGGTCAAGCTCAATGCTAGATGTGATCATTATAACTCTTCCCTCGGTCCGTATCCTCTATCCGGGGTCCTCCGCCTTCTACCAGTATCCTGGCCCGGATCATCTCCTCCTCCGTCCTTCCTTCCACTTTAGGCTTTTCCCCTTCACCGACGCCACCCCGCTCATTCCCGCCTTCTCCCCACTCACTCAACCCATCCCCTCCCCACCCCCGTACTAATATATATCTACCCTCCTTCACCGGAGATGATCCCTTTCCTACCTCCACATTTCATTCTCTCTTCTCTCACCCTAATCCGGTCCTTCGTATCATTCACACCGAGAACCCCTTCATTAATCACTTTTTTCCCTCCTTTGGTAACCTTTTCTGATGCCATAACAGCGATCGAGCTGCACAGCCGAACCTGCGACTTATGCAACCTATTTTACTATTATTTTCTCTTTTTGGGACACGTATCGTGTAACTTATTTGTATCATATGTATGTAAGAAGACCGGCGATGCTTTGGCTCGCCCCCACACCGCCTACACGAGTGCGATTGCGGGGATCAAAAGACTCAATATCAATGACGTCGCCCTACACCATGACACCGTCCCCCTCAAGACCGACCGTACAACCTGCAGAGTTCTAATTCCTATATTCAGCTTATTCACCCGGACTTCAACTTGTCATCGACCCACCAGCGCCACGTACACAATGGGAGCTCCTACACTGTTTTTCCGCATCGGCACCGACGTGGAGAGAAGCAAAAAAAAAACCCCTCACAACAGAGGACCTGTTTTCCCGCCGGAGGTATGCTAGTTGCTGCTGCGGGTCGGTGGTGAGACACGAATTCAATTATGAAATTGAATTTGTGACACCGGTAATGGTATGGTCTAGGAACAGAAAATGACGTCGTCCTCGTGCCACAGACTCAAAAAGCGGGAGGCACGACGCCCCAATCATCGATTCCCATTGGCACGCTCTGTAATCGATGCCCGCGCGCTTGGCTTTTGCGATTCGTTCCATGGACACAACTGTTGCAGTACAGCAAACCAAAACTCACGATCTGAAACTACCCCTCCAACCCTCTCTCTGTGACGATCAAAGAAAGAAAGAAAAAAAAAAGACCCTACACAAGAGAATTTTGGAAGAAATGAAAAAATGCCTCGTCGCCACTCCGCTCCCTTTCCGATCCACATGGGTAATCAGGGTCGATTTACGTCCAAAACTCACACGCTATTATACCCTGTCTTTGAGAAAGCGCAAAGTGTGGTGGCGGCAGACGATGACAACGACACACGTTTGTCCTTGCTGCTGCTGCAAAGTGGACCCGTGCGTGGGAGCGCGTGCGTGCGATGAGTCGATTGGTGCTGGAGGCGAAACGGTCGCCCAGAAATAGTAACTCAGATGCCGGGTTCTGACGATGGCGGAGTGGGACGAGTCCGAATTAGCTCCACCCCTTGTGGGAGGGGGGGGGAGATAGGTTGAACTTCGGGAGAAGGGGAGGGGGGTACTGTAGCAAGCGAGAGATGAGCCAAATCCTAAGCGGGGGGGGGCGGGGGGAGGAGTTTCAGATTTTTAGTCTCGGGTGCTGACTGAGGGGCCCCGCAACGATGCGTGTGCGTCGAGACGGAAATGGTGCGAAGATTGCGGTTCATTTGTCTTTGTACGGGTCCGCTTGCGGAATTTGTACAGGTCAACGCGAGGATCCAACAAGCGGGCGCAGAGGGGGTGGAGTATTTCGTGGAGCCCCCCGCCTGATGTGAAGAGAGGAGAGGAAAGGACCGTTGCCCCGTTTCATTCGCCTCGTTCATTTCTTCTACTCGGTGGTGCCACATCGGGAAAAAAAAATGATGCAACGTTTTCCCTTCCACTCTATGCCACGTGTACCTGGTACAATCCTGGAAGGCTACGTTATGATACACCTTCGGAGGAGTGCCTTGATCCCCTCCTTAGATTCCCCAGATTCTCTAAAGAAGCTCCGAGGGGTTCTGCTGCACGTTGCGGCCCTCGGATCGCTAGGGGAGGCTGAGATAACGCCTCTGATAAGGACAAGAAGCTCCAGAGAAGCCAAACCAAAGACACAAAAAAAACCAGAAGTGTGGGGGTGATGTGCACACGATGACGCGTAAATGCGGGGATTGGGTCGCTACAGACATAAACCAATGGAAAGCCTGTGGCGCCCGCCAAGCGAGGGAGAATCCACCTATCGCCCACCCTCCCTGACATTCTCACGCCGAGTAGAAATCTTATCAGAAATGTCAGAGAGAAAATATCTAAATATCTACCTCCTTCGGGGATAATCGCACAGACACACCATGAGGCTTTGCATGATCCGGGAACAGACGGGTCAAAAAGGGATGGGAAGGATGTAAAATTGCGACGATCAAGGCGCCGAGGGGAAGGTCCTGCGCATATCCCTCTTCTTCCCTCATCAATTCCGGGTCTGTTATGACTGACCAGCGCCCTACGTTATCGCACATCATATAAGGAAGCAATTGGAGTGGCCACCAGGCGCAGAGTGAAGCAATAGCCATTTAGACGCGTAGGTGAGTCACTGAAGGGTGGGGAAGGGGATCTGGACATGGCCAAGGGTGAGGCCCATACAATACGCCGATCGGCGGCAACGTTCGGCCACACTGTTGTAGCGAACATTGCGCCAGAGAACATGAGCGCGCCATTCTAGCGCCAGGGTTGGGGTTCCATTATCGCAAAAGCGGAGTTAGTTGGCAAGGGAGAGTTAATACACAGGCCACTCCGGCGCGAACAAGCCTGAGATTAACCAATTGCTTCTGCTAATCCATAACGGGGAATGGCGTTGTCGGACGACCATCGACCATGCATCATCAACATGCCTCACCCATCAACGTCAGCGCTGATGCGGTCGAGAGTGTGTGTGTAAAACGAAATCTACCTACTTGAGCTTAGCGCATCGCATCGCATCGCCCCAAAAAGCAGCCAGGACTTGGGCTTGGCATGTAGGCATCATCGGTGCCTTTCCTCCATCTCGCCCTTTTCGCATCGAACCGGCCGAAAATGCGTGAAACCAAATCGAGTCAGTGAAGGACATCGGCCGTAAGGTCCGGTGGCTGCGTTTCCCAATGGAATTGTCAGGGGGTGGAAAAAAAAACAAACATAAAGATTTGATGTGTATTAGCGCAACAAGGATGTGCCAGACATCGGGGGTAGCAGCGCTGTCCGGCGCGCGGGTTCGGGCGTTCGGGACCTGGGTGCTGTTGACTAAGTGTGGGGTAAAAAGTCCCCATTTGCTGCTAAATTGTGACGGCGCCCGCGGCATATTTAGTTTGGCGAAAAAAAAAAAAAAACGAGAGATTGGAGATTGATTGATTGGTTTTTAGTTTTCCGGTTTGGGGTCCCACACCATCGATCACACGCAAGAGGTTGGCAGACACAGCTTTGAACTGACTTGACCGGATGGGCGCGTCGTGCCGGTCGGGAGCAGAAATATGCCGAAAACGAGCAAGAGGGGAGGGCCCCTGGACACTCGTCCGGTACGCGGCTAAGTCCTGTTTTGCATTTAGATTGAAGATCCTCGGGCCCCAAAGCTAGCCCAAAAAAAAAAAAAACTGTAAAGTGCGCACGTACCTCGCTTCCCCGAATCGCACGACAACTCTTTGACTACTCTTGACAACGTGCAACGCAAGGAGGTCCGGCGCAAGGTTGAATTGGGGGGGATAACGGGGTGAGTGAGCCCAGTACATCGTCGCCGGGTGTGTGGCGAAGATCCACGGATGAGATTGGGGAGTAAGCTATTCGGGGAGAGAAGTAGGGGTCAGTCTATGCGTCACCACCAAACCACATGGCTTAATCGATCGGTGTAGGTTGTTTGAGGTACCAACCTTCCTTCTTGATTGTGTGACTATGAAATGAGACCCCGATGCGAGACATACGCTGCTGGTAGACCATTCATGTGGACCGGACCCAGAGCCCTGACTGAGGAAAGGGCTGTAACCCAAGTTAAGATCCGATTTCTGAACGGGGACAAAGCTGAGAAGTGGGGCTAGGTATGGGAAATTTGAGAGGTGTTTTTAAAATGAAGAGAAACGTGAATGAACATCTTGGGTCACAGGGTTATTGTTGAAAACCAGTGGGTGGCGGGAATGGGGAGAGGAAAGAGAGGGAGATGTCACGACAGATGGACGACAGTGGGGCACTTCTGTCGCAAGAAAGTGGGCCTCTACATTGCAATAGGATGGCAGGCTTGGGGTTCATAAATACGAACGGAATCGACCCTAGGATCCATCACCTCCGTGACCCGTGTCCATGCCCACCTGATACTAGTAGGTCATCTGCCCCCCCATGCGCCTCTGTCACGATGTTCACGTCCTCTACAAACTACTAATTATTATTACTGCCGCGGGCTGAGACCGCCAAATGCCACCACTGGCCCAGCCTTCCTAGACAATATAAAATCGGGTTTTATTGCCGGTGCTGTTCCCGCTGCTGTTGGGCTGGCTCTCTAATCGCGGCGGTGGAATACAATAATGCTCGCGGGCACGCTTAAGCGAATGTTACGTGGATCCCGCGTATCATCTGAGCACCTGAGGAATTGGCGTGATTGGGCGCAAGGTCACCTGCGTCGGTCATCCGTTACCCTAAGACGAGTTGTTTCCACAAAGTACTTGAAATGCTCCATGCTCCATGCTCTGAAGGCATCCCTCTTCTGAGTGGTGTCTCAACCGTGATGGCAGGTATTTGTCCATACCCGGCGAATCTACCTACGGCAAACTCCAGAGCAGCCATCCAACCCCGAAACTTCCTTTTGTCGGCAATCTACTTTCAAGTAAGTACGCTTTCCTCTTTGCACTAGAACGGATGCAATTCGTCCCCCTATCACAGTTGCTAACTTTGATTGATCTGATCTCCATCTCCGACTTCTCCAACCCCTATAATAAGTCTAACTCTGCTTCAGGCAATTTGATCAAATGTTGCTGCTGCGGATTACTGCTCTTCGCATAGTTGTGGCGTCTAATATATATGGCCGAATGTCCAAGGATCGGGATGCGGTCTTTATAGACTCTTTTGGTGGTGGTTATTCTAGTCCTGAGCGATCGTCGGATGGGGGTCTCTTGACTTTAGATCTGCACGTCGTCACCCTGTAGTGCATGGTATGATCAGTGATCAGCCAGATCTGTCCTTTTCACACCTTTCCAGTTCCACCCTCAGATCCAGGACCCTATTTTCAGTTCTTACCCTCCACCACGCCACCGCCCACGACAGAAGCTTCTTGGAGGCGTCTCGACTTATGTGATCATGGTCAAGAAGTATCTAACACACGGGCGTGCCAATTCCTCGGTTCGCGCGACACCTAGTAGCTCTAGCATCTCGTCTGACTCGCAAGGACATCCTTCCCATCCCCCGGTTCCTGTGGTTACCCTAATTTTGCAGATTAGGTATGGCGTATCTGTCGGGGAACAGATTGTACACCAAGTGACATGTCTTCCATGAAGCTCAGCGTAACTGCTCATGGAATAGCCGCTTGTAGGTAATAGACATTCGTACATTCGTACCTTGCATAAAGCCTTTTCTTGCCAGTTTTTGCGCCACTCTTTGAAATTCACGTGACTGCTTAGTGGTTTCCATAGCTATCGTGCCTAAGGTACCGGCCGATGACTCATGAATGCTTTTACTCATCGGAGTCTCCTGAGGGTGTTTGTGGGCGATGCGATGTCCCCAATATCCTTACTCGCCTGTGCTACTTGTCCTTGTCCAGATCCTTGAACATAATTGAAATGACCCTACTTGCGCTCTCGGGCCGCGAGTCATTCGGCGATCTGTTGTGTCGGATGACGTTTCCTGAGGCACTTATAGAGTTATAGCGACTCACTCAAGATACACCGTGAGCAAAGCCGAGCAAGCACTCGAGGGCAGAGGGGTCGACTGACGTGGTACGCTTTAGCTAACCCTCGCACAGAGATGCGAGCGTCGAGATGAGTATCTAGCTCTTCATGATGTCCGCTTCATTAGTCGATTTCGAGTGAAAATGAAATTCAAGAGCTCCTGAATTTAAGGAATTCGACATGTCCTAAATTAACTCATGTGCTAATGTGCGATAGCTCTCGGAAGCCGCTACAGTATTACTCATGGCTATCTGACGAGGTCCTCGTACCATCACATCAATCCGCCACGAATTTCAAATAGTCCTGGCACCAAATGGACTGACGGTTCAAATTGCGTGAATCCGCTTGCGGAACAAGGGTTGTCCCAGTCTAAAGGTGACACTGCTAATATCTGTGATAGCCGCAGTAGACAGGGACGACTCGGAGAAACGAACCTGAAATGATATACTAGTGTGTGTGGCACCAATCGTGCCTACAGGTTTTCAATATCTCCGTTGGGCTGCGCATGGATCATGCTTTCACCAGCGTTTCACGCCCCTGTCAGAGGCTTATCACGCTTACGATTTTTCAATTCTGTCATTGGGGAAAGCCGGAGGTCGTCTCTATCACACTTGTGCAGTCCATGGAGATATGTTCCATCGTGTTCTCCAAGGTTCGGGATATCAGGAAGCTCCCTTTTCGATTGATTGGTTGAGGATAACAGGTTCTTTCGTGGATGCGGTCAAGGACGCTATCTCTTGCTCTCGGATACAGCACCTTGTTCAACAAGGATCGAATCGAAAGGGCTGCTCTCGTTAAAATGAATGACATATAGGTCCTCTTAACCAGAGATGATGGTACCTCCCCAGCAAGATCGGCTAAATGATACACGTTTGAGGGTGCATAATTTACGATTGGAGAACTGAATCAAGTACAGTTACGTCGCTCGAGGATCTAGTCCATTTGGCTCTAGCAGAGGCAGGACGTATGAAATTTTGCTCGGATGGCGGAGTCGGAAGACGATGAACAGGCGAGGCTGGCTGTCCTGTGCGCGCTTTACGGGTATAATTGGAACTCTGGTAAACTATCCAGAAGTTCGGTGGCTACCTTGAACATTCTGTACAAATGTTCAGGACGCTCCGGGATAGCATCTTCGACAACGGCGCTATCTGACATGAAAACACAGGACAGACCGAGACGTAGGATGGCAATGTGGCCGAAAACGCGGTTCAAATGTTTCAGAGCCCCCCGGAGCTGATTATGACGAATATACATGATGCGTAGGCGATCGAGCGTGAGGGGGCTCCGAGGGATGTTTGGGTGAAAACAGAGTTTGTCCGGAGGACGAGAGAAAGAAATAGAGGAGAGACACAGGACCGAGGAGAAGCTTTCTGAAAGGACAGATAACTGTTCATAAGGGCAAGGGTCTCCAGGTTAGGACGGCCTGGATCGAAGGTGGGTACTACAGCCATCGGCCGAGATTTAAATTAACGTGAACGACTTGAGCTGTTCGGAGAGTAGGGGTGGCCAAGAACGCAATCTCCCGAGGAATTGGGCAAAATGTGCTGGGGTCTCGTCGAAAGGACTCTGACTCGAAAATTGAAGCATTAAACTCGAACCAAAGCGAGAATTCGGTCAGTACAGACGCGTAGCAGTGGCAACGAGGGAACATACCTTGACCTCGTCTTTGAACGGCCTCTATATCACAATTCCAACCACTTCGCACATAGGACGAGACGACCAGAGCTCTGGCGTTTTGCGGGCGATGTCTCTTCGCTGAGTCTCGGGATCTCCACCGGCGACAAACATGCGACACGGCCAGAGTTGACTGAAGATTTGAGAATGTTCTTCCGGCAGAATGGAGTCGAACATCATGCATGATGAGCTGGGGAAAGAACATTCTGGGCTGCGAGCTTGGCTGCGCCGAGCAACAGCCCGGAATCAATTCGAAAAGGCTGGTCACTCACATCGCGGACCATGCATGAATGGTTGATCTTCTCCGAGTCGGAGATCAAGGCTCTTTTCATTTGGAAACAATACCGAGTTGACGATCAAAGGAATTCACGGCAAGTGAGAATAGGCGGGGACGAATTGGATTGTCAGCGCGCAGGCGTGAGTCGTGCGGAGAATCAACCACTCCGAAGCACTTTCAAAGTAAGTTTGATTCTTCTCAACTCCAACTTGAACTTTGGTCAGTGGTATCACAAGTAAGACATAATTCCTTTTTCTCTGATGTTGTACAAAAGAGAAATTTGCGAATGCGATAGATAGCAGGCGGTAAGGGCTTACTAGTCAGAGGGAATGGTAATATCGTGAAATGGAACAAAAAACAATGGAAAAACCGAACTCCTCATTTATCTTGCCATTGAATACTGTACTTTGACTTTCGATGTGAACAGCGTGAGGGCCTGGAGCTCGGAACTCCGTAGAGGCGGGCATACCACCTCATCAAGCTCATCCGGAATAACAAGAACCAACCGCCATGAGAAATGTGGAGGACTATACTGTGCGAGCCGCTGCAGAAGCCCTTCATGAATACTATGTCGCTGGAAAGCCGTGAATTGAAAGACATATAGGTGGCCATCGTGCCAAATGAATGAATCAATGGCTACTTGGTTCTGGGAATGTGGCTTGTAGTAGATTTCCGGCCGGAAATTGAGGTCCCAAAGCTTGTCCTCACTGTACCTACAGGTGCCAGAGGGGTGCATAGCCAGGGTAAATGTGTTGCCCAAAGTGGCCAGGCGTTTTTCCTCCAGTTTGTCGTGCTGAAAAGGTCGATGACTTGAGTGCCATTGGGATTTGCACTTTGCACTATCCTCGTCCATTAGAACCATCGGGACACATTCAATAAAAACCTGATTTTGAAAATGCCGGTGGCAAATTGCTTCGAATATACCGCCGATAACCCCCCTGCCAATGAGGGCAGTGGCGGCAGCATTAGCGTGAGCCTTGTACATTTTGATTTGTTTGCGGGTCCCGTGATTCCGTAGTGTGATGGCAAGTCGATTTTGCATGTAGTAGGTGATGGGAATTATGGAAAAGGGGGAAGAGACATCTTCTTTATCCTTACGATTCACCAGCCATAACTTGAACGATATTTCGTCCATAGTCAACTTGAACGCTGCTGTTTCATGCATCAACTGGTTGAGGCTCCACGATTTTATACGCTTCAATGCCGTTTCCACAGAGGTCAAATATGATTTCAATTCAACAGGGTCAGATGCTATCTGAATGCAGAGGCGAGGAATGGGGCCGAGCTGGTCATATGCATCATCAACGATCTTCCAGTTCGGGCTGGGTAGTTGCAGCAGTGTGCTAAAAGTTGGGATGAGCTTTTCTATAAATAACATATTTAAAGGTCATGGTACAACTTACGCTTGGTGGATCTCCTCTCGTGTCCATGGACTCATGCATATCGTATCATTCAAGTTAATCCTCTTATGTGCTGGCAGGCGCAGCTTTTTGGTACGACTCAAAGATGTAGCAAATATGATGAACAGAGACATGCCAGTGGCATAGACAATGCGCTCCAGTGGGATGCCTGGAAATAGTTCCTGTTCTGAATCGACCAAAGTCCAAATGATGGTACTGAAAGCACAGTGTAGGACATCTCTTCTAGGCACTAAAAAAGTGCCCTCTTCCACGAACAAGAAAAGCTTCTTATTATACGTCCAGATGACTGGCCTCTTTTCGGCACAGCACCTGCGCAAGGCATAAAGAAGCCAGCAAGTCTTCCCTGTGGAAATGATTAGTGGTAGACTGCTGGAAAAGTAGTATTAGGCTACTTACCAACACCTGGTTGTCCTGTGATTACACTGACAGGTAATCGTGAGAGATCCAGACTTGGAGAATTTGTATACTTGGCATACAATTCCTCGATGTGATTGTAAATTCGGATGTATTCAGCCTACCCAGCTTCATGAGGTTCAAGTTGGTCACGGTGATGTCAGCTGAGGGGGATAGACTCACACGAATCCAGATGCTTTGACATTGCATGGAGCTCCATGCGAACTGATTCTCAAAGTGAAGGCCAAAACAACCTGGTATAATGTCGGCATCCTTGCTCTCGTTTGAGTCATCCTCATTCATGTGACTTGGATCGGATGTCAATCCATACTGGACTTCCTTCGGTTCGAGAGGGGTTCCCCAATACTTCTTATGCAACTGAGCCAACATTTCGTCATCACCGAGCTTCTGCCATGGTTTCAACATTTTTGGAACATGGACAACAGAGGCAAATGATGATCCAGATGCACCAAAAGTAGGAGCGGCGCCGGTTGACATGATAATGGTGTAGGTTCAACTGTCAGTCTACGTGACGTCACACTAAGGGCATGACTAGCCTGGTAGTCACGTCTCATATGTCAGGGGTGGCCGACCAAAGGTAGTTCCGGGTCTGGCGGTAACAACTCTGGCATTGGCAAGTCGGGGAGGCCTAGCCACTTAACAATGGTATTCAGCTCCTTGAGCAACAAGCCGTTAGCTGAGCTGCTTCTTAGTCTCACAATTCATGACCTCCTTAAGTTCTGTGTGCTTTTCCAAAGTACTTCGATGTGACGTGGTTGGCCATGTTTGTGGCCTGGAACCTCCATCAGTTTACACAGAGTTGACCACACGTCTGAGTCTCCTAAGATTACCTCCATGTATTTGAGATGCGGTACCAAACAAGATACCACCGGGTGATCCAAATGTTCGGGGCCTCGCAGGGCTAAGGGATATACATGGCGCACAAGAAATGGTGCGTAATTAGGGTATCCTGTCCCAGAAAGTGTTCTGAAAGGACCGAGATGAGACTACAAAGTAATCCGAATTGCCACGAGAAGAGTACGCTGGACTTCAAGCAAACTTCGATTGGGATCAACCAGAAATTGCTCAAAGTCACACACGGACCATTGATACATCGATCATCTCTGGATGCTGATACTCTCAGAATCAAAGTTCTCGCTCTAAGTTCCTCGCAAAGGCTTCTACATGCTGGCAATGACATCTTCGTCCCGACTTGGGCAATGCGTCTTTGAAAACAATACAAAGTTGAGACATAAGGCCTAAGGGGTTGGTCTCAGATACAGAGAGATGGATTGCGGCAAGAAATAGTAAGAATGAAAGGCCCGTCCAAATTCAACTACAAACCTAATAAGGAAGGAAGAACTGGAAGGAAGAACCGAAGAAGTCGTTCGATTTTCTCTTAAGAAATTTTGCTCGGGATAGCGGTAGTCGGAAGACAATGTATGGCCAATTCGGTGGCTAGTACCTTGAACATTCTGTACAAATGCTCAGGACTCTTCGGGATAGCATCTTCGACAACGGCGTTATCTGACATGAAGACACAGGACAGACCTAGACGTAGGATAGTAATATGACCGAAAAGGCGGTTCAAATGTTTCAGAGACTCCCGGAGCTGATGCGTAGGCGATTGAGCGTGAGAGTGTTCCGAGGGATGTTCGGGTGAAAACAGAGATTGTCCGGAAAGATATAGAGGAGAGACACAAGACAGAAGGAGAAGTTTCTGAAAGGACAGATAAATGTTCATAAGGGCAAAGGTCTCGAGATTAGGGATGACCCGAATCGAAGGATAGGGTATAGCTCATCGGCCGAGGATTAAATTAATGTGAACGACTTGAGCTGTTCGGAGAGTAGGGGCGGCCAAGAACGTAATTTCCCGAGGAATTGGGCGAAACATGCCGGGGTCTCGTCGAAAGGAACTCTGACTCGAAAATTTAAGCATTAAACTCGAACCGAAGCGAGAATTCGGTCAGTACAGATGCGTAGCGGCGGCAACGACGGAACATACCTTGACCTCGTCTTTGAACGGCCAATTCCAACGACTTCGCACGGGGCGGTTGGCATGGGACGAGACGACCAAAGCTCTGGCGTTTTTCAGGCGATGTCTTTTCGCTGAGTCTCGAGGTCTCCACCGGCGACAAACATGCGACACGACCAGAGTTGACTGAAGATTTGAGAATGATCCGGCAGAATGGTGTCGAACATCATGCATGCTGAGCTTGGGTGCTCCGAGCAACAGCCCGGAATCAATTCAAGGCTTGTCACTCACATCGCGGACCATGCGTGAATGGTTGATGGAGATCAAGGCCCTTTCTCATTTGGAAACAATACCGAGTTGAAGGAATTTACGGCACGTGGGCGAGGACGAATTGGGCTGCCAGCGCGCAGGCGCGAGTCGTGCGGAGAATCAACCACGGATCAACTCCAACTTGAACTTGGAACAAAAGTAAGACAATAATGCCTCCTTTCTCTGATGTTGTAATTCGCGAATGCGATAGATAGCAAGCCGTAGGGGCTTACTAGTCAGAGGGAAAGGTTCTATCGTGAAGGAACAAAAAACAGTGGGAAAACCGAACTCCTCATTTATCTTGCCGTACTTTGACTTTCGACGAGAACGGCGTGAGGTCCTGGGGCTTGGAACTCCGTAGAGATGGGCACACCACCTCATCAAACTCATCCGGAATAACAAGAACCAACCGCCGTGAGAAATGTGGAGGGCTATACTGTGCGAGTCGCTGCAGAAGCCCTTCATGAATACTATGTCGCTGGCAAGCCGTGAATTGAAAGACATATAGGTGGCCATCGTGCCAGATGAATGAATCAATGGCTACTTGGTTCTGGGAATCTGCTATGTAGTAGATATCCGGCCGGAAATCGAGGTCCCAAAGCTCGTCCTCACTGTACTCACAAGTGCCAGAGGGGTGCACCGCCAGGGTAAATGTGTTGCCCAAAGTGGCCAGGCGTGTTTCCTCCAGTTTGTCGTGCTGAAAAGGTCGATGACTTGAGTACCATTGGGATTTGCACTTTGCACTATCCTCGTCCGATAGAACCATCGGGACACATTCAATAGAAATATGGTTTTGAAAATGCTGGTGGCAGATTGCTTGGAATATACCGCTGATCATACCCCTGCCAATGCGAGCAGTGGCGGCAGCACTAGCGTGAGCCTCATACAATTCGATTTGTTGGCGGGTCCTGTCATTCCGTAGTGCGATGGCAAGTCGATTTTGCATGTAGTAGGTGATGGGAATTATGGAAAAGGGGGAAGAGACATTGTCTTTATCCTTGTGATTCACCAGCCATAACTTGAATGATATTTCGTTCACAGTCCACTTGAACCCTGCTGTTTCACACATCAAATTGGTGAGGATCCACCAGTTCATACGCTTCAATGTCGTTTCCACAGAGGTCATATATGATTTTAATAGAGAAGGATCAGATGCTGTCTGAATGCAGAGGCGAGGAATGGGGCCGAGCTGGTCATATGCATCATCAATGACCTTCCAGTTTGGGCTGGATAGTTGCAGCAGTGCGCTAAAAAGTTGGGATGCATCATGATGAGCTTTGTATATATAACGTATTTAAAGGTACAACTTACGCATGGTGAATCTCCTCTCGTGTCCATGGACTCATGCATATTGTATCATTCAAGTCAATCCTTTTATGCTCTGCCAGTGGCAAGCGCAGCCCATTCATTTTGGTACAACTCGGAGATGTAGCATATATGATGAACAGACACATGCCAGTGGCACGGACAATGCGCCCCAGTGGGATGCCTGGAAATAGTTCCTGTTCTGAATCGACCAAAGTCCAAATGGCGGCATTGAAGGCACAGTGTAGGACATCTCTTCTAGGCACTAAAAAAGTGCCCTCTTCCACGAACAAGAACAGTTTCTTGTTATTCACCCAGATGACTGGCCTCTTTTCGGCACAGCACCTGCGCAAGGCATAAAGAAGCCAGCAAGTCTTCCCTGTGTAGTAAAGGGTTACCAGTGGTAGACCACTGGAAAAGTAGTATTAGGCTGCTCACCAACACCTGGTTGTCCTGTGATTAGACTGACAGGTAATCGTGAGAGATCCAGACTTGGAGAATTTGTATACTTGGCATACAATTCCTCAATGTGATTGTAAATTTGGATGTATTCAGCCTACCAGCTTCATGAGGTTCAAGTTGGTCACGGTGATGTCAGCTGAGGGGGATAGACTCACACGAATCCAGATGCTTTGACATTGCATGGAGCTCCATGCGAAATGATTCTCAAAGTGAAGGCCAAAACAACCTGGTATAATGTCGGCATCCTCGCTCTCGTTTGAGTCATCCTCATTCATGTGACTCGGATCGGATGTCAACCCATCCTTCGGTTTGAGAGGGGTTCCCCAATACTTCTTATGCCACTGAGCCAACATTTCATCATCACCGAGCTTCTGCCATGGTTTCAACATTTTTGGAACATAGACAACAGAGGCAAATGATGATTCAGATGCACCAAAAGTAGGAGCGGCGCCGGTGGACATGATAATGGTGCAGGTTCAACTGTCAGTCTACTACGTGACGTCACACTAAGGGCGGTAGTCACGTCTCAATGTCAGCTGGGTAGTTTCGGGTCTGGCGATCTCTGGCATTGGCAAGTCGGGGAGGCCTTGCCATTCAACAATGGTATTCAGCTCCTTGAGTAACGAGCCGTTAACTGAGCTGCTTCTGGGTCTCACAATTCATGATCCTCTTAATTTCTGTGCGCTTTCCCAAAGTATTTCGATGTGACGTGGTTGGCCATGTTTGTGGCCTGGCACCTCCATCATTTTACACAGAATTGACCACACGTCTGAGTTTTCTGAAATCACCTCCATGCATTTCGGATGCAGTACCAAATGAAATACCACGGGCTGGTCCAAGTGTTCGGGGCCTCACAGAGCTAAGGGATATACATGGCGCACAGTAAATGTGCGTAATTAGGATATCCTCTCCGGGAGGGTTTTCTGAAAGGACCGAGATGGTGTTCTGAGGTAATCCGAACTGCCAAGTGAAGAGTACGCTGGACCGCAAGCAACTAAAACTTAGATTGGGACCAGCCCGGAAAATTTCAAGGCTGGTCACTCACGGGTCATTGGTGCATCAATCATCTCTGGATGCTAATCTTCTCAGAATCAAAGTTCTCGTTCTAAGTTCCTCGCAAAGGTTTCTACACGCCGGAGCAATGGCATATTCATCCCGACTCGGGCGATGCGTCTTTGAAAACCCTACAGAGTTGAGAGATAAGGAATTTGTCTCAGGAGCAGAAATGGATTGTGCCAAGAAATAATACCGTTACGATGAGAATGAGGGGCAAATTGGGCGGGTCAACCAAGTCCAACAGTTTATCACATCACGTGACTAGAACTTGCCAGCTCCACTCGCGTCCATGATGATAACAATATCATTTACCCTCTGATACAAGCGCGACCAACATTCCTATGTGGGAGACGTAGTGTATATGATAAACAGAGGTGTTCCGTAAAACATAACAAACCGTTATAAGTTAATACTCCCCAAATACCAGATACTCAAATGTAAACAGGCGAATAGGCATTTCTACGGGGTGGGATAGGTGAGTCCAAGTCAGACCCTGGCGGTATAACTAGGTCTGGCATTGGCAACTCAGGGAGGCCCAGCCACTCAGCAACGGTATTCACCATCCCGAGCAACTCGAGCTGCTTCTGAGTCTCCCGGCCCTCTTTCTTCACGACCTCTCTCTGTGCGTTGGCCCGGACTGTCCCAAAGTATTTCATAGCGATGCGATCGGTCGTGTCCGCAAGGCCCGGCACCTCCATCAATTTGCGCAGAACCATCCACGCATCTTCTAGGACCGCTTCCTCGCGTTTCAGATGTGGTATCAAACGAGATGCCATAGTCGAGAAGTTCTGAAGCGGACCACCCAGGAGGAGACTCTTGAGGTATCGCGGCGAGGATGCTTCTTTGGTATCCAGTTTGCCTGGACGCCGTGCTTGTCGTTGTTTGCGCTGATTTTCGTCACCTAGAAGCATCCCATCATGAACCTTGAGAATGAACAAGTGCTCCTCGAGATCATGCACGGCCGGTAGATCACGATGTCCTAGAGCAGCTCGCGCACGGAACTGACTGATGATGACATGGTTCACCAGGCCTAGTGCACAGTACGCGTGAATGGCTGAAGGACGACCGGTCATGTTCCGGTTGGACACGATCTCATTGGCAGAGCGGAGAATCGCGTCGACCCCGACATCGTACCAGTGGACACTCAAAGACCCCTCGAGAAATGTGAAGACCTTCTCCACAAGTTTCAGGCAGGTCATGGACATGTGCTGCCGCGCTTTTTGCGATACTTGCGGACTGATACTTGTTTTCAGGTGCTCGTCAATGCCTCGTAAAAGGCCATCCTCGGCGAGTATCTTCTCGATCGTGTCGCGAGCATTTTCAGGACTTGTAGACTCGATAAAATCGGGGAGCGCGGATGAGAACATGTCGACGACGTCAAAGGCACCAAACGGATCCTTGGCGTATATCTGATCATGGCGAAGGTACAACCCTCCAGAAAAGGGGGAGGTCCGTTCCACAGGATTGGCAGATTGGGGAGATTTCGCATTTAGGATTGTCACAAGACGCATACCCCTGACAACCTTGTCCATGAGCCCCAGCACCTGGCTGTATCGTTCAGCGGCATAAACGGGCAATCGTTCCCGGACTTTGAGGCTGCTCCAGACGGCCTTGGATTTGGGCTCTGCGACGTGGAACTGGATATGCTTTGAATGTCTGGAATGTCTACTCGCGGTGGTGCTGACACTGTAGAGATGCTGTCGGGTCCTTCCTGCGGACCATATAGATACTCGCGAACGTCTGAACGTATCTCTTCGAACCGAGAGGACGCGGAAGTGGAAGCGGGGGGCTGGGTAATGCTAAAGGTGCCAACCAATGTGTCCAGGGTCTCCCACACCGTAGTGAGATCCAACGACGGCCGTTCAGCATACGGAAGGACGTCTCGTATCAAGACCATAAAACTGATCAGGTGTCCATCGTGCACAACGTTGCACCAAGCATCCGAGTCGTGCCAATCAGATGCCAAGTGCATCTCCACCTCCTCGAGTTCTGCTTGGTTGCGCCATCGCCGGCTGTCAGTGCTTATCCACGTCTGCAAACGTAGTGCCAGCGGTGATAAACGTGGAGGAACTCGCGAGGAATGTGTTGGGCCTAGTATGGAGAGGGAGCCGCCAATGAGCTTGCGGAATGTCAGAGCCCGGATGCACGCGGCACGCAGAGCGAAGGCGGAATCCTGACTCATGCGAAACACGTCAGAGGATTTGATGAGTATGTTTGTCGCTCTTCTGTACTGGAGCGTATCAGCCCATTGATCTAGGACGGAGAAGATTGCGTCTAGTGCCTCAACACATGTGATAGCACGCGTAATACTCGCGGTCGGTGAGAGGTCACGTGTCGACATGCAAGAGGTGAGATGCTCCCCAATGCGCTCTAGAATACCATCTGTCACTAGAGCCCCATAATGGCTGGCGCATCCGTGGTGAAGGGGGAGCGGATGAGGGCCGGGAGTCCCCTGATGAGTTTGTCCATGCTATCCTCCTCTACGTCTTTGAGTAACCATTGCAGGGCGTGACGGTCCAGACTAGCAGCTCTCCGTTCAGTGGCTGCAAACAGGTCTCGAGACCGGTTGTGTTGAAAGGTTGCAGCAATGACTGAATGAAACCTAATCGGAGGGGACCCCTTCATCGCCAACATGGGTAACCTGAACAAGATGAACCGCAAGACGACGAAACATGGGCGCAGAGGAGTGGTAAGGGCAGTTTGATAAGGGGAGCTGATGATGATGAGAGGGAGAATGCTGAGGAGGAGATATGCTGAGAGAAGCACGATGAAACTGTATCTTGCAGCGAGGCCCACTGATCTGTTGACGGTATGAAGGAAATCGCTGACAGCAAAGAAGAACAAGAAAACAGATATGTGTAGAAGGACTGGAATGCTTTCGACCATCCGTCGCATCTGAAAATTGGTCAGGCCTTGGAAGAGATATGCGCGCACTCGGGCGCGTTTTTGGGGAGTAGCGCTGAGTTGGGAGTACTGCAAATACTCCCGCGCCCATTGTTGGATTAAGGTTGACATCAGCGCGCATGTTAAGCTGAGGAATAGACTAAGGAACATCAGGATGTTCGTCCGAATTGCAATTGCCGAGGCGGTGAAGGAGCCTTGCGTAGGCAGGACAACCGATGAGGTAGAGGGAGCATTTGATTGGGATTGGACGACGACCAGCTGAGTGAGAAGCGCTACCGTTGCACCGCTGTTGTCCGGCAAAAGAGTCTTGTATGTCTCTATAATGAAGGCCGCAACGACTGTTGAAAATAGACCCGTCTATGGAGGTCATCAATCGATGGGATAATGCCTATGCGGGCGAAAATAACATACAAATATCAACATGGCATCAGTCTGCCCTTTCCATGTGCTAGCGAGCTCTGTGTCGCACTTGTCAGCCTCACTCTGATACAACTTCCATATTTTGGCAGAGCCCGACTCGAATCCATTCTCTGGTGTCGGACGCGTAAACAACCGCACCCACAAAGGGAAATTTGGTGATTTAGATACACACCTTTACTATTGTCAAGGTCAGGCAGGGGCCCGGACGTTCCTGAGAAAATGGTTCCGAGTGGTCGCCAGTCAGAGTACGCACCGGGCGCAGGAATGTGTCGTCAATAAAAAAAAGTGACAAACCTTGGCCAGCATCTTCGACATCCCTTTGACCAGATTGCCCAGGAGTAGACATGGTGGTTAGAGGAGAATGGTTGCGGTAGGCGGTTCTCACAACACATTTAGTAAGTACTTCAGCGCTTTACAATAGTTTCTAGGTTTCAAAGTTGAGTGGACGCGCCCACACGGAGCGCCGTGATCATCACGGAATGCAACCCATTCAATTATCAAGCAGAATCAGGGGTTCACCTCGTTACCGTCATCAAAGCACAGCATGATCCTCTTCGTCTTTGTATCGTTCTATTTTCTTTGTACGACACGTACTGTATATAATCCAATTCAGGTTTGACTCGAGTTGACCAGTGTAACACTAGAACAAACCCAGGTTTCGAACGTGATAGTACTTTCAAGTGAACTCCGTTTAGTATTCCCACGCACTGTCATCGTCCTATCTCGCTCTACTGGAAGATTCTCCGAGTCGGACCTAAACGTCTCTACACGCTCAATGGCTGCAGAATCCACAGAGATACAAGCCTCTAACTATACCTTCAAGTTTTCTGCGTCTCAAATTTCGGAGAATTTATACTCTCATGAAGTTAAGTGGAGAGACCGCCAGCCATTTCTGGAGTCCAAGGGCTATATGCTTCGTCCCCGGCTTCGTCCCGGATGGACCCCATCTTGGGTATCATCAGGGAAACACTACATGTTTTGCGAGGATGCTGCACGACTCCCTGTGAGCTCAAAAATATAGTCTTGTGAATACTCTCATATCTATTTACCAGCTTCGTCCTCTCCTCGTCGATGCAACCCGAATATCAGACAGCAAGTTAGTATATATCAAGGAAGTTAAGACTGGCGACTTAGAGTCGCGTATAGCCTTGACACTCGGTGCCCTGAATGACCCCACAAATCACTCGGTCCCTATTCTCGATACTTTCGTGGACTACGCAGACGAGTCTATCTCATACATCGTCATGCCGTTCTTCCGGCTATCAGATGACCCCCCTTTTGAGACCGTCGGGGAAGTGGTGGACTTTGCAGATCAGGTTCTCGAGGTATGTCCGATCCGGCAAACGCTACTCTATGGTATGTTGCAAATGAAGCACTTCTAGGGTCTCGTCTTCATGCATTCACAAGGTGTCGCACACCGGTTCGTCCTTTGCTAACTTCATGACGTAGACTGATAATGTAATCCCGCAAAAAAGAGACTGTTCTCTTAAAAACATCTTGATGGATGCAACGCACATGTTCCCACTCGGCTTTCACCCCGTAAAGGATATTTTTCTTAACGATGTCTCAACTCCCGCTCCTATTATTCCCCGAAGGCATGCAGGTGTCAAGTATTACTTTATTGATTATGGCATATCATCGTACTTTCCTGTGGGGGAATCACTGCCCCACCTTGTTGTTGGTTTGGCAGGGCGTGATCAAGATGTTCCTGAGCTGTCGGACGAGGTGCCATATGACGCATTTAAAGTTGATATATTCACGGTCGGCAACGTTTTTCTTCAGGAGTTTTGTAATGTAAGTTTCAATCCCGTCTTGCTCAAATCATTGCCCAACTCGTGCCCAGAATTATTCCAATCTCCACTTCCTCCAGACCTTGACTGTGTCCATGATGCAGCGTGATGCAGCAAGTCGGCCGTCGGCTGAAGAGGCTTTGCTGCAATGGAAGGCTATCCGCAGTAATTCGAATTTCGTGCACCGCTACTGGAGGTTACGGGACCGCAGGGAGCCTTTGGCATATTCGTTGGTGCTAGATATTGTTCATGTTATACTATCCATCCCGCGCCTCGTGATGTCTACCACCTGGAGAAGGGCTTTCATATAACGCAATCCATTTGAGTACTGTACTACCTGTTATCTTTAGTAGTACACATCAGAAAAAACTAGCAAGAACCCGTGCCGCACGGTGAGAAATGTTCGCGACATCCCCCCTCTGTCGGAAAAATCACAAAAAAACAATGTGGGCCGATATTACCTTGCTAGCAAGGTTTCTTGCGGGCCAAATTCGCACGTGATTGCAGGAACCATCGAAAGATTACATAACAATTGCTCCTTCTTCTGGTCTTCCGAACTGCCCATTCAAGATTTTCTGACCGTAAACTCCTCAGTTTGCAATGATTGTAACATTCTAAGTCGATGATTGATCCCGGAGCCGTCATGTCGTTTGATTTTCATCATACCCCGTTCTTACAACACAAACACCCAAGGGCTCCGACAGGTCCAGGTGGCACGCCATGGGCAAGCCAGCCGTGGCATTGCGTTTTACAAGTCCTTTCTTTGTCGGTATTTACTTTCTTGAATCATAGGATGGTAGGTGCTTGGTGGAAACGGGATCTGGCGCCTCCTCACAGTGGTCAGGGTGGGTTCCTCGAAGAGATTGAGGTGACGATGCTCTCAGCAGCAGGTCACATCAGTGTTACATGGAAGAGCGACGACTCAACAATAAGCGGGACATTCACACCCGGATGTGGCACACTACTTGCAACCTGCACAGTCCACAAGCAAGTGGCCGACGACAACGTCGGCATTTCCCTTGTAGTCCAATCACCCGCTATATCGGAAGGATAGCACCATTCGAATCCACAGTATCCGGCAACAGTTACACCTCTATCACCGCTGTGTAGAAACCCTGTGTTTCAGGGTCAATGCCGGGATCATCTTCAAAGCAGTCTCCCATGACCGGGATAAGTGACAAACTCATTTCAAGGCTGTCACAGTTCATCAGCTCCCAGAGCCATCATTTGGTGGTTCATCTACATCATCCCTGATGATGTAGAATCGTAGATGAAATCAGATGCTCATACTCACAGAATGCTGCCATGCAGAAAATGACTCCATTCTCGTCAAAGCTGGTAGTGGATAATGGAAAGTAGATGGATCCGGAACTGCCGATGTGGTAGTTGTAGAGGCAGAGAGAAAGAGGAAAGTATGGGAACGTTGACACATGACATAGTCGAACAGTGAAGACATTAACTTGTGAACATATGTGATGTCGCATCACTTCATATCACGTTGATTAATAAAAAAATCTGCAGTGCTGTAGAAGAAACGGAGTGCCGACGAGTAAATGCTGACCGAGGACGGCCTAGATGACCGTGAACAGGGGCGTCGTTCAACCCTCGTGGCCCATTCCCGTTCACTTTCACTTCACCCTGCTTTCTGGGCAACTTAGGAAACCTGTGATGTGCGACTCGTCTAAACCATGGTGGTTTTCTGGGTTTCCCTTTCTTCGCTGATGCAGCTCAGGGCGGAAAAAAAATGGTTGTAGTACACGGAGCGCCGTGAGGGAGTAATCGGCATTTTTAACCAATCAACCGCGCTCACCTTCCGTGGGGATCGAGTGATGGCCAGTTAAACCAGCACTCAGCTGAAGTTGTCGTAGAAAGTTCTTCTTGAAACAAGAACTTGAAGTACAGTAAGCAACGCATATCTACTGCCTGACGCGGATTTGCTCTGCTTATTGTACTTCAAGTAGTTTGGATAAGGGCATTTCAAAGCGTGCCCCGTTGCGCCTCCTCGTCACGGTCCCTTGGTATAGGCACCGCCAAGATTGCTAGTACCCCTCTTGGTCAACACTACAGTATTGACTGTACGAAACGAGATCGGAGATCGTCTAGAAAGACAAGTCATACCGCACTGTGGCATCCGTGACTCGTCCGCCCTACCAAAAAAAAAATAGGCCCACGGTCCGAGTTATCCGTGGGCTGTTTGCTTCAAGTTGTGCCCCTACAGTACCCCGCCTACTAGGTCGCGTGAGTTGTTCCGTTTCATACACGGTAAACCCTTAACCCATTTGTGGCCCAGACGCCCACACACCGTGACGGCGGTAAAGCAAGTACTTGTTTTTGGCATGCACATTCTCACGCCGGGTCATGCGTCCGAGTCTTTTCGTCAGAAAAAGGGTATATCAAAATGCGTAGATCTATCAAAGGGGGGATCTTTGTGTATCAGCGCCGCGGCAATTTGGTGGGGGGGGGGGGACCGCAACCGGGCAAACGAGGAAGGCCTAGGCTTATTCACCCGTGAGATCTAAGATCAAAAGTACGATTTTTACCCACCCTCGGGAAGCGTGTTTTTACGGCAAAACCAGAGAGGTGGGTCAAGTCCCCCAGGCACTCCTCCAATTACGATCAAACGCCGAGGAGGAGGGGGCCACACACACACGCACACGCACACACGTCACTCCTCGGCGCAAACACCGTGATGAGTTTGTTTCCAGTAGTACCAAAAGTCCCCAAAAAAAAAGAACTTTTCCAACATAAATGCATGTCACCTCAAAACCCCCTTTCTTTCTGGCCGTAGAAATCCCTCGGTGAGGAAAAGACCCAAAATAAGATTAAAAATACCAGTTCCCCAATCCAAAGAACAAAAAAAAGGAAAAAGTGACGCTTGGCCCCTCCCCTCTACCCGCCCATGTGTTATGAGCGTTTCCATACATCAGCTTGTTACATGTAGCGGTGCAATAAATCCGGGTCGGTCGATCAACGGTCTAATCTATCAGATTCTCAAACGTTTCGTGTAACGTATGGCCCCAATTCGCAACTAGTGAGGTTTAGATGTTTTATTTTTGATCAAGTAACAATCGGGAGTGTTGTGCGAGAGGAACGGCGTAGGTGGCGTATCGTGCCGCACGCCCACTAGCACAAAAGTCCGAGAATTATGGGTTTTGTAATCGTATGTTTTGCATACACGCACGTAAACACAGCCTGAAGCCGCACGGCTTATGCGTGTTTTTTACAATTTGCCGATGAAAGATGACGTTGTCACGCTTAGAAGAACGGTCAGCTGGAATTTCTGATGGCTGGTCCAAGCAACGTTCGTGAATCCCCTTCAGCCCAACAAGAGGTCATATGATGGTACTCGCCAACCGACCGAAACAGCAGCAGTGAAATTGATCCGTGTCCAGTCCGAGTCAGCGGCAGCAGAGGTGGAGCCCTAAAACAATCACTCCAATTGTGAGACGGCAACAGGGCTTGGGCAAGCGGAAACAGCATGTATCCTAACTCACTGAGCCGTAGCTAGTAGACACAAAAGAGGAGTAGTAAGCGCTTACTACTCCTCTACCACAGGGTAAAAAGAAATGAAAAGCGAATACAATGTCAGAGCGAGTATAAGCGTCAATTTGTCTCTCCCTTGAATAAAAAAAAATATGTCAAAACATATGATGAGTAAAAGGTAAGGTTCAACAATGATGATACAACAGAGTCTGAGTAATAGAAATGACTTAAGAGGGGGGATTACCTCAGCCCGACCTGCAGACCGCCTAAATGCACCACCAAATCGGGTTATCAGCGCCGTGCGAGAGGTGCGAAAGGACGGGCACGTACGGCGGTGCAGACGTGTCTAGTTGTGAGCAGTGGGGGGTGGGGGGTCTGGAATCATCACATGCATAGGACGCATGGCCCCGAAACTAGACTGGTGTCGCAGCACGTGGGTACTGCCCGGGCTGTTGTCCTGTCCGTTAGAGTTACCATGGATGGAATCCAGCGTCGTGTGTGAGGAAGAACCGGCATTGCCGTCAGCTTCGGTCTCAATTGTGTCCTCATAGCGTGGCACGGGTTTGCGGCGCGTACCGGTGTTCGCACGTTCGAGCGGAATCGCCTCCCTTGTACCGGCGTTCTGCGATCGGCGGCGTGTTGGCAACTCTGGGTTGGACACGCGACCAGTACTATTATTTGTCTGGGTAGATGTGCGGTTGGGATGGGCGAGAGGATCAAAATGAGGGACTGTGGGATAGTCACTGGCAGCATCAACAACCTTTTCGTGACTAGCTGCGCTAATTTCCTCGTCTGATCCGAGGATCGTCTGGTCCGCCTCAAGAGTCGGTAAACCAGCATGAGCCTTCTGCAACGAAGACCTCGCGTAGCTACTGTGACGCGATTTTCCGATTCCCAGTGCAGACCACCGGCCATTGCCACTTGCGTCCATAGGAGAGCGGGAGTGCCGTCGGCGGTGGCGGAGGAAGCAAAAAAGCAAGGCAGAGAATGCAGCAGCGAGGAAGGCAATCCCGCCGATTAAACCCCCTGCAATAGCACCGACATGAGAATGCCCTGACGACGCATTAGTTGAAGGGGAAGCACTCGGGGGAACAGTGGTGTTGGAGGGAGACGCGTTAACAGCGTATTGGGGGATACAGTTTGTGATTGTGCCATTCTGAACGAAGAATGAGTTCGAGGTGGACTGAGCAGTACCCTGCATGTTGGCCAACATCTGATACCAGCCTTGTGGAACGATGACCGAAGACCACGTCCAGGTGCCTGAAGACGGATCCAGATCAGACCCAACACGCAGATTGATTTTTGGTAGATAGGAGCCGCCGTAGCCATTATAGTTGTTGTTGTCTTGTCGCTTGGCGAGTCGCGCTACCGCTGTTTGTAAGGCTGCACTAGTCAAGGCTGGGATCACCGGGGCCTGTTGAGAGACGTTGATGTTTGAGATGTTGAGGGACAGCGGGGCTTTAGGCCCAGCATACCCCCAAGAAACCGTAGTCATGCCGCACGTATACATTTCTCCCACCGCTTGGAAGAGGAAGGTCGGCGCAGCATTGGCAGCCGCGGAACTCGTCTGGGTAGCAACGGCAGACAGACTCGCCATGATGAAGGAGGCAGGCAGGTAGGTGTGAACTGAGGTGACTAAACGAACTTCTGCATGGGAAAAAGAGAAGTAAGGATGGAGATATGAATCAGCACAACCCGCAAAGTCGCTTGGACCTCCTCTTCGCTCGGGCCTGACCCAAAGTCGAAGCTGCAGAGGGGAAGGATGACCTACAAGAGCAGTGCGACTTCAATGTGCTCCAATACCCGTTCTGACGAATAATATAACATTTTAAAGGGTACATGCGCAAAAAAAAAATAACGTTACACACCTCAATTCGACCTACTTGCCGCGGTTCTGTCTTTTCCTCGGAAAATCTCCTCGGAAAAGAGACAGAGAGGGTGAGCTTGATGAGGAAGGGGGAACGGGAAAAGGAGTACACCAAGGGGACGATGGCGTGATGGGAAGTGGAAAGGAACCCGACTGTTCGGAACCTCCTAGTCGGCCAGGGTCGGCTCAGTACAGTAAGCCTAAGCTAAGCTACAACACAGGGCTAGCCCAAGTTCAACCTCAGCCACATCGGCTCCAAATTGGGTTAATCTTGATGCCGGCCGACCGGACTGGTGTGGCTGACATGACAATAAGAAGAGGGGGGTGATTCATCCGGCCTGTAGAGGAACGGTTTGGGTCATCAGGTCAAGGTCGATACTCAAGAAGTGGAAAAAGGCGCCTTGGAAACCCACCTTCTGACTCTTGCCCTAATATTCTTTGTTTTTATTTTCCGAACGTTGAATGATAGGAGCTGCGGCGGCGGTAAAAGGGAATATGCGATCATCATCATCTTTCATCATCCGCCATCTGATCATCATTGTCGATCTTTCTTGCCGTGGCAAAGTGGCAATAACCTGCGTGTAACAAGACAGAACTCTTCTGACGGGATGCCAGTAGAGAGCTGCAGGGAAGCATAGCCTGGAAAATCAGAAAGCCACAGAAATCACACCTCGATCAACCCCTAGGCCTCGATATGCAAAAGAAGCTCGTGGGTCCACGAGTGAACGAAAACTTGGAACTTGGGAAGGAGAACAGCGGTGGGGGGGCAACGACGATTCCTGTTTCGCCTTTGCAGCGGCCCTTATTACCATTCCCTTGATATCTTCACTTCGGAGACCTATTCTTCATCTTGGACTGTCCCGACACTACATCCTTCCCACAGATCCTAAAACTCAAACAAAAGAGAGAAAAAAGACAAAGAAAGGCAGTAGAAAAAAATAGAATCAACACGAGGCTAAGATTCGTGCCCGGAAGCGGATATTCGGATCGGGCTTTCAACCCTCAACAAAAAAAACAGAAAAAGTTCTTCCTATCTTTGTGTTATGCGAGTTGTTTTTGGGTCTGGCGCGGTTTTATTGCGTTCCCTAGTCTTCAACTTGGGGCGCAGTACAAAGTAGTAAGCCCTTACACCCATTAGTGGCAGCCTTAAGGTGCACTATGCCCGGGCATCCGCAGTGCTCCCTATATCGGAATCGGTTGACTCGACTCGCTTCAGCGTGGCTCTATACTATTGGAGGGCACTGGCAAAGAAGCACTGTGGGGTGTGTGCCGCTTTGGGTGCCCCGCATCTCGCCGACGATCCATACGATACAATCCCGCTTCGAAGTCCAAGTCGTCCTAGCAGATTCCCATATGTGTCCTGCCGTCACAGAAAGCATCAACGTCATGACCAACGAACAACATATGTAAGAAGTGCTTTTGTACGGCGATCTATAAAATATGCCTGGTTATACAGATGCGATGGTTATCTAAAGATTATGAACAAGATAGCTAGATTTGGAGGGATCATGGTCGGCGTTCCAGACGTCGTTCACGCAAGGGGAGTGGGAGCCCGCCAACACTCCTCCTTCCACTAGACGCCGAGAGGCCAACATTTTGTATCTTTGCCAGTCTGGAAAATGTTCGGATCAGAAGACAATGAAGGTTCGGTCGAGTCAGAATCGAGAGAGGCAAACCTTCGAAGACCAGCCCATGCGACGAAAAATGAGATCGAGGCAGCCACGGCAGACATTCCCATGAAGGCGAACGGATGTCCCTCCATATGGCTTGTAAGCTGAAGGGCAGGATCCGTAAGAAGAAGGCGGGTGTACGACGGGCTACAAACGGGGAGGGCAGTAGAACGGGACTCACGTTCATGCCAAACAACCCTGCGATCAGAGCCCCCATTCCGATTCCCATGGTGCCGATCGACACCTACGAAGCGCGGCAAAACGGTTAGAGAAAAAAAGGGTGTGTGTGTGGAGTGCCGATGGGTTTGGTCACCTTGAGATCAAGTGCCAGCAATGCGTTCCTGTTCGAGTCTAGAATAAGCTCGACTATCTCCTGGTCGATTGGACATTTCCCTTTTTGCGCAACACGTGCGTGAGTGAGGGCGAACTAATAAAGGTAAAAGGCTACCACAGACGTGGATGTTCTCCGCTTCATTCACCAACTCCTCGACTTGTTTCGAGAAAGTTTCTAAAAGGAGCTCGAGCTCTTCGTGATCGCTGAGTTGGCGATGGACGTTATTCTTTCGGTCGGTCAAATACATCGCCGCCAGATCCTCGTCTATCCTCGAGAAACGGTGCAAATCGTCGCGACGGGTACGCAAGGTGTGACAGGATTTGAGAGCAAAATTAACTCACCTTGCCCCAAGACTTCCTCAAAGGCCGCCTCCACCTATTTCCGGCCAAATCAACGGCTAAATCAGGGGTTGAGGATAGCCAAGAAGTGGGGCCCACCAATTTGACACGATTCTGGAAGCTTGTGAGCCGTCGAGAATAATGCAGGAGACGTTTGAACTTGTCATGATTAATGTCATCTTCAAGTTCTGCGAGCAACCCGCCAACGAGGTTGCGAATGAACACCATCTCGGCCTCCAGGGCGCTCGTAACGGAGATGAAGATGGACTCCAAGGCGCTGGAAAGCCGAGATCAAACGCGAAAACCAGATGGCTCTTGGAACGACACCTCTTACCGAAATTCGTACGGCAGGCCGTAGCCTCTCGTCTTGAGATTATGCTGAAAGTGAAACATGTGGTTAATAAAGCAAAGGGTATTGCCGGAAGAACATGTGGGCGCACTTCTAGATGGTATAGAAACACAGAATGTAGCCGAGAATCGGTAGATCCGTAAGTGTCAAATAAAACTACGGCATCCGCTTTGACGAGCGCTCGGATGTGGAGCACGTTCACCTGGGTAGATCGATAGATGATCAATTGGTGAGAGAGTATCGCAGAGCAATACAAGACGTACGAGGATGACTTCGCGCCGCGGAAGAATGGTGGGAACGAGATTCGGGATCCTAGAATCGATCTTGCGAAGATCTCGTGGCTGTCGAGGCGCCCAGGGTCATCTGTGTTGAACGCATGCCATTCATATACGGGGAGGTATCCTTACGTTTAGACGATGCTCGGTACACAAATCCGACCTCTTGAATTGACCCGAGATGGTTTTCACGTTCCCTAACCAAGGGCGAAGCACGTAAGCGACGATGACACACAGATACAAACACGATCGGAATGGCGCAGATGCGTGTCAAACGTTCCCGTCGGTCTGGAAGGGCGGGGCGTGTTTTGCAAGAGAGTGAGTAAAAAAACTCGAGGCACGTCATCCCGTGCCATCTCCAAAAAAAAAACGCAAAAAAGCTCATAGGACCACGCATGATTGGTACACCCGTGGGTGTGGACGATGATAATGGTGGAGATGGGTGATGGGGATTTTATGATCGAATGGAGTTTTCGCGTACCATCAGCATCAAGGACAGTACCTACGTGGGAATAAGAATGAGCCGACTTGGCGTGAAAAGAATAGTGTTGACTCACAGCGCAGCATGAGGTCCGTCTGTTGGCGGCCTTTGATCGCTTCCAGTATGGCGGCCTTGGCCGCTTCCTCGTGCGGGTCCGATTCGTTGCAGGAAGGGGGAGATGAAAGAAAATTAAACTTGGTAGCCCAGGACACTGCGCGAGCGTTGAGATGGCCATTGGATGAATTGATTGGAAATGAGGGATGACAATGCCGGGTCAACGATGCATGACGCCATGATGATAGACTTGCGAACGTTGAGTATGATCGAGTGGTGGTGGCATGACCGTTGGTGCCGTACACGGAACGTGAAGGTTGAACGAGCCTATTAGAAATGTTGTTGTATAACAAAGCGGGTCTCATGTGCACGATAACGGGACTTGTACCGAGGTGACAAGTCGGGTATAATTGTGGTGCAGCAGAGACCCGTGACAAAAGGGACCTCGAGGCGAGGCCGAGTAGCACCGGCTTATTTCTCATCATGTGACACTCACTTTTCACCCAACGTTGAGTAGCCCATTTCCTATCCGCTTTTGCTATACCCGATCTTATAACCCACCGGGGAAATATGCAATTTCTTATCCGGTCTCATGGCTGATCTCGCCAGGGACCATACCCACCCCACGACTGCGCGAAATTAACCTTTCAATTGACGCATTTTTCAGCATGTGACTCCCCCTTGCCGGGGTCTCTTGTACATATGAAGCCTCCCATTCATACGTGTACAAGCCCCACCTTCCCGGGGCAGTCTCTTCCGGCGTTCGACAAAGAACCTCCGTTTTTTCTTGCCTTTTTTTTTTTTCCACGCTACGGCAGGCAGCACCATAATTCACGCACCCCTTGTCGGCTTCTCCATACAGTTGGCGCTTTCACTCCTCTTCCCAGATCCATATCATGACTAGCAACTGGCAACTAGTCTACCTCTTTCCCCTCAATGCCTGAGACGCGTCGACTCTTGGAAGCGGCCAACGCCCTCTCTGTTACACTTCGGACACAAGGCGTACCTCACGCCTTCTATGGCAGTGTCTTTGTTGCCTTGCTGACAAACAGCCCACAAGCCGACGTAAGACGCTCCACACTATTCCTGCTGCGCCGACAGACCTTTGATATATGCGTTCCTTATCTCGTCGTGCAGGAAATTTTTTGCATCGTCGAAGGCGGGTCAGTGCATCCGTTCCGTCGTGTCAGGCAGGCCCTGGCCGGCACCGCGGACTTGTCTGTTACCCCCTCTCCCTGGAGTGATCGGTACATACTCTAATGCGGCTTCCATCTCTGAGCGTGCCCCGATCTGAGCTGAACTGGTTTTCCCCACAGATTGCACGTAAAATACCACCGCTGCATCCCGGCGATAGAGGTTAGTACTCCCTTTTATGTTCGGCGCAACTTGGCTGTCGCGCTAATGGAAACATGTTATCCCATCCGCACCTTTGTTGTCCAGATTGAAATCCTAGCCGCTGGAGAATCCGGGCCGCGGCGCCTAGATGCACTCACGGTGGCAGCCGTCAGTCGAGTGCCTTTCCTGACCACTTCTGAATTCGTGCGGGCGAAACTGAATGCTTGGATGATGTACGCACAGTGTTCATTCTTCTTACCCCTTCTCTGACGTCTTCCACCACTAGTCGAGGCTTGGAACGCGACGCGCAGACATTGTGTTTATCTTGTGCCGATACTGGAATGGCATCGACATTAATCGTATCCCTGAACACGACATGGATCGCTTTGTAGAGGTGGTGCGTGCTGCTGCGCCGGGATGGGCAGCGATAAAACGGAAGTATGGTATGTGAAATACCTCGCAAAAGCCAATCAGAGTCTTGGAGCACCCAGCGCACACACGCAGGCGCGAATCGGGGAGTACTATTATTTTCCTTGGGCGGCTATGGTTTTTTCTCTTTCAATCGTATCGTAAATATTGGACACGTAGGACATGGGTTTTTTTGTTTGTTTATAATATGGCTCTCCCTGCCCCTATTCCTCGCATGAATTGGAATGGCAAGAAAAATCTCAGCTCCTCCGGCGACTCGCGGGAACGGAGGTTTTTTAACGCTTCCCAAGACTTCGGTAGAGCGTTCCATACGGCACCCCAAAATCCGAAAAAGCGAGGGTACTGATCGGCGTGCGATGTGGGCGTTGAGAGGAACACACACGCGGCAGGGGTTCCCGGTTCCCTCTGAGCGGAAGTAGATTATCTTTTATCGCGAAGGGGTGTTTTGAGACGCCCCCCCCACCCCCTCCCGGAATTAAATGTGTGCCCAGCGCCTGACAAAGGCCTAGAGCCAGGATTCGGTTGAAGCTTAATGCACACAAAGCACACCCAATTAAAAAAGAGAAAAACTACAACAAGAGCAGCGCCACTTGCATTATTCGCTTATCACGATTGATTTTTGAACCAAATTACTTAAAAGCCCCGCATTGGACACGCTTCCCGCAAATTTGCAATTGCTGCAATTGCGTTGTTTACGTGACTGTGACTGTGACAGTGGTGACAATAGCATGTGCATACGCGTCGCACGCGTATGTGTGTCCGAGTTCCGAGTCCGAGTTCTAGCCTTTGCTTCAAATGCCTATCGCCGTACAACCACCATCGCCTCCAGGCGGAATCAAGTCTTATTATCAAGCGAAAATAGAGGCAGCTGAGCTCCTCATCAACCAAAAAACTCAGAATCTTCGTCGTTTAGAAGCCCAACGGAATGCTTTGAACGCGCGTGGTGAGTGCAGAGGCCTCCTGCGTTTTTGAACGGTTCGCTCAAATTTATTGCAGTGCGTCTCTTGAGGGAAGAACTACAACTACTTCATGAACCTGGGAGCTACGTCGGAGAAGTGGCAAAGGTGATGGGGAAGAATAAGGTGTTGGTCAAGGTGCAGCCGGAGGGAAAGTACAGTACGTGCTTGCGAATCAGAGTGAAAAAAACGCCATTTCCTGACGGACTATTTTTATTTTCGTGCAGTTGTTGACGTCGCTGCAGACATTGACATCGCGACGATAAAACCCTCGCTTCGTGTGGCCCTCCGCTCGGATTCGTATACGCTTCACAAGATCTTACCCAACAAGGTCGACCCGCTCGTCTCGCTCATGATGGTGGAGAAAGTGCCGGATAGCACGTACGAGATGGTCGGTGGCCTCGACAAACAGATAAAGGAAATCAAGGAGGTGATCGAGCTTCCGGTCAAACATCCAGAACTGTTCGAAGCTCTCGGCATCGCGCAACCCAAGGGAGTCTTGCTCTACGGCCCGCCGGGGACGGGAAAGACGTTGCTCGCGCGCGCGGTGGCACATCATACCGACTGCAAATTTATTCGCGTATCGGGATCCGAACTGGTGCAGAAATATATCGGTGAGGGTTCGCGGATGGTGCGCGAGCTGTTCGTGATGGCGCGCGAACATGCTCCGAGCATCATCTTCATGGACGAGATTGACTCTATTGGGAGCTCTCGCGGGGAGAGTGGATCCGGCGGGGGCGACTCGGAGGTGCAGCGTACTATGCTCGAGTTGCTAAATCAGCTCGACGGATTTGAATCGACGAAGAACATCAAGGTCATCATGGCGACCAACCGAATAGGTTCGTGTTGCCAATTTTTGCACGAGTGTCTGCCCCCCTCCCAGGATGTTTTTTTTTTTTATCTGCTAGTTTATCTCCACTCAAACACCCTTCCCACACAGATATCCTCGACTCGGCGTTGCTGCGCCCCGGGAGAATCGACCGTAAGATCGAGTTCCCACCGCCAGGGCCTGAGGCGCGAGTTGCCATTCTTCGAATCCATTCCCGCAAGGTTTGCATAACCCCTGTACCTGGAAGTTGGACCCGTTTAGGTTGCTGATACGGCCTCCGTTTTTGGTAGATGTCCCTTCAGCGTGGCATCAACTTGCGAGCGCTTGCAGAGAAGATGGGACAATGTTCGGGCGCGGAGGTCCGCGGTATCTGCACTGAAGCCGGTTCGTTTTTACCTTGTGAGATGGTTATCACCGCTTACGTGGCCGGTACGTCCGTTAGGCATGTACGCGCTGCGGGAACGAAGGCAACATGTAACTCAAGAGGACTTTGAGTTTGCGGTTGCGAAGGTTCGGAGATATAGCTTTCTTTCTGCCACGTTGTCTGACCTTTTTGTTTGTAGGTACTGAAGAAGAACCAAGAAGGAAACACGTCTGTCAATAAATTGTTCTCCTAAAAACTAGTTATTTTGTCGTAGAGTAGCCAGAAAAGGAAAGGAGATTACATGAACACAACCTTACAACTTTCTTTCTTTATTCTTATTCTCTTCTTTTAACTCTCAGATATGGACTCTCACAATGATACTCCCAATGATGACAACCCCACTCTCTCCCCAGATGATTCAGATGCCCAGGCCGCTGCCATCGATGTGCCAGACGACACCGGAGACGGTGGTAGGCTTAGAATGATAGTACAGCTTGTCAAGCGTTCTTTTGGTGTCAAAGATCTTGCTGCAATGTGAGCATAATAGGTCATCTACCTAACAACATATCTAATCCCATCTCTCCCCAGGCGTCTCTCACTACCTGCATCGTTACTCGAACCAATACCAAACCTTGAGTATTGGCACTATCTTGACAGGCCCGACTTGTTCGCCACGTAACGTCTCCCTTACTATTCATATCCCTCCCCCATTCGTCTCATTCGCAACCCAGGATTAATGACCATGAGGATCCACTGGAGCGCATGCTCGCCGTCCTACGTTTTACTTTTTCAAAAGATCTTCGACACCTCGTACGTACTTGGATTTTTTTTCAGATTTGTCATTGGAACAAACGTTTTATGTGACACCAGCATGGTAAACCTTGCAAGCCTTACAATTCCGTCCTCGGCGAGAACTTTCGTATGCACTGGGATGTCGCCCCCATCTCGTACGACCCAGACGACCGTGTGCCGATCATTACCAATCACATAAATCCCCCGTCAAAGTCTCAACTTGAGCACGACGATTCGGGAGGCGTCAAAGCCGGCAAGGCCTCGTCGAAATCCGGGCGTGTGGGACCGTTCGGAAGCCTGCTTTCCATGAAGGGTTGGTCCTCGCCCAACGTGGAGAGACCCCTATCGACCGTGGTCGAGTCGAACGTGTCCGCGCAACTCTCGGACCTCTCCCTCGCCTCGACCCACACCGGCGAGTCCGGTTCAGGTTCCGCATCCGCCTCTACCTCTTCCCCACCAACGTCCATGTCTACGACTGCCGGCACCCTCCGCGTCGCGTACCTGACAGAACAGATCTCGCACCACCCGCCCATCAGCGCCTATGTTGCGACGTGTCCCACGCGGCATATTACGCTCTCGGGCATTGATCAGATTTCTGTGCGGGTTCTCCCGTCGGCTAGCTTGCGCGTCTCCTCGGGTGCGATGAACAAGGGCTTGTTTGTCACAATAGATGGTGGGCCTGGTGCGGGGGAACGCTATCAGATTACACACCCCGTCGCGCACGTCAATGGGGTGTTGCGAGGCAGCTTTTACGCCACCGTACAAGAGAGCACGATCGTGACGTGCACGGGCGGACCTGGCGTTGGCGACGGCGAGATGCTACGCGCCATTGTCGAATACAAGGAAGAGGTAACCTCATTTCCCCCCCTCTGGCTCATTGATTTTTGAAATGCGGGTTCCCTCTAGAGCTGGCTCGGCAAACCACACTTTGCGGTTGAGGGCGTAGTGCATCGGTACAACCCGTCTTCACACGAACACGAAGAATGGACCAAAGTCAAGCACGTACCGCCCGCGCGCGCCGAAGTTTACTTTGAGGGCTGCTGGCGTAACGTGGTGCGCTGGCGCACTGCTGCCGCCAAGGCCAAGGCAGTCAACAGTAAGAATGACGATGCGGACTGGACGACGCTGATCGACTTGACGCCGTTGCGCGTGGTGCCCAAGAAGGTTCGACCTTTATCGAAGCAACACTCCACCGAGAGCAGGCGATTGTGGGAGAGCGTAACGAGTCGTCTGTTTCGCAAAGAGTATGGAGAGGCGACGCGCGCGAAGCATGTCATCGAACAGCGTCAGAGGGACGAAGCCGCCGAGCGGAAACGGCGCGGTATAGAGTTTCGTTTTTCTCCCTTTCTTTTCCTGTTTTTTCACGGTTTATGAACGACACACGATTTTGCAGGTTCGTACCAAAGTACTTTGAGAAGGACATTCAGAGCGGCGTGCCGACGGTCACGCAGGCAGGGCGGGAAGCGCTCGCAGAAGAAGTCAAGTATGAAGACGAGGACGAAGGCGATGCGGGAGGAGAGTACGATAGTTCTGCTCCCGCACCGGCATCGTAATCGCATTTAAAGTCCTAGTTGTTACGAATCTATACCCCCACTCGCCCTTCCCATGCTCTTTTTTCTCCCGTCACGACAGTCGAATCCTAGCGTGTATTGTCTTTTTTTTTCTTGAGTCCTTATGTCTTTCTTTCCTTTATGCCATTCACCGGACGTTGTCAGCAATTTTCTTTACAATAGTAATTGGCCACAAAGTGCAATATCAATTATCATCTCTAGAAGTTGGAAGAGGAATTTTAAACCTATTTTCTTACAGTATCGACGGTACAAATCCTTCCTAACTTACGACGGTGACGGTGGACGCAACGCTGCATTTTTGAGTGCTTTTACCGCCCTACGCGCAACCTTGTGCAACGCGCCTTCACCACCACCATCACGACTCACTGCCGGTCCCCCACTGCCGGAGCTCGCCCACCTCTGCACCTCCTCCGCATTATAATCATAATCCGGCGCGGGCGCGGGAGGCGAAACAAACCCGAGACCGACACGTTCCGCCGCCGCACGCACGTCGGCATCGTAGCGCACCGCGGCGCCGACGCAACGCTCTCGAGTCCAGAATGTAGAGGCACGGGCGTGCAGCTCTGGGACGCGTTGGATGCCTGCGGTGCCGAGACGGATGAGGTTGGCGCGGGCGAGGAGGGAGTCGGCGCGTGTGTTGAGGGATGCGAGAGTGGTGCGTAGTGAGGGTGGAGAGGGGGAATGATGTTGGTGAGGTGAAGGAAGGAGGTGGAGAGTCAAAGGAAGGGCGAGAAATAAGGCGTGGCGGAGAGACCAGAGCGTATCATGCCACTTTTTTTTTTTTTTTTCAAGGGGAAAGGAGATGCTTAAAGTTGATAGACGCACGTACCATGATGACGGTATTATCGATTTGTTGTTTGTGTCGTGAGGGTATGGAGATCGGGACTGTGTAGGCCCAATAAGCCTCGCCTAACCCTGCGAAAACTAAGAGCATGATCCCGACGGTACGTCTGGTCTCGCGTGCACTACCGCGTAACGTCACTATACCTAGCATTGTCGCTGCCAAGGTGTAGGAAAGCAAGGCGGGCGGGAGCGCGTGTAGAGCATAGTCGGCTTGTGCGGTACAATGCGAGCAGGTCTGAACGGTCCATTGACCGAATCTGTAACAATTTTCAAACCAAAAAAAAGCACATGTATAGGTGTGAGATGATGAGAGGAACGAATGTAGTATAGAAGCGGAAGCACGCAACCGGACGAGCATCGTACGGGCTTCCGAGGACGCTAGACGCGCAAGGAGCTTTTCGAGCGCGGGTTGAGCGCCAGTGCGTATAGATGAATTATTCTGAGCCAGCAGCGCAGCTTGGATCGTAGATTGCGGAGCGTTCAGTGGGAGGTGTAATTCCGTGAAGAGGTTGGGAGGGCGGGCGAGAATGAGGTTGTACAACACGTAGAGGGTGTAGGGCACGAGGAGGGCCGAGATGGGTGTGCGGATCGGGGCGGCGGGGACAGGAGATGAAGGTGCGCCGCCTCTGAACTTTGGACGAAGATAGAGGGCTGTGGGGATGAATAACGCGCATACTGTAAGCAGCAGCGATGAATTGTCCAGGAGCAGAGGCATAACTCGTCGTGAAAGAAACGAAAACGCGTGGCAAGATTGGGTACCGCCCCCTTCGAGTTATCTAATCATAGATGAAAAACGTTAAATGCGGTTCAATGGTCTAGTGGTTATGATTTCTGTCTTACACACAGAAGGTCTCCGGTTCGATCCCGGATTGAACCAACCTTTTTTTCCATCCATCATACACGTGAACACTTGGCTCGCAATTTATCATGTCATCGAATTGATGCAGCTCATTTCATGGACGTTCGCACTCACACGCGTAGCAACGACTCGGATATCATCAGATATCAATACTTTTTGAGCCCATCATTTCAGGTTATCGCTACGTTTTCGTTCCGACTGCCGATCAGACTCACTCACGTCAATGACTCTGAATCAAGGGGGCAGTGCTATTTGACTTTAAACACCACGCTTTGGGCGTCTTCTCACTGCCCTGTCTTTCATCGGAAACGCATCCTTCGTTGGAAAGGCGACGGGTCAAGAGCTCCTGATACGGTGCTGACACACGATGACCCGTTCTAATCACCGGCACAACAGTACCACAACTCGAAACGCGAAAACTGTTCGCAATTTGGTAGAATTGCCGGTTAGATGTTGCCGCAGCTGGTTCCCAGGCTTACTTCGTATCTGCTGGGAAATACAGCAGCCCTACTGACCGCGAGCGCTCCACCATGCCCAATCAGGGCTGATTGCACCAACCTTTACTTCTGATGCCCAGCGCATGATACGACTTGAGCGCTTCTGTTCTCTATACCGGTAGCAACTGCCATAGGAACCAAGGATTGAAGCGGCGGCGCACACTAGAAATGAGCTTATACCATTTTGACGCGCTGTGCTGTATTAATAGCTGTGAAGTGTCAAAAAACGTTCGCGGACCCGGCACTACTATCCTCTTTGCATTGCTGTGCTTTCCTTTGCGTTTATTCATTGGGGTCTTTCCAGCTAGAGCCCCCATCCAGGTTTCGGTGGTCAGATAAAATCAGCAGGTTTTTAAAACTCCCGACTTCCCATTTTTCTTCCCCACTGCTCTTTCTCTTCCCCCCCCTTCCAGTCAGGTCTGTTCGCAGATCGAGCAAACCATGCCTGTCTTTACTCGTTGGGGGCCTGATTCACTCCGGAACCGGGATAGATCACATTCTTTCGGCGGCCAGCCTAGCGTATCCAAGGAGCACTCGCAGACCAATGGGGTTCGTAGGCCATCCTGGCGGAAGCTCAGCTCAAGAGCACGCAGCATTCTCTCCATCCACCTCAACCTACCCAATCCCGTCTATCAGCAGCAGCCACAGCAGCAGCAGCAGCGCAGCAAACGCAAAAGCCTGAACCGGCCCGCTCGTCCAACGAGCGATGTATCTTTCGTGTCCTCACAGACCGGCGCGATGCTGCTGCGCCGGATGTCCGAGGCCCCGACTTTGGCTGGTCAGGCGCAGAGAAGGCTGTATACGAGAACCCATCTAGGCACCATCACAGAGCGGCAGCTTCCACCACTTCCCTCAGCCATCACCTCATCCGGGGATATCAAAGGGACGAGTCAAAAAGCGCCGCTGATGGGGAACCCGATTTCACGAGCTACTAGAAATGATGTCGGCTGTGGCGGCCGCGGTCACGGCCGCAGTCACAGTGGATCCGAAGTGGAAGTGGGTCTTCCGATGCGTGTCCTGGCCCTGGAAAGGGCGACCTGGGACAGGGAAAGATTTAATGGGGGCGGGGAAGACGGGGACGCTCGGCGAGCGTGGGAGGCTATGAAGAGACGCGTTTTGTACATCGAGGAACATGGCTCGCTGCCAGAAGATGAGGAAGACGACGACGACGACGACGACAAAGATGTTATGCAACACGACGCGGAGCGAGCATCGCGAGAGCGTCGTGCACGACGAAGGAAATATTGGGCGGAAAAAACGATCAGGGGGAAGGCGCGGGAGGATGTGGCGGCTGCGAAGAAGAAGCGGCGGTACGGAGGGTGCTGGACGTGTGAAGACGGTGTTCTGATGCGACTTGTAAGCCCTTGATTTTCCATTCCCAGAAGCAGAAAGTTGACATATTGTGTCTTTACAGCATGCCCGTCGTTCTGAGTGCCCGTCACGTTTTTGAGGGTTCCGACTCGGAGCAACAGCGACGACGGGGGTGATTAATTAGTCCTATTCGGTGAGAAAAGGGCATGGATCACAGGATTATCATCGTTGCCAGGGCACATGGGACTTGTTTATGATTGCCTTGCTGGAAGCTTCCTACCAGCTCAAGCGGTTGGCGCGCAGCGCCTGGGAACATCATGATTGAAAGGCAAGGGCAGTACTACGTTTGCGCACGTGATTCATGATACCGGATTCGCTGTATAAACACACTTGTACTTTTAGCATTTACAGACGATTTCAGGGTATTTGTATTTCATTTCTTTGGGAAAGAAATGATGGCTTTCCATTGTTCGAGCTTAAAGATGGAAGAGGAAATAAATTATTGCAGTTAGATCTCCTGACCTTTAACTAATTAGGGGCAGGCACCAAGAAGAGTGGGTGGGAATCCACGCGAACTTCAAAGATCCACGCGGCAGCGCAGAAATGATTGGGCCATGTCCTTCGTGCTAACTAAATTTCTCCATCTTCGTTGCCAGGAGAAACGGAAGTGTCGTTCGACTTGATTTTCATATGGCGATCCGCCACTTGGTCAAAGGTAAGACTACATGGGTGTATGAGTTTTGGTCGACGGGCGCTACATGCGAACACACCTTGTAGCTTTCGCGCAGTGGGAACAATGTATGCCACGAGGACGACAAGTCCAACCGAGATACATATGGCGGTTGTGATATAATAGCCGTCACGCTCCATGGCGCATGTCCCGCCAGCAGCGGAACACTGGGTTTTTCCCTGCTCAGAAACACACTCTACGCCTATGGGACACTGTCATCTAGTCAAAATTCAGGACCCACGTGGTATAGACAAACCTTTGGCCGCCAAGGAGTTGCTGGCGTCATCTACTTCGCAAGTGGCAATGGTGAAAAGGTCTATCGCTATGTGGGACGTCAGGTGATTACAGTTTATCACAAGGATTTGAGTACCTCGCAATACAAAGAATTTAGGCCAGGTATGCCCGAGGTTAATAAAAGTATTGAGAAGCTATACCATAGTTTAGTGCTGAACCTGCGCAGAGACCATCAGAGATACACACGGTAATGTATGTCCCACCAATTACAGGGTCAGACACTCTAGCATGAAACGCGCCGATGCAGACAAATTGTGTCGTACTGAAGATAGAATCAGATTTGAATAGCATAAACGTCTTTGACAATAAACTGACCTTGTCATCTCTCCGAGACTTCGGAACAAAATTATAAATGCAAAAAAGCCCGCCGTTATTGGGGGAGGAGGAAAAAACCACAGAATAACAGCCGCAAGGAATGTAAACGTGATACGGGGCCAATTGGCCCAGATCCACGGCCGCAGCGGGCGATCTCCGCGCGACCAACGCGCGATGAAATAACCTCCTACGACTTGAATGGGAAAGTCAAGCAAGGCTGCCATCGCGAAATCCTCTTTTCTGAGGCCCTTTTCAACCATCTTAAGAGACGTTGCGGCGTCATGTGCGGCGAAGCCAATTTTGGCGGTGAGATGAATGATGAGAAATGATCTGACACCTATTATGACACACTCGGGGGTCAGCACAACTCCAGGCGTCATTGATGAAAAGAGTAACTTTTCAGCTTTGAGACGCTCCAAATGGACTTGTAGACGGCTATGATGCTAGTCTCGTCCTTCGAGAGGTCCTCCTTGCGCTAGGAGGAAACCGTTGGCCTGACGCACCCCGCGAAAACATCGCAAAACCTCACCTCTTTTTGTACAAAGATCAACCACAACGTAACGCCAAAGCAAACGATGCTCCAGAATCTGAAGTATATCCAAGCGTCACAACTGGCGTGCCCCATCTCGCGCTGTGATGTGTGATTTCAACAGACCATACATGCAATCTGCGGGAGACGAGCATACCTGAAATCTTCGCTATTCAAGGCGAGGAAGACGGTGAACGACATAAGCCATCCTGTGGTTAGGCCGACAGTTTGACACATCGAAGCGTAAGACAAATTTTCTCGCGATAACAGGGTGAGCGACCATCCTGCATTCAAGTTCTTGAGCGCCAACGCCGACGAATAGTTTGACCATGAACTTACCGTCCACAGCAATGTCTAGTGGCAGAGAATTTCAAATCGTAGGTAACGTGGATTTCGGAATATGATCCTCACCTTGCGTGGCCGCAATGACGACGAGCAATGTGAAAAGCAGGGTCAACGCGTAGATGTGGTCTACCGCCTGTCAGCGGCAAGGTCAGCGAACAGGCGGCCACCTGTCGATCACACACAGTCTCGAGAACGGACGAACATTGTCATGTACGCTTGGGCGTTGAAGGACATCCAAAACATTAGCGAACCCAAGATGGTCTGCATGGGGATGATCCATGACCGGCGGCGCCCGAGGGAGGGGAAGAACCACGAGTCGACGATTGGGGACCAGAGAAGCTTGACGGAGTATGGATAGCTAGATAACGTGAATATGGCGATCTTTGAATAAGAAAGGCGCTCTCGTAGGAGAAATGGCAACGTGTCTGACAATCAAAGAAGTCAGAGAACACTTTTACCCATGCGGGATACATGTCGGACTGCGCGCACCCAGAGCCATGCCGAGCTAAACAACCGCCACCACCAAAAACAGAAGCTGGGTTGAGCAAGTCTCTAGATAACGGATAAGGCTACGCACAGGAACGCCTTGGATCAAGTCTAGAAGTGAAAATAACATGCAAATTGCGGTGTCAGGCTGTCAGCGAAAAAAAAAAGCCAACGAAACGCACAGAGGACGATCAAGAGCGTCATTGCCTTCTTGTCCTCCCTCGTGAGCGGCGCCTTGATCATCTTCCCATTTCCATCATCCAATGACTCCTCCGAGGAGTCGTCTCGTTCTTCCTCTGATGCGTGCTCCGCACCTGCGAGGAGCCCCATTTCTACTTCCTCTTCCGGGCTCGTCGCTACATCATGTCCATTTACGCTCCCGTGCTGAGCCGCACTTCGTAAATGATGTAGGTCCTCCAGTGGGAAAGCTTTGAACTTTTGGGAACAAGACGAAGTCGTTTGATGGCGATTGGGTCGTGGTGGCTGCCTGGCAAGCGACTAACGCTCTAACGAAGGAAAAGAAAGGACAGTTGCCCGTTCTGGCACTCTGATGCGTTCGGTTACCAACGACGTTAATTCGTGACTAACTACATTACGGTATCATTTGCATGGGTTTCAACTCATGATCTCTTCATCTTCATTGCTGTGTATATATTCATTCTCCAAGGCAAAATCCATTCTTATTATGCCAACACCCATTTCTCGGACATTGCCGAAGCCCAAAGTCAAATTGGGAAACGATAACTGTGATTCCACCTCCTCTGCCCTCTGATGACACTGATCTTGTGTAATCTCAAAAACCAAAACCAACATTTTGCGCTGTATGAGGGTTGCACGATAGGATTGAGCAAGTGCGCAAGAACAAATGAACGAGAACTTTGATTCTGAGAAGATTAGCATTCAGAGATGATCGATGCATCGATGACCGTGAGTACGCGTGAGTGACCAGCCTTGAAAATTTCCGGGCTGGTCCCAATCTAAGTTTTAGTTGCTTGCGGTCCAGCGTACTCTTCACTTGGCAGTTTGGATTACCTTGGAGAACCATCTCGGTCCTTTCAGAAAACTCTCCCGGAGAGGATATCCTAATTACGCAGATTTCCTGTGCGCCATGTATATCCCTTAGCCCTGTGACCGAACACTTGGACCACCCGTGGTACTTCGTTTGGTACCGCATCTCAAATGCATGGAGGTGATTTTAGAAGGCTCAGACGTGTGGTCAATTCTGTGTACATTGATAGAGGTGCCAGGCCACAAACATGGCCAACCACGTTGCATCGAAATACTTTGGGAAAGCGCACAGAACTTAAGGAGGTCATGAGTTGTGAGAATCAGAAGCAGCTCAGCTAACGGCTCGTTACTCAAGGAGCTGAATACTGTTGTTGAGTGGCTAGGTCTCCCCAACTTGCCAAAGCCAGAGTTGTTGTCGCCAGACCCGGAACTACCTTTGGTTGGCGAGCTGACATTGAAACGTGACTACCCCCTAGTCATATGCCCTTAATGTGACATCACATAGGCCGCAGTTGAATGTTCTGTACCATTATCATGTCAACTGGCGCCGTTTCTACTTTTGGTCCATCTGAATCATCATTTGCCTCTGTTGTCGATGTTCCAAAAATGTTGAAACCTTGGCAGAAGCTCAGTGATGACAAAATGTTGGCTCAGTTGCATAAGAAGTATTGGGGAACCCCTCTCCAACTGGAAGAAGCAAGGTCCGTCAAGCACGAGCCAACTTCCGATTGCCAGTGCATGAACAAGAGCTCAAAATGTTATGCCGACGAGAGCGAAGATGCAGACATCGTACCAGGTTGTTTTGTCCTTCGCTTCGAGGACAGGCTGAGATTCATGGAATATAGAAGCATCTGGATTCGTGTGAGTGCATCCCTCTGATGAAATTACCATAGTCCTCAGGAAGCTGGTAGGCTGAATACATCCGAATTTACAATTTCGTCGAGAAATTGTATGCAAAGGATAAGAATTCAAAGTATCCAGTTGTAATCCTAGGAAAACCAGGCGTTGGTGAGCCGCTTCACGTTGCAGCCATTTGAGCTCAGGCTACTATTACTAGTAACCCTTTACACAGGGAAGACTTACTGGCTTTTTTATACCTTGCGCAGGTGCCTCGCCGAAAAGAGGCCAATCATCTGGATGCATGAAAGGGACCTGTTCCTGTTCGTGGACGAGGGCACTTTTTTAGTGCCTGATGATTTCCGACGCTGTGCCCCTGAGACATTTGTTTGGACTTTGATCGATTCAGAAGAGTGTCCATCTGGCATCCCACTAAAGCTCGTATCTTCTGGCATGCCTCTGTTCATTATATATGCTACAACTTCCTGCAGCGAGAATTGGCTGCACGTGCATGCAAATTTTGATGATAGACGTATCACCATGAATCCATGGACACGAGAGGAGATCCACCAAGCGTAAGTTGCACCTTGTGTTGAACATCCGCAATCTCACACTTCCGACTCCTTAGCGCATTGTTGCAACTGCCCAGCCCCAACTGGAAGATCATTGATGATGCATATCACCAGCTCGGCCCCATTCCTCGCCTCTGCATTCAGAAGGCATCTGACCCTGTTGAATTGGACTCGTATTTGACCTCTGTGGAAACTAAATTGAAGTACATGACGCTGCGGAGCCCAAAAGATGTCAATCTGATGATGGCAGTGTTGACTTCTATGAACAAAATGTCACTCGAGTTATGGCTGGTGAATTCTATGGTCATGCTAAGTGACATCGCTTCCGTCCTTTCCATAATGTCCGTCACCTACTATATGCAAAATCGACTTGCCATCGCACTGCAAAAATACGACACCCACGAACAAATTGAATTGTATGAGGATCAGGCTAGTGCTGCTGCCACTACCCTCCGAGCCTTTGGCAGGGGAATGATCAGCGGTATATTCCAAGCAATTTGCCACCGGCATTTTCAACACCAGATTTCTATTGAATGTGTCCCGATGGTTCGATCAGACGAGGATAGTGCAAGGTGCAAATCCCAATGGCACTCAAGTCATCGACCTTTTCAGCACGACAAACTGGAGGAAACACGCCTGGCCGCTTTGGGCAACACGTTTACCCTGGCGGCGCACCCCTCTCGCACCTGCGAGTACAGTGAGGACGAACTTTGGGACCTCGATTTCCGACCGGATATCTACTACATGGCAGATTCCCAGAACCAAGTAGCCATTGATTCATTCATTTGGCACGATGGCCACCTATATGTCTTTCAATTCACGGCTTGCCAGCGACATAGTATTCATGAAGGGCTCCTGCAGCGGCTCGCACAGTATAGTCCTCCACATTTCTCATGCCGGTTGGTTCTTGTTATTCCAGATGAGTTTGATGAGGTGGTATGCCCGTCTCTACAGAGTTCCGAGCTCCAAGCCCTCATGCTGTTCTCATCCAAAGTCAAAGTATAGTATTCAATGGCAGAATAAATGAGGAGTTCTTCGTTCCTTTTCACGATAGCACTCATGCAGTTGCAAATTTCTCTTTTGTACAAAATAAGGCTTCTGTCCTACTTGTATTACCACTGGCCAAATTGAGAGTTGAGAAGAATCAAACTTTGAAGTACTTCAGTGGTTGATTCTCTGCACCACTCGCACTCGCGCACTGGGAGTCCGATTTCTCCCTCGCCCATTCTCACTTCCGTGAACTCTTTTGATCCTCGACTCTGCATGTTTTTCAAATGAGAGAGAGCCTTAATCTCAGATTCGGAGAAGATCAGCGATCCACGACGTGAGTCAAGGTGACCAGTGTTGTAATATCGATTACGGCGGTCGCGATCTCGATTCCGACCGCGCCACCGACCCCATCGATCAACCGCGACACGAACGCGCCGATACCGACCACGAGAACGACGCATCAATCGCGTGAATTTTCGATTAGGGCATGTTTCGTTTCGATCTTGTTGTGTGGACTATCTGATCAGTTTGTTAATTTTCCGGGGCTCGTTTTTGTACGATACAAGCGAGCGTATGCATCATAGCATCGCTCATCGTTCTCCACTTTCCCCCACTCATCGTCATTTCTTTTCGAAAACGAGCGCAGCCGCGCGCATCACCCTCAATAGGGTATTTTTCCTCTTTTCTCGTGATATAATTCTCCACTCGATTTTTCGAGTGCTTTTTGCGTTTTGCTTATTTCAAGCTTGTGATTATGTCTATCCACCTTTCCTCTTCAAAATAAGTACAAAACAAAATAGCTAACTTGTATTACAGCCACTTTCATAAATATGCGGAATCAAATAAATTTTTTTTGGTAGGACCCCGAAACAGTCTCAGCCACAGAGTGCGTCACGGTATCTCCCTGTCTTTGCTCTCTCCATCTGCGTCATGTCTGTCCCCCCGGATGATCTCCCTGAAACCTTCGAAACTAGATTCGTTGCTCAGTTTACTATCTACTCGACAACAAAGGGTGGAAAAGGTAAATCGAAAGAGCTCAAAACCATGAAAAATAAAGAACTCGACTTCAAACTCACCGCTGATAACTACATCGAGTTTCTTGAGACTATCCTAAGCAAGCATTCACAGGACAAGTACAAAGTCACAGAGCGGAGGCCATATGCATTCAAGTATCTTTATCCACCTTCAAAAGCGTATGTGATTGTTTGTCTTTCCGCTGCATTGCTCACATCCTGTCACAAGTGCCGCAAATGCTGTAGATGTAGACGCGAAATCAGACTGGACCGATATGTACAAGGACTTGGCGAGTGCACAGCCCAGAAAGGTCAAAATCTTAGTGGATATGAAGGTGGTCAAGCAGTCTTGTCGCCTCAACGTAGGTTTTTATTTGTCTTACAATTATGCATGGATCTAACAACTTATTATTCAGCACAACAGGAGTGACAGGAACAGCGATGATGATGGTGACGACAATCACGAAGAGGATGATGAGGTTCGTTTACTGGCTTTTCTCCTTCGCAGTCGCTGAGATGGGACAACGCACAGGCCGATTTTGGTGGAGATGGCATCACCGAACTTGAGGGCCAGCTTGCTCGGTTCCGCATACTCCTGGAGAAGAAGTGGGGCCATGACCATGACAACTCATGCACCTACTTCCCATCCGACGCGAGTTATTCACTTCCACTCACCCCATACATGTTGAAGGAATGGGCTCGTGCTCTGGTACATGAATTCTTCGCCTGCATGATTCCTGTCACTAACTGTTGTAACCAATTCTTTTAGTATGATGGCGCTGACTTAGTCTCGATTTCCGTTCCGCCAAATACCGTCGCGTTCGATCCAAACAAACATGCCGCTGTTCTGAATCCAGTAGGTCGATCCCACACCAGGACTATCGTAACACAGACACCTGTGGCTGTACCCCAGATTGATCAGTTCTCAACCATTGTGTCGCTTGTCAAAGACATTAGAGTTATCTTGACTCCTACTCCTCGGACTCCACCCCGCAGTGCGCAGCCTAACCCTAACCCCACCATTGGACGGTCACCAGTGCTACTATCTCCGTCGCAGCTTACCCGATTCCTTTCTCATGCAAAAACCCATCTTGGTGTTCCTGATGCCTTAGTGTACGAATCAACACTCCGTCATAAACATTATGGCCCGGACATCTTACATAAAGTTCAAGACTCAGCCCTCGAGGAGCTTGGTATTCAGCCTGGTGATGTTATACGTCTCAAGGAAGGGGCAGTTACCTGGTGGAATAGTCCTGATGTGAAGCGAAAGAGGGGCAATGAGGAAGTGCCAGACGCACCACCTGCAAAGCGTTTGGTTGCATACGAGAGGAGGTTTGATGATGGAGGCGGAAACCGATTTTGGGGACCTCCTATGGTCGAAGGTGACGCGTTCGATGCCCCGGATGCCCCGGGAGAGAAAATGTGGTTCAAGTGCGAGGCTCGCGACGCCTGGTTTCCCATACCCCAAGGTTATATTGTCGTTCAAGGTGATGGTGATGTGAACTGATTGCAATCTCCGAGTCGTCTTCCTTATGCATGTTTCATATCATCAATGTATATACATTTTACAGTCCCACAACATCCATATCAAAGATCTTTACAAACAACATAGTAATTACAATACTAGACAGTCTAGACTATATAGCCGGATGCCTTGAAATACCCAGTCGCTTTTGCGGGCGTGATGTTATGACATGCTCGATCTATGACGCTCAGGGACTTATCTTGCCAGTTCCGCCGCAGAAATGCTTTGATGGATGAGAAGGCTTGCTCGATCGGATTATAATCGGGAGAATACGGAGGCAAAAAGATGAGCTTGCATTCTGGAAAGCACAGGTGAGTATTCGCCCGAGCACGCTCAAGAAGATGGGCATACGGGCTTCATCTTCAACAAGCTGTCTAATCTCCTCCGAGTGATGAATGCGACAATTGTCCAGAATCAGAACGCTATGAGGCCCAGGGTAGGGGTTGGCGAGGGGTATCTATGGGAATGTCAACTAGAGACAACAAATTGAAGGGAACAAACTTACTACCAGCTCACGCAGGAACTCGACAAACCTCTCACTCGTCACTGATCCTTCGATGATATCATGTGCAATGATACCATCTAATGTAAGGATTGGGAGAATGGAGAACCTCTTCCCTCGAACAAAGCACTTTCGTTGCACACATCGGGTTCCCTGGCGGGACCAGCCCTTGCGCCTGTTGGGTGTCTGTTCATCTTTTGAGGCTTCATCACCGAACATCAACATGTTCGGATCTGTCACAAGGTCTGCGATGCGATTCATAAAAACGGCACGATGACGCTCGTTGCGCTCTAAGGCTTTTCCTGAAATGTCCTTGTGCGTGAAGTGAAGTTGGCGAAGCGTGCGAGTCAACGTAGGAATGGAGACCTTGACCCCACGGCGCTGGAGTAGCTGTTGTTGTACTTCGTCCAAGTACACGGTGTGCTGCTGATCGAGTAAAGCACGAATGAATAACAAGTCTATGGATGAGAGATTTCGACGGCGCTGGTGTTTCTGAGCATGAATATTGTGAGTCACACCGTATGAACGATGCAGTTGAAGGGTGGAATAGACTAGAGTTTTCTTTATGTTGAGGATGGCACAAATCTTCCTGACAGGAAAGCCATGCTCGTAGTGAAGGGCTGGGATACGAGCTTTCAGGTCTCGTGAAACATGAGGGGCCATGTTCAAGTGTAAGTCACAGTTACGCGTTGAGACAGCTTCAGGCTTAGACAGTTTCGGGGTCCTACCAAAAAAAATTTATTCGATTCCGCATATTTATGAAAGTGGCTGTAACAACTACCAGAATCACTCCGCTGACGATCGAGACCTCAAGCTCCTCCCAGACTTTCCCTCAGCCTGATGCTGCTTCTGCTTGCCTTTTGAGCTTTCTGCCGTGGTTCAAGCTTTACCCTTTCCCTTTCCCTTCATTGGCAGTTCCAGATCCAAGGGCAGTTCCGGATCCAAGGGTGGTTCTGGATCCATGGACACTCCATTTTCAACCACCAATTTTGATGAGAACAGATGTATGTTCTGTGTGGGAGAGAATGGGGTTCTGATTTCATGATGAATTTTCATCTAGGGATGATAAAAATGAATCACCAATCTGCACACTTTGGAAGTTGAGGGCACTGTGATGTAAAGTTGAGCTTCTCCAGGTCCTGTGACTGGTACTTGCAGACTTCAGTGGAGTCCACAAGTACCAGTCACAGGACCTGGAGAAGCTCAACTACCATTCCCTGGTTGTCCAGTGATGATGATGGCCCCTTGTTCCCCTTTAGCATACACTGGCTCAGGTAAGCCTGAGTGTGTTGGTATCAGGTTTAACTATGTCCTCACAATGCTGGTAGGATGAATATATCAAAATTTTCAATTTCCTCAAAGACATGCCATGTCTTCAAGGAAATTGAAAAATCTGATATATTCATCCTACCAGCATTGTGAGGACATAGTTAAACCTGATACCAACACACTCAGGCTTACCCAAGCCAAAATAGTGCAGTCTTGGTCACCCTCCAAGCTCTCTGATTTGAGGGGGAAGCTTTCATGTTCAGGGGTTGACCCTGGCAGAGGAACTCCCCAGTGTTTCACTTGGAATATAGCCGAAGGTTCTTCTGCATCAAGCTGGGACCATGGTTTTAATTGGCCGACGACACCCACCATGGTGGAAAACGATGATAGAGCAACTGGGGCAGAATCAGCGGCTGCGGCACTTGTGCTTGCCATGGCTGGTGACAGATCAATGCAAACTGTCGATGGTTTTCTTCCTTTTCGTATCGACTTCTTTTACAAATTGTTGTCCGTGCACGTGCACGTACTAGTATAACATAGTCCATTCAGCACTTCGACCAGAACAAAGCAATGTGATAGAACGAACCATAATTAGTACCAATAATTCAAAGATGAGTAATCTCATTTCTGGGTGGGGGTAAGGTGATTCCGAGTCAGACACTGGTGGTATTACTAGGGGAAGTCCAGTCTCCCATTGATGGTGTTCGCCATGCCGAGCAATTTGATTTCCCTCTTTCTTCACCGCCTCCCTCTGTGCGCTAGCCCAGAAAGTACTTCAACGCCGCATGGCATTGAAGTACTTTGGGATGATCTGGGCTGTTAGTCGTGTTCGCGAGACCTGGCCCCTCTGTTAGTTTAGGACCATCCATGTACCTTCTGTGGTTCATTCGTCGCACCTGAGATGTGGCATCAAATAACCTGAAGAAGGCAATATTGTTTATGGGGTCAGGCTCGTCTCACAGAAGCATCCAATGATGGATAGCTTCTCGAGATGATTCACGGCTGGTAAATGCCGCTCGTGCGCGGAACTGTTCACAAGGCAGGCCCAGCACGCAGCGGGGCTGAAGGATGTCTGGCCATGAACATAGCAGCCCTGCGATACAACTCCAGTGTCCAAAGGGAGAATGCAAAAGAAAGTTAAGAAACATGGGTTGGAGCTGAGCTGAGGCACCCCTGGCGCAGAGGATTGACATCTGGGTATATAACAAACCAGGTGACGGAAGAAAGGTTCGATCGCTGGTGAAGTCTAGCCTGAGCACGCACAGCTTACTGACTGGTAATAGTGAGTCTAGTGAGTCTACTATGCATACACAAAGGTCATTAGCGCGATCACATACCACGCCTCATGGTGAGGTTGCTTGTAATCGAGGTACACATCGACCAGGTTAGGCAATTTCTCTTCCCACCTTATTTTGAGCTGTCAGACTCGGACCATCACGAGGCCATATTGAGGGCCCATCCGAGTCGGCATCTACTCCTCCCTGAAGATGACCGTCAAGTCCGGGCCATCAGTCGCGGCTTGTCAAAGCCCGTCACGTCTTGTCACATATCCACCACAATTTCTCGCCCCGCTCACTTTTCCCGCTCTACACAACGCATGAGCAGTCTCGCTCCCTCTACGGTCAGCCAGTCGCAAACTTCGTTTAAAAGGGCGAACGAGACGCAAGTGAATAGACCAGGGCCAAGCAAAAGCAAACCACCGTCAATTGAAAAGTCTGGTGAATTTGCACTTGCGCACTCTGGCAGGCCTCAGACATGAGCTTTCCCTCGGTTAGATCAAAGTAGATCCCTTGCTTATCATCTTTCATTCATGAGGCACTGAAAATTTATTACTTCTGTGTAACGATAGTGAGGTTTCTGCTTGTTGACGACTAAATAAATACAATATGCGCGCCATCTACATGAAAAGCGTATCGGAGATCTGAGAGACATGCGTTATGCGTAGAAAGGGTGCTTGACGCTCTGTTTACCCAAGCCTCGCAAACCTTTCTCACGTGGGGAAATGGCGACAGCAGAGCAGCAAGATAGGAACCCTTTAGGTTAAGTTATACATAGAATATACCCAGCGTATTTTACCTGGCCTCAATGGCGGACTGGAAGGTTGTGAAGAAGGCTACATCTAATATCAATAAATGGATGTTGGTATGTTGTCATCTTATGTGTAGATACGCCATTTTGAGACCGGCAACGCTGTACACAAAGAGCGCGTCAGCTTCAATAGGCGTGGGAAGGATCGATCCTAAAACAAACACTCACCTTGCAGCCTCCGCGCGGTAGGTAATATGAAGGTAACCAAGGTAATAACTGCCACACCCAAACATATTCCTGTAGTTAGGTAGTACCCGTCGCGCTCAGTGATACAGGTACCACCTAGATCAGAACACTGCGCTTTCCCATGCTCTGAAACGCATTCTGCGGCTTTGGGGAAAGAGTTGGCACCATTCGACTGAAGGAGGATTCGGAGCGCTCACCTTTCACAGTAAGCGATGAGCCAGCATCGCTGACTTCACACGTTGCAATACTGAAAAAGTCGACAGCTAGGGCGCTCGTCATCAGCCAAGGTCGACCACCGAGCAAGTGATTGGCCCACCTTTGAGCACGAAGTATTTTGGCCAAGTTCCTCCAAGGTTTGTGAAGGTATTAAGCAACTGAAAAGATTAAGACATATGCGTATGTGTGATGTGAGAATGACGTACAGTCATGTAAGTTCCTCCAATAACGGGATCCGATATTCTAGTATGGAAGGCAGTGATTCCAACAAACTGTATAGTCCTGAGCAAGAAAGCATATCAGAACCAACTCGAGGTACAATCTCCGGTACGCACCCCGCAAATGAGCCAAACAAATTCTGAACTATTAAAAAGAAGAAAAATCCGGTTGAAATTGGTGGTTTTGGGAATTGCCAGACGATGATGGCCCCGACCAGAACAAACCCAAGGCGAGGCCAAAATGCCCATATCCACGGACGCAGTGGGCGGTCGCCGCGTGACCAGCGCGCGGCCAAGTATCCACCAAGAATTTGGAACGGAAAGTCGATGAGCACTGCAACTGCAAGATCTTCCTTGCCGAGACCTTTCTCGACAATCTTGAGACTGGTAGCAGCATCATGCGCTGCCCAGCCAATTTTAGCAAATAGGTGCATCAAAAGGGTAGATTGGACATCTGGAACCAGTTAGAAGCGATTGATATAAAGGGGAGAGAGAAGACGCTACGCTTGAGTTTTACGATACTCCAGATGGTTTTATAGACGCCGGTAATGCTCGTGGCCCCTTCCCTGGGAATTTCCTTTCGCTGATAGAAGCGTTGGTCAATTGCGCGGACAGGGACGAGGTAGATTTATACCTCTTTTTGGAAGAATGTGAGCCAGATGGTGACGGAAAAGCAGATGATACTCCAGAAACGAAGGTATGTGCCGAGTGACAACACAGGTATGCCCCATTTTTGGCTAAAGTATGGGCGGGGGTTAAACGAATATATGTGGACTGCAAAGGACATACCTAAACGCGTCGCTGTTGAGCGCTAGAAACACCGTAAACGAAGCGAAAAAGCCAGTGTTGAGGCCAATTGTTTGGCATGTGGAGGCATAGGAAAGGTTCTCCTCGGAGAGAAGTGTTAATGCCCAGCCTGTTCAACGTGGAAACAACGTGAGACTGAGGATATGAGGGCCAGGTCGGGAAGCGTACCATCGACGGCGATATCTACGAAGGAGGAGTGTGCTCAGACGGCATAATTGCATCGCAGGGGTCGACGTACATACCTTGAGTAGCGGCGATAAAGACCAGTGTCGTAAAAACGAATGTCAACCCGATTACATGTTCGCTTGCCTGCAATCGGTGCATCAGGAGACAAAGGGAAAGTGAGAAGGGGAAACACGTACGTTGTCCATCAACTCCTGAACAGAAAACGACATCCAAAACATCAAGGAACCGATGATGGTTTGCATGGGTATAATCCATGACTTCCTGCGACCAAGAGAAGGAAAGTAGACGGCGTCGACGATGGGTGACCAAAGCAACTTGAGGGAATATGGGTAAGCAGAGAGTGTGAACACCGCGAGCTGGGAGTAGGATAGATGCTCGCGAAGGATGAAAGGAATAGAGCCTGATCACCCAAGCCGTTGTTAACCCTAGGAAAAAGTTGGAAAAGAATGCGTGTTCGTACCCAAGGCCAAACCGAGCTACATAACGTTGTCAGGGCAAAAGATAACGCGGAAGGGGAAGGCTGGTACGTACAGGAACACCCTGGATGAGATCTGCGGGTAACAGGGTTCATCGTTTGGGTCAAAAGGGGAGAAAAAAGCCACGTACAAAGTACGCACAACAGCGTCATTGCTCTCTTGTCCTCTGCCGATAGTGGAACTTTGTGCTTGGCCTCTAGATGCCCATTCCCATCAACGAACCCTGCGGCTGCAAGTCTTCGATCGTCCTCTTCCAGGAGGCTCATCTCGACTTCTTCTTCCGCGTCTAGATGATTCTGACGCATGGTATGGTGATTGCGGGGCGAGATTTGTACACTGTCAAGTGTAGTGGACATGGCGGGAGTGGAGTCAGAAGACCTAGGTAACCCTTCGAATTCTTCTGGTTGGCGTGGTACCGGAGAGCGGCTCTGTGGCTTGCGTTGTCTGTAGGACATGTAGCTTTGAAGGATTGAAGGAGAGTGTCTGAGTGGTGACTCGATAATAATTTATCGGTTTTTACTTGTAACGTGGCCCAATACAAAAAGGAAACTATCTTGCCATTCCGGTAAAGCTACGATCTCGGGCCACGACAGCATAACGTAATCAAATGACACATCTTCAATCTATGCAACACATTCTCGCTTCTTTCATTTCCTTCCAAGCGACAAGACAAGTTAAGAGCATTTGCACTGTCCGGCTTTGCACTGGCAGCTGCTTGAGTGTTAACAAAAGTGTCTCGGCGATGCAGTGATAAGGAGACCCACCTGGAGCCACAACTGCAGGTGTTCGAGCCACAACCGTCGTGCTCGTTAATGGGGTTCTGGACAATCTGAAAGAATTTGTGAGATACATGGCAAGCGATGACAGCAAAGGTATATACAGAAGACATTATGGATGGGGGAAGATTAAAGTAACGGTGGGACCCACAGCCGCTCTTAAATCCGTATATTCAGACTCAGTTCTTAGCGATATCGATCCTCACTGACGTAAGGACTGATCTCCTCAGATAACACTTGTCAAACATCGACTGGTGAATTAAGAATAGCTTAGTGTTGTTGTCCCAAATGTTTGAATGCCTAAACACCATGATACTTTTTCGTACGCGCTCTTCTCCTCTTCTCCTCACCACCTCTCTCATGAACCTCCATCGTCTCTCCTCCAAACGAATCGTTGGATGACATGCGAGCCAAAAGTGAAGGCCCTTGATATTCAGGAGCTGGTCCCCATCTGCTCCTCTCTCTATCTTTCTCCCTCCCTCCATCTCCCCGAGGTGCTGCGCCCCATCTTGTGCCATGGGTGTTCCCTTCGTTTGGTGGCTGCTGCTGACTACGCCGACCACGAGACTGGTGTCCAGTACGCAAAGTCGTAGGTTGTTGCATGTTTAGGTCCCCGAGTGCCGCAACGGGCTTGGGGGGTAAACTTGCAGGTAATGCGAGAGGCTTCGGTGCTGGCAGCGCCGGTTCATGAGGACGATCCCAGGATGCCGGTTTTACTTGACGATCATCTAATGCAACTTTCGCTGGTCGACGCTCCTCGGGCGAGGTACGTGTGCGACGCTCCCCTCGTGAGTTTTCCTTAAGACCATCACCTACCAACGCTCGCGGGACTCTTTCAGAGGAATGAACCGGGGCCGGTTCTCGTTCACGAGCCCTTTCCTGCATTTGAGATGGCCGCGGAAGAGGGACGCCTTCCGATTGACCCGTTGGTGACGGAAGTCGTTTGTACTCGTCCTGCGGAAGCTGCCAGCCATAGTCACTCTCGGATATGGCCGAGGTGGTCTCATCCTTGGAAGATGGCAAGTGATGATACTTATTGGAGTCCCGCTGTGCGCCGTAAGGGTTAAGAATCGGGGGTGGTGGCGCACCCGGCAGCCGTGTACTCGGTGGCGGAAGGTTTGACATAAACTGAGGTGGCTTGGGCATGCTTTCGGCAGTGCCAGCGGAAGCTAGAGGTGCCATTAGCAGCGACGGTGGTGCATCAGGCGGGGGACCAGAGCGATTCTATCCCAGAATCAGATTAGATCTGTGGGGTCAACAATGCCGATTCACTAACCGGCCGTTCTTGCGGTGGGCTGTGCTTAGAGAGAGAATCGCTACGGATCCGCAACGGATATGCCTCATTCGAATCAGAATTTCGCTACAACCAAACTTCAGCAGTGCAGAAATTTTTATCGGTAAAGCGACTCACGACAGCTTGACGTTCACCACGAAGGTAAGCAGATGTACTGGACGTCTGGTGTCGCGATTGTTCCTGACCGGACACAGGGGGACGTGGTTCAGGGGATCGCTGGCAAAGGGGGTTGAGCGCGAACTCGCACTATACAATATTACACATACGAGAATGTGATGGCCTGAGGAATAATAAACTAGTAACCATGAGATGTGGAAAGTATGGAGTTCGTATGCATCGTACCTCCTTCAGGTTCGTCGTATCTTCCGATCGATTGTGATCTTGGAGCCACCACGTTGTTCGGGTTTCTCGAAAGTGTAGGAGAAAAACCCTGATATTGAGACATTAGGAAAAAAATTTCCCTAAATTCAAAAATGCTCACTTCTCTATCGTGATCTCTATCATGCTCAAAGCGACGCCCATGATACCGATGATCCTCCGTAGATGGCATATCCTGTGGCAGCCCAGGGAGTAGTGAAGCTGATGAAGGCAGCGCACTGACTTGTCGAAGCTCATGGTGAGGTTGTGGTGACCCATCGCGAGCGTTCTCCGCAACTACTGGAGCAGACATCCTGGGGGGAGCTGGCACAGCATTCAGACTTTCTCGCCTCCGGGAGCGCGACGTCGAAGGAACATGTCCGCGACTTATTGCATCGCTGTGCGAAGAAGTGCGAGGGGGCAATTCTCGAGGATGTGAGGACTCTTCATATGGGGATCTGGGGTGGTAAGGCGGGTCAATGTCCATGTGATCATCCCGACTGAACTTGTCCACGTATGCGTCGTGAATGGATACCCGTGGGCGACTGGATCGTGCGGCATCTATGTCTGAGTGGCGAGACGAGAAAACTTCGTGATCTCTCGGAACCTCGAGATAATGACGATGGTGAGATGGCGCACTGGATTGATTGGGCTCAATAATGACTTTGAAAAGATGTTAGTGACGTACTTAGGTTGTGGTTGAGGCACTGGCCTGTTTGAACTGAGTAGCCGGGTAGCCGATTCGGATGCTTCTTTATAACGATGGCTTTGCGGAGGCAGAGGTTCTCTTCGCCGATGTCCTGGAAATACCAGACACGCACGAGTGAGAGGAGAATGAAAGGCGCATGGGACGAGCTTGACATACGGTTGATGTCATCAGTAGATCGTGGCGATGTCGAGGCAGTGGATGGTTCCTGTGGTGTGTATGTATCCGCACCTCGGCGCACAAGCGGGAGGGTGCCATCGCGATCATCCATCTTTCGGCGTTTGGTTGCGTAATCCGGGTCATGTGCATCAGAAACGACCCGAGGACGACGCTGAGGCAACTCGAGCGGAGGTTCGCGCCGATCTGGTCTATCGGAACCACGGAGCCTCGGGGGTGGACTGTCAACTCGACTGCGAAAATGTGGAGGTCGCGAAGGATCCGAAGGATACTCCTGATAGTGCGGTGGGGTATCTCCTCGATCGTAACGACGATGATAAGGGGGCGACTGTGACCGCGGGCGGGGTGAGGGGGGATCGCGTCCTAGAAGATGAAATATGCGGGGGAAACAGTTGTTGAGAACGAGACATGGTATATAGCATGGAAACGAAAAGTGAGACGGCCACAATGAACACCTGCAAGTCGGTCGAGGCGTAGATCCGGGTACAGCACAACTCCCAAGGCTTCTCGGGAAACAAACAAATAGGTCCTCCACCTCGGGAGGGGCAACAGGCGTGGAAGGGCGCGTTGGGCATGGGACGGCATGATGCAGACAACGTACTTAGAGTTGATGATCTACCTGGACCCTGATTCTGGGTGTGATGTTCGCGCGAGACGACGGGGTCGGTGCGCCCATTGAAGGATTCAGGGTATCGAGAACGCTCTGCTGTCCCAGCACTGCGACGAGATGGATCATCAAAATCCCGAGAACCTTTGTCAAAAGAATCATAAGCAGGATAATCATCCCTTCGTGAGACTCGGCGAGAGCTATCGTCTCTGATAGGTGAGGCATCACGGTCACGGGGATGAACACGACGAGAGTCAGGATCATTAGACTCTCTGTAGCCTGTGCGCCAGCGGTCCATAGATTCGTCCTCGGGAGAGTGTCTTGTGACCCTTGTGTTGGACCTGTCGGGACGATCTCCGCTGGAATAATCGGGGCGTCTATCCTTGTCATTGTAGCGATAACGCATGTCGTTGCGAGACTGCGTATGATGTGAGTTAGGTTGCCGCCCCTCTTCATCAGAGGAATGGTGGGTTTGACGGTATGAAGGACGATAGCAGTCATCTTCCCGCCGCGGGGGCGGGAGACTGTCTCTGTCATCAAAGCTTCTTGTTCTGTCTCGGTGGAGAGTCTGTGAGTCTGTGGCATTAGGCGTCCAAGAAGAGTCCTCGGGACGCGATTCGCGGTGGCGGCCATCTCGACCGGTCGCGCGGGAGCTTCTGGTCTCTTTATCAGATGGTAGAGGTTCATCTCCCTTTTTACTGGTGCTTCCATTAGACCGGCGCTCTTTGCGTGGCATGGACATTGGACTAGCAGCTGTCGTCGAAGGAGGAGCACGGATCGAGGAAGAGACTACGGGTTTAGGGGGAAGTGCATGAGTTAGTTTCGGGGTAGGTTGATTAACTTCCGTCTGAGGAGACGGTGGAAGGGGAGCTGCTGAATTGACTTGACTAGTCTCTTTTTTAAAAGAGACACCGACCGAGGTACTACGCCTCTTGATGTCCTTTTTCGAAGAAATCGTCTGAATTTTGTCAGCAGAAGGTGTGCTCCGCCCATGAGGACGAGCACCGTAAGCAGCAAGCTCTTCGTCTTCATCACCTCCTAAGGAAACCGCGTCTTCGACATCGTCGCCCTCGCCACCTCCTGTCGAATAAGTGATTTCTGGAGAGGCTATATGAACTCTTGAGAAGTTCACATCATCCTCATCGTTGCCCCAGTCGAGTTCTTGATCATCAAGCATGCTGATGAAACTGGGCGGTACTGAAGGGGACTGATATGTGAAAGCTGAGGAACGTCGCTAAGTATTTTGTACCAATTCTGGATGTTCTACATGTCCCCTTCACGCGGAGACTAAACATAATTAAATCTCCGAACAAAGCCAATTTGATCGTGACTTACTTGTCAGTTGACCTCCCCATACAACTTAACTAGCAGTGCTGCCAATTTGCGGTGCGTATCAATGCATACATCGCTTGGTTAGAGGCGCCGCATGTATCTCTTTCAGTAATTCCCTTCAAAGCTTCAACCTGTCGATTCCACGTTTTCGTCGGTTTAGGGTGCACGACAACATGGCCCTCCTTCCTACTACCACCAGCACATCACAAAACAGCAGCTCGGCTAGGGCGTCCCAGTCAGTCACGAACAGAGTACCGGTTATATTCCGAAGGTTACTCAAATTCCAGCAAATGGTGTGCAGGCGCCTTGATTATTTCGTATGGCATGCTACATGTCTGACGCGATTGTCTGCTAGGATTTTGAACTTGCCGCCTGGCAATTAACCTACCTTTGCATCGCGCCAAAGAGAGTGTACGTTGACATCCAATCTTGTGAGCATGTCGAGTTCTTCGTTGACTTACCACAAAGGTATCGGAATGTGTATTTTCATAAACGTGTGTATATCAAACGTTACCGCGTTGTTCTAAACGACTCATATCCCTGGAGAAACAAAAAATACATGGGCAAGAGATGACCCAGCCATTTTGATTTTGATGGCTGGAGGCATGCTTGGTGATTCCCAACCCCACTGTTGTATATCAGCACCTAAAATGGTCGTAGGCGCAGCGATAGCCTGGTCAATAGCCTGGTCCTATAGCCTATATGATTCTATCCGTTTGATATTCCTCATGGTATCCCGAGATTTCCTTCTTGTTGGAGTCATCTCAGCTACTACGTTGTGGTAAGGTCTACTTCTACGGACCAGTCACCCTATCTTGACGAATTTCTAGGCTGTTTGCCAATTATGCTCTCCTCTCGCCACCTTCGCACACAGTCCCGGCAGATACAGCCGTTGAATGGGCCTACGCTTTCGATGTACATACCAACGCATTTTTCCCGCTTTATCTTACTCTCTATGTTGCACAACTTTTCCTTGTTCCTGTCATTTTGAAGACGAACTGGGTATGCTTATGGGTGGGGAACACATTCTACCTCATCGCGTGAGTTCTCCTTGATTTCAACTTACACAGTCCGTGTTCCTTACTTGTATTCTAGATTTGCACAATACGTCTATGGCGTCTATCTTGGGCTAAATGGTAAATACATTTTACCGTTGCGCGTAAAATTGTTCATTTATGAATTTTATCGTAGCCTTACCTTTTCTCATCCGGACCGAGCTGCTTCTCGCACCACTACTACCATTGTTTGTAGGGTACATTGTATCGCTGCTCGGGTTTAATGTCGGTCGATGGGTTCTTAATGCATACTTTGGACTATGATAACTCGACATTAAACATTGACTTTTATTCCGTGCTCCAAGAAGGACTTGTTAACCACGCGCTCGAACCTGTGTCCCAGTCATGTCATGTGACCAGACACGGGCACTTAACCTCACCTTCTCGCAACTACTCTCACTTGCACAACATACACAGAATCCTATCTGCTCTCTTGTCGGTATTTTGGAAAAGCCATCTCGTGAGTAATATGAGTCGGTCTGTTTTGAGGTGACCCGGTTCGTGGTACTGAGATTAGAATTTTTTTGATTCTGGCGAGTCTGAAACAATTCAGTTATGAAAATCTAGGTAAATCAAGTTTCAGGATTCTGCCGACTGAATGGATTTCGTACAATTCCCGCAGTGTTCTTGCCTTCTGTCTTCTCCGAAACAGTACCCAAGAGGAACCATGCACTTCCTTTCACCTGGTTGTCAATGGCTAATCATCGGGGACTTGTCATAGAACCTGGCTGGGACAGCGTTTTCATACCTCTTTCGTTTTCCCGTTCTGCCCTTCATCTACTCTCAGTGATGCACAACCATCTGGCCTGTCTCGCGCCCCTTGACGCCTCGGCCTCAGTGCGGCCTTGCATTGACGCCCTTCTTTTTTCGACTGTCCCACCTCTGGTTCTTCTTTACTTACGTCCTCTCCCGTGGTAATCGCCCACGCGCCAAGGCGTGCATACATCTATCATCCACACTGGCAAAACTCTTGGACCTAAGCGTTCGAACGCACGTTTCTGCGTTTTCCGCAAGCCTTTCATGCCCTCAATTGATCCACATGCTTGCCAAGCCGGGTCTCGGATGGCGAACTTGTTGCCGCTCGAAATGGGAGGTAAGTTTTCGGTCAGGTCACCTTGCACTGAAGGCAAACCGTTCTCGTAATAAGCTTATTCTGCTTGTCTAGTCAGTCTTCGGGGTTAATTGGTTCAATGGATGAATTGCTCGCAGCGCATATGGATCTCGTCCTGTAATTGAAGATAACGTCTATCATGGGGTATCCACTGAGAAAGGGGAACCGGTTTACGTCAATATCCAGCTTCTCCCTGACTTACAAGGCTAAATCTGACTTGAGAGTGGCGAGGGGTACCATTCGCGCTCTGTCAAACTGGTACTTACTTTCATTAACGACCCATCTGTCCCAAAATGGTACCGAGCATGAACGTCATACATCGTGAATGGGAAGCGACTGAGGAGCGTCGAAAATTTTGACCTACCAACTGGAGTGACTGACAAAGGACCCGGTTAATTTCGGGGGCGAGGTAATTCACGCAGCGCCACCTCCACCTCGATGGACAGGTGTCCGTCCACCGAATTCTCGGATTTGCCTCCCGCGAAACAACTCCGCGTTGCTACCCCATCTATCTTATACTTTACTCTTACATCTTTGATATTTGGAAGGCGAAGGACGCCCGAGAACGCCGCAAAGCCGACACTGTTCCTGAGGCGAGTTCGCTGAGTTCATAACGTGATCGTTGCAACGGTACGTATGTGGTGGTAAAGTTTCCCGCACAGCGCAGTCACCTCTATCGGTAAATTCCACCGGCTCTGTTCAAGTTTATCATGCGCCCAAGTTCCTTTCGCTACCTTTACCGGCAACACAGCGTATATGACCACCGAATGGGCTTACACTTTTGATGTCCATATCGGCGCCATCTACACCATATTAGTAATATCCTTCCTTGTCTGTCATTCTGAAGATGAACTGGGTTATTGGTTGGGAACACCTTTTTATCTCGTGGCCGAGGACGGGACTGCCAACGCCCTTACAACAAGGACCAAGGTGCCGGAGCGCGGCCTCACCAGGCCACAGCAGCGTCGAGAACGTTGCCAGTGTGTTCTAGACGCGACACCATTACTAGAACCTACATAAACACTTCGAAGTCAAAGTAAGTTTTCTCGCGTCACAATGCCGCATTCTCTGTTCGTTCCGTTTCGGCTCGGAGTTCCAATAACTTCACTAACAACCTCAACAGTCAAACAAACATTCGGGCGATTCCGTCCTCTGGATCTGTACAACGTCAACTATGCCGTACATACCCAGGCCTGCTTGACTCTTGCTTTCATCGTCTAGTTGTGCAGTGGTGCTGAAGTCTTGGCATTCCCCTGGGCAAGCGTAGGTGCTAAGCGCTAACGGGAACGCTACTTAGACATGACGGAGGACAGCGTCTACCGTAGGACAGAGGGAAATACACCAAATCATAGTGACAGCTCGTCCGCATAATCTACGGAGCTAAACCTGACTGGTGATGGGAACGATGTAAGGAATACATCACGACGAGAAAGCCTTCTCATCACCGCTCTGTTTTCGATCCTGCGAGGTAACTTATCTGAACGCAAACGGCAATCTCAAGGCCCCGGTCAAGATAGAAGATCCGGGATTAACTGCATTTGAGTTTGGGCGCAGGGGCAGGGCAGCTTCTCCCATCAACGGTATCACGCGCCTTCCGTCCATAGATCCTGCCCCGGGCTTCTGGCTCGTAAAGAGTTCTGTATTCCTATCACAATTCCTGGGCTCGAACACGACGGATTCATATGGTGAGCATCGTCTTGGCAGGTTCTCAGTGATCAGAGTGATTTACACCGTGCCAATATCCTTGGAAGCCAAGGATCTCATCCTTCCAGGAATCGCGCAAGCATAAATGTCGTGGGCGCACATGGTAAAGCCATTAAGCAAAGAACGACGAACGTGCGTGCCATGGCTCAAGAAAGTCAAAGGCGCTCGGTTGAGCCTCGCCGGTTATGTGGCAATAGGATTTGTACTGTACTATATTTCCCTGTTGTATATATGTCGTTGTTCACATGGTTTCCCTACTCGAACGCGGAAAAGTAACGGAACAAGGGCTAAAAAGCGACTAATTGAGGACTGATCTGGAAGCAGAGGCTAATCAGGAACAGGGCACCTGCCACCCCGGGCATGGCGCGTCACCTCACTGGCCAGACTAAGTTCAATTCAACACGATTGCTGTGCAGGCAAAAGCTTCGTGTTTATAAGGCGGTTGCTCTCCGCATTTAAGGCCCTTTACACATCCCGACCGCTAAATCGTTATGCGGCCGTCCATCATCCTCAATGTCGCGACCATAGCTGGCCTTGCCAGTCTCCCAGGCGCATTAGCCTGGGGCGCGGCAGGTACGTTCACTTACTACCTCCGCTCTCAAACACAGCTAAGTGTGAACTTTCACGACAAGGTCATGAAATCGTCGCGACCATCGCTCAGTCGCACCTCGATTCGAAAGTCCTAAATAGTGTCTGCGCCATCCTCGCCTCCGATTCGAGTGGTATCATCGACTCGACTTTTGTTGTCGATCATCCAGCGCGTTCCGGCGTCAGTGCCGACCCACCCTGCTACCTCGCAACGGTGGCCACCTGGGCCGACAAGATCCGCATGCACGCACGGTGGTCGGCACCACTACACTTTATCAATGGCGTCGGTGATCACCCTCCGGATAATTGCCTCTTTCCGGGAGCGGACGGCTGGGGGGGTCCTGAGCGTGCCAACGTCCTTGACGCGGTCCAAAACGTCTCTACCATCCTAACCGGATTCGTATCGGGGTCCGAGGACGTCATTGCGGGTGGGGCCCCAGAGCTGGCGCTGGAGGCGCTCAAGTTCCTCATTCATTTCGTGGGCGATATGCATCAACCGTTGCACCTGTGCGGGCGTGATCGTGGCGGTAATAGCGACAAGGTGACTTTCGACGGGCGCGTCACGAGTGCGTCACCCTTTCTCTCCTCTGTTTGTTTTCCCTTTCTTATTGTCTGGGTTACTTGTACCCCCAGATCTTCATTCGGTTTGGGACAATAACCTGATTGCCAAGGCGCTACGGCAAACTCCGAAAAACTACAGCCGTCCCCTTCCGGTACCTGCCGTAGAATCCTCCCTCCGAGGTGCGATTTACGACCCGTATGTCCGTCGCGTGGTGTGGGAGGGCATCGGCGTCGGCAAAGGTCACGGCCGCTGGGAATCTGAAGTTGACTCGTGGTTGTCCTGCGGTTCGGGTCCCAAATCATTGGTCTATGGGGGGCAAGAACAGCCAGCTCAAGAGGTACTATTTGCCGGTAAACCGAAGCGTCCCAAAGGGTCAGGCCCACCGGAAACAAGTGACACGGATACGCTCTGCCCGTACGCGTGGGCTGCGCCGATTCACGCGCTCAACTGCGCCATCGTCTGGCCCGCTGAACTCGATAACCCGGGCTCAGTGGCGCCACTGGGCGGGCCCCGTAAGGATTATCTCGAGCTCGACACGGCGGAGTATACGGGTCAAATCGAGAAAGAATGGATCATTGAGAAGCTTCTGGCGACGGCCGGCGTGCGCCTCGCGGGGATCCTCAATAACATATTCCTGCCGCAGCAGCTGGAGACGTGCGATTAAATCCTCTTCCTATTTCTTTTCCGCCTATCTAATCGTATTATGATCACACGATTTGCGTGTGAGATGCCGCAATATGTATTGTATCCTCAGTAGAGGTGTCTCTTGCTTTTTGACTATTGATTTCTCAGTCGCTAGGAAATGTGAAAAGGTGTTGTTAAGTATTGCGGCCATTCGCCGTATTGGCATGCCTGTCGTGGGAAAGAAAAAGCTCAAGTGCATTAAATAATACGAGTAACACAGTAGTCCAGGTTGGTATGGTGTAAAGCCGACCGCATGGTGGCAAGGGTACTATGACCGCCGCAACTCCGAGTCACCCGACGTCGCCGTAGGTGAGCCCGAGTGACTACGTGTGCGTCGTTCCTCCGCGCGTAGCCGCGTCCGTTCCGTCGCTGCCTCGAGCTCGTCATCCTCCCCATCCTCCTCCTGCAGACGCTGCAGGCCGAGCTCATGCACGGAACCATTCGGTGCGTCCTCCTCGAACGCGTCGAAAAGTGGTGCGTTTGAGCTGAGCGTGCGCGAGCTGCGCCGCGCATGCCCAAAGTTGATCCCTGGCGTGGACGGGGCGGGCCAGCCGTCGATCGAGGGGCGGCCTTGGAGGGAGAGTCGCGGATGAAGGATACCGTTCTCGAGCGCGTGGTGACCCGTTACTGCGGGTTTGCGCGAGAGCTCGAGGAGGTGCATGCCGATGAAGATGGTGATGAAGCCTGCGAGGAGAGAGATGGTATTCACGGGGTTGTCGGTGTTGATGCCTTGGAAGAGAATGAGGGACGCGACGATGGTGGCAGTTGAGAAGCAGACGTAGTACAGGGGGTTCACTCTGAATAGCTCAATGTGTGAGGGTCAGCAAGATGAGGAGGGCAACAAACGTACACGTTGGTGGAGAAAGTATCGAGGGCTTTATTGAAGTAATTCATTTGGACCATTATGCAGAAGGCTACCACTAGTCCGAAAACATACGTGCTGACGTATACGAACTGATTGCTGCCGCCAAGGGTGAGCTTCACAGCAATGCCGAAGCCTTTAACTGCCATGATAGAGACTGAGCCAACAAGTGAACATATGGAAATGTACACAAGTGGTTTTGAGCGACCATACGTGGGCGCGACGCCGTAGACCATAATAAGCGTGAATACAAGCACGCAAAAGCAATACATCAAGAACCCTGTGCGTCATAAAACTGAGTAGAGCGCAACATGAAGGAATGGGAATGAAGAAGTACCAGGCTGAATGGCATATACTAAAATTTCGTCAACTGTTTGGATATCTTTATCGGCAGGTGCATGAAGCACGATAACCAATGAGCCTAGAAGACAAATGGTGCATCCGAGTCGGCCCAGATGTCCTAATTCTTCTTCCAAGAGGTATGAGGCGAGAATAGCGCTGCGTGACAGGTCAAAAAGTCGTTGCCTCGATGACATTACAACCTACGCACCCAATGATGACACTCAATGAACCCAAAGGAGTAACCAATATTGGTGGAGCAAAAGAATAAGCAGCAAAATTTGCCACTGGCGAGAGTAGAGTGTCAAGCGTAATTCAATCAAAAGAATCGAATGCAACGCACGTTCACCCAGGACCACTGGCAGCGAGTGACTGTGGGGTTAGGAATTGAAGTAGAAATGCCAAGCTAGGTGCTCACTCAGGGACATTCCTGCCCACCAGATGGGGTTTTTGAGGTATGAATGATCATCAGATGCTTGAGCATACGAACTCCCTCTATCTCCTGCGTCATTGAGACCCTGAGTGACGGGTAAATTGGGTCATCCGACTACGTGGGGGTTGCATGTACCTTTTTGGTGATTATAAAACTCGATCCGATTGCCACAGTACCTGAGACCGCTAGAGCGAGTCCGATGTACTTGTCTTCGAGCATGAAAGGTGGGAGGGAAAAGAGAGAGAGGTGTGACCCGAGGTGGTGAGTGTGTGCGAAGATTAGCTTTGTGGGGTGTGAACGCGTGAACCGGAGAGAGAGCCTCAGGGACAACGTCGCAGTCGCAAGGGGTCAAATTTTACCTGTCTAAAATCATCTAATCTAATCTCACTTTATTTTCATACTGTTCTACCACATTTTCTGTTGCTTTTACTGAGTATATCTATCGATTCAACAACAAAGAAGTCGAGACGCTTTCTGCTCACATGCTCATCACCGCTGTGCGCGTCTTTCAGCTCCGTCTTCCCACACAATCTATTCGCTTTCTAAGACCACCACGTTCATATCGCTCATTATCAACCATGGGCGCCATAGGTACACAAACAGTCGACACGAGAGAAAGGCTTTCAGCCCTACGTAGTCTCATGGCTGACCGCAATATTGACGCATATATTGTGCCGAGTGAGGACCAGCGTAGGTGTTCTACCTGTTCGTTTCGAGAAACCAGCTCACACATTGTCTGCACATTTCCAGATTTCAGCGAGTATCCTGCAGAGTGCGATAAGCGTCGGGCATTCATCTCTGGGTTCAGTGGCTCTGCTGGTTTGTCCCTCAATGCCCACGCAACTCTCGATTTTGATCCCCTTCAGGCACTGTGATCGTGACAAAGGACAAAGCATATCTTTTCACAGATGGACGCTACTTCCTTCAGGCAGGGCAACAACTTGATACGTAAGTCGAAACAGTGCCAAGTTGAAGCCGACTTTTAAATCTCGGATACCCCCAGAAACTGGACGTTGATGAAGCAGGGTCTGCCTGGTGCGTTCTCACGTAATACCCTAGCAATATACCCTGAACCCGCAGCAGATGTACCCTCTTGGCAAGAGTTTGTGATCAAGGCAAGCACGCACGTTTCTCGGTACAGGCACTGTATATCACACTTTGGTGTCTTAGAACATGGCCTCCCCCGCCCGTACGGGAATAGATCCCACATTGATCACTGCTTGTACGTCCACGTCGATCCTCTCGATCAGAACCTCATAGGCGTGTCCCAGCCGAAGACAAGTCCTTGACCGGAGTGGATCTCACATACAATGAGAATCTTGTCGATCTGGTCTGGGGCTCTGCGCGGCCTGCGCGCCCAAAGAACCCCGTCTTTACCCTCGATGTCAAGTATGCTGGCCAAAACTATGCGGACAAGCTCGCGCGAGTGCGTGAAGAGATGGAGAAGCAGAAAGCGCGCGCGCTTGTGGTGACGATGCTCGACGAAGTCGCTTGGCTGTTCAACTTGCGTGGTGCTGACATCGAATTTAATCCTGTTTTCTTTGGCTATGCAGTCGTCGCTGCCGATAGCGCAACACTCTTCCTCGACCCCGCCCAGGTCACTCAGGATGTGCTCTCGCACCTCGGGCAGGACGTTCAGCTCCGTCCGTACGACGCATTTATCCCCTACCTCAAGGACCTCGGAGCTGACCTCCAGGTACGTGGGTCACGCCAACTCTCGCATCAGCCTCTGATGTTCAGTTCCTGCCTTAGGATGGCCAGAAGGTTTTGATTGGTGATAAAACAAGTGTTGCAGTTGCTGTGGCGCTTGGACACACCTACACCAACATTGTGCGCTCGCCCGTTGCTGAGTTCAAGTCTATCAAAAATGCGACGGAGATCGAAGGTTTTCGTGCAAGTCACATCAGAGATGGGTCAGCGCTCGTGCGATACTTTGCGTGGCTGGAGGAGCAACTGAATCAAGGAGTGGAGTTGTCGGAAAGCCAGGGCGCTGACCAGTTGGAAAAATTCCGTTCGTGAGTATCTCTACGCGTACCCACATCAGCCGACCAGTAGCGAGGCACCGTACTGACCGCGAGCTGGGCAGAGAATTGCCTTTATTCAAAGGCTTGTCGTTCACAACTATTTCCTCGACCGGGCCCAATGGAGGTGTGTAAAGTGTCCATGCAAGCCCTCTTGTCCTTAGAGCTTCGCGACAGCGATCATCCACTACTCACCGGATCCAAATGATTGCGCTATCATCCGTAATGACCAAATATACTTATGTGACTCGGGTGGTCTGTTAGATTTGCTGTTCTCACCGCCTCTCATACTGACAAGCTATTTTCAGGGCAATACATGGATGGTACGACTGACGTGACGCGCACACTGCACTTTGGCACTCCAACAGCAGAACAGCGCCGTTCGTTCACGCGCGTGCTTCAAGGACACATTGCTATCGACACCGCTGTATTTCCAAGCGGAACTTCTGGTAGGTTGCTCGTTGTCAGAGATGGTCAAAGTGCTAATGAAACTTATTCGAATTCTAAACGTTCAGGGTACAATATGTGAGCCAGGCATTCGACTCAGATTAAAACTACTCTATAAAAACAACAACAGCGATACCTGGGCAAGGAGGTACTTGTGGCGGGATGGGCTTGGTGCGTTGTCTTTCCTGTGCCCTCAGTGTTGGGAATTCAGCCATGTGCAGATTACCGGCACGGCACTGGCCATGGCGTTGGTCACTTTTTGAATGTCCATGAAGGTACATAATGTCCTTCCATGTAGGCTGTGCTGAAGCTGGTTTTGCAGGTCCGCAAGGAATTGGCACGCGAATCGGTGAGGAATAAAACTGGCATATGTCTATCAGCCTCTCAATCTCTACGAATAGCGTATAACAACACGCCGTTGAGAGCTGGTATGACTGTATCTAATGGTAAGTATCCCCACCTCGTCCGATTTATAAGCTCACATAAAGCACAGAGCCGGGTTACTATGCCGATGGCGATTATGGCATACGCATTGAGAACGTGGTGATCGTATGCGATGCCAAGACGCCACATAACTTTGGGGACAAGGGTTACCTTGGATTTGAGCATGTCACTATGGTATGCCTGCTTGCTCTCGTCTCTCAAAGGACGTGCTGACGCACTTTCGCGAAAGGCGCCTATGGGTCGGAGCCTTGTCGATGTGTCCCTCCTCTCCGTAGAGGAACGTGGGTGGGTGGATGGATACCATAAGGAAGTATGGGAGAAACTTTCGCCTCTGCTAGAGGGCGACGCGAGGGCCAAGGTTTGGCTCCATCGCGAATGCGCACCGCTATGATGCTGTATCTAAATTTCTGGGGTCGAGTCGTGATTGCACCAACGTGTCGAATATTTAGAGACCGAGAGATCTGAGGCCTCTCTGTCCACGTTCCATTTAGGACTTCTGCTTTTGTGAACATCCAACATGAGTGAGCGAGGCAGACAAATGGAAGCAACACCCGCAAAGGCATTTCTTGCCTCAAGAAGAATCGGTGTGACATACAGGGGTAGATTAAGCGCTGATAGAGAAACGCGCTGTTGCTGCACCTCTCTTAGTCTAGATCTGCATACGCAGAAGGAGAAATGGATCCAACCATCCAACCATGTCTCGCTCCCGGGCCGACGTTCTCAATCTCACTGTGTTCCAGACCAGGATCAAGTGATCGTGGGCTATTGGTTTGTTGACTCGCCATGCGGTGCCAAGGTAAATGCGCAATACTTAAACACCTTTGGGTTCCGAGTCACTTACACGCGTTCTTCCTCACTTTCTTTTCCATTCCCCATGGTAGCCTATTGTCCCACAGCCATACGCGGCGGAACTTGCACAGACAGCGAATGTCCTAATCGCCACGATATCTTACGCTGCGAGCCCTGCAATTGCTCTTTCCCCGCTGCGTTGCTCGGTCAACATGAGAACGGGAAGAATCATCTTCGCAATGTTGCCTCGCGACCAAGACCCTCGACTGTCCCACCGGAACAACTACAAGATACCTCACCGTCATCCGGTAGCGACGCACCAACGCCTGCTGCAGACCCACGCGTCATTGTATCGGATGAAAGTGGCCTTGATTTCGTTGTGGAGCGAACAGGAAACGCCGAGAATCCGTCCTTTTCTTCCGTCAGCTTCACCATTCTCATTACCAAAACCGAGTTGCCGTCTAGTCTTTTGGTGGAAAGCTTGACCCTGGATCCCCTCTCGAATACTTGGTGCGAGTCAATTTGTATCACTCTATTCAAAGAGCTCACATCTCTTCTGGCAGTTTCACTGCCACTCTTGTCAGTGAGTCAGGGAAGGTCCGACAGAAAAGATCATGCAAAATCTCGTAGCCTTTCAAGCGCCTCGTCTCGGTAATTTTCGCGCGTTCTTGAAGATCACTCTTGTCGATAAATTGCGACCGGACGATCAAGACTTTACTGTGACACGTGAGCTACGTGGGCGTGCTATCCTCCCCGGCGACCAAACTAGCAATGGAGATACCTCCGAGACGGTGACGGCTGTCCGTCTTGGGTGTGAAGGGACGGGAATCACCGTCTCTCCCGAACCCGTTCTCGAATTCTTAGTAGAACGCCCGCAGTCCGACATACCATTCGCAACGCAGACCAGGAAACTTGTCATCAACAAGTCTTCGCTACAACCGTTGGTCTCCTTCGTGGCAGCTACGTTGCGCTCACGAGATTCAGTGGCTGGGTAAGTCCAAGTCTGTAACTTTGGCTGTACATTTATCATTTTCCCGAATAATAGCTTGTTTTCTGCAAAGTTCGAGGGTGATTCTATGCGTATCAAGCCTAACCGTCAACGGACCGTCACGGTGTCTTTCACGCCGCAGCGAGACGGACTCTATGACGCAGTACTCGAGCTTACCTTCTATGACCGCAAACGTGAGGCGGAATTCGTGGTCGAACGGACACTGTGTGGGGTGGCCAGGTCATTGCTGTCAAACAACGATAATGAAGACCTTTCATCCGACGAAGAAGAGGTGTTTCTGGACAGTGATGACACTGGTATCTCTGTCTCGGATGAGGACGGTGTGGATTTGGGTATCGTCGAACGCAAACAACCGGATGGTCCCTTTGATACTCTCACAACTTCGCTCACCATCAGAAATGCAGAGGGCTCCCCCTCTGTGATTCTCCTAAAGGCGAGAATCAAGACAACGGATGAGAGTGAACCTAGGTGGGTGGTGACGCCTGCCTACTCTTTCTTGATGTTGATCAGCTGCCCCAGCTTTGCGGTGTCTTTCGACGGGGGCTTTCACCCTATCCACCCCGGCGCGGAGAGCACAGTACATATAACATTCAGACCCAAATTCGCCGGGTTTTTCCAAGAAATACTCACGCTGGTGTTCTACGATAGCCAACGTTCGGCTCGGTTCATTGTTGTCAGGACGTTACAAGGTACTGCCGGGTCCGACAGGACCACAATCACTTCGAATATCTCAACAAAGAAATGCATGCCCGACGTACTGTGGGTCAACAGGTACCACCGCGACAGATTAAACTGCTATGGCCTGCGGACCGACCTCGAAAGTCAAGAAAACTCCCGGAATATGAGGTACCACCAGTAGTCCAAGCAGCAGTAGACAATGTTACGCGTCCTTACGATGAGGAAGCGCCACACCTCATTACGGCTTTGAACACTCCAGCTTTAACTATGGACACTTACGCACAGTACTTCAAGGCGCTAGTGAATGTTGAGGATGGTCACCAGCAGTATGTCCAGTATCTTTCCATTCTCGTCTTGAAAGTAACGTGGGTTAGGCGAGATGTTCTGAACCTGCCTCAGTATGAAGTTGAAGTTCGGCAACGCGGTCAGCGATCACCGAGGTACGTTTCCCTACTGGGCCACGCATGTCGATTTGTTCACAGAGCGTGTAGTGTTGAGATCGAGAACAAAGATGAAGATCTTCTCCCAGAAGTTATGATCGGGGATTTCCTTTGGCTAGACGACGTTCAGGACGATATACGCTATGAAGCACGCATAACGACGTTGCTGTGTTCGAGCGATCTCGAACTGCAGTACTCAAGATGTCGCTTAAATTACCGACAGATTTCAATCTCTACCGAGGGGCGACATTCACATTACGATTCAGACTTAATCGCATCACTCTCCGTCGCCAATATCACGTGTTGGCAACATCATTCACACCTCAGCGTCGGCTCTTGTTCCCTTCTGTTTCTGATATCAAACCAATCGAACGTCGTCTCTCAAGAGCTGAGATTGACGATCTCCAGTTGTTCAATGAGAGCATCCGCGATGACGAGCAACAGCTGCAGACGGTAATTTCGCTTTTACAGCAACCAAAAGGCAATGTCCCGTTCATCATCTACGGACCGTGAGCACGATCCCACCGTTTCACCTCTGCAGTATCTCTGACCGATACTGGCCGTCACTCGACAGGCCAGGGACGGGTAAAACGTGTACTGTCGTCGAAAGCATTATCCAGCTAGTACGCCGTGATACAACCGTCAGGGTTCTCGCATGCACTCCGAGTAATGCAGCTGCGGATCTACTCGTTCAGCGTCTAGCCTTCGCAGGGTTGACCGACAAGGAGTTGTTCCGTTTGAATGCTTATTCACGCAGCGACGAAGAAATGCCCGAAGACGTACAAGCATTCTCCGCAATACCGGATCATGCAACCCTACTGGCCTACCGAGTCGTGCTCTCTACCTGCTCTTCGGCAGGCATGCTGCAGACGTTGAACGTCCCTCCTGGGCACTTCAGTCATATAGTCATTGACGAGGCTGCGCAAGCGGAGGAACCCCTTGCGATGATCCCAATTGCCGCTTTCTCGACTACTTCTACAAACGTCATCCTTGCGGGCGACCCACATCAATTGGGGCCCGTTATCAGGTCGACCACGGCCTCCAGATCCGGCCTGGGGAAAAGTTACCTCAAGCGATTGATACTCATCAGTCAAGTTTACGGGCTGGATGCACACGGTGGAACAACGTGAGTCACACTTTTCTCTTTATCACCGGCAACCCTCACAAAGGCAACGTAGGATCGTCGACCTTCAGCGGAACCGCCGCTCGCACGGTGCAATTATTGCATGGCCGAACCGGTACTTGTACGAGGATAGAATGCGTGCTTGCGCGAGTGAAGATGTCACACACCTCTTGCTCGATTCGACGGTGTTGCCAAAGAAGCGCTTCCCTGTCGTGTTTCATGGGCTCAAAGGGCGTGAGCGGCGTTCGAGGCATTCCTCGTCCTATCTCAACGTCCACGAGGCGTCAATCGTCCGCGAGTATTGCCAGAAGCTTACTACGGATCCTGAACGGAAGATCTGTGAGTTTGACGCGGTTTGTTCTCAGCCATTTTACAAAACCGCCCCGGTGCAGACCCGCAGGAAATTGGCGTAGTCGCACCCTATAGGGCTCAGGTCAGAGCGATCCGGGATTTGCTGAAAGCGGCAGACTTGGCGGGTGTTGAGGTGGGCTCAGTCGAGCAGTTCCAAGGACAAGTTCGTGCAAAGCGACGTTATTGCGAGATGGTAGTGCTAACTCTTGCGCCCTTCAACCTAGGAACGAAAAGTGATCATTTTCGCCACAACTCGAAGCAATTCCGCAGTCGACAAACGGAGAGCGTTGGGTTTCTTACAGCATCGCCAACGTATGAATGGTCGGTAATTTCTTCTCATCAATGTCAATGTATGAGGCTGACCCATCTATTTGTTAGTGGCCATCACACGCGCACAGGCATTGCTCATTGTCATCGGAGACACGGAAGTGCTAGGGAAGGACGAGCTTTGGCGCACCTTCCTGAACTACATTGTTTCGTCCGGAGGGTGGACCGGGAAAACACCCAGCTGGAAGCAAAAAGATGAGGTCCCTGTACCGGGATACGACATTATCCCCAGGGATAAACCCGTGTATGGGGAGGGTTTCATCGGTGGGAAGAGTGTGCAAATTTATAGGTACAACCGTGAGTAGCGGAAAAGGAAGGACGGACAGACACCCTTCCTCCCTGGTTAGCTATTTCGTTCTGCCTCGCCAATCCGGGGTTCTACCTCGGCGCAAATCGTTACTTTCATTTGTCCAAGTTTTACGCATCGTGCATCGCATCGTGCATTGGGGCGTGTCTGGAACGTTGTATATGATGGAAAACTTCTGGAACCCATTGCTTCCAGGCAGAACGTTGCGAACTTCTACTGCGCCGCGTGCTTTGAGTGGTCATTAGTTCTTCCGCAGCAGGAGTGACATACTGACAAGGGGTCAACCTATTTCTACAAAACTTCCTGGCTACTTGGCTCCGCAAATTGCCTCCTTTGCTTCAACTCTGCAAGCGCCTTCCTCTGTCACCGTGCATGAGGCGACAAGGATTACCTTTGGTTTGAGCATGAAACCGTAGTGCAACCCTATTGAACACTCTTCTCCGGAGATGAACGTGAATAGGTGGGAGCATGCCATAACGGCACTGGAAGTGCGGATCCCCTTATTTAAGCGCGAGCCGCGAGGGCCAGAGCTTGGTGCCGACGTGATATGATCGTCGATCCAGTTTTTGTTAGCTTGTATCTGACTTTGTATGTGGCGGGGTCGTGTGGACCAAGTGGTCTATGTAATTATTCTATTGAACCGGGAGACCAATAGTTGCGGGTTCTCTCGGCCGACCTGGGAATGATGTCGTCGGCGATTATAATGAATCAGCCCTACGAAAGTCTCAGGCTATAAACCTTACCATATTGCCGATACCATTCGCGATGTCTGCAAAACTCATTACCTCGGCAGGCGGGGCTTCGGACCTCTAACAAGTTCCTCCGAGTCGTCTATGGTCAACCGACTTTGCTCGCTTCCAAAGTGACCATTTCCACCACTTTGAGAGATACTCCTCATGTAGCATTCTCCGCATCAGTAGTCACTTGGCTAAAATCTCAGACCAGGACTAGCGTCACTCCTAAAGCCTATAGGCCTAAAGGCCTGAGCTCCGCTGAGCTTGTGTCGTGTACACCGGTACTAGTACTACTAGTAGGAGCCCCGAACGCTAGGCAAACGCTGAGTGCAGCGTTCCTCTTTTCCTAGATCAAAAAGTTTTCTTTCAGTCATGGACCTCGCTGCCAGCCATTGAGGCATGGACACGTCGGGTCGGGCGGCGGAACCGGAGACATTAGCCATATGCGTTTGACAGTTGTGCCGCGTTTCTCATTCCCCACCTCTGGCGCCTGACAGTCCTTACATTGATTCACACGCGTTCTTTCCCCCTTCCATTCACCATGGTAACCTTTTTTTGCGAACTCTGTAATTGTTTCTTCCCTCCGACTGGTTATTCGTTCAATCAACACCAAAGCGGGAGGAGGCATCTTCGCAATGTTGCTTCATCTGGGCTTCTCCTCTTTGATACCCCTCAACAGTCTCCTCTTCCCTGGCCAGAATCCCCAAATGCCCAATTCATGCCACTCCCAAATACTTTACCACCGTCCGATGGCGATGCACCAACCCCTACAGCAGATCCACGTGTCACCGTGTCCGATGAAGGTGGACTCGAATTTCTCGTGGTGGGAACGGGAGACCCGAATCCTTCCTTTTTTCCGTCCAGTCATACTGTTTTGATAACGAAAACCGAGGTGAAGTCCAAGATCTTCGTGAAAAGTTGGGACCTGGTACCTCTTTCGAGTCTGAACTCTCAGTGCGAGCTATTTTGTGATACCTTATTGTGGCACTCACATATCGCCTGGCAGGTTTTTTGTACATCTTGATGGAGATTCAACAGAAGTCCAGCAGGAGATACCGCTAAGGATCCTTGTAGATTTTCAGGCGCCTCACGCTGGCAGTTTTTGCGCGTCTTTGAAAATCACATTTATGGACGAAACACGGCCAAGCAACCCAGAGTTTACGGTGACCCGTGGGTTATGTGGATGGACTATCCTCCTTGAAGATCCAACTAGCAATGGTGGTCCCTCCAAAATGATGACGGGAGTCCGTACAAGTCCAGGGATCACTGTCTTACCCGAGTCAGGGCTTGAATTCCCGGTAGAACGCGCACGGTGCGACGTTCCGTTCGCAACGCAGATCCTGCAATTCATCATCAAGAACTCCTCACCTAATTCGCGGGTTGAATTGGTAGCTGCTTGGTTGCACTCGCCAGATGATTCCGAGTCGGTCCTCGGGTAAGCCCGAATCTGTCGAAGAATTGCATTTGTTCCTCATCTTCCCCATGCACAGCGCACAGCCGCCGGGCAGTTCTAAGTGGATCAAGTCTAACCGCCAGCGTGTGGTGACGTTTTCTTTCACGCCTCAACAAGATGGGCTCTATGAAGCGACTCTTGAGCTTACTTTCTATGACGGCCGGCGCAAGGCTGTCTTTGTGATTGAACGGACACTGCGCGGTGTGGTTACACAACTCGCTAGCGACCATACCCTTTCGTCCGATGAAGAAGAGGAGCCCCTCGACGTTGCTGACACCGGTATTTCCGTCTCGGACGAAAATGGGATTAATTTCGGCATCGTCGAACGCACGCACCCGGACGGTCCCTTTGCCACTCTGGCATCTTCACTCACCATTAGGAATGCAGAGGGGTTTCCCGCTGTGACTCTGGTCCAGACGAAAATCCGAGTATTGTACGAGAGCGGTCCTGGGTGGGTGATGACGCTTGCCCGCTGTTGTTTACGTTTATCAGCTGCCCCAGCTTCATCGCAGTCGAGGGTGACACTCCCCTCATCCAACCTGGAGCGGAGAGCACAGTGCATATACATTTCGAACCCGATTTCGACGGGTTGTTCGAAGCGACACTCGAGCTGGTATTCTATGACAACCGACGATCGGCTCGGTTCGTGGTTTCCAGAGCGTTGACCGCCATTGCGGGCTCCGTCGAGGATCATAGATATTACGAACCTCTTGACCAAGAAATAAATTCCCAGCGTCCGAGTCCAGTACCCAGTCGACAGGTACCGCCACAGGAGGTTATACTGCTCTCGTCCTCGGGTCAGCGTCGAAAGTCAAAGAGACTCCCCGAGTATGAGCTATTGCTAGCAGTCCAGTTAGCAGTGGATGATATAGGGCGCCCTTACGACAAGCACGCGCCTGTTCTCCTCAAGGCTTTACAGCCGCGGAGTTTAAATATGGAGACTTATTCACAGTACTTCAATGCTCTATTGAATGTCGAAGATGGGCATCAGCAGTATGTCAAGTACTTTTTCTCCCTTGGCTTTGCAATGATGGTGGGCTAGGCGAGAGATGCTGGACCGACCTCCGTATCATGGTCTTGAAGTTCAACCACGCGGCCAGCGGTACAGGTAGGTTCCGTTATCTTGGCTCCACGTTTATGTGTTCAATAGAACTTGTGTAGTATTGAAATACTTGAGGACGACCCCGACGAAGATCTCCCTGAGATATTTGTTGGGGAGTTATTTTGGCTAGACGATGTCCTAGAGGACAGACGCTACGAAGCATGTGTCACCCACGTTGATGTGTTCGACCGGCATCGTTTTGCGGTGCTCAGGATGTTGCTTAGATTACCGACAACTTTCGAACTCTCCCAGGGTCCAGTATTCAGTTTAAGTTTCAGACTTAACCGCATCACTCTACGCCGTCAATATCACGCGTTGGCAACATTATTCACCCCTCAGCGTCGGCTTTTGTTCCCCTCTCTGGTGGATAGCAAACCAACTAAGCGTCGCCTCTCAAGAGCTGAGATTGAGGGACTCGAGTTGTCCAATCAAAGCATTCGTGATGACGCGCAACAGCTACAAGCAGTAGTTTCAATCCTACAACAGCCAAAAGGCAACGTCCCATTCATTATTTTCGGACCGTAAGCAATATTTTATTCCACTATCAATGACTAATACTGATGATCCCTCTGTAGCCCCGGGACGGGTAAAACGACCACTGTTGTCGAAAGCATTATACAACTGATACGCCATGACGTAACCGCCAAAATTCTCGTGTGCACTCCGAGTAACGCAGCTGCGGATCTCCTTGTTCAACGTCTAGCCGACGCAGATCTGGATAGGTCGCAGCTGTTCCGTTTGAACGCTTATTCGCGCTACGAAGCTGATATACCGGAAGATGTACAATTATTCTCCGAAATGCCGAATGGTGCGACATTATTAGGCTACCGAGTTGTGCTCTCCACCTGCTCCTCGGCCGCCCGACTCCAGATGCTGAATATTCCTGCCGGACATTTCAGTCACATAGTCATCGATGAAGCTGCACAGGCGGAGGAACCCCTTGCGATGATCCCAATCATACTTTTCTCGAATGCTTCCACAAATGTTATTCTCGCGGGCGATCGTTGTCAATTGGGGCCCGTCATTAAGTCGTCACATACCTCTAGGGCCGGTTTGGGGGAGAGTTACCTGCAGCGGTTGATGTGCATTAGCGAAGTCTATGGGTTCGATAGACGGAGTGGAATGTGAGCCACACTTTTCTCTTTATCACTGTCAACCCTCACCGGTGGGGATACAGGATCGTCGATCTTCAGCGGAATCGGCGCTCGCATGGTGCAATTATCGCATGGCCAAATCGGTACATATACGAGGATAGAATTCGCGCTTGCGGGAGTAAAGATGTCACGCACACGATGATCAATTGGAAGTGGTTGCCGAAGCGGGGTTTTCCTATCGTGTTCCATGGCATCAGAGGCCAGGAACGACGTGCGAAACATTCTTATTCGTACTTCAATGTCTTCGAAGCCTCAACTGTTCGGGACTACTGTAAGAAGCTTATTGAGGACGCTGAACAGAAGACATGTGAGTGAGAATCGTTTCGTTGTTCTCTGGATAGTTTATGTACCTCGTTGTAGACCCGTGGGAGATTGGCGTTATCGCGCCATATAGGGCTCAAGTTAGGGTGATTCGGAAGCTGTTGAAGCTATCAAATTTGGACGATATTGAGGTAGGCTCGGTTGAGCAGTTCCAAGGACAAGTTCGTGCAAAGTGGTGCTTTCGCAGGATAACGGCACTGATTCTGGAGACATTTACACTAGGAACGAAAAGTGATCATCTTTGCAACAACTCGAAGCAACTTGGAATATCGCCCTAGGAAAGCATTGGGTTTCGTAACGGACCGTCGGCGTATGAATGGTTAGTCGTACTCGTTTCCGCCCCCTTTGTCTCAACGTATGAGGCTGACAAAGACCTTCGTCAGTGGCCATAACACGCGCGCAGGCGTTACTGATTGTGATTGGAGATCCAGAAACTCTGCACAAAGATGAGCTTTGGACCACGTTCATAAACTACATGGTTTTAGGCGGAGGGTTGAAAGGAAAAGGGCCCAGTTGGAATCCAAAGGACGTGGTTGTCGTACCTGGATACAGTATCATCCCGAGGAGTGTGCCCGTGTATGGGGAAGGGGTCATGGATAGAAAAAGTGACTTTATCTACAGGTACCACTGGCAGTGAGGACACGACATCCCTGTGTCACGGTACATGTATACTTTTGTTATTCTTATTACTCGTGATTTGTGTACCTAGGCGTCAATCATTGCTCAAATACAGGAAGCTTCTTAAAGTAGTATCCAATCTTCCGAGATCGGGTCGTTAGTAATCAGTGGAGAGCGGAGAATCACGGATCGGAACTGCCAGTGGACGTTCGGTACGTCTTTACCTCGAATTATTCACTGTAATGTCCCGTCGGTGTCCCCTGCGACACGATGGGGGCCGTGCAGATGCTTCGTCTTGCACGAAAGGCTCGCAAGACGCCACCTAGTGTAGTTGAGCGTATAGTACGGCTATTAAGGTAAAGCTCGACTCGGAACTATTCGGACAATGGGGAATGTGTGACCCTATAACGAGTCCGAGGCGTAAAGATAGGAATGTAGCATTCAACATGGTTGCAAGGCCAGCCGCAGCTGGCCTTACACCGTGGTAAGGAACACCCATCCCATCATATTAAGTCATCATTTCTCCCAGCTCCCATTCAGCTCCCATCTTCACCGTTAACTCCAAAACCCTGAGCCATGTCTGATGAACGCATTGGGCTCTTCAGCCAACTTTTCCCTCCCAAGCCAACCTGGACTGCACAAGATGTTCCTGACCAGACGGGGAAGACTGTCATCGTAACCGGGGGAAACGGGGGCATTGGCAAAGAGACAGCACGAGTTAGCCTTCCTTTACTCGACCTATCATGGCCTCCACACCGACTAAGAGCGTTCATAGACATTGCTTTCAAAAGGTGCCAAAGTGTATATCGCCACGCGCTCCTCGGGCAAGTCCCAAGGAGCGATCGAAGAACTCAAAAAGGAGACAGGAAATGAATCTGTATTCTTTCTCAAGCTCGACTTATCGGACCTTGTCTCTGTCAAGGCTTCTGCTGAAGAATTCATTCGCGCCGAGTCCGAGCTTCACACGTTATACAATATCGCGTATGTCTCGTGTCCTTTTTCTCTAACGAATTGCGCTCTCACCTCAAATGCAGTGGAGTGTACTCGCCGAGTGTTCCGGTGACGAAGCAAGGATTCGACATGCAATTCGGAACCAACGTTTTAGGTACGAAACGAGGTTCTGCACGGACAAAAGTCATCAGTCAGCTCAGTATATTACCAAACAGGCCACTTCCTTTTCACCAAGTTACTCCTTCCCATTCTTACGGCGACTGCCCGCAAGTCTTCTCCTGGAACTGTGAGAGTCATCAACGTAAGCTCTATCGGCCACTACACGGGAGCGCCAGAGGCTATTCGATGGTCCTCTCTCGTTCCTGGAGATGGGTCGTCTGAACCAAAAAAGAAACTTAGCATGCTTCAGTTATACGGCCAAAGTAAGATGGTAAAGATCGTGTCTTATCTCTGTTACCACCCCCTTCTGATACGCTCGATTACAGGGAAATATTCTAATTTCAAATGAACTTGCTCGACGATACGGTGGCGAAGGCATTGTGTCTATCTCCTTACACCCAGGAAACATCAAAACGGATCTCGCACGTACCGCAGGTTCAATGACCCAGATCCTCGCACGGATAATACTATATCCCATCACATATGGTGCAATCACGCCTTTGTACGCTGGTACTGCCCCTGCTGCAGGTGAACTCAATGGAAAGGTTGGTAATATCTGTGACCTAACTCTACCTATGGGATCAACTGACAAGTTAAACGATCCCAGTATCTGACTGTGTGGGCACGGCGCACGCTTCCGAATAAGAAGGCGCTCGATCCAGAACTGGAGAAGAAGCTGTGGGAGTGGTGTGAAGAGCAGGTCAAAGACATTTAGGGTGCTGTCGGATGTGCGGGGCTTGGACCGGCATGTGGCTGTGGGTACTTCCATATAGCAAAGCTCGCGGCCCAGTGACGACAACTAATTACAAATGTGTATATTGAAACCGTTTTTCCGCCAAGATACAAGGTAACAATTGGATATCTATATATCGTTTAATTCGTCATTTGCAGGGGGAGATTGCCGTGAATGTGGAAAATGCGATTTGGGAGCGGGGAATGTTGGAGGTACTCCGGGAGGAAGCGCAGGAGGAGGAAGCGAAAGCAGGGGAGGAGGCGCAAGAGGTTTTGGGACGCGTTGGGTGGGGGAGGCAGTGAGACAGCGCACACAGGAGTTGGGAGGCACCGTGACAGCGTGGATCCAAACGAAAACGTGACCTTCGACTTGTGTATTTTGATGGTTCAAGCGCAGCTAAGATGGAGGACTGACCTTTGGATTTTCAGGACATTACCGCCTGTGGCAAACCCCAGTAGTATCAGACAAGTTATTCTCAGAGAGGGAGGGAGCACACATCAAAGCTTTTTGGTGCGACTACTGTAGGGACGGCCCGGCCATCTCGTCTTAGATCGGGTTCCATTTGTGCATCTCCCGCGCCGCCGCCGCCGTTTGGGGGCTTAATCGTACCATTGGCGAAGAAGTCACGATCTGTGATGTTCTGCACGACCGAGAGGTCATCACGCTCCTCGCTCTCCAAGCTGCAGATCTCCTCCGATGAAACCGGGGACCCTCCGGATACTTTTGCCACGTTTTCCACCTGTTTCACGGGGGACCGGGCCGCCGATGCAGCGGACAAAGTAGCACTCGCTCAGTTGTCTCCCACTCGCCCACACATCCACGAAACCGTCGAGTACAACTGCTACGCTCCTTACTTCCCCAGCCGCCTTTACATCTGCCAACGCGAGCTGGGCAGCGCTGGTTGTTGTACATCGCTGCGCAACGACTCACCGCAGATCTCGCATATCCCCGCTCGGTATTCTCACACCGCAGGAGGCGCGGATCCACGTCGCAGTCGAGATGTACGCTATATGAGATATGCAACCTGAGGCGGCTGACACTCATCTGACTGGAATTTTTTTGACGTCGGGAGAGTGGACGAGGCGACGTCCGAGAAAGGTACAGAGGTGGGCCGGAAGCACGTAGACGAGCTGATGAGCTGGCTCGACTGGCCGGCGGCGTGGGTCGAATGCAGATCTGCCTGCAACCACGGGGTACGTATCACTCATTAAAAATTCCTTAAAATTTATCACAAGGAGACTACCAGTGACGGTTGCTCACGGCGGAAAACTGGAGACTTGTTATCTTCTATCATGGCCGCCCTTGGGAGGAGATGATCCGTATGATATGACGCCGCGTGGCGTATCACTGGCAAGCAGGGATGTTGTTCGGCCGCCGTAGTGATGCTGTACGACATCATACTAATTTGACTGCAGTATCATTGTCCCTGGTCGCCAACTAGACGACATATTACAAACAATCATGTCGCTTGATCTATGGAGCCGCAGATTTACCCCATGTACAGGTACTTTCTCCGTGGAGACAACAACAATTACAGCGTATGAGAAACGGTTTGCCGAATTCAGTCTATCTCTTGTCACGTTCACATGAACCCCCGATGCCCTGACTCCGAACTCCAACTCCGGCGAGTTTTGCGTGGCCAGTCAACATCATCCAACATTAAAAAAATTTCCAATTTTCGGAAGATACCCTATTATTGTCATAGAGAATGACGATACATCCACTGACACAGGGTAATACATACTAAAATCAAGATGTACTCAAACGACAGGTGATAATCAAAAGTCAAAGGACACCTGTGTTGTCCTGATACAATTAAAGGAGGAAGACAGATGGGAGAACGAAACAGAATAGACTGGCTCATAACGCATAGCACTTGGGTAAGTTTGAGTATGGATAAGCCTTTACGCATATGAGCCAGTCTACTGTAATGAAAATGCAACAGAACTGGAAGTGGGGTTAATCAGGTGCTGTGACGTGCCGGGTGAAGAATAAGTTGCGCATTATTATAGGAAGCAAAGGAAAATCACTTGCCAGTCCTGCTGGTCATGATCAGAGTGTTGTGGAAAATGCCCATTACGCAACGATGCAATGTCCGGAATTTCCAGCGCTGTCACCATCGGTGGGGTGATCAGGCCGCTCGGGGTAAGGGACGGCAAATATAGCAGAGATGTCAACAGCGAATGAATCCATTTGAGTTGTTAGCAGGAGTTTAGAGGGTTGAATATGTATGTCTGCTAGCTGCTAACGTCTCCTTTTATACGTTGACGTTCCATGGGCGCGTGTTAGCCTGGAGAACGATGAGGTTCAAAACAATAGTAGGGAAAGATGGCACGACACCACAACAATTCAGTCAGCACCGTGAGCGGAACGTATGACCTATTCTTTGTCCACGACTGGAGCACGAACGACCATTGTGACCATGCCCAAACATCATAGATCATGTCAACATTTATCCCTGCTATTGTTGTACAGGTCGTTCATGTGAAAAAACGTGGAACGGCGTGTTACGAAACGGCCGCATGACCGGCGGGATACGAAGAGCGAAGTTTTGTTGACCACGACTTGGAATATGAATCCCGTTCCACGAATGCTCTCTTGGATTCAAAAAAAAAAAACGTGTTAGGATGTCCTCATCATATGCGTTACCATACTGTACTCCCAACGACCTTATGGAATGCCTTGGAGAAGCGACGTATGGGTGGTTTTGCGAAATTCGACAGCCCTGTCAGTTTACCAACTGACACGATAACCAAACAAATATCAAAAACAAAAAGCGACACAAACAAAAAAGGAAAAAAGCGCTGAAGCTTTCATCAGAGTCGTAGGGGTTCGGATTCACCGACGCTCCCCTGCTCCCCACCTCCTACCATCCCCTCCACCCGCGAATTAACACCTTTGGATACTGGGAAAATAGAAAATGTCCTGGCTCTTGACGACTTTTCGCATGTCGCATATCGCATTGCCACTGCCTCCATCTTGTACTTGGCCTCAAGGCTCTTCGCAGGCGTCCTGTATGGTCATTGGCTCCCTCCTCCTCGTGACTCGGTCGTCCCGGCACGATCACGGTACGAGATACTGCGAAAATAAAACTACCCTCACAGCCCGTGCCCAAGCGAACTCCAGAGTAAACCCACACAAAGACACATTAGGAAAGAAGGACTTGCCCAAACGATCTACAGTACGTCGGTAGATGAAGATCAACAGATCGAGCTGCAGGCTCACTTGCTTTTCAATTTGATTTTTCGTCTTATGAACTTTGTTTTTCCTAGCGAATAAGAGTCGTATTTGTGGTGGTCATTGCAAAAGCTAACTTTTCACTTTTCTATCACCTTCACCAGCCAAATCTCAGAGCGCCCGCGCTTTCTTAGAGGATGTGTGCCCTCAGCTCTCTATGATCCCCGTGCCAGTGGATGTCCCGGTTCAAAGTGATTCCGAAGCGGCTGTGCCTTCGGCAGACTGCTTGGTGGTGACGGCCAAGGCGGGCATCGCAAACTACGAAGGCCACTGTCAGAGAGTCGGAAGCCCCCACCACCACCCATCGACAACAACAATAATGATGTGCGCCAATTGAACTACTGCCATGGCCGTGTAAGTCTTCTCCCTTTATTACGACACCTTCATTTCTCTCACCACATAACGATACCCCACCCTTTTGTCACTTCCTTTCTTGATATGTCACATACACATGACCCACAGTAGTTGGAGATGTATCGTAGACTTTCCATCTTGTCACACTATGCAGGAACTACTGTCGCCACTTGTTCTGCAGATCAAATGAAACACATATATACACCAGGAGGAATATAAAGAATTACAAAAAAGTTAGTCCGAGAAGTCAAGAACAACAACAAAACAATGCACCAAGGACCAGACAAAGGCAGTCATGGTGGCAAGGGGAAGGCAGGGACGCTGAGATGTTGCACTTGATGCTAAGGACTTCAGGCCAAAACAGAAACCTGTGGCAGCATCAGACGGCGAGAGGTGGTGGTGACAGAGGAGACCATGACATGGAGATGTGACACAGAGACAGGGGAGAACATACAGGAGGCGACGCGACAGGTGGTTGAAGACACGAAAACAATATGTGAGCTTAAGTTACTTAATCGTGCTTGACTAAAGCCCCCGTATGACCAAACATCTGATTCTTCTGATGGTCAATCGAGCTGTGTCTCCACCTGTCGGCGATGCTATGCTCTTACTGCCAGTGCTGAGTGCATAAAACAAAAGAGTATGGACAGTGAAATAAAGTGATGAATTGAGTGGGTGGTAGTCACAGGCTACACATCAAAGTCGTGTGGCACCACTACAGTACAGGCTGGCATTGCCTCCGAGTCAGGGTTCAGATCTCTCTCAAAACAAAAATAATCGTCTTGCACCTCGCTTATTCGGCGGATGTCACGTTCCCGAGAACTTGAAACCGTACTCCAACTCCTCTCATTTAGGTACCCAGCCGAGTTGTGTTCCATTTCTAGGATGTTTCCGACAAGACCTTGCTCTCGCATGCTCTCCAAGATTCCTAGTGCCATGAGAGCAGTGATCCCTGTCCGCGGGGTGTATCCATTCACCCTATATTTGACTGCTAGTATGCTACCTTGTCCATTTGGAGGGCACTGGAAAGCTTTTTTTAGAGTGGCCTGCCACGTGCATGGTTGCGAGTCACCTCATAGATTATTACGTACCCCACTCTGGTTGCAATAATGCGGTGTCACGTGACTGCATATTCTATCAAGCTCAGCCGCATTTTGTAGTTTAGCAGGATCCACCAGCCTGAACATTTGACTTATGTCTCATGAACAATGTATGGTCAGAATATATGTGTCCTTTCAATCTATTAATCCCCCATCAATTTCAGCCAAGTCTCATTATGCCGCGGCCTCTCGCGTTCCGCTCATCCAGTCTCCTAGCCTACGTGTACCTAGACCTGTAGAGCTTCCTCCGGACATCCACCCTCTCCCAGAAAGCGTAAACCCATACGTAAGTCAAATTGACTTTTCTCGCCATGTGCTTCTCCGGCCCTATTTCCCTCCTCCGAAAGCTTTCCCTTCCTCTGACCTATTGCTCATCAATATGTTACCCAGTTCGTCTACCCCTTCACTGTCGAGTCACACGTCCTCACGGAAGAGTCCAAGCGCCGAACTGCGATCGCAGCTCACACGGCGCGCTGCGAAGCGTACCTCCATGCGCGCGAGGACGCGAAGGAGCGCCGGAAACGCGAGGCGCTTCGCAGAATCGCGCCTGGATTCGAACCGTGCGGTGCCCCGCTCGTACCCGTGAAGACTGGGCCGGCGCTGGATCAGCAGTTGCAGGGGTGGGGGAGACAGCAGGGTGGTGGACAGGCTCCTCCTCCCCCAAGAGACGTTATGGATGATCTTGTGGACCGACTCGCCGCGCTCGAATCTACGGCGGATTCTCGCTGATCGGGTGTGCCAAATCTCTTGTGTACTTTCCTCAAATTCCTCTCAGCACCGTTTCGTGCTATAACACCCGGCCACGTCCCTTGTTCAGCTATCTCATACCTCTTCGCCATCCATCGGGGTCTCGGTCAAAGTGGAAGAAATGCTCTTGATGAAAGTCAGGCGGAGAAACCCACGTGAGGTACAGGTCCGGTTTCTTCCGCAGTACCAGGACACCATGTTGCATTTCAGGGCGATGGTACTAGACATAGTCACCAAAAACATACGCAAAACCCAAATTGTGATAGTTGTTGCGGCTAAGAGCTAGCTGACTGGATTCTAGTCATACGTGAATAGCGGATAAAATTTCCGAGTAAGGAAACTTCCGGGCCGAAGGAGCGCCTAATTGAGGCAGTGCCCCATTGTTCGACGGTACCGAAGGCGCGAGTCGCGTATTTAAATTGATTCACCAAAGCGTTTTTCGTTTTCATGCCTCTTTTCCCTGACCACGCATGTTCGTAGTTAGGGCTACTATGCAAATGTCATATCGCTATCCTTATAACGGTCCCATTTTTCCTCAAGATCCAATGTCGCCAACTACGCCTGGTGGGGGTAGCGACCCCAGTACGCCCGTGAACAACCCTTGGGATTACGATGTCGCTACCTCTACTTCCAACCCAGCTCCGCAACATCAAGATCCTACTTCATCAACGATTCTTGCTACTCTTCACCCGGCAGAGTTTTCAGCACAGGAGCTGTTTTCAACTTCTGCATCACCAGCTACTTCTTCACCCACAATTATACAACTTGAAGAGCGTGTTCCCGTTATTCCTAGCCAATATCATCGTTCACGCCTGAGAACGGCTAGTGGTGAGAGCAGGCCTCGCACGCATGTCCAGAAGGACGCGTCGAGCGCTGATGCAGAGCAGCCTGTGGGTGCTAGTCCTAGTCCCCCAGGCGGGCTGGTGAGGACATCCCCCACCAATGTCCGTGCAGAGCACACTCGCGCCCACCCATATCGCCGTCCTCATAGCGCGGGCGCAGGCGGCGGCGTTGGTCGTTCTTCTAATGCAGGGGCTGGAAGAACGGCTCGATCAGTGAGCGACCAGCCTCGTACATCCCCATTTACAACGGATAATCGCTCTGGGCTGACGCGGATGAGGTGCCGTATCCCCTTTCCCCTCTCGTCTATTTGCTTGCCCATGTGGGCTCTGACTCATGTGCCGGCCCCGCAGCCCACCCGCTGCGCCCGGTACTGCCCCCAGTCAGCCAATACCTCCGACCAAGGTGTATTCAATTCGGACTGACATTCAGTTCAACATCGATACCAACACTATGATTGCCATGCTCGAGTTGCCGGGTGTTAAGCACAACGAACTCAAGGTGACGCTCGCAACTGAGCCGTATACTCACGCGAGACAGATTACAGTTGCTGGGCGAACACAACCCCCATTTGCGGAGCCCGCCCCCGAAGAGTGCGAGCGAACAAAACGTGAGCGAAAATTTGGAGAGTTCCTTCGGCGGCTGCAAGTCCCGCCACATACCCAGGTTTGTTCCCTGGTCCGCATTATCGCGCTCTCTCCCTAATGCCCCAGACTGTACATCTCTAGGTCGCCGATATCACCGCGGAGATGAAGGATGGCGTGCTCGTGCTCACAGTCCACCTTGGTACCCCCGCACCTTCGGAAGCTCCACAAATTATCACGATCAACTAGATCACTGCGCGCTGTCGATATTCTTTGTTACCCAGCTTTTTTTAAAGGATACTTGATCTGTGATGTGTGGTCTCAGCTGTTGTCGTATTCCGCGCTTTCTAAAATAGTGTTTCGGGAACCTCGAGTTGCAATTTCCTCATGTATAATATACTTAAAAGACGTGATGATATCATAACTATTTATACTTTCATTTACTTTCATCGCACCCCACTCCGTATGTATATATAATTCTTTCATCCCCGCAGACCCTTGTGTAGCACCCACCCCTCTCATTATTTATGTTTGTTGGTGATCCAGGTGACGGTCAGAAGAAACTCTGAACACATTACTACAAGGTCAGCTGTTCTGACCTTCGCCATGTGATTATGGGTGAGACGTGCCATCTTACTCCGTGGTCTGTGTTGCGAACGGACTAGCAACGACAGACGAGTGTATCCACAACTGTTTGACCAACTGCACGACAAAATGACGGCGTGTAGTAAGCAATCAGGCTCTATTCCTTTATTTTTTATTCGCGCGAAACAAGGCAGACCTGACGGGACGCTTTATATTCCGACTTACATAAAGAGAGCAAGACCTCTCATCTTGCGCCCCGTCGCGCGAATGCGCCACTCCCCTCAGCACGACTCCCACGTCCGTTCAGAACAGCCAGGGCCCGACTGGGTACGCGCTTTTCAATACATGGAATGGACGATGATCTGAGACGACGTGTACGAACCTCGGCCCTTGGGCACCTCGGAGTTGATATGAAGACAGCTCTGATGGATGAGGTTGAGAGCCTTGACGGCGTCGCGCGCGTTGAGGACGCAAGAAATATTGATCTCGTTCGCGCCCTGGCTTATCATTTCTATATTCACGTTACCCTGCGCGAGTGTGGTGAACATGCGCCCGGCGATGCCGACCATGTTGCGCATTTGCTTTCCCACCAAAGAGAGGATCGCCATATCGCGATGCATAGATACCTGAAAACCCCGCGATGTAAAGCGTGCAGAGTCCGTCAGCGGTCGATCAGCGGTCGACAGAGCCGGGGGGAGGCGAAGAGGGACGACGAAAGAGACGCACGATGCCCGTCTTTTCCAGATCGCGAACCAGTCGCGTCTGCAGCTTGCGGTCGAGCACGTCCTCGATGGCCATACTGACAAAGACCTCGCTAGTGCTGATCAGGTCCACGACGACGCCGAAGCGGTCGAGCGTGCCGAAGATCCCCGCGAGGAATCCGTGCGAGACGCTCTTGCGATTCGACTGGACGTTGAGTACGACGATATGCTCTTTGATCGTCACGGCCGTCGGTTGTCGTTGCCGCGGCGTCCCGGCGCCGTTGATGACCCCGTTTGAGAATAACCCATCGTGGAAGGCGGCGCCAAAGTCAAGTGGTGGCTCCGACTCGAGGTCTGCGTCTGGGTCGATGACCGTGCCTCTACCGTGCGGGTTCTTAACGTTCTTAATGCATATAGGGATTTTCTTCCGGATGACCTGCTGCGAGTTTTAGAGATAGTCTCGCTTGGTGTCCGACACGTGCCTGCTCCATGGTAAACGGATGTACGACCTCGCTACCGTAGTAGGTCAGTTCGGCGGCCTCTTCAGGGGAAATGACTGGAATGAGGCGCGCAGTGGGCACCTTGTTCGGATCCGCTGTGAAAACGCCATCGACTTCTTTCCATATCTGCAGCTCGGATGCACCAAGGCCAGCGGCTAGCAGTGCAGCAGCCAGGTCGGTGTAGCCGCGACCTACTTGTCTTAGTAACGAGCCTGGCACCGGACCAAAGAAGCCTGTGTGCTTTACATGTAAGCGCTGAGACCTGGAGACAAATTTAAGGGAAGTTACCAGTAACTACTGGTACGCGCGGCCCGCATCGTCGTACCATTTCTGCCAGCGCGGTGCTTACTCGATCATAAAAGTCTTGCCCAAGTGTACGATCTGCGTCATCATAAGGCGGCACGACATGCTCCAATGATACGTATTCTGCGTCTATACCCTGCATCGACAGCTTTGATGAAAGCGATGTGTGAATGACGACCTCCGGGAACGTACCCGATCTCTGAGTGCAGCTGTAATGATTTTGCAGCCAAGTTTTTCGCCAAAGCCAACAATGCTGTCTTTGGACCTGGGTGAGATTTCGTCTATAACCTACAGTTTCATTAGCTTCAGTGAGTCAGCTCGACTTCCCGACAGCGCACCTGCGCCGCGTATAAGAATGCTCTCAGATTTTCACAATCTCCGGTGATCTCAGTCTCTAGTTGGGCGAGAATATCCTTCCCTTTCACGCAATCGCGCGCAGCGGCCAGGTGCTCCGAGAGAATCAGATCGACTGTTTTGCTGAATGACGCTACTGACTCGACAGCGGAAGTCCCGGGCGCATCGAAGGGTGGACTTGCACGAGAACTGCGGGGAATGAGGAAATCCGTTAAGCTCGTGGCTGTGCGAGAGCGCACAGGCGACGACGCTAGCGTAGAGGGCTGTAGAGCTTCGGATGCTGCACGTAAGAGAAGGTTGGTAGTTCCTAGTGGTTTGGTAGAACCGGAACGCGCAGAGCAGACGATAGCAAGTCTATGTTGATCCAAGTAGTCACTGCAAGTTAACGAGAAGTTTTAGCGAGGTCCCAGACTAGGCTGGAAGCGTCATGCGTACGGAACAATTTTCTCTGCAATCTGCGAGGCAAACTTTCCTACACTTGTACCCCCATATTTTTGGACCAGCCACTTGGCATTAGGGTCGATGGTGTTTTGGTGCAAGTTTGGAGGGGTTCCGGGAGGTGGTGGAGTCTCAACGGAAGATAGCGATGGAGAGGAAGCAGAAGTAGAAGGGGTTGAGGGTTCTGACATAGTGCTTCCACTGTTGATGAACTGAACACCGAATATGAGAGAAGGTTGATATACCGAAGCTAGTGGATAGTGGCCGTGTTGTGGGTGTGTGCAATGGGGCTACTGAGATGGTGGTTAATTTGGACTCCTGACCTCTCTGACGAGACTCATGACTCGCTCTCACTCGCCCAAAGAGTTCACACGACTTTTGGGGTACTCTACCTGCTTCATCTCAGCCTCTCACTGCAGCAAAGCGGTTTGCATATGTTTCTGAAGACACTTGTCGCTGATGTATGACGTCTCATCTGTATCAGGCGAATCGAACCATAGGGAGAAGCAAGCCAGACGGTAGCAAACCTGTGGACACCCAAGGCTTTATCGCTTGCTTTATCGTGTTCAGGGCAGCCCATCCGGCTCAAATTATATCCTGTGACAACGCTTCACTCGCCCTGGGAAGCCACTGATCGGATTACGGCGCATAATGATGAGCGTGGGAGTGGTAGGTAGTGTAAATGACGCATACAAGGGGCGTGCGACTATGGTTTTAAGAACGTGTAGATAAGATCCGAGGATGAAATCTTGGCGCCCAATGTTTGTGCTTTCACGAGCAGCTGATGGACCCCGATAACATCCAGATATCAACGCGTTCGGAGCCCCAATTCAGGGTCGCATTGAAATGGAAGCTGCCATGATGGTAAGATCTTCAGCACAGGCGTAGGTCCATACTGTATGACCTCAATCCTGCCTCACTCCTGGGAATGCGAGCGCGGTCGGCGACTGCTACAGCTCGCGGGTGAGCCATGGTTCCTCTAGCAATGGGACCTTTTCGCGACAGCGACAGCATAGGAGGGCCAGAGGCGACAACGGCGGTGTCGAAGATGCCTTATTTGTGGAGCCGTAAGTGATTTGTACTTGTTGTAGACTGACTTTGCTTTCTGTAGCCTAATTTTACGCGGAGTTCAGTTAGTCTAGAAGTCGACCAGGGACGATGGCGAACCCCTACAGTTTGCCAGATCGATATGCATTGGCAGAGTCAAACACAATGGGTCGCAGATCGGATGACAATTAAGCAGACTCGGGATCGCTCGTATGAGAAGCCTGAGTAGCACAGAAATCGTACGTTATTCTTGACTCCAGGCAATACCCTGGACCCCGGTGGAGTAGTTGACTCGTGCTTGTTTCATGTATTCCCCACAGGCGTATCGCGTAAGAACTGAGCAAGATACACAGCTTCAAGGATGAAAATCCAGGGTCATTGGGGCCGAGAGAGGTGAGTAGCATACGGAGAGAGCCTGGGAGCGCCTGAGGCATCAACGTTAGTGATGTCGTATTTTGCGCTGATCACTGTGCACAGAGCGTCGAGTGGGTCTGTTGCACTCATCGTTCAGTCATCGTCACCTTAGCCCGAGGATTCGGATGGTCTGACAGTTTTCGGTCAGATTCGACGTTGACATTCTTGTGGCAGATGTCGGGGTCGCAGCAGTGGTGGGGAGGGGGAGGAAAATACTGCGGCATGTGCAATGTATCAACTTGTACATCGACGCCCGAGCATGCCCCCGATGACCTACACTGGGGGGTGCATCATAACTCAGTATGTAGTCGTGATACGCCAGTCATGCATGTCCGGCCTTATCCAGATAAGTACTCTAGTATAAATTCCACTGCATCGGCTTCATCAGAAGTTTGTCAGCCGCTAGTTTTTTCCGACCATTTTAAGTAAATGAAAGTACTGCCAACGACTGGACGTGTGCCAGTGACCGATGACGCGATGACGCGATGACGACTGGTCGTCATTATTACATTATGTATGCCTTTCCTGCCGGGCCATGTATTTAATCAGAGCAGTTTGTTGAAATATCGTCGTCGTTATCATGCCTCCCATTCTTCAAACACTCCTTAATCTTCCCAACGCCATCATTGACGGTGTAAGCACGGGTGTAAGCGAGGGCGCGTCCGCTTTTATCCTCCGGTTGAATGCGGCGGCGGCACCTGCTGCACCGACTATACCTGTTGTAACCGTTACTCCCACGACGCCCACGCCTTCAACCGCCCGCGCATCCACGTCTTCCACTGGCCTCACAGCGCCCACGCCTTCCACTGGCCCCACGGCACCCACATCTTCCACTGGCCCCACGGCACCCACGCCTTCCACTGGCCCGATCCCTTCCACCAGCCACACCCAGCCCACCTGGCTTGCCTCCGCCATTTCAGCGCTCGCTGAATTTAGTGACTTAGATCTGGAACTTGCCATATCAGAATTTCAGCGCCTTGAGGCCACACATAAGTCCTTAACCGCCGAAATCGAAATAGAGACAGCCGAACATGAAAGGAATGCTGAATTTCACGAATCCCGCTTTATGCAAGCTCGAGCCGCATACATGGAAGTGCGACATCGGTCGGGGGATCCGGGCCGGGGATAGGCGGAGTGGGAGAGGGGTCTCCTGATCGAAGGCGGATCGGGATCTGGCGGAGTGGCACAGGGAGGGGAAGAGGGCAGGGGCAGGGACAGCCGGTTAGTCCTCGTTCCCCGATACTGTAACCATAAATTATATTTTTGGACTCGAGTGAAGGACATTAGATATATATAGTATTCCCGAAGCTCGAGCAAGATGAATTCGCGCCCACCCTCCTTCGGTCAGTCCACGCAAGTATCACATCGGCACCACTCGACAAGCATCTTGCAGTACCATTTCTGGCCGCTGGCTGTCTGACAGGGATACAGTTACTGTACCTTGCTTTGCAAGGTATCTATGGGGTCCTAAATTCTTTTCGAGTGTGCCTTGCAGGAACGATTAAAAGTTCGCGTGGAGCGTGCTTATTTCCTGTTTTGGATCTCTCCCGATAGTTGATCCGGCCGCGGGTGCAGCAACAGACAATGATCGATAACCAGCTCTCCTCGTCATAGAATATTACACTCTAAATGAGGGTCATTTTGTCTATATCAGCTTCTTTCTCTGGTCCTTCCATTGGACATCTCAGTGCACCTATCAAAAGCAAACCTTTCACAGATGAGGATACTCGGGCGCCCCATAGGGCACCATGTGAGCGAGAGACAGTAAAATAACGGGCGCAAGACTCCATCGTCGTTGTATGTGATCGCCGAGAGCGCAATTCCTTCATGGTGGCTGAAGGCTACATTCATGGGCACCATTTCAGAGGCACAAATCAGCGGATGTAGATCGTTAGGAAACTGTTAAGAGTAATCCACCAATGTGCATCTTCCACTTCTGCCATTCGAGCATATGCCGTCCATCTTAAAACTGACGCCCTCTGGTTGCACGACATGCAATGGCTTGGGCTTCGACCGGCTCACAGTTTTTTGCCGGGCTGAGGCCGCCGAGCACAGCACTAATCTCACATCCCTTGCATGCGCCACCCGATGCCACTTTCGTCGGGTCTACGGTGTTCTTGGCCACACTCCTCTCATATATGCCATTCACCCGTCCGAGCTTGTTCACATATCCAACTGCTCCAGCAAACTACGGTCAACGTCAAGTACGCGTGTGCCTTTTCCTTCGGGTGAATAATGACCCGATGGGGCATTGTCTGAGATGTGGCTCACAAGGAACATTGGAGAGGGCTCAATATAGTACCGAATGGTAAGTGTTTCTAATCTAACACCTCTCAGTCACAGCAGCAAGTCAGACTTCAGCACCGTCTTTGAGTTTGGCTTATTCAAATCTTCTCATAAAACTCGTCGAAGAAGTCCGAAGGAAGCGCACCGTCACGCCCACGTGTATGCCTATCCTTCTAGATATGATGGTGTTGTTGTACCCTATTCAAAGCGTAGTCCCGGGAACAAGACCGGAATTTCTTATAGTGATATCGATCGGCGGAGGACGACCACTATCGGTATTGGAGTGAGACACTAAGGCTCAGTCTGTAAAAGAAAAGACTATATTGTTCTAACCTATTGGAGTGAGACACTAAGGCTAGAGTAAGTGGTAAGTTACTGAGAACTAAGTAAATGAAGGAGAGACTAACCTCAGTCTGTAAAAGAAAAGACTGAGGTGATGTGAACACGGTGTCTACACTATATAGGGAATTCAACTGAGGTCAAATTGTGAATGGATTAAACTATAAGGGGATAATAAAAACGACTTAGTGTAGAACGCGGAAAGTCTCTGGGTGTCCGTGTCACGCGTCATGTGACGTGTGACCACGAAGCGTCGCTCGACTTGCGCCTTGCGAGGCTGCGCTCCCAACACGCCCCCTCAGTCCGCACGGCGTAAGCCCATGCAGGCTGCGAAGCGTTCGTGCTTCTCTCGTGCAAGGCCCTTGGTGAGTACATCCGCAACTTGCTCATCTGTAGGCATATACTTGAGGCTGATGGCTTTTAGATCAACTTGTTGCCTGAGAAAGTGATGCCTGACATCAATGTGCTTGGTGCGATCATGGAACTCCGGATTCTTTGCGATAGAGATAGCTGATTGGTTGTCAATGTAAAGGATGATGGGTAAGTCAGTTTTTTGATCTTTCCAGATTTCGCTGACTAGGTTTTTTAACCAGGCGGCCTCTTTTGCCGCGTGCGCGCCTGCGATATACTCGGCCTCGGTACTCGATAATGCGACCGTCTGTTGCTTTTTCGAGCTCCAGCTGATGGCCCCTCCAGCTAGCATGAAGACGAAGCCCGAGGTCGATTTCCGATCGTTCACGTCGCTGGCCCAGTCGGCGTCGACGTAGCCATGGAGACGGGTCCCATCTTGGGTTCCCCTCTGGAAGACGAGGCGTCGGTCGCTCGTGGCTCGGAGGTATCGGAACGCACGGTCGAGGGCTCGCAAGTGCTCTTCACCGGGGTTAGCGGCGTGGCGTCCGAGCGCGGCCACGGTGTAGGCCAGGTCGGGGCGTGTCCCGAGCATCGGGTACATCAGCGCTCCGATCGCGCTCTGGTATGCCTTGACGTTTGTCTCGGGTGAGTCGAGCTTCAGGAGGTGCTCGTTCGGGACCGCGGGCGTGCTGATCGGCCTGACATCGGCCTTTCCTAGGCGATCGAGAGTGTCGTTTATGTACCTCTCCTGCGATAGGGCGATCCAGCCGGCATCGCGATCGCGCGTTACGTGCATCCCGAGGATCCAGGTGATCTCACCAAGATCTGTCATCTGGTAGGTTTTCTTTAGCTTCTCCTTGTCGTCATTAATGACCTTGAGGCTTTTGCAGGCCATGGTAATGTCATCAACATATAATGCGATGATGGAGAGTACTTCATCTTTCGAGCGGGTGAAGACCGCGTGATCGGCGTCGGTGTGATCGTAGCCCATCGATCTGAGCGTCGATTTGATGTGCTCGTACCACGCGCGCCCCCCTTGCTTCGTGCCGTAGACGGCCTTTTTTAATTTTAAGACCATACCTTCTGGAGTGTCAAAACCTGGGGGGGAGCCATATAGATCTCCTCTTTCAGGTCCCCATTGAGGTAGGCTGATTTGACGTCCAACTGATGGACTTCCAGATCGTATTCGGCAGCGAGCGCGAGGACGGTGCGCAGCGAGGCGAACTTCGCCACTGGGGCGAACGTTTCATCGAAATCGATCCCTTCTGTCTGGGTGAAGCCCTGCGCGACGAGGCGCGCCTTGTGCTTCTGGATTGTGCCGTCGGGACCTCGTTTTATTTTGAAGACCCACTTACTGCCAACGATTTTTCGATCGGTTGGGCGCGGCACCAACTCGTATACTCCCATGTTTTCGAACATGCGCTTCTCGTCATTGCATGCTAGTTCCCATTCAACGGCGTCGGGACGTGCCATTGCCTCGGCGTAGGTCCGAGGGTCGCTGGCGGGATCGCCTTGCGCGACGGCGGCGCGTTCGGCGTTTCGCTTGCGCGCTCCGTATGACGTCGCGGAATAGCGTGCGTCGTCGTCACGGATGGGTGCGCGGACGTTGCGTTTAGGACGGGAGAGCGCGATCGGAAGATCGGGAGGAGGTGGAGGTGCTGTAGGTGTTTCATCAAGTAGTTCCTCGATTTCTGATTCACTTTCTGATTCGTTTTCAGAGTTACTATCAGATTCTGAGGGACTTGGAGATGCCTTCGGAATTTGTGGTGTTTCCGATGGCGTTGCGATCTCGGCGTCGGGCGTTTCGTCGGGTTCGAGGATTATTCGCTCGAAGCGTTTAACGGGCCCCCCTTCATCGAATACGACGTCGCGCGACTCGAAAAAACGGCCTGATTTCCGGTGCACAAGTCGGTAAGCTTTCCGATTTTTTGCTAAGCCGATAAATGTGCAGATCAGTGATCGCGCAGCCAATTTGGCGCGTTTTTTCTTAGGGACGTGCATGAAGGCTCGGGAGCCGAATACCCGGTACATCGAGATGTCTGGCTTGTTGCCGCTCCAGACTTCGTCCGGCGTGAGGTTATCGAGTGCCCGTGTATGGGACACGTTGTGGAGTAGCGCGGCGTATTCTAGCGCGTCGTACCAGTACGAATCGGGGAGATTCGCATCGGTGAGCATCGCGCGCACCTTGTCGAGCAGTGTGCGGTTCATCCGCTCGGCAACGCCGTTGTGCTCCGGCGTGTGTGGTGTCGTGATTTCGTGCTGAATGCCCCTCTCCTCTAGGTATTTATTGAAGTCCCCCCCTTTGTACTCGCCCCCTCCATCTGAACGAAGAAGATGGAGCCGTTTCCCGGTCTGTACCTCGGCGCGTTCGACAAACACCTTGAAACGGTCAAGTGTGTCCGATTTCTCGCGCAAGCCGTCCACGAAGACTTTGCGGGACGCGTCGTCGATCCAGGTAACAAAGTAGTAGTATCCTTTGTGGGATCGGGTCGGAATCTTGCCACATAAGTCTGAGTGTATGCGGCCGAGGACGTTTTCGGTTCGGGACTCTGTCGTTTTTTGGATTTCGGCGCGGGTCTGCTTCCCCTTGAGGCATGGCTCACACGGGGTGGTAAGTGACTTCCCAGACGTGATTTCGATGCCACTGACTATGCCCTTTCGGGCCATGCGTAGGATCGTGTCCGTGTTCAGGTGGCCGAGACGCCGGTGCCAAGTAGCCAGATCGGCTTTCGCAGATGGAGCCCGTGCCGATAAGGCGAATTCGTGTGCGGGGGACAAGTCATCGCCTTCCGCGGGGAATGTTTCGACGATCGCGATCCGAGCGGTGGCGAGGGGGACAGTTTGGATGTTCATGAGGTAAAGGTTTTGATGCCGCTGACCTTCGCAGATAACGTTTTCGGTCGCGTCGAATATTTGGCAGCCTTGCCCAGCGAATCGGACGTCGGCGCCGCAGCTCGTGAGGTGGGAAACGGACAGCAGGTTCCCGTGCAACTCGGGGACGTAGAGGACGTTCTGCAAGATTACGTCGCTCCACTCGTTTCCGGCGCGCATCCGAACATGCACGCGTCCCTGGCCGATGCCTTGGATGGCGCTGTTATCGCCCAGGACGACGGGGATGTTCCGGGTAAGGCTAGAAAATTGCTGGAACCAATTTCTGTTGGAGCACATGGTGCGTGATGCACCAGAGTCCATTATCCAGGAATTCTGGTTTAACTTCAGATTGGTAGCATTTGACTGTGCCCGGAAGACATGAACAGTTCGAATGGTCTCGTCCGTGGTCGTCTCGTCAGCGTTCGCGATTTTCGCCGTTGCGGCAGGCGTCGCGTTTGCCGGTTTCGCGTTCGCGGTGGCCTTGGCCTCCTGCTCCTTCTTCAACTTTCGACATTCGCTCGTATCGTGCCCTTTGATTTTGCAATGGTTGCAGTACTTTTTCGACTTGTCTTCCTGGTTCCCTTTACCCTTCCCTTTTCCCTTTTTAGCGGCCTTGATCGATTTTGCGAAAAAAGCGGTGGCGGCCATGCCCGATTCGTGGACGCGGCGTTGTTCATCTCGTATGATCTGAGATTTCGTGTTTTCGATATCGATATTGTCGCGTGTTGAGAGTATGGTTTTGAGGGTGGATTGAGAAGGTGGAAGGGCTCCGATGATCGTATGCGCGATGATGCGGTCATCGAGTGCGAGTCCGAGGGCGGTGATGGTGCGAGCGGATCGTATTAAAGAATTAATTTGAGGCTCGAGAGGCTCCGTATCGAGAAGCTGGCGGCGGAAGACGTCGTCGATGAGGTGGGTTATCCTCTGCTCGCCTTTCCCCTCGTAACGCTCCGCTAATCGACTCCAGGTATCCTTTGCGGATTTCGTGTCGAGGACCGAGTTGAGCGGCTCGTCTGTCATGGCCATTACGAGATGCATTCGCGCGCTCTCGTTTTTGGTGTTCCAGTGCGCGTAGCCCGTCGGATCGGCTGCTGGATCTGGTTTTGTGAGGGCTCCGCTGGTGACAGACCAGAGGTCGTGATATGTGAAAACAGTCTCGACGCGGCACTTCCAGAAAGCGTAATTGCTACCGTCCATTTCGAGAAGGGGTAGGTTGAGCAAGTGAGGAGGTCGTCCCGGAGCAGTCTGAGAAGAAGTCGAGGCCCCTGCGGAGGAGGCGCTGGTACCTTGCGGTGTAGACATTCTGCGTGAGGAGGGCCTGGTTTAGCTTGTTCGGAATTTGTACGCGCGCGGTGTCTTCGAGAGCTCTTAAAGCTCAGGTCTCATAATCTATTGGAGTGAGACACTAAGGCTCAGTCTGTAAAAGAAAAGACTATATTGTTCTAACCTATTGGAGTGAGACACTAAGGCTAGAGTAAGTGGTAAGTTACTGAGAACTAAGTAAATGAAGGAGAGACTAACCTCAGTCTGTAAAAGAAAAGACTGAGGTGATGTGAACACGGTGTCTACACTATATAGGGAATTCAACTGAGGTCAAATTGTGAATGGATTAAACTATAAGGGGATAATAAAAACGACTTAGTGTAGAACGCGGAAAGTCTCTGGGTGTCCGTGTCACGCGTCATGTGACGTGTGACCACGAAGCGTCGCTCGACTTGCGCCTTGCGAGGCTGCGCTCCCAACAATCGGAAGCAGTAACTTCACTTATAGCAGTGAATCATCTGTCACAGTCCTCTTTGATATCTCCCTCCATCGTTTCATCTTCCCGTACTCATTCCTCCCACATCGAAACTTCCACTCGCCGTTCAAGTGCGGCCAATTCCAGACAGCCGAAGGTACCCTCCGTTGCGTTGCAGCATCTCCACTCAGGAATCCTTCCCGACATATGCGAGCACTGCTGTAGGGACACTCCTCCCGCGATCTCCCCAATCACTGATTCCTTACTTGTCCCATGTAACAGATCGACCTCCCAAGCTAATTCATGGCCACACCAACGTACTCCCTGCACTCCGACTCGAACCTCACTCTGCCTTCCTTGCTGCCTATCATTTCCGCATTTCCTGTCCCGATGCCCTTGAGAAATCAACGACACCGGATCCGAACGACCCTTTCACACCTTGGATGGGACTACCTGACATCCCACCTTCCCGAGCTGACTGCGGGCGAGCCATTCGCAAGGCGCCTCGCCCTGTTGCTCGACTCGAATGACTCGGACATACGGGATTGGGCACAGAAAGGATACCTCAAGCTCGGACGCACGGGACGCCAGCTCTTCGACATTTCTCTGGATGGCCCCGAGGTGAACCCACCTAAGGAGTGGAGTGCCAACAAACGTGAGGAGCGTTCGGAGACGCTCAAGGAAAGGCTGGAGAGGGAGAAGGAAAGACGGGAAGAACGAGAGGAGGTCGAGCGCGAGATGGGCTGGGCACGACTTGAAGACATGTTCGGCGAGTGGCTCGTTGATGGGCATGTCGATAGCGTGTTTCGGGCCTCGCCCCCATTTTCCCTTTGTTTCCCTTTCATCTAGAGTCACTTACACTCTTCCCTTTCATCTCCATCTGTCTCACACTTAGATTTCAGTCCGTAGTTTTCGTGCTCGTGCCACTCGCTACCTTACTTACTTTCCCGCTATCGACGCGTTATCTCGTTTTAGATTAATCAGCTCGAATGTATAAATATGTCTGCGAAATGTATACTCCAAGCCAGCGAAAAATATGCCGCTCACCCTTGTTCTCGAAAGTTCTCGGTTTGCCTCAAGTTTCTTCTCCTCAAAATCTCGTGTAATCTTCAACCTGCTTCCCTCTCTCGCTTCTCCCTCTAGTCCCTTCTACCTCCTTCTCTTGAACTCACAAACAGGCAGGCAGAGTTCCTTGCTTTCACTTCTCGATCCCGGCATCTCTGCGCCAAACCCCCTGCAGCTGTCGCCACACCGTGACCGCCGCCGCTGTTGCGCGCATACCCCTTACCTCTTCCCCCCCGGTCGAGAAGCATGCGCGTTGACCCAGTCGCAATTCGTAGGTCTGTCATACAAACTTCAAACTCGGCTGAGATGTGACGGGGAGCAAGAGCAGGGGGGACGAGGCACTGGCAGAAGGACATCTAGTACTATATGATTGCCCTTCCAACGACAATGCAACTGGTTCAAGGGTGCCAGTGGTGGTGAAGAGCTGGTACATACAGTGCTATATGATACAGATTAGAAACAGACTCATGTAATGACTCCATGTTGAAAACTCTTAAAAGTTCACAAGAAATTTGTTTGCTGATGCTCAACTAAGACAAATTGACTCCGAGTCATGATCAATTTGTTAGAAGTCAATACCTTGTTCAGCGGCTCGTTCGTAGTTCATTCGCTTGCATTTCAGGTACGGGTGCCGGATCGGTGGATGGCAGGTGGAACTGCGAGCAGACTCAAGAAATAAAATCGTCATTTATCCGTGCGACCGCTTTGGGCCAAATCTTTGGAAATGCGAAAGCCACGCAAGGTCCACCTCTGCGATCCTCCCGCAGTCAATCATGACCAGCGGTGTTTCACTGGACATTATAAGGAAAAGGACCTGAATGTCCATTCACAGTAGAACGTAGGATGCTTGCGGGTGTTCAAGTTGTGTCAACTGCTGTACAAGTGGTGGGCACTGGCATAGTACTTGGTTCCGCCGTGTGGAAAAGGGGGCAGCTGCGACGATGCCGCGTCCGTTTCTGGAGTGCCTGTGCATCCTTCAATCACAACCATGTCATTACTCACCTCCCTGAAAATGCCCGGTTGGTGGTCTACCCCCTCCCTGATTAAAACGCTCGGTGAACGTGAATCAAGTCGTGAGTTCCAAGCCCGGGTCTTTCAAGCTGTGTCACTGATCTGTTCACCGACTTGCGAATTAATAGGGTGCAATGGAAATAGGCAACACTCGCCTATCCATATCCTTAATGATGACATGCTTCTCAACATTTTTCATGTCTACCGACTGGCCTATCCGGAAGAGTATGAAGATGAGCAAGGCAGGCAGTACATTAATCGGTTCCAGCAGCGCTGGTGGTTCAAACTGATACATGTTTGTCGACCGTGGCGAAATCTCATCTTTTCGTCACCATCCCAGCTGAGCCTCAATCTTGTCTGCACCTATGGCATACCTGTAGCAGACATGCTCGCACATTCACCACCTTTGCCCCTCACCATCTGTTATCACAAGACTGAACGGGAGTTGACGGCAGAAGATGAATCGGGCATACTGCTTGCCCTCTCGCACCGTGATCGCTTGCGTCAAATAAACCTTTGCATGCCGTTGACCTCAGATCTGAATAAGTTCATCAGGGTTATGGACAAAGAATTCCCAATTCTGGAAGAGATATACATTAGCTCTCGGACCAAACAGGTAGCATCTTCTATGCCTACAACATTTCAAGCACCCAAACTACGCTTCCTCATGCTGTGGGCAGCGGTCTCGCTTCCGGTTGGATCTCCCCTGCTGAGGACCGCCACACGTCTTGTCACTCTCACTCTTATCAAAACTCAAGAATCTAGTTATTTGCCACCAAATTATTTACTGACATGGCTTTCATTTATGCCTCAGCTGGAGGTACTCATAATTGAATTTCTTTCCCCTCTCCCCAACTCTCATTCTACTGGTGGGACACAATTGCTCCAGACTCCAAACATGACGCTGGTCACACTAACTAACCTTCGCCGGTTTGTGTTCGTTGGCACAGCCACATACTTGGAGCGTCTTATTGCTCGGATCAGCGCCCCTTTCCTTGGCACCCTCCACATCTATTATACTAACAATCATCCACTCTCCTTTGCTATCCCACACCTCTTGCAGTTCATACAATCATCCCAGAAGCTCATATTTAGCGTTGTCAAGCTCAGCTTCGATGGCGCTTTTGTCCGTCTAAGGGCAGACCCCTGGACAGGGAAATGGAAACAACCATTGGTCTTGCGGATCAAGTGCAGATACCTGAATCGGCAGGTAGCATTAGCAGCACAAATCCTCAATAATCTTGCACCTGTCCTCTCTGTCGTGGAGCGAGTCATGCTCAGCCATGTACATGTTCAATCCTTAGATGAGGTTGACCAAATACAGTGGCGTGAACTTCTCAGACCATTCAGAAATGTGAAGACACTTCACGTACAAGACGATCTCGTCATAGGGATTTCTCGTTCTCTACGATGTGAGGACGAAGAACAGCCACTGGAGCTTCTTCCTAATTTGGAGGAGGTTGGATATTCTATAGGAAACAATGCCCGAGACGCATTGGCCGCACTATGTCATGAACGAGAAGTAGCAGGCCACCCTGTGAGCCTGAGCTTGGTAGATCCTTCGAGGCTCTGACTAAATCGAATATCTCAAGCTCATCCAAAGGTGCAGTAATCGTTTCTCCCGAATCTCCATAGGCACGTCTCTGATACAAATTGGCAGGACACAGCCGGCAAAAGATATGCGACACCAATACCGGGCGACACGTTTGGCGGTTCAGAGGGACATGCCTCGACGTCCATTGGGAACCTCGGCGACAAGAATTTTAGTCCTCACAACTCACACTAACTCCCTTTTTCATCTACTCTTACTTGGATTCTCCAAAATATAGTTTGAGATAACATATTTGTGATGTATGTACAAGCACACGACTACAATGCCCTCTTCCTCATAGTCGTATACTTAATTCCTTGAAGGTACACCCCGAGCATAATCTTGGAGTCATTAAGCAATGTTCAGTCAGTTTGGCCGGTACAAGTTTCGTTCATCAATTCTCCCACTCGGCTGACTGCACGTGAGTCGTGCTGCACAAGTCCCAGGGCAACATAGGGACTTTTCTGAGCTCTGACATACTCATTTTTGGTCCCAGCTCTCTTCAATCACTTCTTCCAGTCACACCAATTTCCCAAGCAGAGGCTCTCGTCGGACCCACAGAATACAGGACGTCATCGAGCTCGCAGACAAACAACGGAAAAAGGTCGAGGGTAAATTTGTAGTTGATCCTGACGACTCGGAGGTATGTCTTATCCACTGTTGTCAGTGCCTCAAACCAAGTAAATCTCTTTCCAGGTGGACGAATTCGTGTACATCCAATGCCTGCTTGAGACAGGTTCGACGATGCTGGCTTTTTGCCTCTTCCAGGGCGAACTCGATCCACGGATACTCATATCATACTTCCCTGACCTTCGCGGCACGTTGCTCGATGCGAACCCGACGCTTTGAGGTCTTCTCAGGGATCGCCAAGTGTATGCCGCCGTACGACTCGATCGACGACATCTGTACGTCCCCTCTTGCCCCCTCCCCGTCCCGGCTCCCCCGCGGCCTTCCTCACATCATAATGACGCCCCCTTCCCCTCTGCTGGTGGCTAACGTGTTAGTCCTGGCCAACCTAGTTTTTCCCCTTTCCTAGCGACCACGACGCGCTCCGCCCCGTCCACGGTTGAGCTCCGTCGTCTGCCTGGGATCGCGGCACACGATATACTCAAGAAGTTTTTGCGCAAGTGGAGTCGCGTGCGAAGATTCTAGCACACTGGCCATACGCGCGGTACGTTGCCCACCCTTTTTTTGTTTCCCCTGTCTGACCTGGCTTTCTGACTCGATTGCGTTCAACGCGTAGATAGATAGTTGACACGGTATTGGCAAGGACGTTCACGGGAGGGGAGAAAATGACGGACCTGTATGCCCTTCTGGAAGAGTTGAAAGTGATCACTCTCCCACAGGTCGAACCGGTCTTCCACGCAACTGGTCAATACTTCTTCGCAATTTCAGACTTGTCGAGGGCGAATGGACACGGAACGTGCTCTCAAGGTGAGGCATCCCGCGAAGCGCGGACAGAAAGCGGTAGATGAAGCGGCAACGCTGCGGCAAATCCGGGTGGTGAATCCCGACGCTGCAGCGAACACCTCGTTCTCCAAAAGAGGATAACGGTAAGCACTTTTCTGATGGATGATTCCCTGCATGATAATCCTTGCAGGATCCAGCATTTCATACGGAACTTGCACTCGTATGCATCGATGAAGTACTTTCTTTCCTCGCCGATGACGCCACGTCTAAACTCTGGCAAGCAAAAGGTATCTACCTGATCAAATCCTCCTTTGAGATGACCTGATTTCTTCTTTCCACCCGGTCTACTTCGAAGTGCTCAACGAGGTAGATCGTGAGAAGATCCAGGCCTCCGCTGATTGAAGATCGTCCGCCCGGGCCCTCAAGCTAACGGAGGCCAAGCCAGTGCTGTACAATCACTTTCCTCTTTTTCAGTATCTCTTTATGCGAAGTGAATCATGCGGAAAGACATCCTTCTTGGACAGCAAGAGATATCCTGTGAAGCCCGACGCGGTTCGTCTATGTCTTCGAATCCTTACTCACGCATCTGGCTGATCGTCCTACATATAGAACTTAACAGCAGCGCCGGTGATCATGGTAGACACCCAACACTGGATACACTCTTAATGATCAGCGTATCTACGAACACGAGCTCCTCTCTAACTACGGCAGCCAATACGTCGAACGCTGTGACCACTAGAACTGGACGATCCAGTTCCTAGGGCCGCCGGCATTCGTGTGATTTGTGTCACCGGGGACAACAGGGGACGACAGAAAGCGTGTGTCGACTCTTTGGTACCAGTGAAGATTTGACGGGAAGAGTTCACTGGCCGCGAATTTGAAGGACTCGGTCACGTCGTCGCTATTCAGAAAGCCTCGCTTTTCGAGGTGCTGGACGTCCTACTATCCAATTATGAAACCAGGCAGCCACGTCAGCTGCTCGCCTCTATCTGCTTTATCCCAGACGTATGACCTCCCAACTGAGGGCGATATTTAGTGGCATTAATTCCACTTAAAGTACTTTGAATACATCCTTGTCTGAGGCATCACTTTTGGCCTTATTCTCATCATCCTCGCATGCTGCATTCCCTCTTTTTTCCCAACTCGGTGTCCCAACAATGTTCCTCTACTGCTGCTGCCGCTCTCGTCATTGTGGGACCATGATGCTCCGGAGTGGGTGGCAAAGCTGCAAGCATGATGGACCCATCGTGATTGCCTAGAGCAATGCTCCGTTAGCCTCTGCACCATCCCAGATTGGTACACCGTACCTGCCAGTGTAGGCTGCCACTCCACGCCCGAAGGACTGACCTAGGTTTTTTCCGTCTCACGCATCCACGGCTGCATCGTCTTTCCGCACACCTCGCACTGGGTTTCGCACCATGGCGCTTCTGGGATAGGTCATGCTGTGGACGTGCTTGTGGTGATGTCTTCCAGGAGATGGCCTGTGGGAATGGGTGGAATAAGGGTTTGGCCGAGAGCGATGGGTGCATATCGAGATGCGCAGCCAAAACTACAGGAATGGTCGCAGAGGTAAGAACAAAGTGGAACGAATGGTCGAGCGGCACGGGTGCTTGAGCAGTTGTTGGTTCAACTGATGAGAGGGACAGGCTTCTTGTGTAAAGCAGCGACGGCACTCAGTAGGATCTATTTCGTACATTTCAGAGAAAAAGTGGGCAGATAGATCGTCAAAGCAAGCCCCTATTGCCATGTCACCGGAAATCAAACACGGCGAAGCTACATGTCCCCGAGTCCATCGACGTGGACAGTAAACTCACAGAACTTGAATAAGTCCACGATTGCCAGTGTGCACAGGTTCAGAGGCAGGGATGAATGGCCCTGTGTCAACACGACATCATGATCAGCGAGCTAGACCCTACACACTTGTCATAAGTCCAGCGCTAGCGGGCCATTAAGGACAATGTCAATGACACATTGACATACCTGAAGATAAGATATCTTATGGGGGACTGTAGGGTGGACCATTATAGAATGATGCCATTATGATGGCTATCTCAGTGGGCGAGCCATGTGGAGTGCCGGCTAGGCATCATCGTCTCAGTCTCAGGCGTGACGACGTCACGCAAGATAGGCGGACCACGCGCAAGCGAACGCCCGCCACGGACGATACGCACATTGAGCGTAAGCAACACCGCTCACAAACGCCCCAGATTGAGCCGCCTCTGCACCCGCTCGCAGCATCCGTCTTTGGATACAGAACATCAGTCAGTCGTAGGGAGGCGGAAGACGAGGGAGAGGAGGAGGAGGAGGAGGAGGAGGAAAGGCGGAGAAGGGAGGGGCGGATGCCGAGGACGACGACACGAGAGTTGGGGCGACGACGTGGACAAGGCGACACGGAGGTGGTGACAGAGGTGGCGACAGCGGGGGACAGAGCAGGTTGGCGGCAGATGGTGAGGCGAAAGCGGCGAAAAAGGTGTTGAAAAAATGAACAGAGTCCGCCTCCTGAGCCTCCTCCTCTCCCACTCCGTGTCTCCTCTGTTCTGTGCCTGATGCAAAGTGACTTGATGAGTCCACGCTCATGTGCGGTGTGTGCCGTAGTACGTAGCGTTCGAATAAGGTAAAGTGAGAGTGTGCGAAGTGGCCATTGTGATGGGAGGTTGAGAGGACTGCGGACGGGTCGAAGAAGGTAAATGATTCGCACGAGGAGCGAGAGAGCTTCGTGAGTATTGCCCAACTGCCCCACTGGAACAAAAAGTCAGCATATAGTACGTATATGCAGGGAGGTAGGTAGGACGGGAAGGAAGGGGGTTACCCACATTGCCTGCAAGGATGGCGAGCTCGGGCGCCAGTAGCGGTGCGAGTGGTGCAAGGTGAGCCGCTGACGCATCGTAGGCGCTCGATGTCTGGAGGAAAATCGCGGTCCGCGCGGGAGTTGTCACCTCGGAATAAGCAAGGAACGGAATTGAATTTGGAGGAGGGATAGGACGTCGCTTGGGTGGAAAGAAGAAATCAGGTCATCGCAAAGGAGGATTTGATCAGGTAGATACCTTTTGCTTGCCAGAGTTTAGACGTGGCGTCGTCGGCGAGGAAGGAAAGTACTTCATCGATGCATACGAGTGATACGCTAGTCATGCATGTCCGGCCTTATCCAGATAAGTACTCTACAGTAGTATAAATTCCACTGCATCGGCTTCATCAGAAGTTTGTCAGCCGCGTCGGGAAATTGTCTAGTTTTTTCGGACCATTTTATTACTAATAAGTAAATGAAAGTACTGCCGACGACTGGACGTGTGCCAGTGACCGATGACGACTGGTCGTCATTATTACATTATGGATGCCTTTCCCGCCGGGCCATGTATTTAATCAGCAGTTTGTTGAAGAATTGTCGCCGTTATCATGCCTCCTATTCTACAAACCACCTCAATCTTCCCAACGCCATCATTGACGGTATAAGCACGGGTGTAAGCAAGGGCGCGTCCGCTTTTATCCTCCGGTTGAATGCCGCGGCGGCACCTGCTGCACCGACTATACCTGTTGTAACCGTTACTCCCACGACGCCCGCGCCTTCAACCACCCGCGCATCCACATCTTCCACTGTCCTCACAGCGCCCACGCCTTCCACTGGCCCCACGGCACCCACGCCTTCCACTGGCCCGATCCCTTCCACCAGCCACACCCAGCCCACCTGGCTTGCCTCCGCCATTTCAGTTGTCGCTGGAGTCAGTGACACGGACTTACGACGTGCTCTATTGGTATTTCAGGTCTATGAGGCCAGACACAGATCCATAACCGCTGGAATACAAAAAGAAACAGCTCAATACCAAAGAACTGAGGCCCTTCAACGTTCCCGTCATATGGAGAATCAAGCTGACACAGCTGAAGACGTTCGACAAACAGTGGTGGGATCGGGGAGGGGAACTGGGGGTCAGCCGGGGGGATCGGGGGGACCCGAGCCGGGGGTAGGGAGCGAAGTGGGAGAGGAGGATGCTCAGGAGGCGGGCTCGGAGGCGGGCTCGGAGGAGGGGGAGGTCACGGGCACCAATGCCACCGCCGTTAATAATATATAATGTTAGATTTAGATAATTAGAACTGAATTTCTATCGTCTCGGTTTGTTGTAAGGCGGTCCTACTGTAGGCCCAGTTATCTCTAGTCCCGGCTAGTCGCTTTAGTCGCTCTCGTTTCTGTATTAGCTCTAGGGAACTTGTCATGCTCTAGTTACTGTACTGTCACTTGACCTTGGTCTCATACCCAGTGAGGTTTTGCTTATGTTGAGGCAAAGAGAAAATGCCCGTGGTTGTGGCAATGCAACTACACCCAATAGCAGCCAAGGCCCACTGGCAGCAGTCTTAGATCGTTGTACAAATGTTTTTTCTCACGAACAATTATACACAACATTCCTACCACTTGTCAGGCACGGTTCACGTTCTGACTCGCGCGTACGAAAACAAAGACAACACTAATTCCCCAACTTCAAACAAACCGTTTTCCTTTTGTTTCAATTAAACAGATGACATCCTAAAGATACAAAGATACGAGTTGATAATAAAGCCTAACTTGAAATTATCGATTGAACTAACGAGTATCTAATCAGTTCTTTGTCCAATCTTTACTATAAGTCTTCAAGTTCCATGAGCATGGGCAATGCTAACTTGCAGAGCAACTCCTTGTTGCTGAAACACTAACACCCACGTTTGTTGCTCCGACCCAGAGTAAACCTCTGTCCGAGCATAGGTATAGGATTGCTGTGACGCTCTCTCCTTCTCGTCATCACCACACACCATCACGGTGGACTCGGACTCGGACAACTCGGACTCGGAATCGTCATCAAACGTACCCCCCTTCATCTTTCGCTCGACCAACCTGTCCACCTCATCCGCCTTGCGCTCCAGAAGCTCTGCGCGCTGCTTCAACGCCCACGATTCCATCCTCAACCGCTTCGCCGTCTGCTCATGGCGGATGCGTCTTGCATCCCGACGACGCTGCAGCTCTACTCCTAACCGTGCAGCTTCCAACTCAGCACAAGTGTTTCGATGAGACCGGATGTCGCCGCGGCGGGTCTCCCCGCCCGCGTCCGAAGACGCAGTGGATCCCCCCTGTAACCCCCATGATTCCATCCCCTTCCTGGGTCTTGGAATGTCAGGGGTGGAGGGGGGTTTGTGTTTTTGGTGCGTGGTGCGCGTAGCTCCGCAGTGTCCGTGTCTGAAGGAAGGTGGCATCAGTGCTCCTGCACTGGCATATAAGATTCTCAGTTCCGGACTCAAAACGCACTTTCTGACAGATTCACCTTGATATCCTTTCTGCCTGTATGCCATGTGGACGGACGTCGGGGACGCGGCGTGGAAGGTACCATAGACGACGACTCATCGAAAGATTCGAAAACTTGGTCGCAATGTTCCATCTTGGTCTTGTCTTTAGAGCGACGATCCTATCCATGGGCGCTGGCGCCAGTCATGTTGCAAAAAAAGGAAAAAATATGGACGGCGAGAAAGACGAGGACTTTTGGAGGTAAGAAAGAATCGAGACGGTTGGGTGAACGTTGTGCTGATGTCTGTTGCTCGAGTGTTGGCTTTTGTGTATTCACATCTCGCTTTCTTTTTGATTGGTCTGTCATATTGTGACCAATCTGTCATTTGTGGACCCGGTTCACCCAGAGATTTGTGGCTTTTACTTTGACTAACAAATTGCACTATGCACCAGTCGCTTGGCCCAGCTGCACTTTGCACGTTTGAGCCAACATGCAGACAGTCAAAACTCGGCGTTCAGCGTTCAACGCTGGTGAACTGGTCTCATCCGTCATTCGTTCAATCTGCCCACAGGGCCTGGGTATGTATTATTGGAACATGGCCAGAGGTGTCGGATCGCACAATTACTTCCGTTTCTTTGCAGTACAGAGTACGGTGTTGGATATTTCTAGCACTTAAATTGGGGTAATCGTGCTATGGAGTTATTGTCTTGAGGGGCCGTGAATGAAAAACATGCAGTCTGCCACTGCGATGTGATCGGAGTTTCTAGTAAGCACACAGGGTCGAGATCGTGATGCCCATAATGGTATCAAGATATAATCCTTACTGCTATACATATTAACATTTATTCACACCATACTAAGCGCTGCCAGTTTTGAGCCTGCGCCGAACAGTAAAAATGAATTTGACCAGTAACCTTGCGATTGATCAAATGAGGGGGTCGCGGGCACGAATCGGGAAAAGCTCGATATTCGTGGGAAAAGGTTGTGAGTTGGGCTGTTTAGGTGTAATCAGAGCGTGGGAATACAACTGCGTTTTGCTTCTCTCTAGTGTGGGTGTCCTGAAGCTCTGGACTACCAGATGAGCGGCTTGGAGTTGATCTAGACGGATATATGCAAAACCAAAGGATGCTCTGTAGCTTCCGTCATCCACCCACAACTGCGAGTAGTAATGGACGTCTCGAGTAGCCCTCCTCATCTCAACATTGAGGATTGCTAAGGACAGTTGCGACAATCTCAAAGTTCTTTTTGCTTTACCGGGTCCCTACTATTTCTCTATTCAGATCCGTTCCTTGCAGTTCCTGACTATTGAAATAAGCAGGATCATTTGCTGAATTTCTCATTTTCTTTCTTGGTTCCTGGAAAACACCCAAGGAAGGAACATGTATAAGGACAGTTCAGCATGATAAGCGGATTTTGACATTTTCCTACCAGGTGATCCGGCCGCTTGTAACAGTACAAAGTTTTCTCCCGAAATTTCACGGCGCTCAAATGAATACGGGCGTGTTTACTTGCACTGAATGAAGAGCCTGGGACGTCGTTAAACTGCCCAGATGGATGCGGTGTCTACCGTATCTCCGTCATGGGTTCCTTTCACAGCGCTCTACTCCAGTCCTTCAGCCGTGGGTGTCTACTTGCAATCTTATTTCCTTACCACGACAGCATCTCGACTGCGCAAACGAAAACAATTCACAAGCGCAGATGGCGCAACGGAGAGGGGTACGGGTCTACATTAGACATCTACGAACGATGCCCTGTACGGCTCTTTCCGAAGCTCAGGCATCTCTAACGGATGAAATGCGGATGTAGAATGGCAAGACGGTATATGTGGATCCCATCCGCACACTAGGCGCCTGTACAGGGCCAAGCACCTGCAAGGTTTGCTGGTGCTCCCACTCAGGCATCGCTGTGGGCTGAGTGAAGGAACCGGAGAGGAATCCGCTAACAAGGAAGAGCAGTGCAGGAGGGAAGTGTAACGCCCACGCCTCTTGCATTCCCTCTCCTTCACCCTTCCCACCGCTGGCAGTTTGTCCTTGACTACTAACTTCGAAGTCCGCCACTCGAGACGATAGAACATTCCATCGAGGTAAGTGGAAAGGAGGACGAACTAAGCGGTGATCAAGAACGTAATGTCTATAGGAACAGGGTCAATCAGAGACTGTGTTCAATGGCGGAAATACCGACAAATGTGGGGCTTGCCGCTTGCGCGACGAATTGTCTGAGGGCCAGGGCGCTGGCCAGGGCGCTATAGCCCCTATACCCGAAGTCGGCCTCTACCGCGAGACGGTGTTGCGCCACCACCACTTTGCTACATCACTTCCTGTGATTCACCTCAATGCTATTCCCAGCATTCCTACCACCCGTATGTACATACAACCGTGTGACTGGGAGGGCTAACTTGAGGCACATAAAGGGTGACCATCAAACCTAAACTACCAGAGGAAATCAAAACAACAATTCTGTATGCGGCCATATCTCGATCCAAGGACATCATCATCCTGCTTTTCTTGTTTACTCGGATGGCTGCTCCGAGACGTCTGCACGACATGACTAGCGTAGAACATGATCAAGTTGATCGATGCTGCATCGTGACCACACTGTCGTTCTTGACCGCCTCAGGGAGTCATGTTCCTGATGCCTGAAGATTTACGCGGCAATTACGAGTTCACAAATGCGGGAGCAAGTCCGAGGAGATAAAGGCGAAGCACTGTGTATCATCAAAAACGATTCTCTTCCGCGAGGAAAGGGCTCGGCAGATACCCGCGGGCTTGGGACGCCTCACTGGGATTCATTGTAACTTAATCGGAAGGTCGGTCAGGCACAAATCTCTGCCGAAATTGTCTCCTCTCCACTCACTTGAACGCGGGGCCGTGGAGCATATAACCAGGTGACAGACGGTGACAGACGGTGACAATCGGAATGCAAGCTTTACTGTAACTTGCAGTCGGCAGTACTGTACTTACTATACTAGTTTGCCAGGGACTTTTTCGATGCCGGATTCCATTTCCGGAGACTTCCATGAGTATTGCCCTACTGTAATTCGCCCAATAATGTTTGTTCCTTACGCGTGTATGATGAGGAACATGGATCGAAAGTTCCCGCGAGTGAGAAAGCTAACCGTCTCGGCTAGAGGCACGCATTTACTCGTAAAATCGTTGCCAGGACAGAGTGTATTAAATGGGTGCGCACCAGACTGTACCAAGCGCTACGAGGGTCGATTCGATTCGTAGTTTCCCCAGCCAATGGGAGGGCGAGGCTCTGATTGCCGAGGGCCAGCCGAACAAATTGATCTGAAACGCGCAGAACAAAGATGGATGGATGAACACGTTGACGAGCCAACACGGCCTAGTAGGCTCGGATAGGCTCGGATAGCTCCGGGTCGGCCGCCTGGCAAGTCCCTGTTTTCCAGGATCTTGGTGTATTCGTGGGGTGTTTTCACTATGTTGTTTGATATACGACCTTCAAGTTGAACTTTTCCCGCGACGCATTCGCGTGATCTTTTTTCGCGGTGAGTCTGAATCCCGTCTCCCCTTACAACCCCGAACAGATACCCGCGGTGATGGCATGTCTGTAATGGTATCAAATACATTACAGCACATAAGAGCATCCGGCACGTTTCATCATTTCTGCTGACTTCAAAGCTGAGCTCGTGTGGATGTTCCTCCTTTGGCTGCGATTCCAATCCGCGCCCATCACCTTGTTTAGCAGGCACGTATATAAGATCTCTTATCTAGACCATATAACACACATTGGGTACACGTACAGGCGGCAGCCGGCTTTAAGCGACATTAATCGATGACGGGTCCGTATTTTGTACCTTGGCGCCAATCCTGCAGGCAACGCGGGCAACATGATCCGTGTGAAAAGCGCGCGAGTGAGAATGCAGTGCAACGAACACCCCTGGCGCTTTTACCCTTGCTCGCCCGACTTATGCGAAATTCAGTAAAGATATAGGAAGTTAGGCAACGCTCGCAGTCCTGAGTGTAGGGTCCGGCGGGGCAGGAATCGTGAGGACGAGGCAAGAGAAGTTTAAGTTCGCCTGGAGGCAATAAGGTTGCTTGTGCCTGATTGTGGCTCGCACGCAAGGCGGAAGGTTCAAGAATGAGGGTACAGATGACGCAGGTGGGTGAAAGGAACGTTTTGGTCCACGTTAATACGGGCAAGAGCATATGGATACTGTGCTGTGTATGGGGGTCCGTGGATACGGGCGAGCACCAAGTTAGGCAAACACACGGCATATGTTTGATTTCTTTTCATTCATTTTCTGGAATGCTATCGGCGTCCCCGGTCCGCAGTCCAAATCTGGGTGCAGTTCGGACACAAATGGGACCGGTGCCTGGTGAACGGGGTATGCTGCGCTTTACGTTCCTGTAATCAAGGTTGCATTGCGACCAGATGACGCTTACGGAGGGGACATGCGGCTGTCCGGACGCCAGGAGGATGATCAGGGGGGTGGGGGCGTGCCTTGCTGGACTTATGGCGCAAACTGGTATCTTACTCTGTGGGGGGGTTAGACAGGGAACAGGAGAAAATAGTCTCATGGGGGTAAAGGGTGATGCCCTATACCGTTATCAGGGACCAGGCGAAGCGCAGCAAGGGTGGAGACAACTTGAATGGGGGTCCGTGAATACCCGATGGAAGTGAGAGGTTGCGAATGCTGGAGAGTGGAACTGGCAAAGATAAGTTTCTTCTTTTGAGATGGAGTCTACTCTACGAAATCGACAACTGGCAGTGAATTGTATAGAATGGAGAGGTGTGAGTGTGCCGATTCTCGGTGCCTGGACAAGTTTGCCCGAAAGGTTGGCGAACTCGATCAGGAACGAGTGGATAGTTTATATTTCTAAATATAGGTCTGTTCCTTCACTTGTCAAAATGATGTTCCGCCGGCCGGAAGCAATTTATTTACGGTTCAGTATTTATTACTTTAGTGAGACATGAATGTCTAACTTATTGACAGAATCATGAAAAGATAGTGGAAAGATCGGGATAAGGCCAGCAAAAACTGGGTTAAGTTGTGTGAAGTGGGAATGAGAGAATGAGCGGCGATCTGGTCAGGGGTAATGCTTGGGAACTAGTGAACCCAAATTCGCTCTCCGCGTAACTTGTTTTTGTCCCTTTTATCTCGGTCCGCCATTTGCTCCCCGTCCCCGGTCGCCTTTCATCTTTCTCCACTCCACGCTAACCTTCTCTCCAGTTTACCCTGCCTCTCCTCTCATGCGTATCCGGGCTGATGACGATGACCCCCTTTCTTCTGCTCTCAGTCCTCCTCAAGATGAGTTGCCAGACGCCAAGATAATCCGCATAAGACGCGAAGAAGAGGCTCGTCTCGTCTCTCAGACTATTGATGAGGCTATCCGCCTCGAACGGCAGGCCAATAAGAAAACTAAAGTCGTTCGTGTACTCCTCCTAGGTCAAAGCGAATCTGGTGCGTGGCATCTCTCTCGCACTACATAGACACTATCGCTTACCGCACGCAGGAAAGTCCACCACACTGCGCCGTGAGTGTTGCGTCCTCGTACTCTCGCGCGTTTAATGTGACCCTCCTCACAACACCTAGAGTTTCAGCGTATCTACACGCCTACAGCTTTTCGTGAGGAGCGAATACATTGGCGTATGATCATCCAATTAAACGTTATTCGTTCGGTGCATACAATCCTCGCCGCACTTTCCACCTATCGTCGCCAGACCTCTCGTAACCGTGCCCGCAGCCTTTCAGGTCCCTGGGAGTCGCGTTCGCAAGTTACTTCAGTACGAACTGATAGCAAGGGCAAAGGCAAGGCCCGCGCAGAATCAGAGTTTGACTTTGAATACTATGACGAAGAGCGGCCTGGTGGAATGTCTATGCAGTCCCCTTACGCAGACGCGTTTTCTGAGGAAGACGCTCTTGAGGATATGGAACTCGATGAGATCGCTCAGCGCCTTGCCCCTCTTCGGCCTGTCGAGGCTATGCTCAAAGCGCTCCTCGTGCCACCCTCCGAGGACGAGCCTGCTGACCTCGGGATGGGTCCAGTAGGCATGCCTACGTCCGCCCTCGCTCTTGCCAAGGAAGTCTTCGTGCGTCCCGGCAGATGGCGCTCGGATGGCGTCGGGGCGCGCCCTGCAAATGCGCTTGCGGCGGACACCGTGGATGAAGCCCAGCGGGTATTGCTCGAGTGTCGTTTTGACCTGATACGTCTATGGGAAAGCATGCGCATGCGTGAGATTTGGCTCTGCGCCGTGTACGGTTAGAGGAGGAGAGTGGGTTGTTAGTACTTCTTTCCAATTCCTCCCCACGGATCCAACCTATGGCTCAGTGCCACTATCACAACGACCATCGACCAATGAGCTGACGAGTTCTTGTCTCCATTACAGTTTCCTGAATGATTTGGATCGGGTAACTGGGTACGACTACGTCCCTACGGACGGTGCGCCGCGCGATGCCTATCCTGGACGGCGTTACATTTCTGTTGACGCGCCTAGGCAGATGACGTGCTTAAAGCGAGATTAAAGACAATCGGCGTTTCGGAGTACAAGTTCGAGATGGAAGCGGGGGATCAGCGAGGGACACAGTGGCGAATTGTAGACGTGGGTGGATCACGATTCCAAGTGCGCCTCCATTCCTATTCTAGTCCACTCCGCAAACAACGGTGCTGACAACACCCCTCAGCGACGTATGTAGACAGCCAATGTTCCATCTGGTGTCGTGATTTCTTACATTTACGCTTCTTTCCGTGCGATGGGTTGGTGTAGCCACATGGGTTCCATTTTTCGATAATGGTGCGTCTTGTCCAAGAGGTTCACATGCGCCGCTCCACTCCATATTGATCGAACTCTTAGCGGACGCCATCATTTTTCTAGCGCCTATTTCGGCGTTCGACCAAGTGTTGACAGAGGACCCGAAAGTGAACCGACTCGTAAGCTGATTTAATTGTTTAACCGATTCGATAAATTTGGCTTAATGCACAACACTATCACAGGAGGACTCGGTGCTCCTCTGGAAGGGGCTTTGCCAAAACAAGCTGCTGGCCAACGTCGACCTCGTGCTCTTCCTCAACAAGTGCGACATCCTTCAACGCAAGCTTGAGTCCGGTATTCGTCTCGTGCGATACGTCAGAAGCTACGAAGATCGGTCAAATGACATGGAAACTGCTTCCAAATGTATGTCTTTCGCTTATGAGCGATGCTAATCGTTGATTGTCTTGGACACTAGACTTCCGCGGGAAATTCAACGCCATACAAAGAACGTACTCGCCGATTCCCAGGAAGTTTTATGGTTACTGTACATCTGTCACGGTGAGATTGATTTTCGGCTATTTCTGTAGTGCTGTCTATTAACCGAGGCCTCGCAGGAAACTACGCCAACGGCTGGTATCCTTGCGAGCGGTACGTCCTCACCCACAGCCGAATTCCTTTTCACTGATCGGCATCCAGTCCGAGACATTGTACTGCGACAGCACCTACGCACCGTGAGACTCGCTTGATGGCTTCTGATAACTTACTCAGAGTCAGAATCTGCGCGGGAGGGTCTTTCCTGGATATCTTTTGATGTAATTTTTTGGTCACAGCATATACCCGCTCCTTTCACAAGCGCGGGCTGGGTACTCACACGATCTAAACGATCTTGTTCATATATACGACGATCTCATCCATCACCTTATGCTGTACATTGTTGCACTTGTTATCACAAAAAAAAAGCCAGTATCCTAGGAATGAGCCCAAAGTCTGCCATTACAGTTGCTTACTCAGCGAGATTATAGCTATGACTGGGACACCCTTGACCACTCATCGACTCATCTACCAACTTATACTTGTCTCCTGACCCAATCTTATGACCAAGAGTGGAACAAAGTCGTCCGCGTCTTCTGCCACGCGCAAGAAGCATGCACGCAAGGCAACCAAGGACGCTCCGCCGACAGATGCACCAAGCCTGCCTAAGGAAAGAAAGCCCAAAGGCAAAGACAAAGGCAAGAACAAGGAGCCACCGCGTAAGAAGGTGTATATCCCACCAGTTAAGCCGCAACCTGTGCAGCAGGACCCAATCGATGCTCTCGGTCTTGCGCAACGTCTGCCAGCAGAACTGCTTGTCGTGTTGCGCGCGCTAAACAAAAAGGACACGATGACGAAGAACAAGGCGGTCGAGGAGTTTCGGACTGTGTGGATCGATCGTACACATCCCTCTGTAACTGAAGATGACGCCCATCAAGACACGGAGGCGTATGCGCGGCTCGAGGCACTCGAGCTCTCACTCCCGGTCTGGGTATGTGGCTCCAACGCTTAGTATCCCCCAAACTCTCAAACCCTACGATCACATTATAAAACTGCTCAACTCTTCACCACTGACAGATGCATCATGCGCCTGCGCTCTTCTTGCACCCCTCACGCCGCCTCCGCGCTCTCGCGCTGTCGGCCCACGCCGATATTCTCCGCGTGGAACAGCTACGCGTACAGATGCTCTTCTACCTCCGCGAGATGGCGTCTGCGGAGCAGGTCGAGTGTATACTCGGTAGCTGGTGCATGGCTACGCGCGATGCCGAACGGCAGGTCGCCCAAGTCGCGCAGCGCTCTTGGGATGCGCATATCTCCCTCGACGCCGACTCGGACACCACCACAAGTGCGGTGGAGAAAGAGGAGAAGAGACTGGTGTTGGATGGCGCGCAGAGGGCCGCACTGCTTGTGTTCGTGCAGCGCGCGTTGCTCGATCCGCTCGCTTTGCACGCTTATTTGAACCCGGTGCAAGTACCCGTAGAGGTCGTCGTGCAGAGGACGATACGTGGAAAGCCGGTTCCGACGCCTGCTGTGGCGGCGCAGACACGGAGAACGGATAGCGAGTTATCGGCGCGGGTCAAAGGTGAGAATGAGGAAGAGAGTGAGGCGGATCGCAAGGCGCGGCTGCGCATCGGGGCCTTGGGCGCACTACAAGGAATCTTGGGTGTGTGGACACTCTACGCTATCTCTTGTGGCCCCTTTCTTAAGGAAGACGTACAGATGCTCGCTCTCAGGGGCCCGGACGCAAGTCACTCGAAGATCTACTAGACATTCTCTCCGATGCGCGGTTGTGGAGTTCTCTTCATCACGCGCAGACATGTCCATTCGCGGATATTGAAAGTTTTGGATATGCACAACCAGGCGTTAGAAGTTACGCCTGGGCATTACTTTGGACGTTGCTGGAGAACTGGCGAGGTACGTCGCCTCTTGATGTGCCTCTTCTAGTTGACAGAACAGGCGGGGATACTTAGACGAAATGGCTAGCTTTGTTCCGATACTCAGCGTGGCGGTTTTGCGCTCCTCGTTTGTCGAGCCGAGCGTGCAAGTCAGAGGAACAATGTGGCGGCCATGGCTGAAGTTCCTCAAGGGTACGAGGCTCCATTGCTTTTGTCGTCATCATAATGCTCACGGTGTGACAGACTATCCACGCGCATGGGAGATTGATGCCACGTTTGAGCTCCACAAGACGAACGAAGGAGATTCTGACGAAGAAGGGGACGGTTCCGATGCGGAAGAGGAAAGGACAGATCAACCCGCGTCTGGTTACACAGTCAAAGATGGACGATCACCCGCTTTCGCAGACTTTTTGCAGTTTTTGGAGCTCGGTTGTGGTGGCTCGCCACTGCAAGGCTACCCGGCCATCCTCGTCATCCTGTCCTCTATCCCGTCATCTGTTCGTACCGTCCCGCCGCTCCAACATATCATATCGCAGTGTTGACCTCTGTCCCCACAGATCCTTCTACATTCGGACTCGGACATCCCCGCCAGTGCATTCTTCTCTTCATTCTGGGCCGCTGTCGATGGGCGCGCGCTTAGTGCCCTTGATCGCGCTGCCAAATCTGCTGCGTTCCTTGAGGCACTATTCGAATGTACCACGTTTGTGGTGCGGTGCATACGCAGTACCCGCGACGACGCAGGCGACAGTGTATATGGCAAAGACGCGGAGAAGACCCTCGTGTGTGCGCAGTATACAAGGGTGTGGGAGGAGAGTACATCGAAGAGGCTAAGAGTTGAGGAGGGGCTAGCAGGAGAACTGGTCGCGAAGAGCTTGGTCAGGTTGAACGAGATCGACGCAGGTATGCGTTTTTCTTTTTTCGACTCATAACGTATTGAATAGTTCCCACCGAACAGGCCTATTTGATGCTGCTTGGGATGCCCTCGTTTCTGGAATAAAGGTTCATTCTTTCCCTGCTGACACGCCAAACACGCAGTTAGTCTTCTCCTTACTCAAAGCTTCCTGTGCGGCTTTCGTGGAGGGAAGTCATCCTCGTTCGGTTACCGACAGTCTCTTCCAAAAGATTATGGAAGGGGTACTCTCCTACAGTCGGGGCGCTCTTCTGTCGCATACACAGGACGAAGGCAATCAGCGTAAACTCGATGTATTACTCGATATGATTGACACTTTTGGGGACAATCTCTTTGTTGGGATTGGCCAAGCCGAGGTAGGACAGACCGTCGTGGATAATCTGTTCTTATGATGATATCCACCCTATTTTAGGCGCTGGATGCGACCATGTTTGAACATGCCAACAAGATACTGAGCGTGTCGCCTAGGCTTTTGACGACTTACCTCTCCCGCCGCGCTGATCAGACAGTTACACTCGAACTCTGGCGTGCCCTCATCGGATCGTTACCGTCGCAGCCCATCTATACCACCCTTCCATCCCTTTTAGATGCGGCAGAACAACGCATTCTTCCCGATCACCTGAAGCCTATTGGGCAAGAATTTGATGGATCGATCAGTGCTATGTTTTCCGATGCTATGGGGTCGACAAATCCAGAAGCATTACCTCTGCTTATTCGTGTTATCCGATGCTCAGGTGCGCTCGAGTATCTCGTTAATCCAAGTGTCTGACAAGGCCTGAAGGTTACTTCGTGACGGTCGAATCGTTCGACACCTTGTTCCAGCAGGTGGTTGCCACCTTTGGTGAAGAGCTCTCACGCATCCTTCACGGAGAAGCAGAGGAGGCAGCGACATTAGACGTGTTGGTCGATGTCATTGCCGTTTGCCTCGAGAACCGGCCTGGGCTAGCTCTTCAGGAGAGTTTCGCCCTCTCGCTTATTCCTGACATCTTCGCCCTGGCATTCTTGTTGCCGAAGGCTCTGCCGGTATCTGACTTCTCTGTCGCACAAGAGATCTGGACATCCTGGCTGGCGAGTGCGCCTGTGGGTCTGCAAAAGCCGGTAGGTGCCGCGATCTCTGCACGCCTACATGACGCTATCTTCCATACTTCAATCCTTGTAAGGTAAGGCCTAAGTTTTCACTCCGAAATGTAAACAACGCTCACGCCTGGCAAGCCCTCTGGATATCCTGCACGCTGCGACAGAGAGTGGTGTTCACAAACTTGCTGGGTCGGACGACATGCTCCCCACCAACCGATACCTGGATGACTTGCTATGCAACCTTCGGCTAGAGCCGGCGACTCCGAGTCTGGCGATCCTTCATCCTCTCGTTCCGCCACCATCATCGTTTGATGTTGCAGAAGGACCAGATTGTGAAGCAGATCAACAAGGCCTTGGGGTGTATGCACGAGGGGTCATGGCATTGCTTTACAGTTTCTCGGGAAACAGAGACCTAGCAAGAGCCAACCTGTGGGCCCTCCGGCATTTCCTTGCCCTGGCAATGTATGCGGAAGAGCTCCTCGAAGTACCAGCCTTGCCGAATCCGGCATTTTCACGGACGGCGGCTAAGGATATACTGCAGGACATTGTGGTCAAGGCGCAACAGCTGACGGCGTATCTTTTGACGGCGGCTGCCACAGACGATAGCTGGCACGTTAATGCTGTCACGTCCTTGCTAAGTGGAAAGCCCAGTTCGTTGGATGGCCTGGCGGCCTTTATCGTTGATTTGATCAGGCTTGCGCAAGACGAAGATGACAGCTTACAGACACGGATACTCTATATTGTACTGCAGCACGTGTTGCGTGACGCCTCGGGGGAAGAGAGTGACCAATGGCTGCTGCTAGCACGCCGGTTGGAAAGGGGTTGTAAGTCTATCATATCTACCGTTGAGAATGGTGCCCTGATCGATTTGGACCCTTAAGCTCCGGAGACCTCCCTTGCAATTGTACTCTGCATTACGAAGTCTGGTTCTGAGCCTCCTCGTCTTGATCGATACCGCAATGAGCTGGCAGCAGGAACTTTAGGCATCCCAGCAAGCAAAGCCAACTCGGACGGCTTACTTCTGCTACGCCGCCTCGCTGCCATAGCGCCAGATCCCGACTCGGACGTGGTGTTCTTACCACAGCTCCGCGCAGTGAATTTTGTGAAGGCATGTCAAGGGTGGGTTACGTCGGATGAGGATATAGACGAAGACGTTGAGAGCGAGATCACGACGTCTTCTTCCACCTCGTACCGATCTTGCAAAACGTCCCGGGGTCACACTGGGATTTCATGTTCGACTTGATCGAAAATAATCTCGAGGTCAGTAGAGTAAAACTCTTCGCTTGCGGACCTTCTTCATTGTAGTATTGTACAGAATGCCTCGTTTGAGGACGATGCAACACTCACAATTCTGTGGAGGACTGTCCGGCTTGTTCAGGTGATACAAGATCAGGCCCTCTATAACAAGGCGCTCCGTGCCGAGTGGAAGCAACGTGAGACGACGGTTCTCACTTTCTTAAGGGATATTGTCGCATCAGAGCCAAGTATGTGCATCTTTTGTCCTCGTGACTTTCCATTTCACACCCTCTACAGAGTCCGCGCCTACTTCGACACCTCGAGCCGTATGCCGCGAAGCAGTCCTATCTATCGTACAGAACCTGCCCCCTTCCTTGATGGATCACACCACTTTATCGAAGGTATGTCCAAAGGTTCTGGCAGCCAACATGTTGGCCATTCTCATCTGATTTGATCCTGTACAGATGTCACATCTTCTTTTTGACCCTTCCACGAATGTTCAGAAGATGGCGTATGAGCTATTACGGGAGGCTTCGCACAAGCGAACTGAGTACCTTGTGATCGAAGCTGGGGTAGATACAGAGTCCATTGTCAAACCTTTGCTCCCCTTGGAGCTTGTATCGTTACTTCGACGATCGCTTGATATCGTCGATATTGAAGAAGATCCAAGCTCGGTACGTCTAATGGGCGAGGTTGATTTCATCCATCCCTCACCATTATCCGCAGAAAACGTTTGGCTCATTGCTTTGTTGGATGATTGCCCTGGACTTGTATACAAACGCTGTGAGTACTTACCTTGCATCTTTGTGCCAACAATTCGAGCCTTTGTAGTCTATGAAAGTCAAATCAGGGTATTCGGAGCATTTACAAGAACTTGGATTAGTCACCACACACCTTATTCCTCTGGTCCTTAACCTACTTCAACTTTACGAAGGTGTTAGCAAGGCAGTCAAGTTGGACATGTGGTCTATAGACCAATTTTACGTTGAATGTAAGATGCTCCAACTTTCTACCAAGAATTAACTCATAAATTTATCAGCATACGACCCTGATCATCCTCTGAGCATCCGGCTCTTCGCAGCTCATGTCTATTATCGAGCTCTTCTTACGATATCGTCGCTCGTGCGTTCGTGGCTAGTCGACTGCAAGGACAAGAACCTCTTTACAGCAGTGACAAACTATACAGCAACGCACTTCTCTCCCGTCATCATTGATACGGAGCTGACCTACTTGAAAAGCTCAGAGGGCCTTGAAGAACTCAATGCTGAAAACCTTACAGTCAAAGTTGCCAGCGTTGTCAACGAAGTCACTGCGGCGTATATCATCGACGATCAACAGCTAGAGCTGACCTTGAAAATCCCAAATGACTGGCCGTTGCAACGAATCATCGTGAAGGATTCGAAAAGAATCGGCGTTCCGGAGAATCGCTGGCGCGGCTGGCTTTTGGGTGTGCAGCAAATCGTTTGGTCTCAGGTATGCGTATATCCTGAACGTCGTCACCAATAGTCACCTCTGATAATGTCCATCAGAACGGACGTATTGTCGATGCGATCAGTCTTTTTAAGAAGAACGTGTCCTTACATTTTGAGGGTCAGACAGAATGTGCGATCTGTTACTCGTATGTGTTTCTCTTCTCTTGCTAGCGCTGAGCTCGAGATTTACCGCCTAAACAGTATTATCAGTCTCTCTGATAGCTCTCTACCCCAAAAACCATGCAAAACGTGTAAAAACCGATTCCATGCTACATGTCTGTACAAGGTACGCGTGTATCACTGACTCGAATGGGGTACCCGGCTCAAAAGTTGCGTTAGTGGTTCAAATCAAGTCATTCCCCAAGCTGTCCCCTTTGTCGCTCGGAAATTATGTAGCAAGCTAACTTAGTTGATGCCTTTGAGGCACCATGTAGCCTATCCCTGTAATTCAATATGGCAATTTACAATGTAACTTAATTTCTCTCTGCAAAATGTCGGGTGGGGAAAGTTTGGGTGCATCCAATCAAAATTAAAAACTCCGGAATCGGTATCAAATATGATTGAATTGATGTCTCATTTCGGTTTCTATATAAACTTCAAGTCTTTTGATTGATTACAAACTGATTTTCAAACATTGCCTTCTCCTTGCTGGCGAGGTACAGTAACCCATCATATGCCAATGGAGTGCCCCATTGGCGCTTCAAGTTGATATAGGCCAGAGCGGTCAGTCAAGGGGGCAAGGGCAACGGTCTTCACACACGTGTCAGAATGGCCACGCGGCAAGCACGCGGAGGTGATCCGCCACAACCGCGTGTAGGAGGCGTGGCGGCCGCGATTGTTGCGCGAGCGCCCGAGGACGTGCAAAAGAAAGGGGTGAAAGGGAACACGAGTATAAATTTTCCATGCTGCACGGGTGTGGAACAATCTATCAGACCAAGAGGGCCCTGAATGCTGGGCCCGTGTGGTTGCAGTATGTGGGTATAGTGTTCTCACGGCTCCGTAATGTCCTTTGATACCTACAGTCATGACTACATCGGACTCCCAATTTGCGACCTACGTTACCTCAACAATGTGAGAGTAAACCCCTCTCCGAGTCGTTTTGTAACAAACAGATTTTCTTTTGCCGACCTGCAACAATCATGATGTTAGGAAAGTACTGGTACAGTATGTCATACAACAGAACACGCCGTCACATACAGACAAGGGCAAACATAATGATCGGGCATATCACTTAGGCCTTAACATCCTTGTATCCATATCCATATCCTTGACCTGCTCTTCGCACCACTCCCATAGCCTGTTCTCGAGCTCCCCATTGATCGCCTTCTTACTCGGAAGCGTGATGCGCGCCCAAGCAGTAAGGTACTGTTTCGTTTTTACATGTAAGCTGGCGAACCACAGGCAATGATCAGAAGCATAGGAATACACCCACCTTGCCATTAAGCTCACCCGCCTGAGGGGTAGTTCCGGCATACAGAGACGTGATCGCACCATTAGAAGATGAGGTATTGACAAACGAGGTGAAAGCTTCCTCGGCTTCGGCCAAGGGAGGACCATCTCCCGTGTGATGATGCATGGAACGACTCTCTTCCGAGAGGAAACTAAGGTCTCCGCAGGAGATCACGTAATAGAAGGCATATTTCACTAGCTGGCCAATCTGGTGTACGAATGAGCCTGCGTGACGGGAGAGGTTCATTCCTGGGTTGAGTGATATGGATACGATGTTTTCTCCGCCGTAGCGCCTCGCGAGCTCGTTAGAAAAAAGGATGTTGCCCTTAGAATGCATGAGAAAAGAGTGGTGTCAGGGGAGGGAGACGCGGACTTTACCAACTTGCTCTGGCCGAATAACCTGACGGGGCCAAGCTTCTTGCGCGCCTTGAGCGAACCATCTCCAGGGACAAGCGTGGACCATCGGATACCCTCTGACGCCCCCAGATAGTGACCGATAGAGCTCACATTGACGATTCGTACGGTCTTGGCCGGTGCCTTCTGGGCGGTATCCGTAAGAACGGGAAGGAGTAACTTGGTGAGATAGAAGTGGCCTGCAGATACACGTCTGAGGACTTGATGTCGCCGCTCGAGTCACCTCGCTTCATACCTAAAACATTGGTTCCGAATTGCATGTCATAACCTTGAGCCGTGACCTTGTCGATGGGAGAGTACATCACGCCTCTGAAGCATCATGTTAGATGATGCGCGCGCTCTGCGGAAACGAAAACACACGATACTTACGCATTGTTGTAGAGCGTGTGAAGCGTCGTCTCCGAGCGTCTGAATTCTTCAACAGCAGTCTTGATGGAAGCGAGGTCCGATAAATCGAGGTTGAGGAAGGAAACTAAACTCTTTCCCGTCTCCTCCTTGAGCTCCTCAATCGTGCACATTGACTTCTCTTCTGAGCGATCGGCAACATACACTTTGGCGCCCTTCGATAGCAATACCTATGATCGCTCTCGATGAGTAAAAAGGCTATATCAGGACGGGTTACGGAAGAAGGTTCACCTTTGCTATCTGCCTCCCGACTCCTTGGTTCCCGCCTGTGACTATGACAACCTTCCCAGTCTGATCTGGGACACCTGATATATTCCAGAGCGGCTCCGGGGGAATGAGTTGACTGACAATGCCAATTCGCTTCTTAGTCATTGCTCCCGAAGCAATTGGTGTGGGTGGTGACAGGTACAAGAGGGAAAAGGGGAGCGGAAGGTTGAAAGACCCGGGCTAATGCCCTGCGCCCTTTTGTTTCACGGCGGCTAGAAGAACCTTCCTTTCCTTACACAGTAACAGGCCCACGGATATCCTGAGATGAAGATATGATGTGATGAACAGATGACAAAACGATCGCAAAACGTGTCATGCAGCGATCCTGCAGAACAAGCCCTTTCAAGTTCCCAGGCCCCCCAAGAACAAAGGCTTTGAAGACATAGATTTACACGAACGTAGGTGACCAAAAGCTGTAGATGGATAGAAGATTCTCAAAGTAAAGTGATCATGATAATTAGTTATTAGGAACGGCGGACCTACAGTGACAATGTGCAGCCTCACAAGCCGTCTTTGGGTTAATTCAGTGCGCTTCCGTAAACGAATATTACGTAAAATGACATTACTCCTCATGCCTTATAAGGATTCAAAGTCCGCCTTGGCTTTGTCCCATCAAACACGTGCCCTCAGGCTCCTGCTGAACGCCGAAGTTGCCCTGGCCTTTGACCGAAATGGCCAGCGACGACCGTGTTGGATCCGGTCCAATCGAAGAGCACAGAAAGTTACTTGTCGTGATACTCAGCAATACTGTATATATGCAAGGAAGTCGCCTGCTATACAGTTGCAACATTTACGGTGCTGTCCGTTCTTATAGCACCTATCGCTAGTTCCCCTGCAAGTGTAGATGGGTGCCAGACCAGTCCCTTCTGGCGAGCCAGTATAGGTTTGAGTGAGTCTTGCGAATGGCTATCATTGGCCCTGAGTAAAGGGTGTGGTGGGGGAAATCGTGTGGATGACAGCGGAGCAACAGCCTGAGCTAAGGCAAGCGGAAGTTTCGAAATTTGGGAGCGACTGGTGTAAAAAGACGGGGAGCAAGGAAGCGAAAGCTGTGAGAGGTGGAGCGAAGCAAGTGGGTGACAGGCAGAGACGAGGTGGCGTTGAAAGAGGGCACCAGTGTTCGGGACGGACACGGAGGAGGAACTATTCGCGGAAGGAGAGCGTGTGGCGCCCCCGCCCATGTCAACTGGGGCATTCTCAGGCTCCACTTGTAAAATTACTTTGCTTTTCATCCCTGCGTCACGTCCCAGTTGGTCATTCTAATCATCTACCACCGTTTTTTTTTGTTCTCTTTTCCCTCTATATCATTTTCTTTTCACCCGTGGCTGCGACCGTGGCGGCGTGGCCTATGTATATTTCTTCCAAAGCCCCTGTGGTCCACTACACTTACATCGAACCCCACCTCGTCTGTATTATACAATACGGAATCGGCTTCCAAATTGATGCGTTATGATGATAAATTCGTGTGGTGCCCATGTCCGTTGCACCGCGCATTTCAGGGGGCGAGAGGGTTGACCTCACACAGACACGAAACCGAACTCAGAGCGAGGCGTTCTCTCTTTTTTCTAGCCAGGCGACCACATCCAACGTTGAGCGCTTTCGTGGAGAGTCAATCCCCGAACTGAAAGGCAGGTACCTTCTCACGCACCTTTATTAGCGCAGCTTGCGCATTGATTCCGTCGAGTGCCTGCGCTAAAGCTTGATTATACTTCCCGATATCCTTGTCCTAAAAGAAGTGGGGTTAGTCTGTCCCAAGTTCAAAGTCGTGAGCGTGGACCTACTTTGAAAAACGCTTCGGCCTTGGCCCGATCCTCTTCCTTCGCAAAGCTGCTGTACACACTCTGCAAAAAAGGGCTCTTGGTCCAGAGAACGGTAGGCTGAGACAAGACACCCACCTCGATGATGTACTTCATTGAAAATGTCGTCTCGAGGCGTGTGTTTATCTACCATTCGGTCATAAATTTTTCGGCAAGAGGCAAAGAGAGAGAAAGGCTTCTCACAGAGTCATAGTTGGCCTCGAAAAATTCTCGCAGGGCGTAGATGGCCTTTGCGTTGGTCGCGAAGCCACGGAAAAAGTAGATGAGATCTTGGTTGCGCACGTTTTTAAGAATCATGTCAAATGTCCGTGCTGCAGCATTGGGTCCATAGCGCTGGTCATACCGCGGCTTATGAATTCGTGTTATCTTCAGCTGTCCTGTGGAAGAAGTGGAAAAGCACGCCTACATAGCTGCGACCTTAATCGATGGCGTCTTTGTCTTCTCAAAGATCTCTAGGACAGCATCGTATGCTCGGGCACCCGTGTGTTCGACAGCCTACAATCGGTAGCTTGTTAGCATCCCAGAGTTCAATAACTGATGGCGACAACCGTGCAGAACGTGACAACCAAGAGATCTACCGGGATGGCGGAGGTATCGCCAGCAATGTACTTGGAAAACGATCAAGCAAAACTTGAACAGTGCTGCGGACAATGTTATCGGGGAAAGATCGTAAACCTCTAGTCGGTTGGTAACTGACTCTGCGTCCCCAGCGGTCGCAGCACCCGCAATAACCAGCGTGCGTAACTGAGTTGTATCGGCACTGTCATTCTCAGAGTACTCGAAACCAAGTCTCTCAACGAGGGGCGAGAAAAGCGTCTGCATCCGGTTGGAAAGTGAGATGAAAGCCATCAGAGTCAGGTTAATAAACGGGCGCACTCTGCGAAAAGCGTTCAGGTATTGCGTGACCTTGTCTCCTCCCACCATGTGTGAACGATCCTGCCAAGTTTGAGCCCATGCCGTCCCAGACCAAGACTTCCCGCCACGGGTCAGCTCCCCACTGCCACTAACGTGATTCAGGCACGCACATTCCTTCTCAGCCCGTAACTCATGGACAAGGTTGAGTGCGGCACTCAGGGGAGATAGCCCGCCTTCCCAAGCGCAAACGCATCGTGCACCAGTCCAATACGGTCACTCAAAGAGAAAATAGACTCAGGTTTGGCTGCCTCATTTGCGATACCAGCGAGGCGAGTGGGTGTGTATAATACCCGGTCTACACATGTGATAATGAAGGGTGCAGCGAACGGCAAAGCGACTCACAAACGCCATTCGTATCTGCATTAATCTTGAAAGGTTTGTTCGTGTCGAGCTTAAACTCAGCTTCACGAGTCACAAGTAGAGCAGTATTGTCGACCAATCCCTGTCCCGGGGCTGATGAAGTGACAATACCCAGTGGGATAGACCTGTAGTGACGTAATAACTGTTATCTTGAACGACTATGCGATGATGGGGGCACTCACCAAATTGTCTCATTATCTTCCGGCCTTGCTGGACCATCCTCGAGGAAGCGGTCCTGACGCACCTTGATGCCCGTCGGCGTTTCCGTGACAGTGAGCACCGGGAATCCCATCTATAGGCCATGCTTGCCGAAATCACCTTGTCGACGGAACAGTCACGTACCTTCGAGACCCAGCTATCCATCATCGTAGGAATGTCGAGTCCTCCAGAATCCTCTGTCAGTCATAAACCACCTCAGAATTGGTGCTATACCGTTGACTCGCTGACCCCTCCCACAGGTCGCGGAGACGGTGTTCGAGTAAAGGTGTTTCTTGAGGTACAGTGAGACACCCATGAGGAACTTGTCCTCACCAACATATTTCGATAGCATACGGAGCACTGCTGTCGTCAGCAGAGACATCGAGTTTGTACGCAACAACTTGAAACGTACCGGAGGCAGCTTTGGCGTATGACAATAAGTCGAAAATCTGTCCAATCTGTCCCGGATCAGGTATCTCAACTTCAATTGGATGCGAGGAGAGTTTCGCATCGAGATGAAGAGCAGCAGTAGGCGCATATTAATGAAACCGGCGTCAACCTTCCATTCGGGATGAATCCTACGATGCGTTTGTCACGACTAAGGGAGGAGAGAATCTGGTACTCACTTATCAAGGATGATATTCGCGCCCATCTACAAGAAAGAACAGATGAGTGTGGGTTATGAAGGATTCCAAATTATTGAACGTGCCAAAGTAGCGAAACCTGATTAAGGCTTGGATGAGAATAGGATAGTTACACAGAAAATCACTCTGGTATTACCTTCGTTAAGATACAGATTGTCCCACCACTTCATGTTGTGATATTCCCAAACCTACACCATTCCAGTCAAAAATCACGCGGCTCTTCTCAAATGATGACATACCACATGTGTGCACTTCATGGCACTGGGTCCCTGCTATGCGCTTCTTCGCTGCGATATCGGCGTTTTCAGGATCAACAAGGTAAGCATTGGTCCGCCCTGTGATCAAACCCTGTCAAATCGCAAATTTGCCAATCAGGCAGTCCTATGACACCGAGACAGATGCGGCTTCACCCAATTCTCCATAGCACCAGCGTCAAAGTCATTCGCTACAAGAGTGTCGAGCTTCGGCAACGGGTACTCGATATCGAATACTTTCTCGTAGAGTGGAAGGGCCTTCCTTTGATGTCGAGGGCATACTGAGCCTGGTGGATCACATCCGCAGTAGCTAAGGGACGATAATCGTCAACGTCAACGCCAGCACTCGGAGAAAGGAGCACACCGTATATACGCAGTGGACGAACCTTCCCACTGAGGGGACTTATATACGAACTCTCGAGGTGCATAAAATCCCCGTTTGCAATTGCGAGAAGATAGGTCGACATCTAAACACTCATCAACATGACTTGTTCTTTCCATCTTTCCGTACTTACTGGAGGCGTTGTCTCGAACGAGGTAACCTGCCAACAACCCAAATTGACGCCTCGAAAAGAGCTTCGGTATGTGCATCAGCAACTGCAATGTCAGGTCGTGCGGGCATGTTGGAGAGGCTGACGGTGCCCTTGCGTGAGATAAGCGTTACAGCGAAGGTTGCTTTCAGGAGAGGTTCATCCCAACAGGGCAGAGCGCGACGAGCGTCCGTGGGCTAACGGAGATCATCGAGTCAACTTTCACGGAGGAGACGAGAATCAGCGAGAAAAACATCCTGCGTTTGCCGCTTCCCATGTACGAAGACAGACACCCATCAAATTAATACGGATGCAGGGACAAGGCTGGCCACTCAAACCAAGTGAAGGAGATGGGTAACATATGCCAGCTCCAGAAACAGGGAAATAATCGGCCAACAGAACAGATAATCGCACTCTCAGGCTAGACCCTTAGGTAACGGCCCCTGCCCAAACGGGGCATACCTAAGGACATCTAGTACCACCATGATTCAATCATAGCACCATCTCAAATTTGCGGGCCAACAAGTGACGCCGATCTGATACACCCACGTAAGAGCCAAGTCACGCACCTCAAACTGTGTCAGTGCATAGATGCCCTTGTCCCATGTACTCTTGTAGTATCCGGTCATGCTATCCGTTAGCGCGGCCCCGAAGCCGAGGCGAAGGGTAGCTTTGGCACCAGCGGAGAGTTCCTCATCGAATACCAGGGAAATGCGCTGAGCGGCAGCATCGACCTTTGTCTCAACAGGGGTAAGCTCTCCACCTGACGAAGCGAGAACAAGCGTTGATGGGACAAGCTCTAGCTCAATGGCCGAATTGAAGGTAACGACCTTAGTCGCTTTCACGATATCAAGGCTAGAAGCGGGTAAGGATGGTCTGCAAGCAAAAACGGCACATTACGCACTCAATTTTCACAAACCCGAAGAATCTCTCCTTCTCGAGGTCCGTCCTGATGGTCAAATCGTAATGCCTAGGACGCACGTCCGTAGGGAGGCGGTAGTGATCAAGGGCTTTCTCGGACATGTTAAAAGAAGAGATCAGATACGGCGATAGTATGAAAGCGGGGAGAAGCGTGAGCACAAGCACGAGCACGAGCGAACAAAGGTAGCGGATTACGCCACACGTAATGAGGGCCTCAGCCTTGAGATCTGACGTACACCTCGCGCAGCCATGTGGTCTCTTGAAAAGATCGGGACCGCATGCTAAGAAAATCCTTGCAAGCGACCGGCGGTTAACTGAAAGTTTGGCGGCACCCTCACTTTCACCCGTGACAGTGACCTGGTCGCACGCGCGTTGTGTCAACTAAAATTCTAGTGATGAACCTGTCTACCGTTATTGGAGTCAAATCCCACGTCGGTTTCATACACATGGCCCAAAGTTGCATGCTGGTTCAGACTCAAGGAAGCATTTGGTCTCGTTCACTGTCCAGTCCTCTACAATTCCCCAACGATCCCTGTTGTCTGTTTCCAGCACGATACGCCTTCGTGGCTACCGTGGCCAACGCCGCCTTCGACAACGACGACTCTCCCGGGAATTCGTAATCCATGAAGTTAAACACAATCTAAGTATCAGTTCAGCGACGGGAACGTGATTCCCGATATTGAAAAAGCCATTTACACCACGAACGCCGCGCGACAAATAATGATAGACACATAAACTCAAGGGATCACACACCCGATATAACAGACAAGACCCACCGAGACCCACAAGAAGGGCACGGAACACAATCCCAGGGCACACCAGCCCAACCTACCCAACAGAAAAAAGGGAAGAAGAAAGAGAGCCAACGTCAAAAAAGCCTCCCTAAACATGAACGGCCTGCATACTAGTAGGTGGTTGTTCGATTTATATTTTTGGGAATACCGCCGTGCATTTACTATACAGAGAGCTAGTAATGGGAAGCATTGGGGAAAAGGAAGTCAACTTGAATGACTGGTATAGGAACAATGAAATGTTGCGAAATGTCTGTGAATTGATGCCTCCGAAGAGCTTCGCCCGACCAGCAGTTTGATCCTCCCTTCTCCGTACAGGTCCCGAACGGGTCGAATACAGGTAAGGGCCGTTCTGTTGCCGCGATAAAGTAGCAAATTAAAGAAGCTATTCCGAGGGGGCAACAAGTTCCTGCACGCAGCTGCAAGAACTGGCTGGGTCTGCAGCCCAGCATGTATAGTATCATCTCCCTACTAATAAGCAGTGTAGTCGTGGGCGAGAGCAAGCAGTCGCCTGTGGCCTGTGTAATAATAATTTTTCCTTTGAACTGGGGTCGAACCAGCATCCTTAGGGATGGCTAAATGATCTGTTACTGTTGTACTGACAGGCTTAATGACATGAAATTTGCTTATTGTACGACATCCATACTACGTTGGATGAAGTGAAATCGAGCACGCTATAATACATCGACTGCTGTGGCTAGTTTGGATCGTAATGTAAGACGTCAAAGAGCCGCCGCTGTCTGTCACAGCAAGGTCAGATATCGGAGGCCTTGCCAACCAGAGCAGCTGGATCGGAATTCGATGGCCCAAAAGTCAGGTTTGGATGCTTTATAACTTGGCTTGGTGTGTCGCGGACATGCCAGTGCTCAGCGAAGCATCAATATTACCTCTCCACTGGCGCCCGGGGTTCCAGTCTGAAGAAACAGCTGATTCTCCCAATCTGGATAGTGAGAAAAAGACTTCCTTGGGACTGGAATCGAACCAGCAACCTTGGGATATCGCAGACATTCTGTTATAGTCCCACGCTCTTTCAGTTGAGCTACCGAAGGTTGACTATCCATTCAGTGGCATGCATGATAGTACGCTGGTTGAGTAGACATCTTACTTGATATATTGCGCAAATGTACATTGCAGCATCCATGATGTTACTGCCCTTCATCGTCGGGTTGCCAGTGTAAACAAAATACGCAGCATTGACAATTCTCTCCATTTCTGCAGAGAGAAAAAGATTTCCTTCGGACTGGAGTCGAACCAGCAACCTTGGGATATCACAGAATGTTCTGTTATAGTCCCATGCTCTTCCAGCTGAGCTACCGAAGGTTGACCACATTATCGTGGCATGCGTGATGGCGCGTATGGTCGTCAAGAGGTCGTGTATGATGGGCGATGTCCTACGTGGCTATGGAGACCGACAGGACGAGCCACGTGGTCACTGATGGGTGTCAGCCAAGCCACCTTGTCGAATTGGGCAGATAGACATCGTCGAAGTTGCCACTTGGTCAGGGCCCAGATGCAAGAGGCAGCGCGCGAGAGGACGTGAAGAATATTAGCTAGAAGCACTTCATGATGCAGGTGGAGGCATGGGCGCCGAGGCAGCGCACTGCAGTCCTTGAACGTGGGGAAGAGGAGGAACAAGAAAGACACTCCAGGCTATGGTCTGGCAAATTTGGGGGACAGCGACGAACACACTGTCCGAGTCTCTGCGTTTGTGTAGCCCATATGTGGAAGAAAGCCCTTCAGTTCCCGATAATACACGTGATGCGCATGGCTTGTAATTATCATTTGGGCCAGATGGCGTCACAACGCCCAGGATCACAACTTCGTGGCGCCCCGGTCATCTAGGATCATTGAGGGAGCACCGAGGATCAGGACTTATGAGGAAGGAGAGAGAAACAGAGCAAGCGAAACCCGTGTAGTTGTAATTTTGAGAGAAGCGACCAAAGACTCGGACTTGCACGGCGGTTCAAGTTGTTGATGATGGCTGGTCGGCCCGAGGCAGCGACAGGAGGCTCACTTTGAAACGCAGGTGAACATAGGCCCTCATGAACAGCACGCGGTAGGAAACAACAGAAATGAAAGCTTACGAGAAGGTGGAACTCGAAAGGCACAACCAAGTCCCATTCAAATTCTTCTTGAAACGCTAACGGTTACGTTCGATGACCCGTATGGGGTTGAGAACCTCTCGCCCGAGGCCGCGGGCATCACACAGAGCGGCGGCGACGGCGACTCGGACTAGTAAATAGGTGACCCACCTTAGGCCGCTGCGGGACTCCGACCAATTACGTCCAAATGCCCATTCGATGGCAGTCCGGGTTCGGTCCGGGGGTGCTGGCGGTCTGTTAGACAAATGGGTTACTCACTTATCCATGTCCTTTCCGTTTACTGTACGTTCTCGTGATTAGGCGGAGACCAGACTAATCTTCCAATCGTCTTCAAGTTTTACATGAACATAGCACACAATCAGATTGAGGATTGGGGATCAGTTCGGTGACAGTTCCGGTGAGACCATCACGGTGCTGATATCCCCTCAGGCTGTTGGTTGAACAGATGCTCTAGGAGTGGCTTTCCTGGACTTGCAAGTGTATGCACTCCTCCAAGCTGCCTAATCAAGCACAACTTGTGCAAGATCTCATTCAAAGGTAAGTTTGCAGCTTTGGAAATCAGCTGGTGGATGTGTTTTGGTGTGATCTGCAACAGGGCTTGTTTGATGTCACTGACCTTGTCACTGACATCAAACAAGCCCTGTTACAGATCACACTGAAACACATCCACCAGCTAAGCTGCAAACTTACCTTTGAATGAGATCAATAAACAGACAGGAACCATATGTCACAAAGGAAGAATATGGAATGACAAGCATTTCCCAACAACTTTGTGACATATGGTTCCTGTCTATTTATTCTATGCCAGTTCACCTAACAGTTGCCTGCGCAACCACCGCTTCGAAGGTCCATCCGAATCTTACTGAGGATTCCCACGTCCTGTCTGTTGAAAACTTTTCATGACTGCAAAGCTCTCTGCAGGGCGATAACGACACACCTTTGACATTGCTTGGGACACTCGGACTTCAAATTGCTGGTGGTGTCAACGATAAGCCGGGCCCATGATCCAGTTCTTCTATTGCAGACTCCGTATAGGTTAGGCAGCTTCCAGAAGAGCTTCGTGTTTTCAGTTCGGACCGACACTGCATGACTAGTAGTCCTCCGATTTGTCGCTTAATCTAATCCTCCAGACTTTGCGTTAAACCTGATTGCCAGTGGATGTCAACTACTTGAGCTGACTGATTTCGTTTCTTGCACATACACGTCAACAGGGCCCCGCTTGAGAGTAGAACGCACGGATGGGAAGTTGATGTTGCAGAATGAGACGTACCACGCGTTTTGGAGAAGGCCGCGATATTCTCGGGATCCGCCGAATACGACGGACATTTGCTCCGGTCAATCAAAAGAGCCGTGTGGCAGTGATCCATTGAGCGCGGTGTCACACATAGCGCAAACGTGTTGAAAAGCTTTGGCCGTGCACAAGCACAGGAAACATGCTATGACCCACGCTCGCAGCACGAGGGAATGGCACCGTCCAAATTTCAAATTTGACATTCAGGCACGCCAACCAATTCATCTCACAATCTCCGACCTATGCTGTTTATCGGAAGGACCAGGCTGCAGCACGCTTATAGTTATCGCATTTGGTTCTCCTTTGCATCGACAGGGAATGCTGGGTTGCTCAGGGTGTGAAAAAGTAGAACCTATATGAGTGGCATTGATCAGCTCGATCAGCGTCCAATTGGGCACGCGACCGCACGCAACTTTGATTTGGCGAAAGCCGTCAGGCACACGAAGAGTTTGGGAAATGTGTGGGAGGTGCGTACAGTCGACTCCCTCATAACCCATAATCATAGCGATCTGTGGAACCTGGTATGGGTTATGAAGGAGTCGACTGCATTCGAGTAACCAAGTCATACTGTACATGTGCAGATCAAAGAAAAAATTTACCGGCTAAATTCATTGTCTATTCCGATAATTCCCGCCGCTTCTATCGACCAGACGCCCGTAGAGCGTACTTAATACATACGTTTGTAATGAACATACATGCATTCTTGATCGTGGCGAAAGTCGTGTCCGCAGCTCCTTTCACATGTATTTTGGGGAGAATTCTCCTTGCATGCCCACGCTTAGGGGAAAAGCATAGAGATCCTCTTCACCAGGAAAGTGGGGGTAGGCGTGTGATCTCTTTAGTGGGATGTTGGGAGATCGGAGTCTATCGGAGCGAGCGGAGAGCGATGACGGCATGGGAAAGATTGAGCTTGCGCATGAGCTGACACATGCACATCGGGCGATGCCCGAAATAAACTGTTGGGTGTCTGAGGCAGGCGCATGGGCTGCCTTTCTGGTTACGATGCGGTGTATTCACTGAGCTTGTTGTTTGTTGTGGAGAACTCGTGGTGCCAATGATACGTTGCTACATTCGAGAAGCTCCTAAGTGCGTGTTCCATTACACACCCACACCCATTCCAATCTTTCCGTATATAAGCCGTCCTTCCCAATCACAAGGGCGCTCGAGCCAAACGCCTTTGGGTGCCCCTCTTTATCCAATTCTCATAAAGGCACTCTCACCGTCCCCAGCCTGCGAGATTTATCATCCCGACATGACCACCGTGTTGCACGCGACATGTCCCCCCTCCTCTACCTCATCGCCATCTTCCTCTCCGTCGTCACCCCCTGATATAATGCCACGAAAATTCGCGCTTGCACAAGTGCACGATGGTGTCTGTCTCGTGCAGGGTGAGTAGTCCGTAGCCCCAGCTCTGTTTGCCTTTTTGACGCACTCTTCTGACTGCCACTCACGTTCAAGTGTGCTCCTCGCTCGCCCGTGAAGGTTTCCATTCCGCGCTCACCGCGGTCGAAGCTGAAATCTATGCGCACGAATTTATCACCATATTCAGATACTCGCATCCGGCCGTGCTTCATCCGTCGGACATACGGATACTGGAGTGGCTCGATGAGCAGAGCGTGTTGGATGAGGCAGACAAAGGCACCGTCTTCCTTGCACGGGATGTCATGGAGCGCCTGCGACGGCTTACGGACCGGCGGTGGTCGATAGGGTCAACCACTTCGGTCCCGCGGTCCCGCGGAGGAAGACGGACGTCTTGATCCCCGATCCCCCTCCCCCTCCCCAGCGGGTCCGTTTAGTGGTTTGTTTCATTTACGTATTGGAATCCAGTTTTGTGCCGGTTGTACTTGTACTGTATCTGCTGCCTCCGAATAACTTACATTCGTATTTTTTACGTAGAAAAGGAATCTTAACTTCCTCACATGAAATATGGAAACACGAACGAACAGAATTCGTTGGTGCTTCTACTTCCCGTTACGCGAAAGCGAATAATCATCGGACCAGGATGCCTTGTGCCACTGATACCATGGTCGCACCATCGCCCCCGAGAATTTGCGGATGAAATCATCGTGTCACCAAAGAGCTTGGCCCCAACATAACACATGACTTCAAAGACTAGAAGTAGGCATAGATTTTTCATGTTACACGTCATTATGCGTCATCAATTACTGGCCACCTCTGGGCTTTAACTAATTTGGAAGAATTCGTGGAGCTGCGTTCCGATAAACAAACCCTTAAAAGGATGGCAGCCATCCGGACGCTACGGACTTGCTGTTCAACAACGTAGTGTGCTCGTCCAATAAACTCAACGTCGCATGTGAGGCACGGATTGTCAGCTCTTGTACAACTTAACCAAGTGCCTATGATATCCACAACTTAAAAACGGAATCTACCCAGCTCAGTCTTCGGGAGCGTTGTTCAAAGCCTCTTTTCGCCTATGGATTAGGGAGTGATGGCATGTACCCACCCGCCAGCAAATTGCCATTTAGTCAGGGCAGCCGCGATGTGCGCGATAGTTTGCCAGTGCCGGGTGCTCCTGTTCCTTGGGGACGTGACGTCGTTGCGTAGCCCTTGGGGGATCCAGTCATTTCGTCCACCTCTTTTGTTATTTGATAAGAGCAAGCGTTTACTTGGCTAGGTTGTGAATCGGGCGTGTGTTGGACATTGTCGCCGTTCCAAATCCTTAGACTCGGCAAACACTTAGGGAATTATGAATCAAATAAAACGACTCTCGATTTCTGGATCAATGTATATCGCCAGAAGTAGTCGGAAAGGCATATATAACGCACGATAAAGAGATCGGGGATGATGTCTCCTGTTCCTGCTCCAGAAATTCTATCCGCCGAATTTAGTGTTGAAGTCCATATCGTCCGTATGAGGCAGAATCCTGGGTGCCCGGTGCGAGAGTTGCAAACGCGGTTTGTTCCTGTTCAAGAAAAGCGGCTTTATAGCCAAACACTAGTACAGTACGTGGTATTCGGGAGGGAGGGATATACTTTTGGTTGAAAGGTATTAACGTGACCCGCTTTTGCTTGCTGATCCAAACCAAACCTGAGTTCGCCCGTGGGACGGAAGCAGATACTTCCCGTGAACCAGCAACAGAGAACGTGTGTCGGGGACTCGGAGGATGCGCTTGCAGAGAGAAAGGGCATCACGGGATCAACAAGCTGGCACGCATGACGCTTACATAACAGAGGCACCTGAGCTGCTCTGCTTGTCCCCGGAAAATATTTGTCTACAAGACTCGCGAGGTCCAATATTACGTCGGAAGTCATTCTTCTTCGGGCACCCAGTGCGCGAGGACGCGGTCAGGGTAATGTACTGGGAAGCTGCATCGTCGGGGTATTGCCAGTGTTCACCTTTAGACTTCACGATGATCCGAGTTCAAGATAAAAACAACCAATCAGACTCAAGGCAAGGCGAAAATACCGACGTGTTGTGGTTTTATTGGCCATGTAAATTGGGGAAGCATTGGGTCAAAGATGAACCGTCGCGGCACATGCGCGGACAAAGCATTCAGGCACTTAACACAAGACAAGCAGCGGTAATACTCAAGTTCACCGGTCGCCGAGAGTAAAGGCGCGCAGGTGTGTATATTTAACCGCGACGTTCCTATGGAAAGTTTTTTTTTAGTGTTGTTGACAAAGTAGAAGGCAGGAACGGTGCCAAGTCAGCTGATTCAACTGACGGAGCGCGGGGAGCCGTCTTTATTACAAGTTTGTGCAAGCTGCAGAGAATGTGGCGTCGTCCTGTACTGGGTATACCGCACCGGAATTGAGGTGACTATATACTACGCACAGTGTATACTGCATTCTGTAGGGAATTTCTCTGGACCGTATGAACGTGTTAAGGTATAGTACTCGTCTCCTTATCTCAGTTGCTTGCATTCCGTCTCGATCACACCCTAATAACACTGACCATATCGGCAGATTCTGATTTCGAACCTTCCATGATCAACATATAGGAGACAAGGAGCACACATATGATACAACCTGGAATAGGTTGTTCTGAAATTTTACCACGATAGCCGTGAGCCGTGAGGCAGTCGTGAGGCTGCGCGCCTTGCGGGTAAGTGAGGATCGTGCGTCGCCAAGGGGAGGTTGGACACGCATGTGCTTGATCGTATTTCCAACCGTCCCACCTTCCATCTACGACTTCTTCTTTCCATACCTTCCTTCTTATTCGGCGCAAGGTGTAGAATGCGCTGGCATGTCGGGACCGCGCGTTGACCCCTCTCTGGTTTCGAGAACGTGGCGCGCGACTTCTTCCCCTGACACCTCCTATCTCTATCTTTGCACCCCTCTCTGTACATCCGCCCCCGCCAAACGTTCACGCTCTACGGGGCGCACGCCCTCTACTATCCTGCCATTTCAAGACGGCGTTGGCTTATCTCAAAGTGGCAGGATGACAAACCTCAATTCAAGGTGTGCATTGGTGGTCTAAGTCTAAGTCTGGGTCTAGGTCTATGCCCTTGCATCGTGGTTGGGACACGCGTGCCTGTAATCGGTATATCGGCCGATTTAGGTGCTCCCTTTGTATCTACTCGGTCTGCTTGGGGACTTTTGAGAAGCCCAGACGGGGAGACGCCAACGCTCTATGGAAGTACACTGGACTTATCTGACTTTTCTCGGTGTCAAACTCCTTGTGGCAAGCTTGCACTACATAATCTACATTTGCACGTATAAGCCGCGGATTCCCCCTCATGGAGATATCTATTCCTACCACGAGCGCAGCGTATTTTTGGAGCGAACTTGAAGATGTGGCTTGAGGTGTTTGGTTGGTCGTTACTACTGTGACAAGACGTACTCGCGCTGTTGTGGTTTCCGCAAAACTATGGCGTCTCTTACTATTCTGTGTATGAATGTCGGTGGCACACCATTTCCTCTGCTAATGTCATCGTCCTTAAGTTCCATAACGCACTTTGAAGATAAAGGTTATTGAAGAGTCAACAATCTCTTGTCTTCGGAGCTCATCCCTGGATCAGCCTGCATGTCATACAGCTGAACCTTTAGCCAAGGGCTCTTCTAGTAGTACGGGCAATTTATGCTATTCACTGGTCTAGCATAACAGAAACCTTTCCGGATTAGGAACCTCCTAGAAAGGCTAGTCGTAACAATTCGGACATGTCTGCGCCTGCCTACCTATTTCCATGAGGCAGCCACCCGACGTCATCACCGCGCAAAGACATGTCAAGCGGTCGACATCCAATTCCGCTTGAGCTTCACCAAGTGCATGAGGATCTGTATTGCCTTCAATTCGCTACTTGTTGTTTTTCCCGGCGGTTTCGGCGGTTTCAAAGTGTAGTTACTCTGGGCGCAGTGTGGCACGGGGCAACTCTGACCCAAATTTCCTCAAACGTTACCAGGTGTTCCCACCTTCTCCACCTATTTCTCGATTTTTAGTCTCATGGCTGTGATAATGACTTCATTCATTTCTGCTTCCGGTCGCAGTTGCCGAATGGAATGAACGATCCGACCATGCCGTGGTTGACATTTGGAGTTCGTGTCGAGTTTATTGCCTCGTGTTTCGTGTGCTGATACACGTGCCCCATTTTTTGCATCATTCACTGACTTGCAGCAGCTCCTGGTGCCCACTTTCGCTCAGCGAAGAACCTCGCGGACCATTCCATCGTTGCGCCTGGGTTGATTGATCCACGGACGATGAGTGTGTGGGCCTAGACCTCCGCCACTTGACCCTTCTACGGACTTTGTAGCATTTGGAGTAACCCAGAACCAGCCTACACGAGGGGCACAGGCTATGCATCATGTTCACGCCATTCCCCGCTGTCGTGGAACTTTTTTCCCTCAAATTTAAACCATGCGCCGTGGGTATAGAACCCTACGTGGCAGGCTTTCTCATGTACTGCAAGGACTACTATTATCGAAAATGGGTGGTGGAGCGACGGTGCTTGGCAGGTGATAATTGGATGGAGAGGAAAGGTGTAAATGGGTGCGGCCGATTGCACTGGCTTCATAGTTATAGTGTCTTTGGTTCGATGGAACCTTTACGGCTGCTCTGCGTTTCACACCATTGAGTCATGTGTTGTCGATGAGGACAGCTTGCTTACACAAACCTTACTCGATTAGCAAAGAGTATTCGCGTAGAATATAACTGAAACGCCAGGGCAGCCTGAGGGCAATCGATAGAGAAATCGGAACATTGATTCTGATTCAAGCCAAAATGAAATGATTTACCCTGGCCCTGCGCCCACCTATTAAGAACAGGGAAGTCACTCACACACCCCAGTTGTTGTCAATGGTTGCGGCACCTTGGCCCGGGGTGATTGTTTTTAGCTCATCTGATAGCACGATTTAGAAGTAAATGCGATGGTTATCAGACTATCTAGTACTTAAGCTCTTAGGGAGCAAGAGAGGCGAGCTCAAGGAAGTCCCCTACACAGTCGGAGCTTACAGGGGCTCAAACGGAGCGCTGGGACTCGGAGGCCGCGTCGCAGAAATGGAATGAGTTCGGGTGGGTGCTAAAGGGGGTTGCTGTGCAAGGTTACTGTAATTCGTGTCGGGGGATGGTTTGACAGATAGGAAAAGGCGAGTCACGGTACTCATGTTTGCCATGAGGTGATGAGATGTCCGATTGTGGTGCCACTGGCACTCGACTCGCTCAGGCACTCACAACACGCTCACTCACCTCTCGCTTCGTCATTCCTTCACTCGGCCCTATAAAGGCCCTCTCTATCCCCCGCCTCCCCCGATAAGCCCAATCGTGTCTCGCAGTACTCCTCTCAACGAGCTGGTCCACCCTCTCTCTCCCATCTTGAGCTACTGCGTTTTCACTTTTGTTCCCATCTCGCTTATCGGCCGACGGCCTCACTTTTTTTTTTTTCCATCCCCCTTCACCTCCCTCAATTCACGACCAATGATCACTTACGCACACAGGCTGGTCCAGCAACCCACAGTAGTACCGTCTGTCTATGAACGTACACCATTGTCTACATCATCGTCAGCCCCACTTCGTACCCCATCACTTCACCCATCCCCAAAATCACTGTCCATTCCCACGCGCCCCCATCAAAATTCGCCACAGCCCATTCCCCCACTTTGTGAGCCATGGGTGGATGCACTCAAAGACGACATTGAAGCCGAGTTCAGCCTTTCCCTCGTCGACGATATCAAGGCGGCGAAGGACGCCTCGCTCACTGCTGCGACTACAGCGGAAGAACGGGCGGCTATCCAACGCGAGTATGATGAGAGCATGGCTGACATACGGGCCCAGGCCCGCATCGAGTTCCAGCGCCGGGTCGAGGCTGAACGTGAACGTCGCCTACTCGGCAATTTTGATGGCAAGGATGCACTCATCGCAGAGCAGCACACTATCATGGAGAGCATTGTTCGTGACAGAGAAGCGCCCCAGTCTGTTGCAACCACTGCTCCCCGCCCCCAAATGCCACTCCAGGCGCCAGTGCAGCCGCATGCCCATGTCTCACGACCTTCGCAGCCTATCCCTATTCCGATGCAACGCAGCAATTCGCGGAATGGTGCACCGTGGAGCTCCGCGAGCGCTCGCTCCATCTCTGGAAATGCTTCCTCTTCCTCTTCATCATCACGTCCCTTCCCCAGAGCACGCCGTGACTCTACCCAACATTCCTTGAGCCGACTCCCTCCACCCCCGGCTGCCTCACCTGCGACTTCAGTTTCTTCCGCCTCGAGCCCATCCGAGCCTTCATCATCCCATAGCTCCTCCTCAGCGAGCGCCCAGATGGAACGGCACTACAGAGAGCACCAGATGGCAGCGCAAAGGCGGGAGGAGGAAATCAAGAGGAAGGAGGCCCTTGTTCGCCGCCACGTAGAGGAAGCCCGTCGACGGGAGGAGGCTGCAGCCCGCTATGAGGAAGATGCAAGGCAGAAGAATGAGGAAGCAACACGGCGGGTGCGCGAAGCTGAGCTGTTTGAGCACCGTGTCCGCAGCCTGGAGGCAGGGCCCCCACGCACACGTACACAGAGCGCCTCCGTGGCCCCGCGGCTTGGCAGAGCGTTCTCCAAAGAGGCATGGCAGCAGCACAAACAGCAGTGATCCGCCGCTGTGACCGTGGCCTCCTGGATTACAGCACGCCCGGCGGTACCCTCCTCACCGGTTGGAGCGTGGGAATGGATGGACTCGGCGGGTTAGCAGAGCACCGCGCCAGTCATCGTCGTCGTCATCATCATCGCAGGCGAGGAAAACCAAGGGACGGGCGAGGAAGGCTGGTTTCCATCTTCCTTGAGCTGTGCTCGTCATCGTCATTCTCCCCCATTTGCACCCAAGCGGTGTGTGCGGAGGCCGTCCCGAGGTTGACACCGGATGTATGGGGTTTCTCATACGGATCTCTAAGTGGCAGGGCTACTTGGAACCGTGCGAGCGGCACCCTCCACCTTTTTTTTCTTACTTCTCACTTGGAACAAACGGGCAGCCAAACGTGCCACAACCCCATCGATACTCCTATCTTTTCCTAGCAGGCTTTTGCATTTTTAGCTTGAGCCTCGGGCGACAAGGAGCTGGAAGCAGCGTTTTTTTTTCATGCTGTTAATTTTGTGTGGGTTTTTTTGTTCACGCGCGCAGTTGCTAGCCATAGCGTTCTGTTCTTTAATTACTCGAGACGGCGATCACTATTAATGAGGTTGTTCCCTGGGGGAACAGTGGATACTGTAGATAACCTTACGTTGTCGTTGTGCATCCATCCGGCATGTTCTTCTGCTATTAATGTGTACGTCGCGTGTGTGTATCTATACATCTACCCTTCGCTATGAAGTTGTACGACACTCGATCAAGTTGTATGTATTACGCCGAATAAACATTGGCCGCCGCAATGATCGGACTCGGGGGATGCCACTCGGTCGAAACGCGAAAGTGAGACTCGGCAAAACATCATAGGTTACTGTAAATAGGAATGATTATGTTTCCGAATGGGAATAAGCTGAGGCGTGCAATACGGCTCCTTTTCAGATTTATTTTGTGGTTAATAGTACCTACTGCAAAATAAAATGGCAACTCTCTTCTACGATCCAAGATGTGGGGTTTGCTTGATGTGAGAATGAAACATTGAGGGCGTGGAGGGGGGTTGGGTGAAATGTAAAAGTGGGGTTGCGTATGCGTGTCATTCCGAGTTAGACCCTGTGGCGGTCCAAAAGGGTCGTGTCTTTGACACAAATACCCACGGTTACCCGGTACAGTATGCAAAAACGCACTCATCATCCCCTTCTTACAGCTCCGCCAAAGCCCCGTCATTCCCCGAGGTTCTCCAAAGTAAGTTAGTTAAAAAGTACAAGTACGCTGACTGCGCTATTATTGTAAATTTTATGGCGTCAGATTTTCAAGTTCCGGAAAATTAACGATGCACCGTTTGTGCCTGGGGTGCCGCCGGGGCGCTTGATCTCGGTTTTTTGCCGTTGTTTGGGAATTCTCCCCCTGGTGGCCAGCAGACTCGATCTTTGGGGAAGCGCAGACACAGGCTACTGTACGTGTACTGCCATAGCCAAAAAAAAAAAAAAGGGGGGGGAGCCACTCTCATTGATTCAACGCGCGGCTTCCGGGACTTGGACTAGGTTTAGTATTTCAAACTAAAACCTGAGGACCTTTGCCTGCGTAACCCCCCAGAATCGCCTCATTTCTTGTCGTAATCTTCTGGGGGTTCAATTATTCTACTCACTGACAATGGGATGCACCTTTTCCATATTCGGATGACCAAGGACAGTCGCTTTCTAACGGACGTAAACCGGTAGTCTGCACTCGTCGCCGGTTCACAATGTCTCAGCATGTGTCTAAAGTACACAGCGCATCCGAGTCATCACGTGTGAGGATTGCTGATATCTGGGGACTGTTTTACGCACCTTCCGTCTCCTACTCTTCCCCTCCCCCAAGCTCGCTGCAATCAGACTCAACTGCCGCATTGTAGTATGTTCTATCTCTCTGCACAAGGTTCTGTGGCTTCCCAGGTAGTGCGGGTGTAATACAATAAGCAAGCTTTTATCATACACACCCCATTCATCATGCCTTCTCCTCTATTGGTAGTTAACCTTCTGTAGCTCAACATAACAGCCTGGGGATATCTGTGACATCCCATGTTAAGGTTCACCCCCAAGTTCCGTCCATCCCTCTTTGGTGGAAAACCAGCTAAGGCCTCTGATCGCGGTGCGGCTTTGTCTTTGGCAATCAAGGCGAGAAGCAAGCGGGTCTGAAGGGTACGTGCCAGCCCTGTTTGAATCAAAGGATATGACCCGAATTTCTGCGCTTTGCAGATCCATAATCTCAGCACCAACTCAAGCCGCCCCACAACACGTGCCTCGCCCCCCCAAGTCGTGGTAGCAGCCCTTATAGCGTCGTAGAGCCCAAGACTACTGAGCCCGACCCCACAACATTCTGCTCTAGCCCCACTGCAATTTAGTGCCTCAAGCCGCTCCCACCACCTGTACTCTGCTGATTTACGAAAAATGCCCGCGTAGTGGCCGATCTCGACCTGTATCGCTAACTTCCAGTAATATGAGCGATTGGAATGCTTAACGATGTGCTGCGTTGACCGATATTCAACAACCACGGATGTACTGTATATGTATTGTAACGGTATCCACCGACATATGATACAGCTTCTAATTAATTGGCACCCGCTGCGGTTGTCATTAACGAGGTCCCGAAGATCGATGTGTCGTGAGAGTGGTGATTAGAGCGGAACTAGCGTGGCGTGAAGAGTGGGGCGGTTTCTCTTGAACCGAAATTCTCGGTTACGAGGTGCACTTTTAGAACTAAGCTTAGGGGCTCGGAGTTGCGCATAGGAGACATCAACAGAAAGGAGGAAGCCCACCATCATAGTCTGCAATGAGCAGTTCAGGCATTAGCAATGTTCTCACACGCTGCCTTTATCAAATCCACCACACTACGAAGTCTCCCTTCTCCCTCTGCATCCAGAATATCACAATCCCACCTCTGCATCGGTGCAATATCATTCACTCTGCTGGGGTGTCGGGGGATATTATCGAGCGGTATAATGTCCGCTGCAACATCGGTGGTATCCAGATGGTAAAAGCAAAGTCGCGTTCCCATAGCGCTGACAGCGTGCAGAGTCGGAATAGGGCACTGACCTAAATTCCAAAAAGCTCGTTATAAGAATTTGTACCTCAACCATCGCCAGAAGGTCTGACCGCCTAAATCTCCCAATCGCTCTCGAATTTGCACATCAGCTGCTCGGCGCGATGAGATAAATTCGAGATCGGCAGGCTTGTTCAGCTCCAGGATGAAAACTGGCTTGTTTTCGAAGAAGATTTCAAAAGTAACGATGTAATCGGACGATTTCGAGGAGGCAGGTTTCAGATACTGGGGAACGACGGTGAAATCGGTGTCAGGGGGGAAAAGAGTATTCAAGAGTTTGTTATAAGCCCCATGGAAGTCACTCTCGATAGGATTGGGAGGAATAGTTTGAAACTGGCGGATCACTTTTTCCGGCCAAGGCATGTCGGTGGTAAGGCAAGAGGAGCTTTGGCAGTTCGACAAAAAAAAAAAACTCAGATTCTCCTGTGGCATTGTCACACTGGCCTTGTCCAACCTGGGCCTTATTTAAGAAAATTCATTCACATTGTCATTTTCAACAACTGGGCGACGACGATTCTAGCTGCCAACAATGTCAAAAATGAACAAACTTTATAAACGATTCTCCACGGAGTCTCGCGCTACTCCCATTCATTCGTGTTATTAATAATCAATTTACCTTATGCAAACGTTCCCTCCCGCCATTCGGGTTGCGCTGGTCATAACCGACGAAGGAGTTGATGTGCTCACCGGCGTTTGCCTGATATTTGTAAGCTCAGCCTTAGCAACCTGTGATGTGATAAGAACAGTATAGATGCGAACAAAAATATATGTCACAAAGTGAACAATTTGTCCCTGAGTAGAGTGTGAGACGGGCAAGTCTGGTCGGAAGCCTGGCGATGATAACGTAAACCGTGAAACGCTCGTGAAGTCGGTAATTCCACCTGTCCCTCGAATGTTTACTATCCGGTTAGCCCCGGTCCCGGGGGGTGCCCGGCCAAGTCGCCCATTTCACCGCCTATGGGGCCAGCCCTACATGGACTTCCTAATAAAGACAGCTTAATGGCTCTGCATGGCTTCCCTTCCCAAATGGATGGGTCTCCTCCACATGGGCTGTCGGGATGCTTTCCAAACTAGGATGGAGAGTGCGTCCCCCGCCATGACCTTCGATCGACAGACAACGGCAGGTGAAAAATGACCTACGGGAGTAACTTGAGTAGATATAGGCTTATGTGCCACTAGAAATGCCAATACTCATGGTACACTGCTAATCATGACTGGATTCCCTAGTATTTCAGGAGTGTGAACCGGCGATGAGTGCAAACTGCTGGTTGATGGGATGGACTCAGGATGCCTGTTGAAGAACCCGTCTGAATGTATTTGCACCAACGCACTAAGTGTGATCACTGGAAGCTTAAACAGGAAACCGAGGCCATCTCAGGAGTCATCCGGGCAAAGGGCAGGTAGTCAAGTCCCGGTTCCAAAGCCTCTCTGGGAAGCTGCGAGATTCTGGACGGCAGTATTAGTTCGCACACATTACGGGGCCGCAAACGGGCAGTGGAATCTTCTACTACTAGTACGCGCCTGGCCGGGTTCCATTGTTTGGTGTTCCATTGCTATTTCTGCAGCAGCGAGCTCGGTGCCAGTAGTATACTAGAGTGATCACCCACTACGCCTTTTAGGCGGAAACACGACTAATGATAGCGATGCTTGCGAAAGAAGCGGGGACGTAGAAGTGTTGGCTGGCCCGGCCCGCCTCGCCACGTGAACAGCACAATGCTTAGTAATACTCTGGCGGACTCCTTGCATCCGAGTCGACACTGGTTCACGACGCGTTTACGCGTAGTTGAGCATATATCTACTACGACTCTTCCATCCATCCCCCCGTAACACCACCAAACGTCCAACCTCACGTTCAGCCCACCGCTACCACCCACTCCTTCCTCTCCCGCCGATCTACTCCTGTACCCCAGGGACCACGTCTTTGTCATAGCTACATGTTGCGGTATACAGATGTGTTTTTTTTTTAAAAAAAACTGGTTCACGACACGACTAGAGAGGCTCTCCCGCGAGGATATTGGTAACGGTCATCTGGTGAGGTTAATACCGTGACTTACAGCATCTGAAATTGCCAATAAGTCCACTTTTCTCTCAGCCTAAGAGGTCAAACCGATCCTAAGTTTCATCAATGGCCTTCCAGTTTGGATCAAAAAGAGTTCTATCAGATCCCAACTGGGTGGTCATTGACAACCATAGGGCCAGTGGTGCAGCTTCATGGATCTCCTCCAGAGTCCAGCATTTCTGACTAAGGACGCTTCATATGCCGTATGCCTTTGTGACAGAGGTGCGTCTCAAGATGAAAGTCCAGCGTATATGGCCGAACTGAATTTGAGACGTTTCAGCCTGTGACGCGAAACTCTTGAATCCCTTCACTGAAATGGAGGAGGGCAGCTCACGCGGATGACCATATCGGCAACCTTTGCGGATTTGATGTCGTGCCTGCACGGTTTTGCCCCCGTCACGATGTCTGTTCGCACTTTCAAGAATTTACAATTCTTGAAACCGCTATTCTTCTGAACATGTCCAGGAGCGTCGCCAGCTGCTAGGTGGCAGATTGTAGAACATGAATCCGCAATTGAACAACCGACCGTCAGCCCTCAAGGTTTCGGTTGTACCCGCTGGGCAATCATAGCAAGTAATTTTATGACCTTGCGCCATATGGACCACCCCTCTCCGTCCGTCGTTCACTTGCAGGGACAGTTGCCCTGTTTGACCATTGCCGTCAAAGCCTCGGCGAATAGTGCCCGCATTGACAGGTCCCGTTCAGAATGTCGAGAACAAAACTCTTCAAGGGGGAGAGCTGACGTAAAGAAACTATTTCATCTCCACCAACGAGGACACTGGAAGAAGGGGGCTCAATGTCATCGCTCCGTGTCCCGGCTTGAATGTGCTTGAACAACTGAACTCGAACGAAAGAAAATCTGCGAGTGTGCTGTGCAGTGGATTACGCCTCCCTTGGCCAACGCGGGTGCTGTAACGTCTTATTGTTTTACCCTCACAAGATTGGCATTAAGAAACTTTCTGAATGTCAGTGGAAAGTTAAAGTTCTCGGTATTAACGCCTACCTGTCCACCTCAGGGTCAACCCGGTCGAATTATGGGCGCCTAATCCCTCTTTGTCAGCTTTAAAGACAAATTACAAAGCGTTTTACGGAGCGAGATGGCAGGCGTGGGTATGGGACGAAAATGAGAAATTTCCTGGAAAATTTTACAGGGGGCAAAGCATACAATCCTTTGTTCGTGGAAAGCGTATTCTATCACGGTCAGTTGGTTCGTTGCCGGTGCTTCTAACGATAAATATCTTACATGGTCTGTAGTATCTCACTACAAGAACTTTTTTACTGTACCCTCACTAAGATCAGTAGAAGGTTTCATATTGGCCAACCGTTCTAGCTTACACCATTCTCGTGAATGCATCCGGGCCACAATCTGGCATGAGAGCTGTACCTTCGCAGTGTGTTGTGCCCCCAGATTGATTCTCTTCTCAAGGACCCATAGTATAACGTGACAGGGGCATCGCTCAGTTTTTCGGTAATCGTAATTGAATGTCATGATCAACCCCACTTCAGCGCTTGACTCACCGAAAATAGAAACTCCCAATGGCTAGAACATTGCGGCTACGGACTTCTTGATTGCCGCTCTAGCATACTGTAGCTCTCGAAGTCACTATCAAGCCCTCTGGTCACTGAGTATCCTATTTGGACCTCGGTAATTTCCTTACTTTTCGTCGCGGTAGTGAACCGGGAGTTCAGAACTTGCAGATCTTTAGCCTAGGGCGTCACTCAATTTATGGCCTGCCCTAATTGGTCGAGCAAAGTCAAAGATCGACAACTCGGCGTCAAGCCCAACTGAGCTGCAGCCGGTCTCTGGCGACGCCGACTTCGACGGCGTTACAATAAGTTTCACAGTTGCGCTCACGTCAAGGCCGCGAGCAGTCGTTTTTTTTTTTGAGTTTACTTCGTGTTAGACCAGTTCCACTGTGGCCATCCTTACCCGGACTCGGAAGACAGTTTCTTCAGACTCAATGGTACATATAAAATCCGAGTCGTCGGATCTTTGCTGCGGTGTCAAGGCACTCCCGCGAAATCATGCCGTACTGCACCTGCTTCTAACGTTTGTCATTTAAAGCATATATAGAGTAGTTCCCGCATTTCATTCACTCTGACCTGCCATGAATGGGCCCTCAGAACACGGTAATGTTCAACGTCCGAGTCTTGTTCCGACTGCCCCCAAATAACACCAATCTATTTGACAGGCGTAATTCTGATTGCCATCCTCTGTAGGTCTTGTAACCCCCTGATCCCCTTTTTGTCGCTGATTTTTCGAGTAGTAGATGGGTTTCTCTTCGGAGTAGTGAGCCAACAATTCTATGGATATTGGGTTACAGGTGCGTAAAATTGAGGGCTCTACACCTGGTGACGCTTATTAATATCGTGTGGATAGGTTTCAAAGACACATTACGCTTGAGGTGAGTACCGCCATCTTTCATGTTGTGGAATACTGACACCGGCTTTTTCGCAGGATCTTTGTTGTCGTACAATATTTCTTCATTGCACTCCAATGTATATTGTAGGTTTTCCATATTTCCATCACTGAACCTGTATAATCTACTGAATGAATACCAGAATGTGGAGTTTCGCCTACGATCTATTGTATGTACCCTCCTCTCAAGGCGCCGTTCCCTTCTCATCAGTCTTGTAGTGTTATCCTCAACCTTGGTCGCTCTAAACGTCCGTTTTGCATGGTACGGATGTACAGGTGCTGACTCTTATTCAAGGGAGTCTCTGGCAAGGGCCTGTCAATTCGTTGTGTCAAGTGGTCATTATTCTATCAGCAAACATCTTTCTCGCAGCTCGGTTAGTTACTCCTTCATTTCACCTGTTGACCAGTAACTCCATATTCGTTCAAATTTTAGAATTCAGTACTTATCAAAGAGTCGCTTCCAGAGTGGAATCGTCATCACGCTTTCCGTCCTTTCTTTCGTGCTTGGTGCGGTCTCCATAATGATAGGTTGGCTGCACACTCAGATTCTGTACGGGTGCTTTCATGTCAATCACCGAGATCTATATTAAGCCGACCAGCAGTAGCGATTCGATCCAAAATATTATATCTTCTGTCAGGCACGGTACCCAAGCCCTTGTGGAGATCCTCATCACGAGTACGTTGATTCATTCGTCGTTGATTACGAGGACTCAGTTGTTCGACGTGATGTGCGTAGTTTTTCTTACTCGGGTGCTTCTCAAGTCCCTTAGCGGTATACGCAACTCGGACTCGATCTTGTATTACCTGATTCGCACTGTAATTCAAACCGGCTGCCTTGCCTCGGGCTGGGCCATTGCAGAATTAGCGACAAGGTTCTCTTTGCAAAATACGTTGACTTATCGTCTTTTCGATATCACATCTGGCGCAGTATATACGCATGTGAGTCGTTTTCTCGGCCCATCTCTCTCATTGACGGAATGTGTATTGTAGGTAATATTTGACACAATTCTATCACGTGTCCAGCTGCGTGAGCATATGGCCGTACAGACACAATTTGAGTTGGGACTATCAGGGCAGGCCCGTCGGGTACAGTGTTGCCTTTACATCTCCTGATGTGTGTACCGACGGCTCGCAGTCACAGATTTCACGACAACGAAGATTTACGACCCTATTCTTCCGTAGTTCTGTTTCCGGTGCGGAAACGTCGGGCACGACGCCCACACGATCTGATTTATTGGAGTCCAAGCCTGTGGGTTCGACCGCCATCAGCGAGGTCAATGCTATAGAATTGCAGAATCTGCGTGCAAAGAAATCGGACGAACAGTGCGAGCCTCATCCGAGACAAGAGTGTGAAGACTAGGTTAAAGAGGGGAAATGTATCGTCGAAACTGGCATCGATTCAAGAGTGCTCAGCTAATTTCTGGAACCAATTACTCCACTTCCATGCTTTTTGGGGATTGCTTGTCATACGAAACTGAGGACAATACGGACATTGGTGGGGACAATGAATCTCGTGTCTGTGCCTGAAGGATTTTTGGGATTTGGGTCGGAAGTTCAGATCTTCAGAAGCAGTACGTAGTCACGGATAGAGCGGAAGTAGCACTCGCTTTTCGGAAGACGCACACCTGCAAAAGGCTGTTACAGAAAAATGTGGGGCATTTGATCATAACCACGACATGTCTGAGTCGCACTACTACTAGTACTATCCCGGGCCATAGTAGTATGACACGTGTATGTGCAATGTATAGTTGTATAGTATGATGATATGATACTCGTGGAATGATGGTCGACCAGAGTTTGCAAGGTAGACACAACGCGAATGAAAACACCAGAAACAACAGTCAGCCTGAGACAGACGAACAAGGGGCAAGATAAGGAGATGATAAGACCGAGCGATGACTGGCACACCGGACATCCGTCTCAGTGGCCTCTCAGACTCGGCTGCGCTGGCACATTCCTCCCAGACGGTACATACGTCGTGTCATTCTGAATGACATTGTGTATGTATCATCTATGATGCATGTGCCAGGTGTTGAAGGTGCGGCAGAACGGGGACTTGGGGAGAGATCGAGGCCCAAAAGTCCGCAAGTCCGCATGTGCAGCGACCGGAGTCACGAGTGTTGGTGATATGTTGGCTAGATCATGTGTGTATGGCTTTGAGTTTCTAGAATGACTAAGAAATTTTTTCAATTTCAAAACTAGAACAGACTAGTGTTTCTAGAGGCACAAGCGCTAATCACCGCTGGTTCGCTATTGGTAGATCACTCTGGTCGCTCTAGTGCTGTACTGCTGATCGCCGCCGCCACCGCGCCTCAGCTAAGGATGTCAGCGCAAACGAAAGGAACGAAAGCGGAACGACTCATCATTCCATCAGAAGATTGGACGGCAACTGTATTTGGCCTCCGCGCTGGCCTAGATGTACTGTCTCACATACTATACCTTATGAATTCTTTCAGTCCAACGACCAAGTGACACATCCCCCCAAGCTGAGGAGCGCAGTAGCCACAACAACTGTAAACTAGATAGTGGAGAAAGAACGAAAAAAGGTACGTTGACCCGTTGACCACCAGTCTGCCACATGACAAAAACCTGCGAGGCCTGCATCCTTGATGTACTTGCCTTTCGCGACTGTTCAAAGCATGAATAGAGAATTCTCCCACGTTGGAAAGGGTGACATACGGAATGAACAGGCGTCATCGGACGATGTAGAATAAATTCAAAGAGTCATGCCACAAGTCCTCTTCCATCCTGATTGAGGAACCCAGCATCTATCAAACCAGGAATCGAAGCCGCAACCGACGTCGTTGGGGTCCCCACACGGAATCTCATTTGTTTCATGAGGGCTGCTGAGGTTTGTCGAAGGGCACGTAGGGCTCAATCGCAGAACCCAAGGGTGAATAGAGGTGGGCGAAGTAATAGGCGGCCTCGAAAATTTGGCGGAATACACAGCACGAACGTTTTTAATTTTTGAACTGTGACCAGCTTGAGAGTATATTACCTTCACATGCTTGATGCGCAGACCTCGGGCAACCTCTGGAATGACAAGGCATCGACGTGGGTAACGGAAAGTGTGGCAATTGCCGACGGCGATCATGTTTCCATAATTGGTTTAGGTACGGGCTACCGCGTGCTGACGCGCTGACGTGTTATTCCTTCCGACGACACCAAAGACGACAGTCGTCTCATTTCTTCGAGGTTCTACTCGCCACAAATGTCGTACACCGGATTTTGGGATGAGATTCGCAAGATACCGCCAGTAACTCGTTTCTTGTGCGCCTCGTCGCTGGCCGTGTCAGTCCCAGTCATGATGCAACTTTTGAGTCCGTACAAAGTCGTCTTTGTCCGGGAACTGGTGACACGAAATTTCGAAGTACGTGACATATTGCGAGCATGCATCCAGGTCCTCATGATCTACGTAGCTGTGGAGGGTCTGGTCAAGCTTCTTTTTCGGAGGTCTCGGCTTTTCTGGTTTCTTATTATATCTGAACGCTAACACTTGGTTACAGGTTCAGGTTTAAGCTATATCTTTGACCTGGTCATGTTATAGTACGTCCCGATCCATTCTTATACTCCTTCTCCGAACGATCGCACTATTCAGTCGCTCGTCAAACTCACTCGAGCTCGAACGATACTCGCGGAGATCCCCAGATTATGCCTGGCAGTTGACCATCGCTGCAGGAGCGATATTAGTTCGTTTATGTATACTGCCGTACCTGAACGCTAAATCGATGCTTTTCCAGGCGCTCAATATCCCACTTGGCACATTTGTGCACTCGCGTGCCCTCATCGTCTGCCTTCTTTACCTTTCCTCTGCTCTTGCTCCCGCGGGCACCCAGTCATCTCTTATGGGACTCATCACTATCCCTATACAGTACCTTCCGTACGCCATGATTGGTGCGCACTTTACTCGCCCTTAGCCTGACCTCCGCTCACCCAACTGCCAGGCTTGGATATGATTATGGGTGGCCCCAGCGCTGCAGCCATAAGCGTGACAGGTGCCGTCGTTGGGCATCTATGGTGGTGGTTGATCTATGGTGGTGACGGACAGGGACTCCCGGGGTTACGTGAGTTTGGCCTCGCACCGTCATGGGTTCGCGCTCTGGTGAGTGACGGTGCGGGGCCAAGTTTAGCGGGGACTGGGGTACATGCTACCCCACCTCGACAGCAACGGCAACCAACAGCCCGTATGACAGGATACAACTGGGGAGGTTCAGGGCAAAGACTTGGGTCAGAATGAGGTGTATGTTTTGTCACGCACGACTATCACACATGGTGTCATTCGATATAGAACTAGCCATATTGGATTTAGTCTTTGACGCCAAACTGCTCCCAATACGCCTGCATTCGTCCGATGTCCTCGTACCGCCCCTTGTTTTTCAACCATGTGATCAGGTCTCGCACGCGAAGGATGGCCTGGACGCGCCCTTCTCCGCCGAGCTCCAGTTCCAGTTCCTTGATAGCGCTTCTTCCTTCGTACCCTATCTCCTCACGATCCAGTGCCAGCAAGACGCCGACAACTTCTCCCCCAGCTTGGCGTATCATGTCGAGGGCACCCCGGATTGCAGTCCCAGCGGTCATGACGTCATCAAGCACGAGTACACGCTTCCCCGCGACGGGAACGCCGACCATGCGACCACCCTCGCCATGATCCTTGGCCTCCTTGCGATCATACGCAAAGCCAACGTCAATTTGATGTTGTGTATGTAAGAGAACGGCGGTAATAGCGGCGAGGGATATACCCTTATAGGCTGGCCCGAATATGACGTCGAACATTGGGAGTTTCCGAGGCCCGGTGGTTGAGAGGGCTTTGACGATAGTGTGGGCATAAGCGGTGCATAATGTGTTGAGGAGTGGCCCAGTTGAGATGAGACCCGCGTTAAAAAAATAAGGTGAAACACTGGTAAATGAATTGGGATGTTAGGGCGTTGTCAAGCCACATCAATACAATACTTTCTCACCGTCCTGATTTAAGGGTGAACGTGCCAAACTTGAGAGCGCCTACCGTAAGCGAGTCATTGACCAACTGTATCTGGTAGTTTTCTAGGACGGACATGGTTGTAGGGTACTGTAATGCGTCGGCCTCAAGGCGTCGAGGCCTAGACCTAACAGGTGAGACAGCACCGTGATCGTGGGTATCCAATTTATCCGCTATTTTACCCCAGACTCCACATACCCCCGGAACTCACCGGGCGGGTACCATCGTCCTCGTACTAATACTCCTTACAAACCCACACCCTAGTCTATGCATAATTCTCTGCATGAGCTTCCCCCCGACTTCCTTCTACCCAACTTGAACTAATGCCGCCCGCTCTCCTCTCCGCTGCTTTCTTAAGCTATTTTCTCCCCAGACGGGACTCATCCGATAGGCCTGCCTCGGTGCCTGACTCAGGAGACCCAGAGAAGGTAGATCCAAATACTTCAGGCTCGGGTCAAGACCAGTCCTTCAACGAGGAGAATAATGACAGAGACGATCCCGACGAAGTCCTCGATGACTTTGATGAACAGGAGGATACTATCGCTCCCGAAGGAGCAGAGGAGGATCAGGAGGAGGAGGATCGTCCGAGACAGGGCGTGTCTCTTACACCTTCGACGACAATGTCGTCTACCTTCAGCACTTCTGTGCGGCCTGCCCTTCCCAAGTGTCTGGTCAAGTTTCACGAGACACTCTTCGGAGCTAGTCAAGAACGCCAAGTTCACGCACCGAGCTATCGTCGCATCCCTATCTTATCCGGAATCCTCATCCCCTTTTCTATCCTTCTCCAAATTCCCGGTCTGACAGAACACTGGTATGTTCGTACAAGCAACGGCCAGACCGTTCAAACGAGCAAGAATTCCGCGATATTGACCGTCTCTTTGGCCTTCTCTATGGCATTGGCTGTGATTGCGAATATTGCCCTCATCAACCGATTTCTGGAAAGAACAGTCAAGAGAAGCACCATTATCTGTATTGTAGCACTCTCCCTGCATGGTGAGTTTTCCTTTTGATGTGCCTCCGCATAGCACAGCTCAGCGTCCTCAGATATACTGAATATGGTCACTGTGATCGTATTTGGCACTAAGCACCCAGTCGATAACGGTTTCTCATACGGCGAAGCATTCTGGATGACCACATGTTCAACTGTCGTATCTATGATCACAAATTTGACTCTGATTTGGGACATTCTCCGAACGCCTAACTTCTCCGCAGCTGGTATGTTCCTTTTCCTGTTCTGTTTTGCTAGTATGGACTTAGCCCATTGGCCCCACTCAAGGCAGCGGCGTAACACGCAAGCAACGCTCTCTTGTTATCATTATAATCACCTTTCTGATTTACCTCGCACTGGGTGCATTAATCACTTCAATCATGATGTCACTCACCTTCCTCAACGGCCTATTCTTCACCGTCGTCACAACCCTCACCATTGGCTTTGGTGACATCGTACCGAAAACGTCGTCGCAGCGCTTCGTAGTTTGCTTCTATGCCGTGTTTGGTATCATCATACTTGGCGCTGGAGTACGCCTCACGTCTGAGGCTATTATAGAAGGTCTTGAGGTCGGCTATCGCATACGCTTGCGAGAATACAGGAGGCGCCGGCGTGAAAGAAAAGACGAGCGCAAACAGGTACGCCGCTGGCGGGCAGCTGTGGAGGAACGGCTTGTCGAACGCGGACTTGACGTGTGGACGGCTGATAAGCCTACGATTGGGCCATCGCCTGCTCTACCGAACACGCGACCGACGCTGAGTCGCCGAGGGACGTTTGGGGTGGGGCAGGCAATGTACTTGAATACGGAGGCGCTTCCTCCAGATGTATTGGAGTCAGCCGCACAGGAGGCTGGTGTGCCAGCCGAGAAGTTTATCGGACGTAAGTTTGGAAGGCGCGCTCGGCAGCAGCAGCCGCAGCATCACCACCACGGCTCTCAACAGCAACAGGGTGCCAGTGATGAACCTCAACCCAGCCGGAGTGGGCGGGTGCCTCTCGACTTTACTTGGACGCTCGATGATGGGATACGTCCGGAGCACAAGTGGCGATGCGTATCGTGGATTGGCCCATTATGGGAGAGGTTTCGCCAGGCACTGCGTCACTCGAGTTCCCAGCAAGCCCCACGTGAAGAGTTTACTCACAAGGACATGATGATGGTGCTCAAGCAAGATGAGCGTCGATCACTGTACACCAAGGTCTGTCACGTGCTCGTTTGTAATGATACTGAGGGATACCGAGTACTTGTTAGCTTGGAATGGCGTGGACCCTGTTCTTCATTTTTTGGACCGTAAGTAGTCTCTGGCTAACTCTGAACACCGGGATCAAACAATTTATGTTGAACTACTTTTCAAGATTGGCTCTCTCATCTTTTCCAAGACAGAGGGATGGACTTACGGCATTGGGATGTATTTCTGTGAGCTCTACTATAATTGTATTATTCTACCTGACACAAACGTATCGCAGGTTTCATTGCTTTCACGACCATCGGATACGGTGACTATGCTCCTCAAACTGAGCTTGGACGTGCCATATTCGTCTTCTGGGCTTTATTCGGAGTTGGTACCATGACCGTTCTCTTTGCTGGTGTGTCATCCGAACTATGCATTTTCCATTCTTGACGGCTTTGTGTGCCTCACTGGTAGTTCTTACCGATGCCTTTTCTTCTGGGTATCGCTGCGTTACACGCAGCAAGTCGTTTGATCGCGCCGTCAGTCGGTATCGTCGTGGTCAGGATCAAGCCATGCGGAATGAGAAGGGTGGGGCGCACAGCCGAAGACTCTCACAGCTAATACCGGCTTTGAAGGCTAATCTTGCCCAAATCCCGCCATCACAAGTCGTACAGCCTGATAGTGCATCCACATCCTCGCTGACCCTCGCAGAGGTGGAAGCGTGTCTGCGTTCTCGGTTAGAGCTGCTCCCCGAGATGATGTTGAACGAGGTGCTCAGACTGCGTGATCATACGCGGTACTTCCTTATTGCCAACGGACACGTCGATGCGTTGAGTCCGCAAGCGGAGTCGATGGGGAGGCAACAAGTTCTCGATTTATCTAGAGAGAACGCCATACCCGAGGAGATGAAAGAACTGCTTGATGACATTGCACAGGAGGAAGGGCTCGAGGGGCGGCTAAAGCGAGAGGTGTGGGATGATGTCCACGCCAGAAACGTGAGTTTTGTTTTGTTTCACATCGCCCTAAGTGGGGTACCTGACTGTGATGCTGTCAGACGCTGTTTGTGCTTAGCCTTGAGAGTGAGTATCCAGTCACTATAGTCCTGCCGGGTTACGCTGACAATGATATATTTAGAAGGGGCGCGGAGGATGGTTGAAGCTGCTGAGCTTGCACTAGGTACAATGGCGAAACGTAACCAGCTACTTCCCCAAGAAGAGCGTGTCGATGAAGGCACGGAGAAGACCAGTGATGGCAAGGAACCTGCTGAAGCGGTCGAAGCCAACGGGAGTGCGTTATTAATTGGGACGAAAGATCAAGATCCATCGCCAAGTCCGCCCGATTCAGGTTAAGCGAATGAGTGTATAGATACCGGCCTTCCGACTCGGAGGCCCGTACTGTACATACTGTACTGTAAAACTTTACTACTATGACCGATGTAATGCGGGCTCATTTTTGACCCTCTTGCGTCGAGACGAGTTTGAAATCTCGTCCTCGGACCTCTGCGGTGTTCGGAGACGTCCTTTTTTGCAATTCAACTTGCATTGGGTAACCCTCTCGGGTCCCGCTATTTTACCTCTCTGGGTGGCTAGTGTTGACATCCTTGTCGGCTTGAAAAGGAAACGTGCAATGTGATGTGTGACTGGGAACTAACTACAGTCGAACCTCTCTTAACCCATACTTCTGATAACCCATAACCCCTTATATCCCATAGCAAAATCCATCCACCAACTTGGTTCGCAGGGATTTGCATACCATAACCCATAGGTCCGCAGTAACCCGTAACCCATACCCCTCGGCAGGTAAAACCCATACATTTTTCGCACCAAATTAGATGTAGCCCCTGAATTTTATTGTCAAATAAATTAATTTGCCATAAGCTCATAGTAATGACGTGCCACGGCACTAGTCACGGTAGTGACATGCTACCAAATAACTTTTAGAAATTTGTTCCCTCGAAAATACCACTTCTATGGCTCTTACCCCACTTGATGTTCTTAAGAAAGGGCTTGCTAAATTTACAGAAACAATCCAGACTCACAAAAATGAACTTAGTGTGAAGCTAGCTACTGGCTAGCTTTGCACTGAGTTCATTTTTGTCATGGAAATTCGGTGACAAAAACCAGATCTATTTTTAGCATACTCCTCCAAACCCATAACCTGTCATAACCCATACCCTGGGCTGTCCACCGAGGGGTATGGGTTAAGAGAGGTTCGACTGTACTACAGTCGACTCCCTCTTAACCCATACCAGTTGGTTGATGCCCTGGGCTATGGGTTATGAGGGAGTATGGGCTACCGGGATTCAGGTACGCGAGTGTGACCCCGGGCCGGGTCGGGCGACTCGGGCCTCAGCCTCAGCCTGATGATGAGGCCACTACGCTCCTTACTTCCCCAGCCGGCTTTGCTATCTCACCCCTGGGGACCATATCTTTGTCATAGCCACATGTTGCAGAATATAAATGTGGACTTAGAAAAAAAAAAGATGGTGAACTCAACCTAGTTACGAGGGAAATAATCAGTTTTCCATGGTAGCAATAGCAGCAGCTAAGCAGCTTCACAATTTTGCAGGGGTGTTTTTGTCAAAAATAATAATTATATAATAACAAGCTTCGTGATCACTTAATTATGTCCTCAAAGTGTATGGGTTTTGGGCCTTTTGGCTCCAGAAATTGTATGGGATATGGGGTATAAGGGAGTTATGGGTTATCACCTGCAAACCAACTTGGTTTACCAAAAATTGCATGGCCTTTGAGGGAGTATGGGTTAGCGGGGATATGGGTTAAGAGGGAGTTGACTGTACTAACTATTGAACTGCTGTGTCTCTTCTCGCTGACCAGTGCCAGTGGCTGCCATCTGAGTCAGTGTCACACGAACCATAGGTCTGCATTGCCTTATTTAAGCCTACTTTCACCCAAAAATACACCTCGCTGGCTGGTGAACCGGTGTCCTTTTAACTTTAGACTATCTGATGTAGGGTCACAACCTTTTCGCTTGGACGAGGTGGGACGTGCCGTGAGAAGGTTTGTTGGGAAATAAGGCAAATAAGGATGGCCGAGTCTGACATGCCTCAGCTTGCTTCAAGTAGAGTCACTAGAAAGGCTACTCTACCTAGGTAGGCTGATAGGTACAGGGGAGTGATTTAATTCAAGTAGTTGGCATGCGTTGAACTTCAATTCGGAGCAACATGAGGTTGGGCAGGTAAGAAGTTGGAGGGAGGCCCAATTCGATGCCTCTAATCAATTGTCACTGTACTATTTTACCCACGAGTTCAGCTGATTTCGGGCTGTTGGTCAATTGTTATTTATGAGACGAAGCAAAAAAACAGTTTTGAGGGGGATCGCATCGGGGTTGCGCTCTCGACGCAGCTGCCGTCCGACGACAGGCAACGCCGTCGTAAACGTGAGGCGTCACCTAATACTGAGTACTGGATAATACTGAAAAAAAAATCCTCCGACTGGCTGTCGAAGAGAATCACAAGGTCGTATCTATGGTCTCGTAAGAAGTGCCATCGCCCCCAAACGGGAAGGAAGGAGCCGGGCCGCGGACTGGCCTCGTTGGGCCCGACCTTCCTTCTCACTTGAAAGCAAGTTTTCCCAAGCTTGTAGGGCTATGCGATCGAAGCTAGTCTCTAGGGTGGGCATGCGGCGTTCACATGACCAGCATCTCGCATGGTAAAGGATGCTCGCTTCTCGGGAAATGAATGCCTACGGTATGACAGCCCAGCGAAGCATGTCGATAGGAGGAAGCAGCAGTGCGGATGCAGAAACGGCGTTTACTGTTGTAGGGACACGCAAGTGCATCATGGCACCATGATCATGTTTTGAGGAGTTGGAAATGCGAGGCCTTGTAAAGTTGGTAAGAGAAAAAGAGACCCTTTACCCCGTGCTGCTCAATTCCCCCTTCTCTTCACATATGCATGCCCCTACCTCGATCATACCTGGCATATATCTGCCTGGGCTTCCCTCTGACTTCTTTGAGCCGAATTGCCAGCGATGCCGCCCCCTTTACTCTCCGCTACGTTCTTAAGCCATTTTTTCAACAGACGGGAGTCGTCGAATGGGCCTAACTCGGTGCCTGACTCTGGGGATCCAGAGAAGATGAACCCTGGTTCAGGCTCGGGTCAAGACCAGTCCTTCAACTTGGAGAATAATGACAGGCACTATCCTGACGAATTTCTCGACGACTTTGACGAACTTTACCAGGAGGATATTATCGCCCCCAAAGGAGCAGAGGACGGTCGTCTCGATCGTCCGGGCCAGGGAATTCCTCCTATAACTATGACGACCGCGTTGTTTTCCATCAGCACTTCTGTGCGGCCTGCCCTTCCTAGGTGTCTGGTCAAGTTTCACGAGATTCTCTTCGGGACTCATCACGAACGCGAAGTTCATGCACCGAGCTATCGTAGCATCCCTATCTTATCTGGAACCCTCATCCCCTTTTCTATCCTTCTCGAAATTCCTGGTCTAACAGATCCCTGGTATGTTCGTACAAGCAACGGTCAGAACGTTCAAACGAGCAAGAATTCCGCGATATTGACCGTCTCTTTGGCCTTCTCTGTGACATTGGCTGTGATAGCAAATATTGCCCTCGTCACTCGATTTCTGGAAAAAGCCGTCAAGGGAAGCACCATTATCTGTATTGTAGCACTGTCCCTACATGGTGAGTTTCCTTTTGATGTGCTTCAGCATGGTACACACTACCGCCTTCAGACATACTGAATGTCGTCACTCTGCTTATATTCGGCATTGAGCATCGTTTCGGTAACGACTTCACCTACGGCGAAGCATTCTGGATGACCATATGCTCAACTATTATGTCCATGACGACAAATTTGACTCTGATCTCGGACTTTCTCAGAACACCTGACCTATCCGCAGCTGGTATGTTTATTTCCCTGTTCTGTTTTGTTATTATGTACTAAACTCTCTCTAGGCAGCGGCCTAACACGCAAGCAACGCTCTCTTGTTATCATTACAATCATCTTCCTGGTTTACCTCGCACTGGGTGCATTAATCACTTCACTCATGATGTCACTCACCTTCCTCAACGGCCTATTCTTCACCGTCGTCACAACCCTCACCATTGGCTTTGGTGACATCGTACCGAAAACATCAGCGCAGCGCATCGTAGTTTGCTTCTATGCCGTGTTTGGTATCATCATACTTGGCGCTGGAGTACGCCTCACGTCTGAGGCTATCATTGAAGGGCTCGAGGTCGGTTATCGCATACGCTTTCAAGAATACAGGAGGCGACGGCGTGAAAGAAGAGAACGTGAACAGATACGCCGCTGGAAGGTAGCTGTGGAGAAACGCCTTGTCGAACGCGGACTTCACGTGTGGACGGCTGATGAGCCTACGATTGGGTCATCGCCTGCTACACGACCGACGCCGACTCGCCGAGGGACGTCTGGGGTGGGGCAGGCGATGTACTTGAATACGGAGGCGCTTCCTCCAGAGGTGTTGGAGTCAGCCGCACAGGAGGCTGGTGTGCCAGCTGAGAAGTTTATCGGACCTAAGTCTGGAAGGCGCGATCGGCAGCAGAAGCAGCACCATCATGACTCTCAACAGCAACAGGGTGATGAATCTCAACCCAGCGGGAGTGGGCGAGTGCCTCTCGACTTTACTTGGACGCTCGATGATGGGATACGTCCGGAGCACAAGTGGCGATGCGTATCGTGGATCAGCTCGATATGGGAGAGGATCCGCCAGGCACTGCGCCTGAGAGCCCAGCAAGCCCCAAGTGAAGAGCTGACGCACCAGCCTGAGGACGTGATGAATGTGCTCAAGAGAGATGAGCGTCGATCATTGTATATCAAGGTTCGTCACCGTTTCATTGTAATCATACTTACGGTTACTGAGTCACTTGTTAGCTTGGAGTGACGTGGGCCTTGTTCTTCACTTTTTGGATCGTAAGTAGTCTCTCGCTACCGCTGAACACCCCGATCAAACAATTTATGTTGAACTACTTTTCAAGATTGGCTCTCTGATCTTTTCCAAGACGGAGAAATGGAGCTACGGCACTGCGATGTATATCTGTGAGATCTACTATGGCTATTTTGTTCTACCCGATCCAAACGGACCACAGGCTTCATTGCATTCACGACCATCGGATACGGTGACTTTGCTCCTCGAACTGCCCTTGGACGTGCCATATTCATCTTATGGGCCTTATTTGGGGTTGGTGCCATGACCGTTCTTTTCGCTGGTATGTCGTCGGAGCTATGCCTTCCCATTCTTATTCTTGACGGTTTTTTGGGGCGTAGTTCTATCCGATGTCTTTTCTTCTGGCTATCGCCGCGTTACACACAATAAGGTGTTTGATCGCGCCGTCAATCGGTATTGTCTTAACCAGGATCAAGCCATGATTGGCAAACAGGGCGAATCGTACGGGCACACGCTAGCAGAGGTGGAGGCGAGCCTGCAATCTCAGTTAGAGCAGCTCCCCGAGATGATGTTGAATGAAGTGCCCAGATTGCGCGATCATACGCGGTACTTCCTTATCGCCAACGGACTGACCGACGCATTGAGTCTGCATATGGTGCCGATGGGGAGGGACGAGGCACTCAAATTATCCAGAGAGAATGCCATACCCAAGGAGTTGAAAGAGCTCCTTAATGAAATTGCGCAGGAGGGAGGATTCGAGGAGCGGCAAAAACGAGAGGTGTGGGATGATGTTCACGCGACAAATGTGAGTCCTTTTGTTTCATGATGTCGGCGTATAGAATAGGGTATCTCACATGTGACATTTCCAGACGCTGTTTGTACTTAGCTTTGAGAGTGAGTAACTTCTGATCCGCCCGCCAGGTCATGTTGATGATGATATCGTTTAGAAGGGGCGCGGAGGATGGTTGAAGCGGCTGAGCTCGCACGAGACACGCTTGCGACGCGCAACCAGCTACGTGAAGGCGTGGAGGAGCTGACGGTAACGAATCTGGTACGGCCATAGGGAGTGCCCTTTAAACATGGAAGAAAGATCTCTTTTGCCATTACCAAATCCCACCTGACTCGGGTTACTATAATGCGTGTATAGATCGGCAGGCCTTTTGAGGCCCATACATGACCTACTAGTATAAACCTATTATCGCCAATGTTAGTGGCCTCAGGCCGTTTATTTATTTTGCCTTGTTGCGTCGAGACGAGTCAAATCTCGCCATCGGTCCATCGTTTCCGAGTCGGATCGGGGACGTCCCTTTTGCAATTTCACCTGCGCTGGGACTACCTTTGGGCGGCCCTTCTTTTGCTGGAGGATGTCATGAACAGTGGCCGACTCGTACATACTCACTCTTCCGCTTGCTTGACAATTGAAAAGAGGTATGAACCCCCGAGAGTCGCAGACTTCCGTCATCTGTGGGTGCACCGATTACCTCGTCGCTACCGCGCACTGGGAAACGGTCGTCATGATTATGAAAGGGGGAAAACCGGGCCACAAAGGATAAAAGGTATGTGATGTCAGCACAGTGCTGCTATGCAAGGTATCCTCAGAAGAAGAAATAATTACTTTGTAAGTATTGGATTGATTCGTGAAAAACGTGAAGATCGTATTCAACGTCGTAAAATGTGGTCGTTAATGGAACATCCAAGTTAGGAAGAGAAAGAATAGAGCGTGCATAGACGAGCCAGAAATCATGCGGGAATGTTTCGTTTTCGTAGGTAAGGGAGAGCAGGGTTCAAGATCTCAGGCTTCGCCCCGTGACGTGCTTCAATACCACCTGTAACACGACTGTACACACCCCGAGACCGACGAGGAGCACGTACGAAGGAAGGTCAGACACCGTTGTAGGGCCGAGGTCAACCGCGTGACAGTGCGCCGCGACGTGATTCTTGGTATCCGAGTCGGCGGACTCATGCTGCGTCACATACTCCGGCTCCTCCACTTTTCCTCGCTTCTTGGGTACCTCCGCCAACGGCACCACATCACCAGTATCATGAACCTCGAGCCATCGCTCCGGGGCCACCTCGACAGCTGTATCGTGCCTATCTTCTTCAACTGTCCCCACTCGCGAGTCCTCCACGGCGCTCCACTCGACTTCCATAGCGTCCACGCGCGCCTCGACCACTTCCAGCCTGCGCTTAAACTCTTCGAGTAGACATCGCGTTTCGTGCACCTCGTTCTCCAGCACGCATTCTTCCTCAGCCTCGGCTTCTTCAGTGCACGACTCCGCATCGGGTTGTACTACCCCTTCTGCATGAACGACCGCAAAGACATCGGCGAGCCTGCGTCCCGCGGCTTGTGCGTCGTCTTCAACGCCGTTGTTGTTGGATACCTCTCGCACGTGCCTGCCGACGCGTCTGCCTGTGCTGCGCGTGAAAACGTCGCAGGTGTTCCTCCCTGCGTTGGCAGATCCCGGATCACTGCCGCTACTGCCGCGGTCATCACGAGGCGGGCGCCGGACGGCTACGACGGTGTCATGAGTTTCGAGGCGGCGCACAGTGACCCCGACATCAAATTCTTCCCAGGCGCGCCCGCCCCAGGAGTTGTCCTTTGGTACTGTAAGAGCGGGCTGGGCAGCCAGGAGGTCTTCGATGCTAGGTTCCTCGCCGACCGCCGCTTCCGCTGCGCGAAACTTATTTTCATCATTGGAGGCACCACCGCAGGCGTCGACGATGTCTTCTTCTATCATCGCTACCAGGTCATGCTCGCCGAGCTCGCTCCCGCTGTCACTCTCTGATCCACATCGGCGGCTGGAGTCGGAGCTGCTCCCCACGCTCTCGCGCTCCCATTTATCGACCATCCCGCGGACGCGTCCGTTTACGTTCGTAGACAGCCGCATGCGCCGCGAGCGGTAGCGCTCAGCGCTGGTGTCGGGGTCGGCGAGCTCACTGGCACGTGGGAAGTCAAGCGGACTGGAGAGCGAATCGTTCTCCTCTGGTTCCTGTTCTTGATCGGACGACTGGTTGTCCAACGTACGTCCTTGGAGGACGTTCTGCTGCAGGTTACTTGCCGCAGCGAGAAGAGCACGACGCCAACGCGTGTTGACACCCAGACTAGACCAAAAATATTTTAATTCCAATTAAAGAAAGAAAAATAAATTGAGATGATACTCACGCTTTGAGATCTTCTTCAGTCCAGCGCAAGAATGTGCTTCCGTTGACGCCCTCGCGGCGAACCCATGACGCAATATCGCACGCCACACGTTCGGGGAGGCGCTCGCCGGATCGAATGCGCAGTGCAGTTGTCAGGTATTCCGAGAGCTGCGAAGACGCCCATGTCTCTGGGTCGAGCGATAGTTCCGTGGGTGATGCATGGTCATTGTCGGCCAAGTACGATGGAAGCGTGTCTGCACGTGGTCTGCGAAGCGAGAGATCATCTTCGAATGGACTACGCTGGGAGTGGGTGGGAGAGCCAAGGGGGAGGGCAAAGGAGATGCAAGGGCATTGGTGAGACTGGTAGAATAGCGGTGGCCACGATATTCATGCCTGCGATCTTTTGCATTGCGAGAGAGCGTGGTGGGAGGTGGCGTGTAAAAATACTTTGAAGGAGTGTTATTTCCAGAAGAGTTTGAGCGTGACAATAGGGCAGTATGGGTAGTCTTTATGGCATAAGGATGAGGATTCGGTTTGAGAGCTAGGCCATGTTCACTGGCAGAAGCCATGGCTGGAGTGATTACATAAGCTTGTTCAATTCAATAATTTATTTCGACTTCGGTGATTTCCGAAGCGAGTACCTTAGCTTGTCGACCTCAAATGGCTGCAGAGGCAGCGTTCAAGGACGTACCAGAGATATTCGAGGTACTCTACCGTCTTTTATACCATATTTTTATCATCTTTATACATTAATTTATAGGTCGAGTTGGGAGAGTGTCTCGTTGCACGAACAGAGTCTCTTGGTGCGTTACTTTGATCTTCCCCGCACCCCTTTGCCTCAGCTCCCTACAGCAACATTTCGTGAACTCGGCCCTCCTGACCTTTGCCACGTCGTCAAGAGCACAGGCCGTACAGGTCAGCGTGACGTAAGTACCAGCGTCATCGCAAATTCAACCTTATCGTCCTCTCACCACGCCGCAGCTGGGCTCTTACCACTACGTCTCTGGAATAGACACGTCATCATCCGCGTCTCTCGCCGCGTATATCAATTCTCTCACATATTCTATTGAAGAGCCACAAGCATGGTTCACCAAGGGCCCCACTTGGAAAGTCAAGTACGGCTGCTTTTGGTGCGTTGCATCTCGTTCGTCTCGTTGACTCACATTCACACAAAACGTCATTGTCTACTCTGCCACCCCTCTTTTGGTAATTTCAGCTGTTTCAACGCGTTTTCCCGCGTAGATGTACGTGTCGATGTCAAAATCCCCGGAGGCGTGAATGCGTACGTCATAGACCTCCGAGGCGAGAGGTGAGTTATATTCTCCCTCCCTATGGACCCCTGTTGACCACTCTCAAAAGGCATGATGCCACCGCTGAGATCTGGCAAGAAACATACCTCTCCGCCATCCTTCGCGCTATCCTCTACTCCGACGACCCGACCTACTTTCTCGAAGCTTATCGCCGACTAGAACCTATTTCCACACCCGATGCAGAGATGCGCTTCCTTCAAAGCACGGAAAGCCTATTCATGAAAGGTGCGACGCTCTTCACTATAACCCGCCTTGCACCGTTCACGCCACACTCACAACGGCGTCCCCAGGGTGGCAGGTTGGGTCGGATCCTGAGATCCAGGTTGCGACCGTCGTCTCGAACCACCTCACCGCAGGGATTCTCAAGTATTTTGGCGATAGTGGGCGGTGGCAACATGCCGCGAATCTTTTCGAAAAGTTAGCAGCCCGCGACCCTGAAGTATCCTGCCTACTTGCACGGAGCTACATTGGGATGAGTAAGTCTGCTGAGGACCTGTGACCGAGTTGCACTTAACTATAGTCAGATGAGGAGGTCAAGGCAATCCAGATCATGGCCACGGCAATGAAACAGACGCCACAGTCATATCTTTTGCTCCATACACAGTGTGACTTTTTACGAAGCAAGGACAAGCATGAATGGGCGCTCAAGCTTGCACGTCAAGCAGTCAACTGCGCCCCAAGTGAATTTGTAACTTGGGAGAAGCTTACCGATATCTATATCGATCTCGGAGAGTACGAATCAGTGCGTTTTCAACCATCGGTTTTCAATGTCCGCGAATGATGTATACATCTGCAGGCGTTACTCACCCTAAATTCGTGTCCAATGTTCACTTTCAATGGGCGGGATGCCCACCGCAACCTCTCCGCTTTGCGACTACATCTACCAGTCAAACCAGCAGTTGCAGAGATCCTACCAGAGCGCGAAAAAACGGAAGACGACGAGGCGGACCCCGCGTTGCAACGTTTGCCAGCACCCGGACTACGCGGCACTTGGGCGCGTGCCTATACGTTACTCACGCGGCTCGTATCACAGATCGGGTGGGACGAGCTTCTCAAGACGCGAAGTGCAGTGTTCGTGATGGAAGAGGAGTACAGGATGCAAAAGGCGCATGCGGACATCGCAGCCACGGTGCGGGAGGAAGAGGCGGTTGCCGATGACGATGCTTCGACAAAAGGCGTACGGGCGCCACCTTCGCCGAGTCGCGAACACACCCCCACGTCGAGTGCTGTGCAGAGCCCTACGATTGCGCCTACGGACGACGCAGAGAGTACTATCCCAACGATCCGCATCTCCACCGAGTCCTCGCGTGAGGAGTCGTTGCGGGCGGAAAAGGCGGCCGTTGCGGCAAAGGTGAACGGCAAAGAGAACACAAATGCAGTGGAAGGGCTGCAACAACCTGCTCAAGCGGCGGCCAGCGAAGGCGATGGAGAGAGCAAAGACGCCACGGCAGGCGGCCAAGAATCTTTCTCATTTAGTAACAAACGGCTGTGTGAACGCTGGCTGGATAACCTCTTCATGGTGCTGTACGAGGTGAGTGAGCGCCATGTGGGTCCTGCGTCGTGCGCCGCCAACAAGCGTACTAGGACCTCCGTGTTTGGACGATCTTCCGCGCAGAAATAGCGCATTTCAAAACGCAGCACGTGGCATACCGCAAAACAGGATTGGAATGGGAAATTCTTGGCGATCTCGGTCTGCGACTTCATCATAAGGAAGAAGCGAAGGAAGCGTTCCAACGGGCGCTGGACACGCCGCGGTATTCGATCAAGCCATGGGCCAAGTTGCTCGACATGTACGCTGAGGAAGGTGATTTGATGCGCACGCTGCAAGCCGCAATACGTGTCGCTGCGTATCAATACGGAGAGTATTCTGAACTTGCGGTATGTTCGCATCATGACGGTTTTTTTTTTCTGATGGGAAAGGGATATTGGGGAAATCGTAGTACCCGACACAAATAGCGCGTTTGTTATTCAAACTGGAACAAGTGCACGGCCACGCGAAAATATGGAACACTTTGCTGAGTATGGGATTGCCAGAGCCAATTTTACATGTGATGCAGGGATACTTGCAATATGGGCAACGATTCAAGGTAGAGGGATACGATTTTTGAGGGGGAAGGAAGGACGGGCCTTTGACGTCATGTCGTCGTCGTTCACCTGTTTTTAAAATGATATCCTTTAATTTATTTGTTGGTCACCCCTTTTTAATTCTTCACTTTACACTTCCATCCACACACACACATGTCTCTCTCACCACCGATACGAAGACACTCTAGCACTAGCAGTGGCAGTAGCAGTAAGCGTGAAGAGGACCTCATAAATGCCTACGAGGCAGAGGAGGAACGTATAATTAACGTGCTTTCTCGTAAACTCGAAAAGGTTCGTCTCCCCTCCCCCCTCTTAATCATCGTCTTTCTATTAACAGGGGCCGCCGCTCCCTCATTCAAACTCCAACTCGGTCATCAATCGTCAGCTCCAAGAAGAAAAGATCGAGCTTGAGAACGTGCTCGAGGCCGAGTCAGAGTCGCACGTCAACCGTCTCTCCCGCGAGCTCTCGGCGTTGCGTCTCGCCCAGCAACTCACATCGCAACAACAACAGCAGCAGCAACAGCAAAATGGGGGATCGCCCGGAGTAGCTCTTAACGGGGACGGCATGCAGTCGCCCACCTTGCTTCGTCTGCCTAATCCGCTCGTACCGAGTTCCGAGGACATGCTCGAAGCTATGCGCCGCGAAAACGAGCAGTTACGGAACCGCCTCGTGGACACTGAGCGAGAGTTTATCCGGATATCGCGACTCAATGAAATTTATAGGGAAGAGTTGATCCAGCATAGACGGCGGGTACGTCTCGATGTAGATTTTTTTTCTTAAAATTTTGGTTGACATGGTTTCTTTCGGTGGGTGTACAACCCGACTCGCAGTTAGGACTTGCCGTCGATAATCTCATCGGTTTGTCGGCCCATGATCCTTACTTCCAGCCCACGCATCGGCGATCATTCTCCAGCACGTCCTCACCCGCTACATCCACGTCCATCGCGCTACCCATCGGAAGCGGTACGCACCCTGTACGTGCCTCTCCCAGCGTCGCGATCCCGCGTCCACCCTCTCAGATCCACCGGCCGACGAATGTGGTCTCGGAATCGACAACCCCTCTCTCACATTCCCCCTCGTCCGCCTCGGATTCTCCCTACCTCTCCCCTTCGCTCTCGACGCACCCTGCAAGCTTCGCCACCGCCGCTACGACGCCGCCTTCATCGGCTCCCCGCCCATCCACCACGACGTCGATGACGATCGCGCCTCAGCCGTTGTCCTACCCGTCCGTGCCGCCCCCCTCGCTCTCGTCATCGTATGCGGGACCAGATTCGCCGGTCGTGGAACCCGCTCGAGGTGGTAGGTGGCGCCATGGGTCCCTGCAAGAACTGCGCCAGACCAGTCGTAGCGCGTCGCGACATAGGAGCGTAGAGCGCGGAGCGAGAGTCGCGGAGACGGGTCAACTTGTACCACGCAGTCGTGCGGGCAGCATCGTACCTGGCGCCGCTGGCGCCGGCCCTGCTCCTGCTGCTGCACCACCGTCTGCTGCTCCCAGTGCATCAGGTCCCTCTCCTGAAGCTGGCCAGTCAGCATCATCGACATGAATGCGTGTGGTTATGTGAACCCAACTCCCAACCTATTGGCGGTTTCGCTTTTTTTGGTTTCTCCTACTATCTGTTTTTTTTTTCTGGCAGAGCTATTTGCAACAAACCCTCCTTTTTTCATTCCTCGCGCCAATTTTTTTTTCTCATAAGCCCTGCCCTTGCGCTGTGCTGTGGGTTTCCGGGTGTGGCACTATAACTATGGCTTGTGTAAATTAGGAGAACAGATAAGAACACTATCCATGCATTTGGCGGAAAATCCAAATCATTGTTTTTTTTTTGGTGCATTTTGTTGAGCTAAAGACGGTTCGTTTTGTGGGGAATACAAGCTAAGGAAAGGAAGATTACGAAGATATGCACAAGTCGAAAAGGGTGAATAATACATGAAAAAAAAGAGAGAAGGGGAAAACAGATCAGTCCCTGATACTGATACAAAAAAAATCACGACCAGAACGACGAGGGGCAACTAGTGAACGTTTTGTACTACCACCAGCCCTACTACTGTATCTTTTTGGCCTCCTGTTGTTGTTGCTGTTGTGGCGTCCTCTTTTCCAATACCTGCACGAATTTTCGGGGGAACCAACCTTCACGACCTTCACGCGTACGACCCTTCCACCAGTCCGTTTCGACCTCCATGCGCGGGTCGACTTCCATACCCGTGCTAGGATCCAACTTGCCCATGATCGCCACAATCTCGTTCTCTTGCAGACTGAGTTCTGCCGGCGTCGACGCCTGGAAGGCGTACGCGGTGCGTGCAAACGAGAGTTGTGACGGGTCGAGAGGGGGTAACATTTGTCCATTTGGCAACATGACGCCATTACCGCCACTGCCGCCGGCGCCGCCCTGTTGTTGTTGCTGTTGCTGTTGTTGTTGAAGGGCTTGACGTTCGGCGAGAATTTTGACGAGCTTGTGCATGGCATAAGGGATGCCGAGGAAAGCGATAAAGAAAAACACGAGCGGTTTCTTGCTCCCCTTTGGTGGTGGTGGTCTTGCCGAGGGACCTTGCACCGGTCGACCATTAAGAAACTCGCGAAACTCGCCGTGCATTTCGCCCCTCGCGATATTACCATCGTGAAGACGACGACCGGTGAGTAAGTCACGCATCCAACGCAAGAGTCCAAAGAGGCCCAACACGCTCCCGAGCGCGTTGCGCAACTGGGCGAATTGATCGACGACGCCGGCGAGGGCAAAGAAGGACGAATGGGTGGCCATAAAAGTCGATTCGAGCATCTGAGCGAGTCCCGCAAAGGTTTGTACGACCGAGTGTAAAAGCGCAAAGGTGGTCGCCGTCGTCGATTCGAGCGCTTGCGTCACGCTCGGGTTGGACGGGTCGAACGGCGGTTGTGGGGGCATCCCACCCGGCTGACCGTACATGCCCATACCACCCATGCCCATCCCGCCGTAGGCGCCACCGCCATACATCCCGTTCATACCGTAGTTGCCGAATCCGTAGCCCCCGTATCCACCTAGAGTACCCATGCCACCGTAGAGAGAAGAGCCATAGGGAGAGTAGGCACTTGCGCCGAAGCGGTTGAATGGGGTGGAGAATGGGGAAGCGAAGGGGCTGGGTCCTGTTGTTGTTGTGGAGGTTGTGGGAGATGTGAAGGAGGCTGGACGGGCGGGAACGGTAGGTGGAGCGGTGGTGGAAGTTGTGGCTGTGGCCGAAGTGCCTGCGGGGGTTGCAGTGGATGTGGATGAAGCGACAGCTGCAGGAGCCGGGGATGTCGATGCCGCCGCTGCTGCGATAGTACTGCTACGTTCCCAGGGTTTTGGTGGTGAACCCATCGCTCAAAATCAGTTGTCAATGAGGGAATTATTTTACAAAAAAGTCGTGGATTTGATATGAGAGAGAGCTATGATAAAAAAATAAAAATAAAGAAGTCAGAGAAACCAATAGTGACATCAGATAGAAATGAGTGTACTGTACTTTGGATGAAGAAAAAAGGGAAGGGAGTGGCAAAGGTAAACAGAGTTGATCGAGACTGGGGAAACAAGGTCCGAGATCAGATAACAAAACAACACCCCATGTTCTACTTGGTCACGGTCGGACAACACGGTAACGAGTTCATTCTCTCATTCCTCACTAACAGATTGTCCTTCCGCACAACGCTGCCACCACTGACCGCGGGCGCTCAGATTTAATTTTGTGTTCCAAGACGGTACTAACGCCATGTTATGTCCCCACAGTCGCGGAACACGCGAGTCCCCTGTCCTTCCCGCGTGTCAGCGAGCTGGTTACTCGCTCTAGGGTCGACCTTAGCCTGCCTCCCGAGTCAAAATATGATCGTACGATAGCATCGCTCTTTGTTTCCAATCGGGGAAATCGTGTCTAAAACTCAAAAGACCGGTCACCCATTGGCGCTGGACATGGCGTAATTGTTCTATACCAGAACACAGGTCCTTCTGATCCCATGCGTATATCTGGCGTATTTCGTTCCTTGCAGTCGTGGATTGTGGTTATTATTCTGGTCCAAACCCGGGAGACCGGAGTATCTTTCGCCACAAACCGCACAGGTCCGATGCCGCAGTTATCAATCGCTGCCTTCAGCACTCACTGACCATGACGCTTTACGAGTGTCATAGCGTTGCATTTTCTGACCAATAACGTCACCTGGTCTTGACCAAGTACCACGCGTCCTTGCAAAAGCCATTGAGGGACGGGCAAGATGCCCCGCTCAAACACATCAAAGCGAAGACATTAGGCCATCGTTTTTAGAGCTTTGTTCAGCTCCGCGCGCCTGCCACAATTCGGCCTGACACACAATCCACACGTATAAAACCGTCTGTCTCTTCCCATGTACGTCGGAATCTGCTCCTCAACAGTATTGCCCAACCCTCAAGCATCGTCCCACTCACTCTGCACGAACATACAAGTCTAGAACACATCAACACAAGAGCGCACGCATACCGACCGACCTCCCCTCTTACATTAACCTCGTCATGCGCCTTTCTCTCAACATCCTAACCGGGTTTCTTCACTCATTCAGCAACCGTAGGCTTCAATCCCGTTTTCGAAACACACACCTTCCCAACATCTTTGAACGGCGCAACTCCCATCTCGCCGCTCGGTCAGCAAAGCTCCGCGCTGCAAGGAGCAAAGGAAGAATTCGCAACCAACCTGCCAGTAATGCATCCCTGCCATCCACCACGACCAACGCCACGACCACCACCGTTGTTGACGGGGGCCCCGCTGGCCAACATGGCCACAACCATGTACCCTGCAACGAGGGGCGCACCACAAGACGCCAGCGCCAGCGTGCGCCGCCTCTCCGTCGTTATTCCAAGATCATCGTCTCAGCTCACCCCACACCCCCAAGCCTGAGCTTCCAGGCGCATACACATCCACCGAGTTGTTATCGTCACCGACCTCCCCGCCGTTCACGTCCAGCCCCCCAAACGACGACAAGCATCTACGCCACCTCGCGCGCCAAAAGATATTCTACGACGCGCTATACAAGGGCCGTCAAGTGCTACTCCGCGCCTCTCAATCGCCACACGTGCTCCGGCTCAAGGCGGAACGCGCCCGACTGTTACGGGAGCGCAAAGAGGCCGAGCGACGGCGACGGCGCGCAGAGGACGCCGAGTTTGCGCGGTTGCTCGAGGAGGATTTTAGGAAGGCGCAAGCTGCGGATTGGAAAGCACAGGAAGAGGAGTATGCGAGGTTGTTAGAGGAAGATCTGCGTAGAGCCGAGGAGGCCCATCGACGGGCTTTGGCTGAGGAGGCGGCGCGTAAGGAACAGGAGGAGCGGCGCCGTCGGGAACAAGAGGAGGAGTTGGCGCGTCTCGAGGCGGCACGCGTGTTGGAACTGCAGGTCAACGCGCTTCGTGATTACGAGGAAAAGTGGGCCGCGTTGCGTTCGGAGGGTCTCGTTCCGCAGCAGGTTCTCGGATTTGGGGATGTACCCTGGCCCGTGTTTGGAACGGTCGAGAGCATGGAGGATATCACTTTACAGCGCGTTGGAGAATTTGTGTTCCACGCGCAGCGCGAATCTGTGCATGCTGCGCCTCAAGTCAAGTCTATCCGCCACGAGTTGCTGCGATGGCATCCGGACAAGTTTCAGTGGCAGGTACTTGATAAAGTCAGGCAAGGTGATCGCAAAGCGGTACAGGAGGTTGCAGAGAAAGTTGCTCGTATACTGACGCAACTTAACTTGGTGATGCATGATCGTTAACCTTTTTAATTTCGGATTTCAGGAAATCTTCTATGACAGTTATGTTATGCATATGGAACGTCACCCTTGTTTATTATGATATGTTCACCTCGTCGTAGATTAGCTAGCGTATAAAGCAACTCGGATAGTGAGACGCTCTGTTTGATATAATGTGATGCACGCAAGGCAAACAATGAATATGCTATGATGATGTCGAGGTAGAAGTTGAATCGGCACCCTCCTTGGTCTCCGAGGTGAGTAGCAGGTTCCCTAGCCGTGGTGGTGTCTTGCGGTCAATAAACTCCATGATTGTTGGGAGCTTTGCACCTGCCAGGCGAAGCGCTGTATGCAAGTTAAGTAAAGTGATAGCCTGGTAGCAGCATGGATCATACCATCACGGGCCAACTCTTCACGAACTGGAGTACCGCCAATCTCAAAAATGACGCGTCCTGTTGATACTCTGAGGAATTGATCATAAGCAAAACTACGAATAAAAGACTACACAGCAACACACACCGGGTTGCCCAATACTCGAACGTGCCCTTTCCTTTTCCCATACGAGTCTCGTTTCCCTGGATTGTGTTGGAAAAGCCTGAAAAAATAAAGAGGAGAAAACGACGTACCTTTATGCAGACAGGAATGTCAGGGAAGACACGCAAGAAAACCTTGGCTCCCTTCACGGGTTTAATTTTGCGCTTGATGACTTCCTCGGCGGTCGTTAGTTGTTTCGCAGTGAGACGAACACCCTGTCCCTTGATACGAAGGCCCCAGTCTCCGTACGCGAGAGTGGTACCTTTGACGGATCCGCCCGTAGGAATTGGAATGACACCTTTGTGTCGTTTGATAAAAGTTACTTTTCGTGGCGCAAGCTGATGCCTAAAGCGCACAAGTGATGGTCCCCCTGCATTCCCAGATACAATCGTCTGCGCCTGCAGAGCAGAGAGGGCAGAACATGTGGTGCGCAGGGAAAACATGTGTGATTATGTCATCTAACCTGTGGACGCCACATCTCCTCCGTCTTGTCCTCGACTACCACTATCTACCGTCATGAGCGACAGAAAGAGGGCTCTCGAGGGGAGCGGGCCCTCTTCAGCCTCAAAGAAGGCCAGAAGGTCGGTGTTTATTTGCTTTGACAGCTGCTGCGTCCTTGTCCTGACTCTGTCTTTCAACAGTGATACCACAGTGAGTACATTTCCTCCCCGACCCCTCCAAGGTGAATACGGCCGTCAATATTCGCTTCTGACTTGCTTCTATAACCGTTCTACCCCCCCAGACTTACTCTAATGGACCTGACAGTCTCAACGATGTACGTTCCCGTTTCTCTGCTTTCCCTGAAAAAAAAAATGACGCATTCTTCGCTTTTGTACACAGAAAGAGGCCCTCATTGCGCAGAAACGTGCAGAAGTTGCTGCAAAATTAGCTGCAATGCGCTCCAACTCCGCCTCTGCTTTCGCCTCTCCAGCTCCACATACCCCAGTACCTGCTCACACTCCCAGCCCTGGACCCTCGGCTGGGCCTGGGCACTTTGCAGAAGATGTGGGCAGACGCATTGCAGAAGCGCGCAAAGTCGCTGAAGCCAAAAACAAGCTCACGGTCAAGGACAATCCTTACATGGTAATTCTTCCCTTTCTTCACCTCCTCGGTTGGCTAAAGAAACGAAAATCAGGTACAGTCAACCCCGCCGTCTCGTGGGCAGAGCCGCAGTGCCGAGCCTGCACCGCAGGGCGCTGGCCTCAAGATGGCGGCGCATCCACTCCTGCTTGACACCTCTACTCCTGCGCCCCAGTCAAAGAAGGATCGCTACAAACCGATGCAACCCAAGTTTGCGTCAATTCGTGCTAATGCGCGCAATGTTCCGACACCCCCGCCGACACTACCTCCTGCACCTACCGTCGCAAAGGAAAATCCTTATGCTGCCGCTGCAGCCAGCGCGTCTGCAGAAACAGGCTTCGAAGGCACTCCACGTGAGCGCGTCGGGCGGTCTTTGCGGTTCAATCCCAAGGGAAAATATGTCTCCATTGCGAACCAAATTCGACAAGACTCGCAGCTGGAGGCATTGAAACAACGCATCGCGGAGAGTGCAAGAAAGGCCGGTTTGGACGGCGAGTTTGATACACTGGAAAAAAACATCAGGGTACGGTAGTTTCAATTACTGATGCTCTTGCGCAATCTTCTCATCGACGTGACGTGTTGTAGCGTGAAGCTCCTCCCATTGCTGAATGGTGGGATGCACCGCTCCTTCCGACTGGCCGCTATTCCGATCTGGATGAGTTTGACCCGGCGTATCTCAAGATTAGGACGGCGAACTCGCCAATTACTATATATATCCAACATCCAATCCCCATCCCCGCGCCTGGAGATAAGAACAAGCCGCCACCGAAGCCACTCATGTTGACGAAGAAGGTATGGTTCGTAGATCTCGAAAATGGATGCGTTTGCTCATGACGATATAGGAGCAAAAGAAGATGAGGAAACAACGACGGCAGGCTGAACTTCAAGATAAAAGGGACCGTATCCGAATGGGTTTGATTCCTCCTGATCCTCCCAAAGGTTTGTTGTCCACGGCTGTCTGTCCTCCTTACTCACCCCTTTTTTTTTTTTCGCAGTGCGACTAGCCAACCTGATGAAGGTTCTAACCTCTGACGCCGTTCAAGATCCCACTCGTGTTGAAGCTCGCGTTCGTCGGGAAGTGGCTATGCGTAAACATACGCACGACAAGATGAATGCAGAACGCAAACTGACCGACGAGCAACGGCGGGAGAAGACCGAAACGAAGAAAGCCGAGGAGGATAAGAAGGGTATCGTTGGCGCGGTGTTTAAAATATCCACCTTGTCCGACCCGGCGCATCGGTTCAAGGTGCGCAAGAATGCGGAGCAGATGGCCCTGACCGGGCTTGTGATCTTCAATCCGGCGTTCAACATGGTGTACGCTGAGGGCGCACCGAGGTTTTTGAAAAGCTATAAGCGACTGATGCTACACCGGATTGCTTGGACTGAAGCCGCTCGCGCGCGAGGTGAGGAAGAAGTTGAACTCGCGGATGGCGAAGAAGGCGCCGAGGATGGCGATAGCGGGACGGTAAAGGCGCAGGCTGGACCATCTAATAGCGAAGTCTCTTTGGAAGGGAATAGGTGTGATCTGGTGTGGGAAGGACCGGTCCGCGAGCGTGCGTTCACGAATTTCCGACCCAAGAGTTGCCCGACGGATTCGGCGGCTCGGGATGCGCTCGGGACAAAGTTGATGAGCTACTGGGACATGGCGAAGAACTTTAAGCCAGAGGATGAAGAGTGGAACGTGTAATACAGTACAGAGATATAATAGGGTATACACTCTCAATGCAAATTCCCACGGCTCGCGTTCTCCTCTCACTTTGTAAATGGCTGCCCAACAATTCTTGCCATGGCCAATGCGAGCCAATTCGCAGGCTCGCAAGATTGTATTAGGGATCATAAGGTCTCACAACGAGCCCATTACTACACACGATCTTTATCATAAAGCCGTCGAGGTGAATGAACGTGTCACGCCCTGGGCAGAACATCTGAGGAAGATTAACCCTGCTCCTCCACATCCCGAACACTCCATACGGTCTATGCGGTGTGTTTTTTTTTTGGCCCTTCTTGGGTGCTGGCGCAGGCCGTTAACGTACACACGGCACTCGTGTCATGCGCATGCAGGTACCTCAAACACACGTTGAAGGATCTCGTTCGCACGCAGCATGTGAAGAAGGTGCACATCAAACGCACGTTGACCCCCGCGGAACTCGAACAACGCAAGGCGACAATGTCCAAATCGCAACTAAAGAAGACGGCGCTTTCACTACCGGTGTCTACGTGGTTGTGGCAGCTGGACGACGAGCTGGCAATGCAACGAGAAAAAGAAGCTTCAGAGGCAGAGTTTGGAGAGGACTGGGGACATTTAAATAAACGACGAAGACGGGCTCGGGTAGAAAAGGTGGCTCGAGATGTGAAATGGGCTCAGAGAGTGGAGAGAGCACGAAAAGAAATGTCGTAAAAAACATTCATTTCAAGTAGTTACTGAGAAAGGCAATGGAGACGAAGCCCTCCGCAACTGGGCAGCGGCGGCGCTCCCCTCTCTCTCTCTCTCGCAAACTCGCTCTCTCCTTCATCACTTCACAATGAAACCCTCAAAGAGGTCCCGCTTGACGTCTACTGGATCTTCTAAACGACCAAAAGCCACTCCCGCCTCTCCTTCAAAGGCGCGACCTCAACCAGAATCACCGCCCAGTCAGACACCTAACTCTAAACCACAAACACAAGGCAGCAGCAGCAGCAGCACTAGCTTGACTGTCGCTGCTCGGTACCAGAAGAATCTAAGGAGTCTGCGCCGTATAGACCCTACCATAACATCTATCATTGACCAATTCAGTCACATTTGTTTATACCGTCTTCATGAAGAGAAGTGGGTCAAAGACGGTTTCGAGGGTGCATCCTTTCTCTTTGAGCGGTGCGTATGCGGTCCATCACCACCCATCATCTGTCTTCTCCTCTCATCGCTTCGGTTATTTAGAGCTGCCTATCCCCCTTACGGTCTTTTTATCCTTAACCGTGCTGGGATGCACGATTACATACACCCCATCCATCCCGAAGACGAGATTCAGCCAGAAGGAGAATATCTCATGTACCGCTCTTACCCCGAGTTCACCGCCAAGCGCCTTGCCATGGCCAAATCTGCACATCCCACCTTGACCGAAAGTTGGACGGATGCCCGTCGTCGAACACCGTCTGCCAACGATCCGCTCACCAACTGGCGCTATTTGCTCAATCAAAAACCGGACAAGGGCCGTCACGAAACGGTCATGTTCTGGTTTCTTGGATCTGACTCTGAGAAACATGAACCGCTATCGGACACGATGGAGCGGCAAGTAGACACACTCTTTCTCTCCGTCGTCCAATTCCGAGCGCTGAACGGACCCTTCCCCCTTCCCAGACTAATGACTTTCATACGTAAAGGCGAATCGTACCCATATAACCTCGATCGGCCTCCGTCGCCCATTCCATTTGCCGATGTCGAGTCCCAACAGGACGTAGCAGCAGGGAATGAACAAATTAATGGGACTCTATTTCAGACAGAAACCGTCAATGGAACTGCGTCATCAGAAGTCGACAAATTGTTCTCGAAATACCTTCCCGCTCCTTCGCCAGCTACTACACCCGCGAATGGTAAAGTGACCATGGAGACCCTTTTCGCCTCTGCTTCTGCCTCTGCCTCTGCTTCTGCTTCTGCCTCTTCCACAGTTACTCCTGCCTCGTCCAGTCCTGCTCGCAATTTTGTGACCCCACCGGCAACTAGCGCCTACAAGGGTTGTGCACTCCTCGATACCATCCTCGCCTCAGCCACATCATCTCCACAAGGCCCCATACCGGCGCCTACGCCACCCTTTCCTCATCATGTGAGCTCGGAGCCTTTCCCGCCTCCACCATCTGTTCCCCGTCTATGCGCCTCGCTTTGCCACTGCGCATCTGCATGGCGATCTTTCCTCCTCGGAGCCAGACTTTTCTTCTGATCCCCCGTCTCCGACTCCACATGCAGCAGCAGCATCAACACACATCATTCAGTCTCCGCAACCCACCACCTCACAGCTCCCGCAAATTCTCACACAAGAGGTGATCTCCGCGCTGCTCGGCATGCCACCCAGTCGCACGAGCAGCGTTGCCTCTTCACATCGCCGATATGAAGGTGACGTGGAAAGTAGCGACGATCTCCATGAGGTTGACTCGCCGATCGATGAGAGGCCGCTCCCACATGCGAATCGTAACAAGAAACACGAACTTGGCGATGTCACCCCGCGCCCTCCCTTGCGTGGATTCGCGTCGTCCGAGAAAGTGCTTCCCGCTCCGGCTTCCGCCCCCGCTTCTGCTTGCCATCCATCCACTCAGCACCGTCTGTTTTACCAACAGCTGCTGCACCGTCGTCTATACCGTCTCCTCTCGAACTCGTCCCGACCGCGGTGGTGACCGACGCACCCAATTCGGCCCCAGCAGCAGCAGCATTTCGCGTCATCGGAGGCGGCACTTCTCCCGCACCCCGTCCGCTCGTGCCTTTCCACCACGAAGACGCGACACTGTGGCCTTACCCGCGCGCACCCCTCGACGATCGAGACGATATCGTCGAGCTCGATTTTGCGGACACTAGTGCGCTCAGTGACGTTGACGCGTTTGAACAGCGCCGGCGGAACGGTAAAAATGGTAGGGGCGGGGCAAAGTCCTCGATGACGACGAAGAAGAAGAAGGATAGGGAGCGGGAGCGGGAGGATATCGAACGTTCTTGGGACGTACCGGTCCGGGGAACGTCGTGAATAATGCGGGCCCGGGCGCGCACGTAATTTTGGAAAGGCCGTCGTCGTCGCAGCGGCAGCAGGAATCACTGACAGGTGCTCGTGTCAATGCCACGTCTAGGCCAGCTGACGTGCCCTGCCCTTCTCCCCACCCACAGAGTGGCGCTCTCCTCGAAGCCAATCAAACCCAGACAACACCAGCGACGACAACTATCAACGACAACAAGTCAAAGTCAAAGTCTAAAGCCAAGGCCAAGGTCCCCACCGCTGTCAATGGGTCGTCGAATGACAACAATAACGATAATAGTTACAATGCCAAGGCTGCTCAAGGTCGAGCTGCTGACGCGACACCGACAAGCAACGGCGGCGTGCCGGCGCTCGGGCTTGCAAAGTCTACGGCGAGCACCGCCATCGTCGAAGCTGTGTACGCGCACTCGAACGGTAGCGCGGTGCCACCACCGAAGACGGACCGGAACGAGTTTGTGAGGGAAGTGCTCACTCTGATTCACGTGAGTCGTAGTTCTCTCTCTTATTTCCTTATTCAGTCGTCATGACCTGTTGTTGGCATTAGACGGACCCTTCGTTCGTGGATCGACTTTGGACGGAATATCGTGCGCGCGCGTAGTTCCCCCTCTCCTGGGTTTTTTCTGTGTATCCCGCTGCCCTACAGATTTCCCCCCCACACACACCCAAACACTTGCCTCTCCTTTGCCCCCCGTTAGTTTTTCCTGCACCGAGATATCAATGGTCATGTATTGTCGCGATGTATCACACCTGCCATTTTGACATGTATTGGTAAATTCGATGCTGTCTCTCCCTGATGGGAATGGGTTATGGGTGGCTGCTTTTTTGCTCGTGTTCCATCTAAGTACAGTATTAATAACAGGGCTGGTCAGTCACGTCACGCAGGGATGCGACCACTGACGCGATGGGACAGCGTCTACCCACTCATTGCTTCGTTCACGCAGTCGCCGGCTTTGGCAGCGTGCTCGAACAAGGTGACGTAACAACGTCAATTTCGACGCTCTCAATTTTCGCATGCACCATCTCTGAACCATTTCTCACGTTCATCACCTCATAGACGATACATACGCAATATCATTCAGAATAACACGATCTATGTATCGTCTATGAGGAATGTGCCAGCGCGAGCCCGAGTCTGAGTGCCCACTGAGGCGTCTGGTGGGCCAGTCGTCGCTCGGCCTTATTATGTTGTCCGTCTCAGGCTGAACTCTTGTTTCTGGCGTTTTCACTCCCGTTGTGTCTACTTTACAAACTCTGGTCGACCGTCATTCCACGAGAGTCGTATCAACATACCGTACAAACTATACATTGCACATACACTTGTGAACGGTAATTTTCTCCTAGTCAAGTCATCCGCGACTCGGACGCAGCCAGCCGTCCTGTATCAATTAATGTCATACTACTATGGCCCGGAATAAGTACTAGTTATGATTAAATCCCCACATTTTTCTGTAACAGTAAGACCTGAACTTCCCGACCCAAATCCTTCAGGCACAGGCATGAGATTCATTGTCCCCACCAAGGTCTGTGTTGTCCTCAGTTTCGTATGACAAGCAATCCCCGACAAGTACAGAAGTGGAGTAAGTGGTTCCGAAAATTAGCTGAGCACTCTTGAATCGATGCAGTTTCGACGATAACATTCCCCCCCTTCGACCTAGTCTTCAAATTCTTGTGTCGGATGAGGTTCGTACTGTTCGTCCGATTTCTTTGCACGCAGATTCTGCAAGTCTATAGCATTGACCTCGCTGATGGCGGTCGAACCCACAGGCTTGGACTCAAATAAATCAGATCGTGTGGACATCATGCCCGACGTTTCCGCACCGGAAACAGAACTACGGAAGAATAGGGTCGTAAATCTTCGTTGTCGTGAATTCTGTGACTGCGAGCCGTCGGTACACACATCAGGAAATGTAAAGGCAACACTGTACCCGACTGGCCTGCCCTGATAGTCCCAACTCAAATTGTGTCTGTACGGCCATATGCTCACGCAGCTGGACACGTGATAAAATTGTGTCAAATATTGCCTACAATACACATTCCGTCAATGAGAGAGATGGACCGAGAAAACGACTCACATGCGTATATATTGCGCCAGATGTGATATCGAAAAGACGATAAGTCAACATATTTTCAAAGAGAACCTTGTCGCTAATCCTGCAATGGCCCAACCCGAGGCAAGGCAGCCGGTTTGAATTACAGCGCGAATCAGGTAATACAAGATCGAGTCCGATTTGCGTATACCGCTACGGGACTTGAGAAGCACCCGAGTGAGAAAGACTACGGACATCACGTCAAACAACTGAGTCCTCGTAATCAACGACGAATGAATCAACGTACTCGTTATGAGGATCTCCACAAGGGCTTGGGTACCGTGCCTGACAGCAGATACAATATTTTGAATTGAAATGCTACTGCTGGTCGGTTTAATATAGATCTCGGTGATTGACATTAAAGCACTCGTACAGCATCCGAGTGTGCAGCCAACCTGTCATCACGGAGACCGCACCAAGCATGAAAGAAAGGACGGAAAGGGTGATGACGATTCCACTCTGGAAGCGACTCCTTGATAAGGTTGAATTCTAAAAATTAAACGACTATGGAGTTACCGGTCAACAGGCGAAATGAAGGAGTAACTAACCGAGCTGCGAGAAACATGTTTGCCGATAGAATAAGGACCAGTTGACACAACGAATTGACAGGCCCCTGCCAGAGATTCACGCAAAACTGAGGATTGGAGGAGTGATGAACGTTGAGGATAACACTACAAGACTGATGAGAAGGGAACGCCGCCTTGAGAGGAGACTACATACAATGCATCGTAGGCAAAACTCCACATCCTGGTATTCATCCGAGATTATACATCAGCGGTGGAAATAGTATGGAAAACCTACAATATACATTGGAGTGTAATGAATAAATATTGTACGACAACAAAGATCCTGCGAAAAGCCGCTGTAAGTATTCCACAACATGAAAGATGGCGGTACTCACCTCAAGCGTAATGTGTCTTTGAAACCTGTCCAGAGGTTAGGCGTCACCAGGTACAGAGCCCTCAATTTTGCGCACCTGTAGCCCAATATCCGCAGAATTGTTGGCTCACTACTCCAAGAGAAACCCATCCACTACTCGAAAAATCAGTGACAAATAGGGGATTTAGGGTTACAAGACCTACAGAGGATGCCGATCAGAATTATGCCTGTCGAATAGATTGGTGTTATTTTGGGGCAGTCGGAACAAGGCTCGGATGTTGAACAATACCTTGTTCTGAGGGCCGAGTCGGATTTGCCATGACAGGTCAGAGTGAATGAAATGCGGGAACTACTGTACTCTATATATATATGCTTTAAATGACAAACGTTAGAAGCAGGTGCAGTACGGCATCATTTCACGGGAGTGCCTTGACACCGCACGCTAAGATCCCGACAACTCGAACTTTAAATGTACCATTGAGTTTGAAGAAACGGTGTTCCGAGTGAGGACAGCCACAGTGGAACTGGCCTATTAAACACGAAGTAAAAAAAAAGGCGACTGCTCGGGGCCTTGACGTGAGCGCAGCAGTGAAATTTATTGTAATGCCGTCGAAGTTGGTGTTTCCAGAGACCGGCTGCAGCTCAGTTGGGCTTGACGCCAAGTTGTCGACCTTTGACTTTGCTCGACCAATTAGGGTAAATTGGGTGACGCCCCTCGGCCTAACGTTCTGAACTCCCGGTTCACTACCGCGACGGAAAGTAATGCAGTAGGTGGTCCGCGTCGCGTCAAGCGCCAGCATAAGCGGAGCTTGAATTGCCTCCTTGTACGCTTTGCTCAATCTCGTTGTACTACCCTCACACAGGGTGAAATACCTGCTGGAGTTTTGTCCATGGAGATGTTTGCATCTGCTTTGAGTTGTGGGCACCAGAAAATTTGCCAATTTGTGTCAGGTTCTTGGGTTTTTACACAATTACCAGATTTTTCACATAGATTTCAAAGATCACCACTGGCATCCACTGAGACCAGAAACACTCTGGGGGTATGTTATTAGAGTAATGCAAAGTTCAGATCATTATTTTACTATGTAAGGGATACTTAGTTCACACTGTCTACGCGCCTCACCTTTCCCACTGCGCATTTCCATAGACTCTTCCTCAGATCCCCATCCGCATGCAGCGGCAGCAATACACCTCATTCAGTCTCCGCAACCCAGCACCCCACAGCTCCCGCAAATTCTCACACAAGAGGTGATTTCCGCGCTGCTCGGCATGTCACCCAATCGCACGAGCAGCGTTGCCTCTTCACATCGCCGATATGAGGATGACGTGGAAAGTGGCGACGATCTCCATGAGGTTGACTCGCCGATCGATGAACGGCCACTCCTACATGCGAATTGTAACAAGAAACACGAACTTGGCGACGTCGCGCCGCGCCCTCCCTTGCGTGGATTCCCGTCGTCCGATGCTTCCCGCTCCGGCTTCCGCCTTGCCATCCATCTGCTCCGCACCATCTGTTTTACTGCTGCATCGTCGTCTATACCGTCTCCTCTCGAACTCGTCCCGACCGCCGCACTCAACTCGGCCCCAGCAGCAGCAACATCTCGCGTCATCGGAGGCGGCACTTCTCCCGCACCCCGTCCGCTCGTGCCATTCCACCACGAAGACGCAACACTGTGGCCCTACCCGCGTGCACCCCTCGACGATCGAGACGATATCGTTGAGCTCGATTTTGCGGACACTAGCGTGCTCAATGAAGTTGATGCGTTTGAATAGCGCCGGCGGAACGGTAAAAATGGTAGGGGCCGGGTGAAGTCCTCGATGACGTCGAAGAAGAAGAAGGATAGGGAGCGGGAGGATATCGAACGTTCTTGGGACGTACCGGTCCCGGGGAATGTCGTGAATAACGCGGGCCCGGGTGCGCACGTAATTTTGGAAAGACCGCCATCGTCGCGGCAGCAGCAGGAATCACTGACAGGTGCTTGTGTCAATGCCACGTCTAGGCCAGCTGACGTGCCTTGCCCTTCCCCGCACCCACCGAGTGGCGCACTCCTCGAAGCCAATCAAACCCAACAAGTTAAAGTCAAAGTCTAAAGCCAAGGCCAAGGCCTTCACCAATGCAAAGGCTGCTTGAGGTCGAGCTGCTGACGCGACACCGACAAGCAACGGCGGCGCGCTCGTGCTCGGCCGCAAGCACGGCGAGCACCGTGATCGTCGAAGCTATGTACGCGCACTCGAACGGTAACGCTGTGCCACCACAACCACCTCCGAAGACGGACCGGAACAAGTTTGTGAGAGAAGTGCTCACTCTGATTCACGTGAGTCGTGGTTTCTCTCTTATTTCCTTATTCAGTCGTCATGACCTGTTGGCATTAGACGGACCCTTCGTTGTGGGGGGGAAAGTCTGTATGGCAGCGGGATACACAGAAAAGAGCCGGGGGGAGGGGGGGAGGAGGAACTACGTACGCGCACGGTATTCCGTCCAAAATCCAACGCTGCCTGTCCTTTGCCCCGTTGTTTTTTCTGCACCGAGATATCAATGGTCATGTATTGTCGCGATGTATCACACCTGCCATTTTGACATGTATTGGTAAATTCGATGCTGTCTCTCCCAGATGGGAATGGGTCATGGGTGCTATTTTTTCGGTCGTGTACATAAATACCATCAAGGGAAAAAAAGAAAGGGTGGATGAGGTACTAGTTAGGCAAATGCATGCGGAGTCGGAGATGGGGGATCTGAGGAAAAGTCTATGCAAATGCGCAGTGGGAAAGGCGAGGGCGTAGACAGTGTGAACTAAAGCCTCTTCCAGCAACCAGTTTTACACCTGAACTGATGATATTTGCAAAAGATGGTCATGTGCAAGAGCGACGGCCGAAGTGAAAAAAAAAACCGCATGACGGAAATGGGAACCACAAACGGCCAAGACTCCTTCAAAGTTGTTTTTTCACAGCGCACGGTATATATAAAGCCCGGTCACGAGTGCCGCCGGGAGGACGGCAACTTGGACCATGTATGAAAGTGTACGATGATGCATCGTCACAATGGTAGGACTAAATTTATACAAAAGGTAAAATCCAAGCATCTCGTGATACATATAATGCTTTTGGGGACGACGAAAAACAGCTGCATAGTGAATCGCGGCAGATGCATATGTTAATGCGTACGATGGAAGGTAGTCCCGCGGGGGGCAGGGATTGCCTTGTTGCGTACAATTGAGGGAATGGCACGACTTCGTGCCACAGATGGAAAGGGAATGTTGGTTGATCGAGTGTTGAGGCCGGTTGATAGAGGATACAGTCCTGTAACCTGAGATACCAACCTAGATAGACGAGAGATGCTATGTCATGTCCCGTTCTTCGTGTCACTAGGTCATGGGGGGTCAACCGTACAGCACAGCATGGAATTACTCGATCGAGAAAAGGCACGGTGTAACTCATCGCGGGCTGGGGTGAATCGGGCACCGGCGGATGGATCTCTGGGGAAGGGATAGGATTGGACCACGTGAAACCGCTACAATTAATTGTTGATGTGCCGGCCATACAGTGGTTCTGCATTTCGGTGGGACCAAGGTACGGAAGGGGTCAAGTCGAGAGATGAATGAGCCATTAGGATTGTTGACTGCGTCCCTAGAAAGAGGGTGCTATATTAACCTTAAAGTTGGCTATTATAGATGTGAGAAAATCGATGCCAGCTTCAGAGAGAGCCACGGACGCAATCTTTATAGGCGTAGAGTAAGTCAGTCCGAGGACACTGTCAGAGTCGGCCTGGCCCGGCCCAGTCCAGTTCCAGCGCGTTAATAAATGAAAAAGGATTACCCGACAGGAACAAAAAACGTGCTGACAATTGATTATTCAGCAGGAGCTCAGCAAAACATTTCTCAGCGAGACAGTATATACGGAAGTAGAATAACCCGAGTATGGGCAAAAGAAATTGTCATGCCAGGGAAGGTGGGTCGGCAGGCGGCAGGAACATGATGGCATCGCATGGCATCGCATTGAGAAGACTTGCCATGGAGGATGACAAAAATGATCACGTGAATGGGGCGAAGGCGTCATTGTATCGTGCTTTATCATTCTCAGGGATGTATATAAAAGAGTCGAGTGTAAGATGACGAGACCCATCATATCTTTTTACACGTCATGGCTCCAATAGCTCTTGGATCACCTATTCACCGATATACCCCCCTTGAAGGCCTCAGGAAGCTCGACAAAGACGAACTTGACGGCTTTGGCACTCGTGCCATCCATGTCGGGTCTGACCCAGATCCGACTACTGGCGCGGTCATTCCCGCCATTTCTCTGAGCACGACATATAAGCAGGAAGGTGTCGGAAACCATAAGGTTAGTCGAATCGCTCATAAATTTGAACCTCTCATGACACCTTCTTTCCTAACAGGGCTTTGAATACTCCCGATCTGGAAATCCTAATCGAACCGCCTTAGAACGGACATTGGCATCGCTCGAATCGGGAGGTGCTTACGCCCTCGCATTTGCCTCTGGCTCAGCTACCACCGCCACCGTCCTTCAATCGTTGGGTCCCAATGCACACATCGTCTCGGTCAATGATGTTTATGGAGGCACTTTCCGTTACATGACTCGGGTTGCGAAGGAAAACCAAGGATTACAGACAACCTTCGTTGACCTAGAAAGCGCCGATGAGGACAAATTAACAGTGCTATCCGAGATGATACCAAGGTATGTCTGTCTGTTTGCTTTCAATCCACCCTCTTACCGATGCGTCCCTAGCTCATTTGGATAGAGTCTCCTACAATCCGACGCTTCGCTTGATCGACATACCCCACATTGTTGCAATCGCAAGATCACACCGCTCACAACCTCTAGTCTTGGTGGATAATACCTTCATGTCCCCGTTCTACTCGTCACCTCTACTTCACGGCGCCGACATTGTCCTGCACAGCCTCACGAAATACATTAATGGTCACTCTGACGTCGTCATGGGCGCTGTTATTCTTCCCTCACACCATGTCGCCCTTCGTGACCGGCTGGCCTTCCTTCAAAATGCCATTGGCGCGGTTCCAAGTGCATATGATTCCTGGTTGGCGCAACGCGGTGCCAAGACATTGCACTTGCGCATGAAGGAGCATGGCCGTAATGCACTGCTCGTTGCGCGGGCTCTCGAAAAGAGTCCATATGTCAAGGAGGTTATTTATCCGGGCCTTGCCTCCCATCCACGACACGAGCTCGCATGGCGGTTGCTTCCACCACATGCAGCACGGTTTGTCCAAGCAGAAGCTGAGCACAACCCAGACGGATCCTTCCCCTACGGAGGAATGGTCTCTTTCCGTATTCGCGGTGGTATTGAGGAGTCGCGACGTTTCCTCAGTGCAACTCGTTTGTTCACCCTCGCAGAGTCACTGGGCGGTGTTGAGAGTCTTGCAGAACTGCCTGCTCTCATGACGCATGGTAGCATTCCTCCAGCGGAGCGTGCTGCCATTGGCATCGGTGAGGACTTGATCCGCCTGTCCGTTGGTGTTGAGGAGGCTGCGGATCTTGTGTGGGATGTTGAGCAGGCATTGCGTGTAGCCGTCGAGGGCCGGGCGTAATTTTGCACTGCTTCGCTCGACTAGATCTAGACCATAACCTTCGACGTTCTGCATGTATCGGTATTACATTGTAAAACTGCAGTATCAGTATATTAGAGAAAGGAAATACCCCATTGACATTTATCTGACCCGGTGCCGGTCCACCGTGATTCATCAATTCCGTCAGTTGGCGTATCGGTGCGTGCGCTACCGGTAAGCGCTAACCTTGAGTCGAACTTTCAACCGATCCTGTGTTTTCGGAAGCGTTTATTCCAGTGGTGCTACTAGTAGGTAGGTTAGCAGGAGATTTTCTATCAGCCCTATCTAAACACGTGCCATAGCCGGACCAGCTAAGTTAGTGGGCAGGAAATGGAGTTGATACGATGAATAGGAGAATCTCGGCACGTGTACTAGTATGTGTATTAGCCTTCACCCTAACCCTTCTATTATTTGCAATCCTTCGAGATACGAGACATCGCTCTGTTGTAATCCGGCGAGCCCTGTAAGATTTGCCTATTCACGAGTGCAACCCCCAAGACAAGTTGTTATTTTCGCGTGGTGCGATTTTGATTAGATCTTGGTACGACGACAAGACTTACAGGAGCAGCGTCCGTCAAAGTGAGTGTTTTAATCATCACCGAACAAAAAGAGTTCCTTTTTTTTTTTCTTTTTTGCCAAAAACGTACGCGTTGGAATCGATCAGTGCACGGTTTCCTCGAGGGAAAAAAAAAAAAATTCAGTTGGGGAAGAGAGAGGGGTGGACCATTTCTGGAGCTACCCATCTCTTGTCGTTCATTCACTTCGTTCCTGTCCTCTCCCATCCTTAAAGGTTCTATCTAACAAAGATACTCCCCACACAACTCTTTCACAGTTCAAACTTCCAACCCAAAAAAACTTTCTCAAAATATGACGTCCGACAGTCTACCCACACCCCTTCCACATCGGCCACACCAGCACCCGCATCAGCCGTCGCCTCGGGCTCAGGGTCACAGATGCTTCGTCTATTGCGGGTGCGGCACATACAACCACAACGACGGCGGCAACGACGGTAGTAGGGGTGCAGGGACAACAGGGACAGGAGCAGGAGGGGACGTCGACGACACCTCCAGAGGCGCTCGAGGGCCTGTTGCAGCAGATCTTGGCATCGAATAGCGCACCCGCCCTCGCGGGTACACTACGCATTACCGTCGTCACGCCCGAGGAGCGCGAAGTTATCCTGGCGAGTGTGACGACTACGGGCACGGACCCGCTCGACGCCCTCGACACGACGCAACATACGATCGGTATCCTCTTCATCCTGTGCGTCGTCCTTCTCTCCTCATTCCTTTATTTGTATTGAATATCGCATATATATATATATATATGGGGTGACCGTCCTCTCGCAGGTCTGCCCGCCTCACGATTGCGAGCACGAACGCGACCGCTCCTGCCGTGCCGTTCGCATACATCAATAACTTTTGCCGGAATTTTATTCCAGAAGAGGCGCGTCTCGCACCCGAGCGTGGTACGGCGTTCTAGGGTCCTTATCGTCGTCCTGTTTCTGACGTGCCACTTACGCCCAGTGACCATGCTCGCAAAAGGAATCGTGCAGCGCGCCGAGGCGCTGGGCTCGGTACGTTTTTTCTTTTCTTCCATTCCCGCTCCAACCGCGCGAGGCTTGGACCCATCACATCCGTGCCCCGCTTGTCAACTGATTGTGTCCGGGCTCTTCCGCAGGGCAAGGCTGCCATTACGCCGCTTTACGACCTCCTGACGCGCTTCGCACCCGATATCTCCCACCTAACGCCTATTCACCCTATATTCGTCACGGTGAGTAACGCCAGTGGAGTAATTCATTACCCCATTTGAACGAGTTTGTGTGTGCTCGCCATCTCCCTTCTTACCCCCCTCCCCTCTGTCACCATATGTATGTGCGTACAGTCATGTGCCACAACCCACTTCTTCAATGCTGCGCTCTCCGTGCTCGAGGTGCCCATCTCGCAGATCTCAACTACGTTGTGTCCGGACCTCCGCTACCAGGATCACCTAGTTTATCATTATACCGGTGGCATCGTGCTTGCCGCGCTAAAACGATATGCAGAGGCCGCCGAGTTTTTCGAACTGTGCGCGAGCGCTCCTGTTGCTGGACCCCCAGTGACGAATGGTGGCTCGCGAGGACCTTCACAAGGCCCGATCGGCATGAGTCTCGGGGGCATGGGTATGGGTATGGGCGGCATGGGCATGGGTATGGGCATGGGCATGGGCGGCATGGGTTATGGAGGCATGGGCATGGGCGGCATGGGTATGGGAGGCATGGGTTATGGAAGCATGGGCTATGGGGGCATGGGCTATGGGGGCCTGGGTTATGGGATGATCCCACCTGGCCCAGGAGGCAAGTATGGAAACATTGGTTCGTCGGATCCAAGCGTGTTCCAGATAGAGGCGGCGAAGAAACTGTTGCTTGTGCAACTCATTTTACATGGAAAGGTACGTGTGCGCTCTTGTACGTGATTTGAACTGGACCGTGATGACGCGCGCAGACCTTACCGCTTCCAAAGTACACGCATCCGGCAGTTTCTTTGAAGGGGAACGCGTACACTACACTCGCCCAGGTTTACCCCAACATTGAGCAAGTCCATGTGGTAGCGACAAAAGAGCAAGCCGCATTCGCCGTGGTAAGTGTATAGAAAGATTCTGGGTACAACGTCGCTGACTGTTACGGGAAGGACGACAACATCGGCTTGTTAAGGCTGGTAGTAGAGAGGGCGCCCCGATGGGCGATCAGAAAGCTCACAGAAACGTACCTGACCCTCAGCCTCGCTGAGATCGGGAGGGCGGCAGGAATTGAAGACGTTGAAGAAGTCCGACGGATCGTTCTCAGTATGGTGTGTCGCCGTTCTTTTTCACCGACGAGAGTATAAATTTTGATGGGGTTCGGGACAGATCGAGACGGGGGAGATTGAGGCAAGCATTGATGCGCACGGCTCGGTGACTTTCGCAGACGAGGAGCCTCCAGTGGCGTCAAAGGCGGAGATCGACCGGGCATTGCGAGTGGCGCAAGAACAAGAGCAAGTGCTTCGCAAGCTAGAACGGGAAATTGCAAGGAACAAGGAATACTTACAGAAGGTACGTGCCAGTGACTTCTAATGAATAGTAAAGGTAACACCTCGCCGCGTTTAGGCAGTCCGAAGCCGAGAGGAGACTTCTAGCTCATCTCAGAACTGGCCTTACTTCGAAGAAGAATTGTTGGCTGGCAGTCGTTGGCCTGACGAGTCTGTCTTTTGAAGGGACTCATCATAACCGAATTTGTGTATATGACCTTCTGATTGATGGTGTATTTGATAATTGGGGTACTTGATGACGTCATTTGTACTTGTCTGTTGCCTATTTGCTTATTCGAAACTGTACCTCGGTCATCAATTGCGTTCCCGTCGTGGACAGAGCCTCGATTCTTACGCTAGCAAAATTATTAGAAATTAGTTTAGCTGACTCATGAGCGGATTAAGAACTGGGGGTTGAAAGATTATTAAGTAAAATGGTCTGATCGAAGGAAGGCAACTTCCTAAAGTGGAGTCAACTTACCCAGTGACTTGAAGCTTTTCCTCTATGTGACTTGGGAAATATATTACCAATTTGATACATTGGCATGGTTCACTTTGGGGTCTTATAAGAGGGCCCCGTTCTGGCGGCCCAATCGATCGAGACTACTTCGAGAACGCACCCTTGATTTTTTTGTGGATGTGTTTCCCGTCCAAAAATCAAAAAGCTCTTTACTCCGACGAGTCCGCCAAACAGACTTCATCAGATACAAAAGCCCAGGCTGATCCTGTCCCCGCTTCTTCCACCACCCCCAACGTTTTACCAACAATGGCTCCCAACGTCGCAATCATCATTTACACCCTGTACGGCCACATCGCCAGTTGTTCGTATTATCATATACCTCCCTTGATCTATTCCCTTGCTGATTGTTTGTAGTGGCTGAGGCTGAGAAGAGGGGTATCGAGGCTGCAGGCGGTCGCTGCACTATCTACCAGTAAGTGCAGATCGCACGAGCTACTGGATCTCTGACGACGTACAATTCGTAGGATTGCAGAGACACTCCCTCAGGAGGTATTGACCAAGATGCATGCGCCTCCCAAGCCCGATTACCCGATCCTCCAACCTAACGACCTCGCTCAATTTGATGGTATCCTGTGCGGTATCCCCACTCGCTATGGTAACATGCCAGCTCAGTGGAAGGTTCGCATATACATATAGATTACGTTGTAAATGGAATTGTGGCTGACACATTTCTGTTTCTGTTGTTGTAGGGTTTCTGGGATGCCACTGGGCATCTCTGGCAACAAGGAGCGTTGCAAGGCAAGTACGTCGGGTTGTTCATTTCCACCGGCGGCCATGGTGGTGGCCAGGAGGTCACATGCATTTCAAGCATGTCGACTTTCGTTCATCATGGCATGTGCTTTGTACCCCTCGGATATGCCCCCGCCTTTGGCCAGTTGGTTAACCTCTCTGAGGCTCACGGTGGTACGTGATTTGGTGAACGATGAGATAGCCCCATTTAGTAATTTCATATGTCCTACCAGGTTCTCCGTGGGGTGCTGGGACCTTTGCTGCTGCTGATGGGTCGCGGAAGCCAACTACTCTAGAGCTCGAAATCGCCGAGATCCAGGGCAAACACTTCTACAACCACGTTACCAGGGCACTCAAGTAGACGTTAGTGCATGACATGGACTCTACATCAAATGTTCGTCACATCCGATGATGGTGATACTTAGTAAATGTAAGAGCAAACGATTATAAAAGGCGGCGTCATGTGCAGTGTTTGAGTTCCGTTTTCCCGAATGGGGATTGAAACCAAGCTGCGGGCTTATCCATAAAGAAGAGAGGTATGTGCACGAGGTTGAGTCCCTGAGGCCGCGGTACCTGTGTACAGGAGCGGAGATCATTGCGCCGGTTTCCTTGCGGGGATGGGGAACATAGAATATAGGGGTAGCTCCAATCCAGGGTCGGCCTTAGATCGGACCTTCTATGACGCCGTGTGTCGTTGCCCTGCTCAGAAGACAAGGCGCACGATGCGTCGATGGCCGACTCGTCGTCCTCACCAGCACCTCACCGTTTTTGTGCATACAACAAGTTCACTCTGCATGTTATGCTAAGTCTGGCCTAGTCAGGACTGAAATTTTTGGTTTTATTTTTGTCCCGGCTGTTTTTTCGTCCACTGGAGTGTTGTGGCAACCGATCCACCATTTACTACGTAAACACTCCCTGGTTCATTTTGTTGGACCCAGAGGGACAGTGTGTGGTGGACCAACTTACTGTGCGAGTGGCCTGCATATTCGATTTGCCCGTAGCCCGGCTTGTAAGATTGGCCGGCGTGCCAACTCAAATCGAAGACATAGCCTGTGCTCTAGATGCGACACTGCCAGGATTATGAACGGTATGGGCTCCCCGCCAGCGACCTTCGAACCTCATTTCGCTGTCCTCCCCTCGCCTGTGTCTGCACGATCGCGCGCGAATACAGGTGCATGGAATCACAGATATTGGCCTCCTCACTTATGGTGCAGCTGGGCCTTTGTGTGTGTGTGCCTGCGGTATTTTTGCCCAAATTCATCCCCCCCGCATCTAGCGGAGAGGACGCGGGGAGCTGAAGATGGCTCAGAGCGTCGGGCACGGAGAGGTCCGAAAAGCATCGATATCCACGTGACCCTACCAGTGACAAGCCTTTTCTATTGGAAGAACGCAGCGGATAACGACGGCGTTCTTCCCTCCGGTAAGAGTCCAGGGCCCCCTCCTGCGTCTCGTCCCCATACATGAATTGACAAGGCAACCCAAACCATGGATTTGGTATTATGGTAATGACAGGCGCATCTCCGCTTTCAGAAGACGGTAACGTCGACGTCCGCGTTCGGCGTCGGTCAGAGCCCTTTCCGAGGGTAGAAAATATTCTCAGATGCCCCCCCCCGCCGTCCGGACCCGCATGGCTCGAAGTATTTCCACCGGCCGCCACAACGAGAAAATATGCAGCACTGGCAGTGAGAGTGGATACCCACCTATAGCTTCCGCATCGGCCGGATCGTGTTTGTCCAAACATGAGTCGCAACGACGTTATTTGCATATTCTCACTGTGTCCTTCTGTTGTTGTGCTGCTTTCTCTACCCGCGCGAATCGCATCAGAAATAAGCCAGCAGACGGTCAGCCAGGGCTCTGGCTTTAGTCGTTTAGCTAGATCTTTTGACCTGGAAGACCCCGATATACGCGCAACTGACGTTGTGGCTCGGTTTTTTTTTCCAAGTTTGGTGTTTTGACTTGTGGCTTTTTCTATGATTTATCGCCCACGGATCAACATCTAATTCAGGGGACTGTGTGGTAAATCGGGGGTTGTGATAGAGCCCGCAGAATATCACGAGCGAGCGAGTTGGACCGCCGCCGACCACCGCGATCTTCGCCTCGGGTATTTTCTGGTGCTTTCCTATTCCCAGTACAGTACGTCGGATCCCTTCAAGTTCTTCCGCAATCTTCTGGAAGCACTGTGCCAGGCTTCAATGGCGTTGCCAGCCTTCGCCATTTTCAAAAGTAACGTTGTTCTGGTGCATAAGCTTGCGGCCAGTTGTATGTGTCGTATTCCTCCGCTGTAGTTGGAACCAAAAATCTCATGTCATTGTGGGGGTAAATAATGTAATACTGTAAATGATTGGCATTCTCTGCTCCCCCGCGTGCGTCTAGATTGAGGTTTTCCGATTTCTTTTGCATCTGAAGCGACAGAAATGGGTGAAAGTTTCCCAGCAGCCGGCGAAACCCGGACAGTGCAGCACGTACCTTTCACTTGATACAGTACCTAGACCCCAAACTCACACCTGATATCCTCCGCTGCTGGCCATTACCATAGCCCAGGTACTCAACATTCCGGAATGAGTTGCAGTAGTGCTCAGATAACGAGTACGTATCCTCAGAGCTCTACTTTGATCTTATAAGTACTAAATCTCTTTGCCTTGTCAGTCCATACAGCGTACGACCTTCCCCGTTTCAGGACATTCCTTAAGAAAGAAAAACAGTTTCATGTTACTGTAACTTACGGGGAGAGGACATGGCGGACACGATCTGTGCGGAGCAAGGCACAACGCGTGGAATGGAACGAGAGCTTCGATGCATGGTGCGCAATGTCCACTCCTTGTTTTCTCTATACAACTAAGTCTCCTGCAGTGCTGTACAACCACCTCCCGTATAACGGTATCTCTTTATGCGGAAATGGCATCGCAGAAGGACATCCTTGTTGGAAGGCAGGAGATTGCCTGTGAGCCTCGACCCCGTTAGTCTATTTCTCAGAATTCTTACTCATCCGTCTGGCTGAGCGTCCTACATGTAGAATTTAATATTGTTTTCGACAGAGCTGAGGGACATTCTAGACATCCGACGGGGCCGGTCACTCTCTCCTTAACTATTACCGTGTCGACGAACGCGGGTTCCTTCTCGACTGACGCTGCAGCAGTCAACACCCTGAACCCCACAACACCTGGCCTGGACAACCCTGTTGCCGAAGGGGTTGTTTCATGTCCTACTGTCCAGTCTAACACTGAAGTCATGCCACCTACGGAAGTTACTGGCCCTCCATCTCTATCCCAGACGCACGACCTTCCTATCAAGAGTGGTACTCCTGTGGACAGCCAAACGGAAATGTCACATACTCTCAATCACGCTCAACAAGTCGTGGATGCAATGAAGACATGGGAGAGCGCCGTTGGTGTTATCAAACAGGTGATGGACCTCGTCGGTCCAATCGTAAATGTACTATATCTAACATCGCTTTTATCTGTCTTTCGCCAAGCTGACTTCCGTTCTTCAGATGTTTCCTCATGCAAAGACAGCATGGGAGTTGCTCTCAAAAATTCCCAAGGTGCGTCTCCTTACCTTGTCCGAGGCACTGGCATGGAACATTCACTGTTTTTTTTTACCTTTCCGCTAGACTCTACTGGACCAGTTCAAGCGTGATGACAACGTCCGACGATTACTTCAGGCGATACGAGATGCGTTTGAGATTGCAAAGGAGGCGGACTTTTGAAGAACATGGATCCAGCCTCTGCGCAGGCAAATATCCTCGTTGACATGTTCGATTGTGTCTCTGAATGTGCCAAATTTATATATCGTTGCAGAGGATGTTCAAGTTGGTACGTCGTCTTGACCTCTCTCGTTGGTCATTCAATTAAAATATACGATTTTCAGGAACGCGGACCGTCAAGAATGCCTTCGGACAAGCTGATAAAAAGATAGAACAGTACCGCACCGACCTCCTCCGAATGCGAGAGAATTTCCTTGACCGTGGCGCTGTCATCACTGAGGTTGCTGTACTAGAAGCTGGTGAGTGATTCTGATAGTCACCGAACCGTCGGATCGTCAATCTGACTAGGGGCCTACAGAGTTGGATGGAAAACTCAGAGAGATGCCTTACAAGGGAGGCTGGCGATTCGGCGATGAAAGCGCTGTCTTCCGGGCACACGCGAAGATTTCTTGGAATTCATTGCCAGATGGATAGAGAATCCGGAATCCAAACGTGTGCTTGTTCTCCTCGGACAGGCGGGCACGGGAAAGTCCACGATCGCAAACGAGGTCGCACGTCGGTTCGACGGCAGGTATCTTGGTTCTTACTTCGCTTATCGGCGGAAGGAGGGCTCCAAAGAAGATGCTTACCAACTCTTCACGACACTTGTGCGCGATCTCTCCGATCGCCATCGCGCGTTCAAACGAGAGCTCGGGAGAGTCGTCAAGGATAATTCCTCTCTTCGGGTAGCCGAGACTATCTTACGCTTTTTGAACGCCTCCTCCTCGAGCCGCTCAGGGATCTACGACTTGATGACCCAATTCTTATCATCATCGATGCATTGGACGAGAGTGGTGATGCAATCGGCCGAAATGGATTACACACATTTCTTGCCAAACATTTGTTTGACCTCCCATCAAATTTCCGAGTACTCATCACCTCAAGGCAGGAGGATGGAATCGAACGTGCGTTTTCCAAAGCGTCGTCTGTCGACATGCTCTACATGGATGATCCGAAAATGGCTGCCAAGACTAAGGAAGATATACGCATGTATCTTCAGAAGGTGCTCGATCGGACGTGTTCGAGATCCATGGCGACGAGCTAGTAAAGGCCGCAGAGGGCCTGTTTCAATGGGCGGCCGTCGCAAGCGGGTTCATAAACAGCCGGGCTAGTCTCGGCCTTAGCGTGAATAAGCGCGTACGGCGCCTGACGGGACACTCTCGAGGTCTCAGTGGAGAAGGATTGTTGGACAACCTGTATGAAGAAATTCTCAAAGAGTGCTTCACATCGGATGAAGCACAGGCTCTATTCCGGACCATTATGGGACAGCTCTTTGCTGCGATCGAGCCGCTCTCGATACATTCCTTGGTTCCCTGCGACAGCATGTACCCGTTGAAGACCCCGAGGACTCCGATCCGGCTCTCGTTCTTGAAATTGTCGGTCAACTCGGCTCACTGCTGAGTAATGTTTCTTCATCTGATCATACACGCCCCCTCGTTCCTCTCCACACTTCATTCCGTGACTTTCTAACCAGCAAGACGAGCAACGTATTTTACGTGGATCTCACCGACACACACCGTCAGTTAGTGCATTCCTGCGTTGGTTTAATGCTAGATGATCTCAAATTCAACATCTGCCAACTCGAGTCGTCATATCTTGCGAACAGTGATGTCCCGGGCTTTGACTGTCGAGTCGCCCAACACGTTTCGCCTGCTCTATCGTATTCCTGCGTCTTCTGGGACAATCATTTAAAGCATGCCGTTTTCGAGCATGACCTGTTCGCGAAACTTCGATTGTTCTTGGAGAAAAAGTTTCTCTTTTGGCTAGAAGTTCTTAGCCTCAAGAGTAAAGTGGGCGTTGCTTCACCAGCATTGTCATCTCTGTCGAAATGGTTGCAGCAGGAGGTAAGTACACCTCATGAATCAATATGAACTGTAGTGACGTTTGCATAAAATTGCAATAGATATCGCAACCGGAGGTGGAGAATTTGTTGACATTGGCGAAGGACGCGTCCGCGTTTGTGAAGTATTTCGGAATGGCTGTGGCAAGAAGTGCTCCACATATCTACATCTCTGCGCTCCCTTTCGCACCAAGCTCCTCCCACATCCTCAATCAATATCTTCACGAATTTCCTCGCACATTGTCCCTGGAATGTGGGCAGTTGCCTCACTGGCCAGCTCTGAAAATGACGATTCAGACACATGACGGCTTCCCCAATTCTGTTGCATTCTCGCCGGACGGGCAGCGCATTGCATTGGCCTCGGACACGATTCGGGTGTGGGACGCCGCAACAGGAGACGTCGTAGTGGGCTCATTTACTGGACACACAAGTTTGGTCACCTCTGTTGCATTCTCGCCAGACGGGCAGCGCATCGCATCAGCCTCGAATGATTGGACGATTCGGGTGTGGGATGCTGCAACAGGAGAGGTCGTAGCGGGTCCGTTTACTGGGCACACAAATGCGGTGACCTCTGTTGCATTTTCACCAGACGGGCAACGCATCACATCCGCCTCACGAGATTGCGAAATTCGGGTGTGGGATGCCGCATCAGGAGAGGTTGTAGCGGGCTCATTTATTGGACAGAGAGATGGGGTCACGTCTGTTGCATTCTCCCCAGACGGGCAGCGCATCGCATCGGCTTCTTCCAATTGCACAATTCGGGTGTGGGATGCCGCATCAGGAGAGGTCGTTGCGGGCCCATTTACTGGGCACAAATTAGGAGTCAACTCTGTTTCCTTCTCACCAGATGGGCGGCGCATCGCATCAGCCTCGAACGATCGCACAATTCTCGTGTGGGGTACCGCAACAGGGGAGTTGGTGGCGGGCCCATTTACTGGTCACAGAGATGCATTAACCTCTGTTGCATTCTCGCCAGACGGTCAGCGCATCGCATCGACCTCGTATGATCGCATGATTCGAGTGTGGGATGCCGCAACAGGAGAGACCGCTGCAGGCCCATTTTCTGGACACGATCAATTGATCACCTCTATTGCATTCTCGCCGGACGGCCAACGCATCGCATCAGCCTCGTGGGATTGCACGATTCGTATTTGGGATGCCGAGGTCGTTGTGGACCCATTTACTGAAACCACAAGTTGGGTCAGTTCTGTTGCACTCTCGCTAGATAGGCAGCGCATGGCATTGGCTTCAGGTCACACGATATGGGTGTGGGATACCGTAACAGGAGAGGTGGTGGGCCCATTTACTAAACACACATATTTCACCACTTCTCTTGCATTCTTGCCAGACGGGCAGCGTATCGCGTCGCGCTCGTTTGATCACACAATTTGTGTATTGGATGCTGCAACAGGAGAGGTCGTAGCGGGCCCATTTACTGGACACACAAGACCGAACACATTGTTGTTGGAAAGCCATATTGCATGTTCGCCGGACGGGCAGCGCATCGCATTGGCTTCGTACGATCACACGATTTGCGTGTTGAATGCTGCAACAGGAGAGGTCATAGCGGACCCATTTATTGGACACACAAGTACGGTCGTCTCTGTTGCATTTTCACCAGATGGGCAGTGCATCGCATCGGCCTCATTGGATTGCACAATTCGTTTGTGGGCTGCCACAACAGGAGAGACTGTAGCGGGCCCATTTACTGGACATGCAGGTGGGGTCCATTCTATTGCATTCTCGCCAGACAGGCAGCGTATCGCATCTGCCTCGCACGATCGAACGATTCGTGTGTGGGATGTTACAACGGGAGAGGCCGCAGCGGGCCCATTTACTGGACACACAAGTTGGGTCCACTCTGTTGCATTCTCGCCAGACGGGCAGCGCATTGCATCGGCCTCAAACGATTGTACGATTCGTGTGTGGGATGCCACAACAGGAGAGGTCGTAGCTGGTCCATTTCCTGGACATACAAATCCGGTCATTTCCGTTGCATTCTCGCCAGACGGACAGCACACTGTCTCAGTCTCGGACCGTGGCGTAATTCGTGTGGAGAGGGTTGCAACAGAAGACCTTGAGGACAATCATTTTACGGGTCAATCCCAGATTCGTAGTGACGGTTGGATATATGGGAAAGACGGAGAACTCCTCTTATGGATCCCTCTCCTCCACCGGTCGGGCCTTTATAGACCTGGCACTGTTCGGATTGCAGGCAATGAAAAACATTCTACCCGGCTTGATCTTTCGAAGTTTGTGCACGGATCGAATTGGGCTACAGTATATCATCACAATCTATCTAAATAGAATATGCTTTTAGAAATATGACGATTGATGACGACGGGACATAGACATATAGCAGTAGTGTGTGATAACCAAAACAATGGGCGACTTTGTGAGGGGTGGATAAAAATATAAAATGAAACAACACGATTCATTCCCCCCTAAAATAACTACGCAGTGTCATGACGACCATTCCCGTTGCCACCTCCTACCCAGAGTTGCCGCCCCTTGCTTAGCCGCGCACCGTCATCGTCCCTTTCCATTGCAAGCCTGAGACAGTCCTGAACCGCGACCAGGCCTGGATTTCCAACAGCAAAGCCGGGGCGGGGATGGGCTACTGTTGAAGCCAGGAGAAACAAGAAACTCCCTTCCACAGTCCAAGCGGGATCAACCCACGAAGCCAGAACCTTGGGGTTCCACCCACAGCCTCTCCTCCGACATTTTCTCTAAATCGGCGCCACCTTGTGGCTCGGTTTGGCGGGGTCATCCAATGTCAACGACTAATACAACCTAGTACACCGCTACAAGGCTCACAAATTATAGCCTGAGGTATAAACATAGAAAATGCCGCCTAAGACACGAGGTGATTTCAAGACGGATATCAGTTGATGGTTCCGGTGCGACTGGGGTATTGATAAAAGCCCTTCTTTCAACTACGTGTATACCTCTCGTTTAAACGTTTCCGGATACGGATGTTCCGAGTCGTCGATAGAATTACCCCTCCGGGTTTCCCCCAGTGACAACGAGCTGAGTTACTACTGCCACCTGTCAACTACTAGTACATTTACGTTCTCCCAGCTTTCTTGGCTGCAGCGCGTGCACGCGTGATCTGCTTCTTCCAACCATAACATTGGCTACATTCTACACGATTCCATCCAGAATGTGATCGAGAGAGACAGAGACAGAGACGAAGGGCGGATGGTGGACCGAACCCCTAAATAGAATATTTACGCACCCCGAAAAAAACATCGTTTTCCTCTCGCAGGTCTATATCGCAGTCGGAGCAGTGTTGCGCAATCAAGGTGACCAGAAATTCAAGATCAAAGATCGAAAAGTGAAGGTGAAGGTGAAGGTGAAGGTGAAGGTGGAGAGGGCGTACCTCCTCCTTGAGATGAGCGAGACAGAAGACGGCGTTGTTGAGTTCGGGACGATGTAGGTCATGTTTATCTCGATGTGGGGAACAAAGCAGCGGCCAAAGGGTAGGAAAGATGAGATGGGTCATTGTCGTGTGAGTGATCTAATCTAATCTAATCTGTTATCGGAGGCGTGACTTTGGCAGGGTCCAATGGAAGTATGTATAGTGTCCCTGCGACTCAGGTAGTCTGTTATATTTGCTGTTCTCACTGTCTCTCATACTGACCATCGATTTTCACGGCACCGGATTTGCAGGGTATCGGAATTGGCACGCGACTCGGTGAGGACGGTTATTAACATATCTCCATGTAAATCTAACCTCTCATACGAATAGCAAACGACAACATGCCATTGAGCGTTATATGACTGTCTCTGATGGTAAGTATCCACCGCCTTGTCCGTTTATAAGCACTCATGTAGAAGACAGAGCCGGGTTACTATGTAGATTGCTTGGTAGATTGACTACGGCATACCACTGGCAAGCGGCATACAGTAGTCATCGTATGCGATGCCACAGCGAGATGCCGCGTACCTTTGGCGACAAGGGTCACCTTCTTGCTCTCCTTCGCTCGTACTAACCCTGCGGGGGCAATGGGCCAGTCGGGGGCAACGGATCAGTCACGCTTGTCCCCAGCCAAAGTTCAGACCCCGCAGCACTTGGGCGTGACTCGCGTGACAAACTGCATTTTTTTTGTTTTTCGATATAACACAATTCTACCCACAGAAACACACGGAATATGCTTGCATGTGGTACAGGATGCCATATGTCAATTTTCGTGGTGATTGAGCAAGAATTGGGTGAGAAATTTGAAGTGGCCCATTGCCCCGACTGGCCCATTGCCCCCGCAGGGTTAGTATCTCAAATGGCGTGAAGATTCGCTTTCTTGGGCGCCCATTTGTATTTTGCGGCTCGGGCCAATTAGCTTCCGCTCCGGTCGGCTATCATCCAACTTGTCCAAAAACAAAATGACGGTTTTCAATCATTCAATGCTTGAACGTTCTTGAACTAGCCGCGTTTTCACATATGCTGCTCGTTTGGAACCCAAAAGTCACTCCCTCTTGAATCAAAGCTACACTCCGACGCGTCTTTGGGGGTCAGCACCAGTCAGCCGTCACTGTATTCCATTTTTGGCTCGGTATCCAGCGGCACTTGGTTCCGTTTGTTGTTAAAATGTTAGTTGACCTCTGATGACATATTAGCTGCCCTGAACTTGACATGTGTGTGCCTCGGGACACAGTATTTAAATGGCCCTTTTGAATGGCCTGACCCAGTCGCCGTCCTTTACACCTGACTTATGAAGATCGCTCTCGCTCTTTTCATCCTCTATGCTCAGCTGAGCAATGCCTCTCACTTGCGTCGTTCGATTATCCACAGCAAACGTTCCCTCTCTGTGCGCTCAAGCGTTGAATCTGAATCGTTGAAAAGGGCGATTCCAGGCCGCCCAGTGGCTCTGTCATGGTACGCTTCATGGCATAGTAACGACTTCCCTCTGTCAAGTGTCAGCTGGTCCAAGTACGACTCGGTTATCTATGCTTTCGCGTGAGTATTATGATGTGACCCTTTGTGCGGGGTTTTATGACAATCCGCAGATCCACCACACCGGATGTCAACACAATTGGTCTTCAGCAATCTGACCAAGATTTACTCCCTAAGTTTGTGGAAACTGCGAAGTCCTATGTATGCGCTATCTTTGTATCTACTCTCATGGCTCACAAGTTTCTCAGAATGTCCGTCCCATGCTGTCAATCGGAGGTTGGGGTGGTTCGATATACTTCTCTTCTGCCGTAGCCACCCAGGAAAACCGCACAGCCTTTGCTACGGCGGTCATGCGTACTGTCTCACAGTACCGTCTGGAGGGTATTGAATTTGAGTGCGATTGTCTTTTATATCTTTCTGAGTTTGGTTTTGCTCATTTGAACCATAGCTGGGAGTATCCTGGCCGGCAAGCACTCGGTTGCAATATCGTCTCAAAGGACGATAGCGCCAACTTCCTCTCATTTCTGCAAATACTTCGCAGCCAGGAGGGTGCGAAAGATCTTATTATATCCGCTGCCGTCTCAATAACCCCCTTCCTGGGCTCGAATGGTCAACCGATGTCGGATGTCTCCCAGTTTGGGAAGGTTCTCGACCATATTGGTTCGCTTCCCTCTATTGCTTCGTGCAACGTTCTCTAATACCATATTTAGAGGTTATGAACTATGATATCTGGGGCTCATGGTCATCCTCCGTCGGTCCAAATGCACCCTTGGATGACTCGTGTGCACCATCGCCCCAAGGTTCTGCAAAGTCAGCTGTCAAGGCTTGGACCGCCGCAGGCTTTCCAGAGGAGAACATTATCCTTGGCGTCGCGTCATACGGACATTCCTACTTTGTAGAACGGGCAAAAGCATACAACCAGAAGACTGGCCAGATCGAACCCTACGTGCCCTTCGACAAATCCCAACAGCCCGCAGGAGACAAGTGGGATTCCACGGCAGGCGCTGGCGACGAGTGTGGAAATTCTGGCGCCGTCGGTGGCGTCTTCAATTTCTGGGGTTTGATAGAAGCCGGGTTCCTCAATAAGGAAGGAAAGGCTGCCACAGGGATGAACTATACGTTCGATTCGTGTAGCCAGACGGTGCGTGATTTACCGACACCCACAAATCGTTGATTCTCTGATGGTTCTTTGAACTCAGCCTTTCGTATATAATCCTACATCACAGGTCATGGTGTCCTATGACGATGCCGTTTCATTCCGTACGTCACTATCTAGTATGGGGGATTTTTCTTAACACATATATTGAAATTGAACAGTCGCCAAAGGCAATTACATTAAGGATGCAGGCCTCGCAGGTTTTGCGATGTGGCAGACTGGAGGTGACTCGCATGACATCTTGCTTAACGCCATCAAATCTGCTTTCGATAATAATCTCTAGTTACTCAACGTATTTTTGTTCGTTCTTCCTCCATTATCAAGTATACTTGCTGTGGCCATTGCGTTCCTCAGCTTGCGGATGTCCTTGGCCGTTGGACTGAAAGAATTAGGCATTCATAAGGTATGATATGTGAGAGAGTGCATCTAGTACAATGCAGGCATTCACAATGCCCCAGCTCATATTCCAACAATTACAGTAAGATCGCTACAATCAGGATACCTTCCAAGAGAAAAACTGCCACCAGAGTTCTTCTACGTCAACCCGGGGGCACCCTGTGCTGGTTCCACATATCCGGCAATAGGCGATAGATCTCGATGACGGGACCCCCCGAGTGGCGAATTTTGACCAATAAATCCGACAACGTCTGCGCAGCGGCAATGCTAGCATCATCCTCGAGGACCTCGATGAATATCCAGGCCAAGATGGCCATTTCCTCGACCAATTGTTCCGCACCGCATCTTATTGCTTCCGTCACTTCTGAAACGAGTGCACTTGATATCCAGAGTGTCTTCATACCGTGGAAGTGCATGATCATTTCTCTCCACAGCTCGTGGTCAACCTGCCCGTGCCATTCGACTGGCAACTGATTTTGGTGGTATTTGATGAACAGATCCTCCATGTTCGCAAAGTTTGGTCGAAGCGCGCTACAAATCTGAGCCACTGATGCAACCTGAAAGTCAAAATGATGGCAAGGAAGCACGATGACCAGCTTCTCTCCTGCGGAGGATGGAAAGGCGAGGCCGGCAGAGATTATGGCTCCGTTTGGGCGGAAGTGGATCTGGATTCCGTCGAATCCAAATCGTTTTGTCCGTCTGAGAAATGTGGAAACACGTGGAAGCGCGTATGTGAGCTGGTGGAAAAGAATGAAATGGATCTCGTGGACCCGCGGGGTGTCTAATCGGGTAACGAGGGCTTCTAGGTATGCGCAGACACCGCGAAAGCAGAACAATCTGAGATTGGAAAGCACCACGTGATTGAACTGAACAAGGGCAGCTTTCTTCTTGCCCTTTCTGCCCCTACCATGCGAGGACAAAAGTCCAATGTTGAGGTATTGTAGTTGGGGCATATTGCCGAGATGCCCAAGCAGCACTTCTGGAGGAAGGAACGACGAGTCCGGGATGCCGTCGAGGACGAATGTGGTGAGGTGAGCCGGAAAAAGCAGGAGTGATGGTAGAGATGGGGGGAACAACCCGATCATCGAGAACTCGCGCAGACGCGGTGAGTTGCCCGCGAGGAACGTACTAGGGAGCACGAGGCCTGATTTCCGGTTTCCAGTGTCGAAGTTGATGCGTTCTATGCCCGTACAGCTGATCGGCGGGTCCAACGATGCCGCGGCAATCGAACGCCAGGTAGAGAGTGGCGCGGATATTTGAAGGCAGCAAATGCGCTCCAAGTGCTGAAGTAGAATCAGGATGTTATCCTCATCCTCCCCTGAGCGCGGTGAGGACTGATTGAGCTGGTAGTGGAGATGTATCGATGAGAGCCGCCAACGCCTGAGAAGGCTTGCGACTGAATCCCCAGGTCGGTGTGAGACGTTCATGAGGAACTGATCGGAGCTGTCGCTACCAAAGCGGAGCTCGCCAAGGAAATGATTCGGCGAGGAGCGGATGACGGCGTTCCATTTCTGACTTACAAGTGCTAATGTCAACCACCAAAATTTGTGTCCACCTGGCTCGGAGAAGACGTCTTCGCCGTAAAACGTAAAGATATCGAAAAGGATGTTATCAGGGAGCCGATATATGGCAGCGGTTGACATTCGAAACCCGCTAGTGCCAGCGCGAACACCTAGGGGGTGGAGTTTCAACGCTGTCTCAGACTGAGGCTGAGGATACTACGCACGTCGCACAGATTTACTTTGACTCGGCCTTGGGATCGGGGATCTTCGGCTCCTTTTATGTTTAGAATATGCACTGTACATTGAACTCAGGTTACCATCGGACCTATAACCACCATCGGATCTATTGCCACCACCGTCAGACGTATAACCACCATCGGAAGCAGACATAACCAAAAAAGTTAGGAGTAAAGGTGGTAGGTTGGTTGTTGTTGCAAAGCAACTATGGGGGCGCACTTGCAAAATTGCGTGTCGAATGAGTATTGCCGCAAAGGTTCGGTCCGCTGGCATTGGCAACCGATCTGCCGAACCGAACCGAGTCACCGGGGTGGTCCTACTGTCGTCCCTGTCCTCCATGTCACCTCAAGCTACTCAAGTCTCAAGCGAATCATGGCACTCTGATGCGTATGCAGTCAACTCTCTCATAAGTCATAACCCATGGTGATTAGGGAACACTTGCTATGGGTTATGAGGGATTATAGGGTATCAGAGCAGGCAATAAGTGACTTTTCTGACTTTGGTAGCTATGAGTTATGAGTGTACAATTATGTCTGTCTGGGATGTCAAGGCAATGAAGAGTTCACCGGTCTTAACATCCCTTGTGCGCTCTTCACAGTCCCAGAGTCAAGAAAGATCCGCTAGTCGTTTTCTTCATCTGACACTCCCATGAACGGGCTATTTCAAGTTAAGCCCCGTCTCGGAAAATGTGATTTGTCGCGCGTACTTACTACTGTAGTAGGTAACATTCAAGATTCGAGTTCGTTCGGTTCTCCAATATCGAGTTGACATGTTGACGTCGCGATTCTGCCGGTGATCAGCGTGCCAGGCGCCAGTTCATAGGCAAATACTCAAACAAGAGGATATTTAGTATCCGAGAGATAACGTTGTTCAGAACAAAAGCCACAAACCCTTCCTCCGTGAGTAGTCCCGGCTCGGAAACTGACATCCTCCTGGTCTCGTCCAACAAGTCCCGAAGCTCCTTCACGTTCTGCGGCCGTAATTCGCCTTCCTGTCCCTCCTGTCCCTCCTCATAGTCCTCAGGCTCACCCTCTCCTTCACCCTCCCCCTCGTCGCTGTCAGGCGGCAGGTCCCGGAGCAACGCGCCCGTGCCACATCGAGACGTACACCCTCGGCAGTGCAGTGCGCCTCCCAGCGCTGTACCCCTCCTCTTCGGGCCCAATCTGTCGCTCCAATCCCGCGAGCAGCGTGCGATTCAACACGCGCACGACATTCAGAGCGGGGAACAACTTTCGCGTGGTTTGAGAAAAGGTGAGATCATTCGTGCGCTGCAACAGCATCGTCGCGACTTCGGGTAGCCCGGCCTTAGATTGGGCCTTCTATGGCGCCGATGACGCCGTGTGTCGTTTCCCTGCTCAGAGACAAGGCGCACGATGGCCGACTCACCGCCCTCACCAGCACAGCGTTTTGTGCAAACGATAAATTCAATCCTCACCTTGTTCCTGAACCCGCATCCATTATTCGCAATCCTGCTCAAGGCTGAAATTTTTGGTTTTATTTGAGAAGCTATATTTCAGCGACAACGTGAAGGCCACACTGAAAGGGCTTCATGCGAGATGGCAGGTTGCTCGGTTTGAAGCGCATCTTATCAATACTTGGGGACGCGACTTGCTTTGCGGCTCGGGGAGTACGCCGTCTTATCCTTGACATTTTGCAACGAGCTAATGGAGCCCTTAGTATGCTGGACTTTATAACCTTCGAAACGAGTACGTGCTCCTCTCACAATCTTTTAATCTCCCCAACCTGTGCTACAAGGTCATACCCAATGAGAGAGACGTGGAAGCCAGCAGTGTCCAGTTCATCACAGAGAAGCATCCGAACAAGACAGGGATAATCTATTGCATTGCTCGCAATAAAACTGAGGTGGCCATGAAGCTGAGAGCGCAACCTCTCGATGCCAGACATTTCAACGCCGGGATAGCCGACTCGGACGCAGATAGAATGCGTATTCCACAGTTGTGGCAGAGCGACGTTTGCGAGGTCATAATGCATCGCGTTCGCCATGGGCGTCGATAAAGCGGACGGTTAGCATGGTTTCTTCAGAGATGCTGCTCAACTTAGCTCTCTACAGAGCGCTGTGCCCGAAAGCGTGTTGGAGCGTAAATACCGCTTTGGGAGGAGATGTTAGATGCCGAAGGACGGAGACGGAAGGTCAGAAGGGCCCGAGAAAGGACATGCCATCGTCACAGGCGACCTGAGGGCAACACGGCGAGGATTACGACGCTCCCTGTTGGGGGCGATCGCACGAGCCGTTTTACTATACCCTTTCATGTTTGGACTGACTTATACCCTTTTAAAATAACTCTAAGTAGTTTTGAGGTGTCCCCTCGAGTTTCACGAGGCCGCAGCCTCAGTCGTGCCCGATCATTATCCCAGGTGTCTGACTCGTTTTCGACTTATGTCTTATGCGTTTCATTTCTTATTGATCTAATGTTGTGATTAGTAACTAGGAAATTAGCTACTACGGGCTCTAGTCAAATAGTTCTAATGTAAATCAACAACTTGAAGCATGAAGAGATAGATGACTTTCAGAAGGACTGCAAGAGGAAAGCTGTGCACACCGTTACCCATCAACGAGATTGACTGCTACTGCTGAATCGCTTCACCGAAAGATTTGATTCTGCTTGTTGTAACCGCACGTGCGATAATTGCGCCTCGACGGATGAGATCGCAGAGGTCGATCACACTACTTCCGCCATCCAATTTGTAAAAATGATTCAAGAATTAGACAGCGAGTGCATGAACATTACCGGCGCGCTCAGCGCCCATGCATTTCGTGGTACATCAATGCAAGGCATGAGGAAATTTTTCAAAACCGGTGAGTCACGGATCACTTCGGTAAAGCGCCTATTCGATCACATGATCGCTCGCGAGATTTTATAATTTTTATTCACCAAGCTCGAAGGATCGATCAGACGTTCCATATGCATATCTGCTCGATACCCTGTGCTACCACTGACTGATAGGGCGCCTCACAGCTGGGGACCAATTTCTTGAAAACCAGCCATCCTTCTTTTTGAAGATTCGCTCTGTCGCCCTCGGCTGTTTTTTCGCCCATCAGAAGGGTGTGCGGCAACCGATCCACCATGTACTTCCTGCATATTCCTAAAGCCCATTCCCGTTTTTACCGTAACTCCGCTCATAATATTGGTCGTGACTACTCAGATTGAAGACATAGCCTGTGCTCTACTTGTAGATGCGCCATTGCCGGATTATGGACTTCAGCATGGGCTCCTCGCCAGCGATCCTCATTTCGCTGTCCTCCCCTCGTTTGTCTGCTTCTCACTTTCGTAGACACGCACCATCGCGCGCCATGACAAGTGCATGGAATCACCCAATCCCGATATTGGCCTCCTCACTCACGGTGCGGCCAGCTGGGTCTTTGTGTGTCTGTGTCTGCTGCATTTTTACTCAAATTCCTTCCCCCCCCAAAAGGCTCAAAAAGATGGACAATGTGCCCGGGCCAACGCTAGGACATACGAGGATGGTGGTATCGAACTTGCCGAGAGGACGCCCGGACTCAGAGCATTGGGCCCAAAAGCATCGATGTCCACGCGACCCTACCAGTGACGAACCTTTCTATCAGACCACCCTTTGGTCAGCCGTATGGCCTGTCGTCTATGTCGAGGAGGGTGTAGTCCTCTTTCTCGAGACCGAACCAGGCTACGACCTGCTTTGCTAATTCCTTAGTCTGGGCAGCGTAGTGACGGTGGTTTGTCTTGTTGGGACTACCATCGCTATTGTAGGTCGAAGCAAGAACGACGATGTTGTGACCACCACAGAACGGATCTTTAAATATTGCGGCTGGACGAAGGTAAACATCCGGGCCATGGCCAGGTGCTTTGTTGGTGGAGGAACCATCGAAGTCCCAATTGGGGAGCTGGGAGAGTTCAGTGATCTTGTGGGTGATCGTCTGAGTGGAGATGGTTCGTCTTCAACAAAAAGGGGAGACCATCACGGTAAATACAAAGACGCCTACCCCTGTTCTTTGAATGAAGCGCTACCATCAATCCACACGTCTAGGAGACAAGATAAGGGGAGGGTTCGAGGGAAAACAGGGCAGCAGTACGTACATTCGGCCTGAATGCTGTCGCCCTGATCCAATGCGAGAAAAGGAGTATTGAAGGTCTGGGTTCACTTACTCTTACACCTCCTCCTCGTCACCTCATTCAGAACCGGAAGGAGGCAGCGGACGGCGGTGTTGTTCTTCCCTCCGGTAAGGGTCCAGCCCCCCCCTGCGTCTCGTACACATAGTGAATTGACAAGGCGTGCTAACACAACCAAAGCCTGGTATTACAGGCGCATCTCCACTTTCCGAAGACGGTATCGTCGACGTCCACGTTCGGCGTCGGCCAGAGTCCTTCCGAGGGTAGAAAATATTCTCATTATGCCCCCGCCCCGGCTGCAACGAGAAAATATGCAGCACTAGCAGCGGGAGCGGTCTCGCGGCGGTCGGACCACGTTTGAATCACAACAATGTTATTTTTTTTTCTGTTGTTGTCCTGCCTTCTCTGCCCACGCAAATTGCATCGGAAATGAGATAGCAGACGGTCAGCCAGGGCCTTATCTGGAGTCGTCAGCTGGGTTTTGGACCTATCGAGAGGCACTGGTCCAGATATGCGCGCGCAACCGACTTTCTGGCTCATTTTGTTTCCAAGTTCTCAGTGTTTCGACTTGGCCTTTTTCTCGTGATTTATTTCTCAGGCTGTATTAACGGATCAACATCTAATTCAGGGGACTGTGTGTTAAATCGGGGGTTGTGATACACTCTGACCGGTGACAATGAAACGTGCGGTTGCGTCTCAGTCTGGCGGACTCTCGTGTTTGAACATTTACCATTTACGTTGCGTTCAGGACGCTCAGCGATTAAATTATGACAGATACACCCTCGATATGCTGCGCAACTACTCGTCCGCATTCTCAATCCACGTAAACCCTTGATGGTTCCTGCAATCGAGAAAAAATATGCGTGCCAACGTTGTCGTTGGCCACCTTGTTTCGGACTGATCCATCGAGATTTTATGATCATTGGAAAGTGACACTGAGCATTTTACATTGTCGTCCAATTCAGTCGGCAAAATGTATTACATCGTAAAATGCCTATAGTGTATGCATGAGGGACAAGGCGTTGCTAGTAACTCTAGCATATAAACGCTCTCCTGATGGCCTAGTTGACCTATTGCCCTCTCCTCGAATTTTGTTTTCTCTGATTCTTCACATTCGGCTCATGCAATTTACTCCACTCCTTACCACATTTCTACTGGCCCTGGGTCATGCTTGCAAGTCATCCTCTGATCTCGGCGTCAACAGATGCTGATGAGATACGATCTTTTTAGCGCTCCTGACTTCTGCTACTCACTTGGGTCGAGGCGTCGGCCATGAGGCTCGGAGCCCCACTGGCATGCTCGTAGACAGGTGGTGCGAAACTGGATACTGCAGGGAACAGGTGCGATACTTCTCTTTAACAACAACAATATGAATACTTACCGTTTTATTGAGACCGGGGCTCCCTCTCCAACGGCATCTGTAGCATTGTCCGCTGGCAATACTTCTGAATCCTATTCGACGGCCGAGTCCAGTCCGATCCCAACAGCAGAATCCTCACGTAATACCAATGCTGGCGTAACTCTTGCTCCTCGTGACATCCTACACTGTGCGCTGTTGTATGGTGGAATTGTGACCACCCTTACTATGTTGTAAGCTGGACTGTTGAGATCGGGATCTCGACGCGACGACAATCGCGATATGTATACCACTTTTGACTCTGACTGATTGGTACTTTGGCTAGCTACATTAGTATAGCATTCTCACATTCTCTGTCCCACATTCTTTTTTTTTTTTTTCGTACACTGGTTTGTCTGGCCATTGGAGCCATATATGTTGAGATCGGGATCGCGACGACAATCGCGATATACCGTATTTGGTTTGGACTATTTCGTACTTAGGCTAGTTAGGACATTACCTGTCATTTTAACCGGTCCTATCGAGCCTTCGCCGGTTAAAATTCAACTCGGCATTTCGTATTTTCCCCGTGACGAATACAGTAGTAGTCCATCCCCGTACAGTAGTCATATCTTCTGTGTTTTAAAAGTTGTCCCACCCTGCCATCACTCCGCAGCTGTGCCACATCCCTGTTGGCGTGGGAAATTCAGGCACGTTCGGGAACTATTCATCTCGACGCCCGCATCTAAGCTGTCTCTCTCAACACCGCCCTGCTGCGGCGCCATCGTTTCAGCGCGCCCCCACCCGCCACGGCGCAGGCTCAGGCGGGGCACGTGGGATAATCAAGTCTCAACATGAAGTCATGACCATTATTTCGAGACAAAGGCGGATGTATAGATAAAGTAAATGTACATGTCTCTATGAAATAATTAGTGTGAGTGTGTAGGGGATCAGGGGGGAAACACGTTTGGGGGGATGTGTGGGCAGGGGCCTGGGCACCGAGACAATACTGCAAGTGCCCGATCACGCTCATTTGCTGCAGTGAAGAGCGCATCGGGTTTAGCGCGTTTACCCGATCGTTCCCCTCCAGAATACTGTATCTTGATAAAAGATGAAGCAGTCGCCGCTTGCCCTTGGCGACACCGACGCTCCTCGGGCAACCGCTTGCACTTTGGCGCCCCGACACCCAGGCCCAGGTGTCACTTCCGAAGTGGATTCAATTATAATCTCGTTCATTGTTAACTAACACATGACTTATAGGGTGTGTCACCTGCCGTTTGAAAACTCACTAGCCAGCAATACAATTGCAGCTCAAGATCCTGCTTTATTTCTACTTGGAATATGTTTATATGGTACTGTACATGCTAGAAATCAAAGCCCGTGTTAATTGAGACTGTGAGTGCTGAGATATTTGAAGATTACGAACCTCTGATAAGCGATATCAGTTCGCTTAGTCATGACTCGACCTCGACCTCGCCCTTCCTCACCCTCGCTCTCCTCAATGCAATCTCACACCCACTGAGGTTCATCAATGAGTGCTTGCTGCTCTGGCACGAGTCAGCAAAGGTTCCTCGGCACGTTGAGTACAAGCACGGACTGGTGAACAATGCTTGATTTCAATACAAAAGTATGCCCTCTTATCTGGCCGCTGATTTCAGTCTTTTCCTATTGAAGCTCAATTCTCAAGTTTGTGGATGGTTTTGTGGGTCTCCGGAGATGCTGGATGCCGGGGGCGGAGTGGAATGACCCCGCGAGGTTGGAGGAACCTGAAGAAGGGGTCGCTATCGTCATTGGCAACCAGGCATGGATCACGGACGCTCCCCGTTGGGGGTGGACGCCCAGGCAGTTTACTATACAATCTCGTGTTTCTAATCGACTAACACTCTTTTTTAGGTAGTTCCAGTAAATTTTTCGAGGCCCCCCTCGCATTTTACAAGGTTGTAGCATCACCCGAAGTTCGAATGCGGGGTCTCCTATCTCGACTTATGCCAAATTCGTCAGGTCTATCTTTCCCCCCCCTTGAGTATCCTAGTAACTTTCAGAATTTCCTGATGTGGTATGACCTGATGTAGTATGACAAGCGCATCCGAGTTTCCACTTTCCGAAGGCGGTATCGTCGACGTCCACGTTCGGCGTCGGTCAGAGCCATTTCGAGGGTAGAAAATGTCGTCGCCTCCAGCTCCCGCGTCGGTCGGACCATGTTTGAATTGCAACGACGTTAATTTCTGTTGTTGTCCTGCTTTCTCTGCCCACGCAAATCGCATTGGAAATGAGACAGCAGACGGTCAGCCAGGGCCCTACCTGGAGCCGTCAGCTGGATCTTGGACCTATCGGGGGCACTGATCCAGATTTATTGGTTCAGTCCCCTGAATTAGATGTTGATCCGTTGATACGCCTTGTGTTAAATCGGGGGTTGTGATACAGCCCGCTGATCTGGTATTTTTCCGGTGCTTTCCTATTCTCATGTACGTCTGATCCCTTCAAGTTCTTCCGCCATCTCCTGGAAGCACTGGCAAGGCCTCAATGGCGTTGCCAGGGTCGCCATTTTCAAAAGTAACATCCTTCTGGTGCTTAAGCTTGCAGCCAGTTTATGTGTCGTATTCTTCCTTATCTGGGGTGAGTGCCTACTTATTTTGCCCGCTGTAGTTGGACCATGCCATTGTGGGGTACATAATGATATTGAATTTGATGAGATACGATCGTTTTAGCGCTCCTGACTTTTGCTACTCACTTGGGTCTAGGTGTCGGCCATGTGGCTCGGAGCCCCATGCTCCTAGACAGTGGTGCTATTGAGATTTGAGGCCGGGAAACCCTCTCCAATGGCATCTGTAGCATCGTCCGCTGGAACAACCCCTTCTGCTTCTGCTTCGGCGGCACCTACACAAGCGGAACCTCAGGGTGACACCACCTCGAAAAGTAGTTCTGAATCCCATTCGACGGCTGAGCCCAGTCCGATCCCAACAGCAGAACCTCCTTCACGTAAAGCCAATGCGGGCTCGATTCTTGCTCCTCGTGACATTCTACACTGTGCGCTGTTATGTGATGGGATTTTGATCACCCTTACTATGCTGTGGGCTAGGCTGTTGATATCGGGGTCACGACGCGACGACAATCGCGATATGTATACCACTGTCAGACCCACTCCTCGGACAGACCCACCTTTCGGTCAGTTACGCAACTGTCACACCAACTAATTGAGACTCCATCCCACCAACGCTTCAAGGAGCCCCAAGCCCCATTTATCAGCCCTCACTTGACGTCTGTGCTCGCCGACATGGGCTTCCACGTCCCGTGTCACCTTGGCCACCTCGGCGGCCCACCACACTACAGTATATGGGTTCGATGGGTCGGTGCAAAGAACGCATCAACCAAGGTGGCAAGGACCAGCATTGACCCACACCATTCTGCTCATTTAAATTCCTACTCCAATCTGCCATTCTATGTTATGGAGATTTTATGTAGAGCTGTAGAGCATACGTTCATACCATAAGGCTACAGTAACTAAATACATTCTTGATACCAACCGTGCCATGCGATAGGCACAGCGTGTCATGTCGATGGGCCTGCACCTGTCACCAGCCGTCAGTTGTGGTTGGGCTCTCAATGTGCCAACCTCCGACCTGACAAATTCGACATGCATGACAAAATGCCAGGTTTGCTCTCCATAGAAAAGCTTATTTCATGCCACAAAAACACTTAGATTATCACCAGGCAATACATAGAATTGCATGTTCCAAATTTCATGTGAAGCAGGTAGAAAATGAGCGAGATATTTGACATGACCGAAAGGTGGGTCTGTCCGAAAAGTGGGTCTGATACAGAATCTTGTTCTCGTCCCTTTGGGCCTAGTGTTGCCGCGGCTCGGCTTGAAGCCACTGAGTCGATCAAGCCGAGCCGAAATTAGCTTAGCTGGCCTTGGCGCCCAGCTCGTGCCATATCGGCTAATCTAGCCCTGAGCCGCTGGAGCTCGGCTCGCCCTCTGAGACAGCATTCTACTGTAGGTCCGCCATGCAGTCCCCCATAACGTATCTGGCATCCCGAGTGAAAATTTACCTTGCATTGCATTGCCTTGCTTGCAAGGTCTATTGCGGGCGATATTCGACCGTGCCTTGCAGGAACCATCAAGTTCACGTGATTCCTTTTGCCTGAACCTGTCTTGGCTAGCGTCACTCTCGCGAATCGCCAGTGCTACAAAGATAAAGATATACACCCCTGACAACCGGTGCTCGATAACGCCTACCGAAGAGAAAGCACGACGAGTGCAAATTGCGATCGTATCTGTCATCCATTCTGGTGTATCAGTTTTGTGGTGGAGCAACTGAATTATAGCGGTGACCAACAACTCACTGACACTGCTGGAATATTTCTGCCTTCAATCCTTTTGGTTGTTCATCTTCGAGTGTCAGGTCCATCATGATGTCCAACGGCTTTTGAAACGAATCGTCATCAATCTCTCGTAACAGCCGTATTATTGAGCGGCCCTCTCACTATCCAAGCTTCCTCTCACCGCCCATCGCCCATTCCGTGACAACGCCGCGGACGCGGTCATCCTCTTCAACATTGTGATCGAACATCTAGACGTGGCCATGGGCGTCTTTGGTTTCCCAGACACGCGCCCATTCTCGCTTATCCTTCCGCACCGTCTCCGCTGGCAAGTTAGTCTCTGCACCCGTGGAGGCGCCGTGTTCCACTTGAGGTGTCGCAGCGACGCGTTAGTTCGAGAGCGATCCTGCGTTGGTGCGTTGGATAACGACGACGGCTGATCAGCGCGCAGTCGCGATGGAACATATAGTGCCGACGCCGATCGTAGTCCCTGACTTCACTTCATATACTGTGCGCTCTGCACGCACACGTGCCGCTGCGAGGGGGTCAACCACAGCATCACAACTGGACTGACCCACTCCCAAATGGGAATTGGCTGGCCCTCGCTGTGGAGGAAACATGCTCCCGGCGGGCTCAGCGTTGAAGGAAGACGTGCGGTCCGTACATCGAGACCGTCACTTGAGGCAAATACCATTACGAGCCATAGTATCTTAGCCCGAGCGTCTTGATATCCTGGAGAAGCGGGAGGAAGCTTGGAAGGTGCTCGATTTTGGTAAATCCATTCAGATCACCGTCCCATTCCATTGGACCAGCATCTACGGCTTTACCGGCGGGGCACCAACCGCTGGGTACTTCTACATCCCGCTTCCCTCTCTCTCGGACACGCGGGATCACATATTGAAGTGGGTAAAGCTCGACCCCAAGCAACGAGCACGACCTCATTGCGGCTCTGACCATGTGGGTATCTTCTACTTTTTCTTATCATTTCACAGTTTTATTTTCAGTCAAGTAAAGAGAAGATGGAACTATCGTTGCCAGTGCCAGCAGGGCCACTATACAAGCGCAACGAAAGTCTCGTGCCGTTACCTCTCCCTTCTTGTCGGCTTCCGCCGCGGCGGCACCATTGTAAGGCAATGTTGAACCGGGACCGCCACCAGGCGCGGAATTCCCACAAGAAAGCCAGGACAAGAATGACATATTGCAGAAAGCCAGGAGAAACAAGAAACTCCCCTCCACATTTCAAGTGGGAGCAACCCTCAGGCTGTATTGCCAGACCAACATCTATTTCACTGACTGTGTGGTACATCGGGCGCAGCCTATACGTCACTGCCACGCAAGCTATTCACGTTTTTCGAACCGCAAAATATCACGAACGAGCAAGTCGGACCAGTGGACCGTTGCGATCTTGGCCTGTTTTGCTATTCGCATGTACGTCGGGTCCTTCAAGTTCTTCCCCATCTCCCGGAAGCACTGGCAAGGCCTCAACGACGTTGCAAGCGTCTCCATTTTAACGTTGTTCTGGTGTTTAAGCTTGCAGCCAGTTGAGTTGGATCAAAAATATCATGCCATTTTGGGGTAAATAATGATATTGTATTGTAACACAGAGTGGCAAACGCATGATTAAAGGATCAACCTCCACTTCTCCCCGTGTGAGTTCGGCGTGAGTATGTAGAAAGATCACACTGTGCGTCTAGATTGAAGTCCTTCGATTTCTTGTGAAAGCACCCTATGACACGCGCCCTCGGGCGTTTGTTCCCAGCAAAGTGCGGACAGCGCAGCGCGTGCCTTCTACCTGGCCTCTCATTTAAACGTCTCGTATAGAATTACCCATCCGGGTTGGTCCCCAGTGACAACGAGCTGAGTTACTACCGCTACTTGTCAACTACTACTAGTACATTTACTTTCTCCCAGCTTTCTTAGCCGCGGCGCGCGCCCGGGTGATTTGCTTCTTCCAACCATAACATTGACTACATTCTACACGATTCCATCCAGAAAGTGTTATCAGAACTGAAAAGATACGAGTACGAGGGGGCGGGGGGACGTAACTGGCGGAGCTATGCTTCTTGCATTGATAAACGTTGTCCTTGTTCTGGCCAGTCGGGGGCGCCTCGAGCCCATCTCGATCTATAAAGTCGAACTACAAAAAGGCCAAAACGGGAGAGAGAGACTGAGACTGAGACGCGGGGATGATGGCGGGTCGAACCCTTAAATAGCATATATACGCACCCCGAAAAAACCATCGTTCTCCTCTCGCAGGTCTACATCGCAGTCGGAGCACTGTAAAGGTGATCAGAAATTCAAGATCAAAGATCGAAAAGTGAAGGTGAAGGTGAAGAGGGCGTACCACCTCCTTGAAATGGGAGAGGCAGAAGACAGCGTCGTTGATCTCGACCGTTTTGCTCGGGACGACGTCGGTCATGGTTATCTCGATGTGGGGAAAAGAACAAAAGCAAAGGTAAACGAAATCAAATTGGGATAGATGACTCATAGTCGTGTGAGTGATCTAATCTAATCTAATCTGTTATCGGAGGCATGTTGTTCAGAGCAAAAGCCGCAAACCCTTCCTCCGTGAGTGGTCCCGGCTCGGACACTGACATCCTCCTGATCTCGTCCAGCAAGTCCCTAAGCTCCTTCACGTTCGACGGCCGTAATTCACCTTCCTGACCCTTCTGTTCCTCCTCATAGTCCTCGCGCTCACCCTCGCTTTCACCCTCCCACTCGTCATCGCTGTCCAGAGGCAGGTCCCCGAGCAGCGCGCCCGTGCAGTCTTCCAGACGTACACCCTCGGCAGCACAGTGCGCCTCCCAGCGCTCCCACCGCGCGTACCCCTCCTCTTCTGGCCCATTCTGTCGTTCCAGTCCCGTGAGCAGCGTGCGATTCAACACGCGCACGGCCTTCAGAGCGGGGAACAACCGTCGCGTCAGTTGAGAAAAAGTGAGATCGTTCGTGCGCTGCAACAGCATCGTCGCGACTTCGGGTAGCCCGCCGCTGCCGCCGGAACTGACGTTTTGGGACGGCGGCAAGAAGGCGTGCAGCAGTTGGTGAAGGCCGAGGTGCGTGATACGGGCGTGCGGCTCTTGAAGGAAGCTCGAAAACACGCCCTCGCTCGAGTCGGCGTGGAAAGGGAGGTGCCAGTCCGGATTGAAGGAGAAACTCGTCAGCATAGGACATGAGGCGAGGATCGCAGATAGGTCGAGCGCTGGTATCGTGTTGAGGTCGAGATAGGTCAGCTGCGTCCCGTGGTGCTTCAGGAATTCGACAACGTCCGGAAGGTTATCTCGGTGCGCGGAAAAGTCGAGGGTGAAGCTCCGGAGCACGGGGAAGGACCAACCGATTGCCTGTTCGATGAACTCTTGGGAGAGTCCGCGAACCGTGAGTTGTTCCAAGTTGTTCAGGGAAAGTGAGATGTGCGAGGCCGTGCCTAGGAGGGGAGATGTGTCTTCAGATGTGTCCTCGGCGTCGTCAGGTGGTGTCATCGTTATCAACGGATTCTCGAAATGGATGTATATAGACACAAGGGAAGGGAGGGCATCGAGTGCCCATATAAGACCTGCGAGGCAGTCCGGGCTGGTCTTCCAATGCACCGAACGAAGAGATTTCGCAGAATAAGTGACTAGTGAGTCGGCGATTGCAGGGAAAGAGGGGGCGATCTGCCACTCCACCGTGAAGAGCTCGAGATTTGGGCAGTGGTGAATGACGGTCACCAGCATGGTCTCAACGTCAGCCATGGTTACACGCCGAGTACTGTAATATCGAACGAGATGGATACGCTTCACGTACCACCCCAACCATGCGTAGCGATCAAGGACAACGCAAAGTGGGGGAAGTCGCACGATGTCGGATAAGAAAAGACAGTGGAACAATAGGTGGTAGGCAATTCGATACCATTGCTTGCAAGTAAACATGATGGACTAGACTTTCTGAATAAGAAATGTTGTAAACCCCGTGAATTAAAACTCACCTTGGTTGCAGTATAGACCTTCATTTGTTTGATGTGAGCATCCTCGTTGGGACTTACAAGTATCCAATCGCGCTGCGTAGGCCGTCTGTTCCACTGAGAAAGCGACATGCTTGTAGGGTGAAAAGGATCGACGAGGCTGTCATCGTTCACAACTTGCTCAAATATATCCGTTAATAACTCGGCTGGTAGATCGCGGATGGACATCACAATTCAACTTGTGGGTTGTCCCGACGAAGAGCAGTCGTTTGCCAGATGAACAACGTAGGGAATCAAGTTGGGCGTAATTGTGTGAGATCTTGCAAGATGTCAATGGCGGAGATGTGAGAAGAGAGCAGGCTCATCTCGGTTGAAATGCATGTTGAACGACCCGTGTCTAGCGTGCCTTGAATGGAACCATCACACGTGAGCGTGTTCAAACCACAAACACTTCTCATTCTCCATCACCTTCTCGGCCCAAGAGTGATGCTTCTTTTCCATGTGCTCCCCGTTCGTTGCGTCTCGCCTCGTGCTCTGCACGCTCAGTCGTGATCCCCCGCTTTGCCGTACCTGCCTCTTTTTTGCCTGTGCTTCCGCCTGAAGCTGAAACTCCGCTTGAGTGACTAATCAACATGCACGTGCCAGTCATTTTATATGATTGCGCTGCGCCTTCAAGTTGAACCTGCATGTGCCAAACTAATAGGTGAGCTGTTACTCTAACATCTAGATCAAGATCGAGTGCGAGGCGATACGTCTATCCAAAATACCACAGACTACCTATGGTAATGAAAGGAAGCGGAGCTTACAAGTTATTGGAACGGCACCAAATGGGAGCGATCTCTTACGTTACGTTCCAAACTAGCCACAATCAAACTTGGTCGATGTATTATAGCGTGCTCGATTTCACTTCATGAGTTAGCCACGTAGTATGAATGTCGTATAATGAGCAAATTTCATGTCATTAAGCCTGTCAGTACAACAGTAACAGATCATCGATCATCTCCAAGGATGCTGGTTCGACCCCAGTTCAAAGGAAAAAAATTCATTACATGGGCCACAGGCGACTGCTTGCTCTCGCCCACGACTACACTGCTTACTAGTAGGAAGATGATACTGCACATGCTGGGCTGCCGACCCAGCCGGTTCTTGCAGCTGCGTGCAGGAACTTGTTGCCCCCTCGGGCATAGCCATTTTAGCTTGCTACTTCATCGCGGCAACAGAGCACAATACAGTGGTCCATCAGCGTCGAGCTCGGATGAACTCCTCGACATGGAACAATTGTCGGCAGGCAGCAGGTGGCTGGGCAAACGCAAAACCTCGACAATTAGCCCTGACTCCAATAATAATAAGATCGTCAAAGTTCTAGCTGGTCCCTAATCTTTGTAAAAGGACGTCAAAGAGCCGCCGCTCTCTGTCACAGCAAGGTCAGATATCGGAGGCCTTGCCAACCAGAGCAGCTGAATCGGAATTCGATGGCCCAATAAACGGGTTTGGATGCTTTATAACTTGGCTTGGTGTGTCGCGGACATGCCAGTGCTCAGCGCAGCATCAATATTACCTCTCCACTAGCGCCCGGGGTGCCAGTCTGAAGAAAAACAACTGATTCTCCCAATTTGGATAGAGAGAAAAAGACTTCCTTGGGACTGGAATCGAACCAGCAACCTTGGGATATCGCAGACATTCTGTTATAGTCCCACGCTCTTCCATTTGAGCTACCAAAGGTTGACTATCCATTCAGTGGCATGCATGATAGCATGCTGATCGAGTAGATATCTTAAATTTCGGCTTGATATATCGCGCAAATGTACATTGCAGCATCCATGATATTACTGCCTTTCATCGTTGGGTTGCCAGTGTAAACAAAACACGCAGCACTGACGATTATCTCCATTTTGACAGAGAGAAAAAGATTTCCTTCGGACTGGAGTCGAACCAGCAACCTTGGGATATCATAGAATGTTCTGTTATAGTCCCATGCTCTTCCAGCTGAGCTACCAAAGGTTGGCTATCCATTCAGTGGCATGCATGATAGTACGCTGGTTGAGTAGACATCTTGAATTTTCGGCTTGATATATTGCGCAAATGTACATTGCAGCATCCATGATGTTACTGCCTTTCATCGTCGGGTTGCCAGTGTAAACAAAATACGATTCTCTCCATTTCTGCAGAGAGAAAAATATTTCCTTTGGACTGGAGTCGAACCAGCAACCTTGGGATATCACAGAATGTTCTGTTATAGTCCCATGCTCTTCCAGCTGAGCTACCAAAGGTTGGCTACATTACCGTGGCATGCGTGATGGCGCGTATGGTCGTCAAGAGGTCGTGTATGATGGGCGATGTCCTACGTGGCTATGGAGACCGACAGGACGGGCCACGTGGCCACTGATGGGTGTCAGCCAAGCCACCTTGTCGAATTGGGCAGATAGACATCGCTGAAGTTGCCACTTGGTCAGGGCCCAGATGCAAGAGGCAACGCGCGAGAGGACGTGAAGAATATTAGCTAGAAGCACTTCATGATGCAGGTGGAGGCATGGGCGCCGAGGCAGCGCACTGCAGTTCTTGAACGTGGGGAATAGGAGGAACAAGAAAGACACTCCAGGCTATGGTCTGGCAAATTTGGGGGACAGCGACGAACACACCGTCCGAGTCTCTGCGTTTGTGTAGCCCATATGTGGACGAAAGCCCTTCAGTTCCCGATAATACACGTGATGCCCATGGCTTGTAATTATTTGAGCCGCGAAAAGCGCGCTGTGACTTTTCAACAGTCAATATGAAGGGAGAATGGAACAAAGTGCAGCACCAGCCGAACGTGAAGATACGTACAGAAGTTGTAGAGGATGGCAGCTTTGTGGCACGATGACCGACTATTGCTTAGAATATTCCATGACATCACTCTGTCCAAGTTTGAGTAGGAAGTCGTCGTGACGCGCGACGACGATGAAGTTTGAGACTGATTGAATCTGCCATTTGCCTCGAGGAGTGGATGCGACGTCTACCAGACATATGAAGTGAGCCCATCATCAGCGAATACTATATGCGGTTGGTCACCAGGGTTCACCTATGGGGAACCAGATATTGAGTTCACCAGAGCTAAATATAACGCAAGCGTTATGTGACGCTGGCTTTCGAGGGTCGAGTCATTGGGATGACGCTGTTATGGTCAGTTAGGGTCGCGGACCGAAAATCGCAAACAGGCGCGCATAAACTCCCGACGGAAAACTTTCGGTACATAACATCTAACCGCACTAAAATGGCCGCCGCGTGCGTATTGGTGCCTTTTGACCGCCTCATGGAGCTGATTCTGTACCACACAGCGTACAAAAAACTTCTTGGGCTGACGATGTCGAAGATTTCGGTGGGCACATTTCTGCATTCCTCTCTTTCACATCTCCAACGTTGTCAGATCAACCCAAAGGCGAAGATTATATCGATGAGAATGGTATTCGGACGACGGTAGAGTATATGGTTAATGAAGAAGGCAAGAAAATCAAAGTACGTTGTGACTGTCCCCTCTTTTAGCTTCATGGCCGTTCATCATGCTCGAAACAGATCACGAGAAAGATCAAGCGGACGCTGCAAAAGTCACTAGTAGAGCATGCTGTGGCAGAACGGAAAACGTGGTCCAAATTCGGGCTTGAGAAAGGTAATAAGGCGGGCCCAGATAGGGCCACTACGACCGTCGGTGAGAATGTCTTTCTGAAACTCAGCCCGGGAAACAAGGTGCGTTGTAAAAACTGAGCTCGTATACTGATCTCCATTCATTCCATACGTGAGCGAGCAGTCAGCAGAATCGGAACCATCTGAGCAGCAGACATTGAAGGCCACCCTTTCAAAAGCTGGTGCAGGGAAGGTGGTCTGTAGGATTTGCAAAGGGGACCACTTTACGGCCAAGTGCCCATATAAAGACTCACTCGCTGGGCTGGACGGAATTGGTACGTTATCACTGCAAACCTACTGACCAAAAGGGTGATCTCACGGAGCCGTTTAGCAGAAACGCCCCCCCTTGTGGGCGACGAAGACCCGGACACCCCGCCTCCCGCAGCTACACCAGCTGCCAGTGGCCCAAGCAAATACGTCCCACCTTCTATGCGCAACCGCGGTCCTGGCGAGTCGATGTCGCGTCCGGGCGGCTCGCGCGACGACCTACCTACGTTGCGTGTTACCAACATCTCCGAGGATACGCAAGAGAATGACCTCCGCGAGCTGTTCGGTGCATTTGGACGCGTCGCGCGTGTCTATGTCGGCCGCGACCGAGATACGGGTGTCGGGAAGGGTTTTGCGTTTGTCAGCTTTGAGGACCGGGTAGTGGCGCAGCGCGCGATGGAAAAGATGCATGGGCGCGGATACGACAGCTTGATTTTGAACGTGCAGTGGTCGCGTAAGTAACACTACTGTGGCTTTCTATTCTCCTTGATCTAACTCAA